>JACMZG010001914.1:28682005-28789505 GCA_018340805.1 Microvelia longipes | reverse complement strand
TCAAAAACGACTCCCTACTTAAAATGTGTAGTTTAGCAGCCGTATTTTAGGGCTTCTGGTATTGATTAGTAGTTATTTAACTTTTTGGTCTCTTAGAGTATACGTATTGACTTCGAACCGGTTTCATTTGATTAAGCGTTTCAAAATTTTAAATGACCTTTTTGCGGCAGCAAATAAAATTTTTAAATTAAAATTTTTGGTAACTGAGTAAACCAGGTTGAATGAAGCCATAAAAACCTGGTTTTCAATAGGGTTTGTGTCCTCCCAAGGTTACTTTTGCACCAAGTTATATATATATATATATATATATATATATATATATATATATATATATATATATATATACCTATCTTATTGTCATAAAGAACACCGAAACGGATTTGTGTCTTGGTCCGATTTTCGACTCCCGTGATGACGCCTATTCCATTAGCTTAGTGGATTTATTGCTATAGGAACTAAGCTAAAAAAAACAAATTTTATCCAGATTTTGATATTAATTTACCTTTTTAAAGCCTTTTAACCCATTCTATGTTTATCATAT
The DNA here is from genome assembly GCA_018340805.1 of Microvelia longipes. NCBI lineage: Eukaryota > Metazoa > Arthropoda > Insecta > Hemiptera > Veliidae > Microvelia > Microvelia longipes. The sequence goes on along the minus strand of JACMZG010001914.1, from coordinate 28,788,964 downwards.
AGTAATTATATTAAAGAAACATAAGTCTAATTTCAAGAATAAATAACATATACATGTTAGGTTCCGAACTCAATATAATTTTTGGCACTTTTGTGTAAATTTAAAGCTACTACTCGCGACATTGTGGTAGTCTTGCGCCCCTCTCCCTTCCAAACAATTGTAGAAGGGAAGACTTGTGTGCTAGTATTTGGGTTCGAATCCTATACGATTTTATAACCGAATTGTAACAATCCGACAAAACAACGACTTTTAGGTGACTTCTTTGGGTTACAATTTTGACATTGATCGAACATAATTTGTTATTTACTTATCACTTATTGTAACACGTTAATAACTCTAATTATCATTATGAATTAACTAAATTCAACATTACAGTTATAATTTTCGATGATAGTACTATTTATATCAATTGTATAATTACTCGGTTAGAAGCTATGAACAAGTATATAATATACAAAACTGTTTTTTATCGTTTTGCAGTTTTATTGCCATATATCGCAAATCTTTTGACCTAAAAAGCTAATCAAAGATAATAAAAAAGCATTAAAAACAAAATAAACCCTCAATTAATATTAATAAGCTAAATGTAAAAATTATATCTAATTATCTTATTCCTTATTTACAGTTGTATATCCTTACACATGAACATTAGAATCAAAGGAAGCGAATTTTATAAGAAAATGCGTTAAAGAGGACAAATACCAAATAAAGTGACATAACTACATAATTATGTTGCAAGTTGAAACAGTAACTTATACGTCATAGTTGATTCTACGATAAGTCTAGGTTTATTCCAACACAAAACATTTTCTTCGAGGGCCACTGCGTGTATATAATTATTTCTAAGAGCAAAGCTAAAGTAAAACTTTACTACCACCGGCTGTAATTTATTTTAGCCTCGATAATAAAATCATAATATACCTCCAGTTTAGGAGATTAAAGTGCTAACTAATAAAGTGAAAAGCATGCTGAAATTAATTATTGCACCTTTAAACTATCACTACCAAACTAGGGTTTGATTCTATACAAGTAGATTTATTAATTTTTAAAATCTATTTTACTTTTCCTCATTTATACCGTAGGTATATAGCAAAAGTATTGTGTTTGCAAAAAAATCCGAAACCGGGATGTCACCGAAATAATCTGTTTCAGGTGTTTTTAAGATCTCCTAAGTTGTTTTCACAATGTTGTCTAGATGAGAATGTGTGTGTATCTGTGCATCTGTTATCATTGTAGCTCGAGTGTATTTATGCTACAGAGTTAAAACATAGTGCAAAAATCAGTCTACCGCTGTAGTTGTGCTATTAGTAAAATGATTTTTTAAGACGTCATTAATCCGCACAAAAGAACTTTTGTTCTTTTGTTAAAAGAACTTTTAAAATTTTCGAAAAATCGTAAAACAAAGAAAAATGATGCCATCGGTTTGAGATTTGGCATCCATGTAGCCACGTAAAAGACTAAAATATGTGCTAAGTTTCATCTCATTATCAGCATTAGTTCAACTTATATCGAATGACTTGCATGCGTTTTTTAAATGTAGAAAATCAGAAAATAAATTAAGTTAAAATTTGGTACAAGTATATACCTTTACTTAATAAATAAGGACACCAAGTTTCGTTTTAATACAACAAGCATATCAATGATTTTTGTTGGATTATAAAAGTTAAGCAATATTGAGCGTGTTTAGTGCCTGAACGGGTGACTGCTGAGAATGAAACGGATGTATTTACCATCTGAGGACGAGCGAAGCAAGTGCAAAGTCGTGTCGCAATATAAATTTAATGAATTCTATATTCTGAGGAAAACAGTCATGACACTCTTTTTACCACACAGATTAAACATTCTGGGGAACTCGGCTGCGCCTTAGAACCAACAATAATATTGAGACATAATATCTCGTTTTCTCCCTTGGTACCTGATGAAGTCATTTTCCTCATTTGTGGGATTAACGACTAGTCTAGTAGTAGTCACTACTATAAAATTTTGCACTACCTGCTCTAATAGGGGGGTAAGACGGTAGGGAGCCGGAAGGCTCAAGATAAGACCTAGCCTGAAGTAATATGAATAACGGTTCCAGGCTAGGTTTAAGGGGTTTCGCGGGGTGAATTTTAGTTGGTATGAGGCAGACCCTGAGTCCAACACTGTTGACAGACCGCTGCCTTCGTGCGTAAATGCATTTCTCTCTCTTTTTTTGGTAACATTTTTCCCATAAGAAAAATTTTGCCAAAAAAACCTGCTCTAATAAGATGTTGTTGAGCGTTTATTTGTTTATTCAATTATTTTAATTCAATTCAGTCTCGTTTTGATCAGAAATAATGATTGAGCGAATAATTAAATTAATAACAAATGATTAATGATATAATTGCATTAAATCATTTGGCATGTATTAGACCCACAATACAAACGCATTCTTAAAGGACATATAACAATAAATCATAGATAAACAATATACTAAACCATTAAAATACAAATAACATTATAATAAATAAAAAAAACCTGTAATAATAGTAATTAAAACAACTAACAAACAAGAAAGAAATAAGCAATAAAAATATTTCACGTTAAAAAATATATGATAAAAACAATTAAATGTAATTATATGATAAAATAAAAATTGTAACATAAACCCAAAGAAGATCTTTTTCGTATTTTATTTTTAATGGTTTACTAACCACAAAAGATATTTATAACCTTGAAAACATTTTGAAGGTTATTCTACATCCCATACGTTTTTGAATTAATTAAAAAAATTAAAATAAAAAAAAATACAGAATATAAAACGAAATAAAGGGTAGAGCGAGAGGGAATGGAAATTAAACGAAGCCCATCTTTATGTTAAAATAATGAATAGCTATTAAGTATTCAAAGTTTCAAAAAGTTAAAGAAAACAATAAAAATGTTAAAAGAATTAAGAAATTAAATAGAATAATTATTGGGATAAAAGGATGTAATATTTTCAAAGTTATTTTAATTTTTTTGTTTTTTTATGAGTTTTAATTTGTCAGTCTCCTTAAATAAATAACTTTAATAGCTTAATGGTTTTAAGCAAATTGTGCACAATTAGATTTGTATATTATTTAGCATTTCAGCGTATTTTGTAAAATAAATTGATATTCTACTCTGTTTCTTATAAAATTAATAAAAAGTAACAAGTAAAAGTATCAATAAACTATAGTATTATATCAATAAAACTACTAAAACTAAGTATTAATTACTTAAACTAAGTATTATATCAATAAAATATAATAAAGTATTAATAAACTATTGATTTGAGAAAAAAATTGCGATTTATATGTTCATAAGGCGCTAAATTTAATAAAGTTAGAACTGCTTAGAATTGATGCAACAACAATATCAGACAAACCGAAAAAAGTGACTTATTTTGTACTTTCCAAAATATTAAAAAAGGTTAATATTTTATAACCCAATCTAAAATAGTAACTACCCTAATTGAAGTTACTACATTTTCTTTAGGCGTACGTTCAAAACATAGGAAAAATTGAATATTTTTGGATACTTAGTCGACTGAAACCAGTCTAGAATCAATATGGCTCACTCTTAGTGAGCAAACAACAAAGAAATATGTGAAAGTCGTATGTATGTAGGCGATCGCTAACCTGAGTAGTGGATAAAATCCTTTAAGCTTAAAAAACTAATTCACAAAGTTTTTGTCACATCAAAAATTATTCCAAAAATAACATAAGTCAAATGAAAGACGAATAAGTTGCTAAAACCAAAAAAAAAAAAAAAACGAAAGACAGGTGCAAAAGCCGTCAATTCTGAGAATCCACAGGTGGTTTGATGAAAAGATGGCGTAAGGAATCTGAACATGAACAGCTAATGAAAATTTAAGCAGATCTGGGAGCCGAAAAGCGGAAATAAAAGCAGTTAATAAGTTAAGTTAGCAACACTGATGTTGAAAAGAAAACATGTTGGAAAGTGATCAGGTTATAACAGGTTGTCTTGTAAACAAAGCAACAAAAACCGGCGATAGAATCATGGAAAAACAGACGGAAACGGGGAAGTTAACAAAAATAATCAATGTATTACTAACTACATAATAAATAATAAAAAATAAGTTAATACAAAATGAAATAATGAGTGGTTAAATAACATGGTTAAGAAAAGAAGTAAAGTGAAAGAATAATAACAAGGAAAAGAATAACAACAATGTAAACTAAAACAAGGGACCAATTTAGACAAAAATCCATCTATTTATCGTTATATATACATATATAACGTATATATACGTATATATGTATATATATATATATATATATATATATATATATATATATATATATATATATATATATATATACGTGTGGTGTGTGTGTGTCTGTTTAAAGATAATTCGCTAATGAATAAAAGATAAAGCCGGACACTGCAATAAATGTCAAACACGTAAGTATAAACACTCAAGTGTGTTTTTTGATAAGAAAATCCATATGACTATGTTCAACTAAAAAGATTCTTTCTAATTAATTATTTTTTTTTATAAAAAGCACTTTCTTTTAACAAAGAAAGGATAAACAAATTCTTATTTCTCTAGTTTCCTTGGTTAAAATAAACACAAACTCATCATTATCTAGACTTAACGAGCAAACAACTTTTATAGACATCCTGCATTTAAGTTTAGTCAAAATGAACAAAATGCATTTTATAGAAAAACAAAACTTAGATAGTAAAGCAATGCAGTAACAATGTGAACGTATGTATAAATATACATCGATCTAAAGCGTGTATGTCTACAATAGGCTTCTTACAAACTTTTAGCAAGTTCTTAGAGCTTAAAACTTTGTAAAAGGAAAAAAGCTCAAGTGATAAAAGTACTTAAACATGCTATTCAATGAAAAGTAACAAAAAGGCTCGAGGCTTAAATATCGCATGTGTTTGTTACACTTTTATAGCATTGATAAAATAGAACGGGTTTCAACAAAATTAAACACAGGGAAGAATAAATAAATCTACATTTATATTTTCAAACAACCGCAGTTAGGTTAGGAAAAGTAAAAAAGTATTGAAAATATCTGAAAATCAGATTTCACAGAGAATATCTGTTTTAAATGTTTTTATAACCTCCTTTGCGGTTTTACAATACATTAAAATATTAAAGTATAAGTTTATATTTATAAGTATATTTTTATTCATTTATTTGTTATTTATTTTTTTTAAATACTTTATTTTTAATAAAAACATACAAGATGGTTACAAATATTTAATCATAAAAATTACAACCCTACAATGGACATCTAGAGCGTAAGGTTGGAGTCGATACACAGTTAGTATCACAAAAAAGCTATTTTTTTAATTATTTCTTAATTCCTTTATTAAATAATTACAAGCATAATAAATAAAACAGTATGAGGTTACCTCTCGCCTAGCGCTGCAGAGAGGGAGCCATTTGCCTTATTACTATAATATTCTTATTGCTAAATTATAATTATAGGCTCAAATTAAATTGACAAGTGGTACTTTTAGTTTTATTAATTTTTTTAGTGGGATTTTAATTAATTTTTTTTCAAGGATCATGTTTTTAGAAAGTGATAAAATAGATAGATAGCTATATTACATATGTAAAGGAATAGAGATAATTAAATAGTAATAGGTTAAATCTTATATTGATAAGAAATCAAATATAAGTTATATAAGTAATATAAGAAATCAAATTATATAAAGTTATTTATTTATATAGATAAAATATTGTTAACTTTTCCTAGAGAAGAAAAGAAGTTTATCATATATATCATTTGATACTGCCAAGTTTTGCAAAACATGAATAGTTTACACAATATAATTGTGCGAGAGACACCAAGGAAATGTAACAGTAAGCAAAATGCAATCTTACATCTGGGAATTGTTCTCATCATTCGATCGCATTTTGCTTGTTACATTTCCTATAGGTGTCTCCCTCACAATTATATTGTGTCAACTATTTATGTTTTGCAATACTTGGTAGTATCAAATGATATATGTTTTGCTTGCCATGCATGATGGCGGTAAGAGAGCACCGCTCGTCTCTGGTAAATACTTTTAAATATATTCTTCGGAATTAATTGAAGGTCTGAGTGAGTTCAGGCTCTGTCGGCGCCCTGATAAGTTAGACTTAATAGAGAAAAATGACATTATGTCAGCCATCAATGATGAAGAATGTCAAATGACGGAACAGTTCCCAGATGTAGCATTGCATCTTGCTTGTTACATTTCCTAGGTATCTCTCGCACAATTATATTGGGTCAGTTTATCATATTTTGAATTTTTTTATCATAAGAAATGTATTCATTTTATTCTGAGGAAAAACAAAGCGAGTTCGAAGAAGTATTAAATTATAATTTAGGCATTTATTACATTCTGGAGGCGATTAAAAGACTTCAAAGGCTAGGACAAGTTTAGAGGTACCCCGTAACTGATTTTAGCGAATTCTTAAAGGAAAAATGATCTTATGAAATTAAATTTATAAACGAGATGGGTTTTTAAAGGTGGGAGAGGAGTACTAATTGACTTAACCAATAAAAATAGCCTATTTTACTCATGGAAATTTGCGATAAAAATTATTTTAGTTTAAGTCTGACATCTTCATAAGTTAACTAAGTCTAATAAGTCTAAAACATAGTCTCACTCATTTTAATTAATGTACTTACACTGTCACTCTAAATAAGTTATGATTACCAATAGTTTCCTTTTAACACAATTTTAAATAATATAAAGCATTTCATAAGATGGGTAAAATGAAATTAAAAACAGTTAAATTTTAAAAGAATAAGATTCAAAACAACTTTTACGAACTACAGCAACCATTTAAAAGATTTATATCTAACTTAAAACAAAATCTTTAAGTTAAATCTATTTATCCGGGCGTACTTTAGACTTGATGCTTTTTCCTTCAGAATAAGTTTTAAGTTAGGATTTTACTTTTTAATGAGGAGTTTAAAAATTACTTTTTGAATTGCTGACTTTAAAAAACTACTGATTTTAATGAGACCTTTAACATATTTTTTATAACTTTAAAATAGCCTAAGGGTATTGAAGTAAGTTGTAGCTAGAAGAATGGGGAAAACATAAAGGTTCATTACTATACATTTCGTTAGGGGATTCGGAAGTCAACTAACTAATTATGGTAATAGAAAATTAGCAAAAATAAGCAAAATTTAATTTTCTATAAGAAACAAAATCAATTTATAAATTCTTATTTAAATAAATTGTAGATAGGGACAATAGTAATGCAGATACAAAACAATAGCGATATCTTTTTATCTTTTGTGGAGGGATAAACCGAGATAATATAACAAATGTAAATTAATAATTGTATATTTATAAAAATAAAGGTTCTCTTAAAAAAAATTGTAAATTTTGTCGTAATTGCCTCGCACTCTTCTTTATAATATGTTCTAGATCCTAAATGTTGTCTATTTGAGAAGAAGAAAATTTCGACTCAGACTTTTTGATTCGACAACGTTAAAATTAACACAAGTGTCGAATCACATGTAAATTTATTAAACATTGAATAAGAATAATTTATGTAAAATATACATACAAATTTCAATCAATTCCATGTAATTGTTATAAACTTTGAGAGTGATTTAGAATAACCTATGTAAAACATACATGTAATGTAAGATATTTATGTAATGTAAATTATTTAATTAATCTCGAGTAACTTTTGTAAACATTGAGATTAATAATGAATTCTCATCTATGTAAAACATATAAGTCTGAATTAATTGATAAACATTAAGAATTAAGAATAATTTATGTAAAGTTCCAATCAATTTTATCGATTTATAATGAATTAAAACTCAAGCGCAAATCCTCGGAGGGGGGGGGGATAGATTTTCAAAAAAGGGAAAAAGAGAAGAAGAGGAGAAAAATAGAAAGGGTTTTAAGGAATATAGAAGCAATTTTCACTCCTAAGGGAGTAAAAAGTATTTTTTCCCCTAGGGTGTGAAAAGTGATTTCTATAATTTAGGTTAGAGCCCCCAAATCTTAATAAGAGAGGGTATTTTCCATTTTTTTGGGAGCAGTATCCTCTTAATTCAAAAGAAGGACATATCAACTTTCCCGGGGGTGGAACCCCTGAAATTTGTAATGGGAACCCAACCAAATAAAACATGATTGGCTCAAAAGTCGTTTCAGGCCAAAAGAAATTGTTTAGAGAGCAATAAAAATACATTGATTTTTTTTAGTATCATCCTATAAATTTATGAGGTGGGGGGGGGGTCCGACAAAAAAATTAAAATAAGACACAAAAAAACTTATGGAAATAAGAACATAACTATAATTAAACGACGTCAATGTCTGGAGATAAAAACTTGTATGCACCTAGGGAGTAAAATGTTATTTTTCACTTCGCAAAATTTATCGGCATTGCCAAATAAATCACTTGATTTCGCCTACAGAGATAAATGCTTGGTTTCTTTTAGCTTTCGTTTTAGGAACCAACAAACAGCAATTTTTAAGAAATAATAGCATTCTTTACTCCCTAGGGGCATAAATAACTAGTTTTACTCTGTTTTATGTCATGTTCTTGCGAACATGAAGTTTGAATAAGACTTATTTGTGATGTAACATACATACAGGGTCTTCTTAAATTTAAGTAGTGTGCACAAAAATTGAGATGAATTTTTTATACTTATGTCAAAACATATACCTATGTTGAAACATGCATATAAGTCTCAATAATGTTTATTAGTACCACTCACTTTATATCTTTAGAGGTTCCTCTACAGACCCAATATGTTATATTGTCATAAAAAGTTTTCGAAAACGTGGAAAAAAAGAATTAAGTGAAAGTCCCATACAGAAATATTTGTTTAAAGTTTAACCGAAATAGGCCTAAGTAAGAACACTGAGCGAAAAGTGAATTAATTAAAACTTACCATACTTCCCCCCCCCCAGCTAAAGTAAAATCTGGCATAATTAATTTAAGCTTATTACGGTTCCTTTCCTTAAAAAATCCCCTTGTACATAAAAGCAGAAAAAACTTATTAAATTAATTTAAGCATAAAAAGTTAAAAGCTCTTAAAACTTGTGAGAATGCTAAAACAGCCATTACACCCGTGTGAGCATAACTGGAGGAGAAAATTTATCATAATACCCATTTCTAAGCGCGGCAATAAGGCTTAGAAAACCTTAACAAAAAATTAACTTAATGTCAACAATACGGACTTTATTTCACATACTTTGTTTTGATTGTATTTCGTCCCTAACTCTTTTTACACTCGTTTGATCTCATTGACGAAATACCAAAGGGGATAATGAAGGGACGTACTTTGAAAGTTTCATATTTTTACCCACGACAAAGTTGCTATTGAAAAACCTCTATTTTAAATGATACAAGCACAGATTAAGAAGGGAACTTTCTTCATAGCGAAAACCAGTTCCTACACCAACTATTGTTCGTAACCGGTTTTAAAAAGAAGTTAAATTCAATACCTCTTTTTTTAAATCCACGAGTGTATAATCCTAGATACTCTAAACTACCTATTCTAATTTTTCATAATGTATTTTTTGAATAATGAAATATGGACATGGCATTATAAAAGGCTATCGGATGTCATATAACTAATGACAATGATGTTATTACGTCACTCGGATTCACTGAAAAGCTCGAGATAAAGTCTTCACGGAGGGATCCCATTATGTCTACCACTTCATAATTTAAGAAAGGACCCCTACCTACAAGAGAGCACTTCAAATGACAGATAAGAAGATGCAAATTAGCTCCGAATACAAAAAGGCCTAAAGTTTACAACATCGACTCGATTTTATTGTCAAAAGTTCATTATAAATCTTCTATAAGGATCGTATTGCATGTGTGCAAGTCTTTTTTTATCTCTTGCAAAGTGAAATAAAACCAGTTTAATGACTTTAACGAGGGCAGAGATTAAAATGGTTCTTTTTTAACATATGATTATTGTTTAATCTTAAATGGTTAATGTTAATCTTTTTTAAAATGGTTATTAGACTTAACTTAGTAGCAAATAAATAATCTCAATAATACAATCATAATAAAATTATGATTATATTATTGAGATGCCCTATTAAAATTGCAAATTGATGTAGATTGTACCCTTAATTATGTCTTGATTAGGAGATTGTATCCATTACGGTTAAATAAAACAACAATTTTAGTGTAACGTTTCAACCAATTTGGTCATAATCATACAAGTACTAATAATAATCAGAATATTCCTTCTGAGGAAGAGATATGACAAATAGAATAACTCAAAAGTATTGAGAAAAAAGTGAGAAGTAATAATATGAAATAAAGAATTTTTTAAAAAATAAGTCATAACTAATCCACATTAAGGGAAAATGAATTAATAGGAAAGAGCGTTACAATAATAAGAAAAAGCAAAAATAGAAACGAAAAACTAGAAAACGAAATAAAAAAAAATTTCAACCGCTCATCCTAACTATTTCAAACTCGCTTTGCTCGACTTCAAAATATGAATGATTTCCTAGCAGTCCGATTTATTCTATCTGGCGGAAACCCACGTATAGATCTTGTTCGATGCTGCTTAAAACTAAATAAACAAAAAGTACTCCGTGGTTATACTAGCCGAGAAAAATTGTATGATAACTTCTTGATCAATTTTACCTCAATTAGGTAATTAACGATTAACGTGAGATTTAAAAAAATGTACACGTTTTTAGATAAAAAAAATCGAGTACGGGGTACCTCGGAACTTTTCCTCACCCTTCGGACTCGCTTGTCCTCAGAATAGGATGGTTACCAGTGGCCTAGAGTTTATGTACTTCGGACTCGTTTCGCTCGTCCTCAGAATAGGATGGTTACCAATGGCCTAGAGTTTATATGCTTCAGACTCGTTTCGCTCGTCCTCAGAATAGGATGGTTACCAGTGGCCTAGAGTTTATGTACTTCGGACTCGTTTCGCTCGTCCTCAGAATAGGATGGTTACCAATGGCCTAGAGTTTATATGCTTCAGACTCGTTTCGCTCGTCCTCAGAATAGGATGGTTACCAGTGGCCTAGAGTTTATGTACTTCGGACTCGCTTCGCTCGTCCTCAGAATAGATGGTTACCAATGGCCTAGAGTTAATGTACTTCGGATTCGCTTCGCTCGTCCTCAGAATAGGATGGTAAGCAAATGGCCTAGGGTTTTCAAACTTCTGAGGTTCCCCGTACCCGTATAAAAAAGCATACAAGAACGCTAATATTCGCAAAATCTTAAATGAGAAAAAGTTCCGATTTTTACTTGGTTTTTTTAAATTATTTGAATTTTTGGCGGCAACCTAGACAAATGTAAACAAACATTAACGTTTAACAAAAGTGTCGCACAAATTAAAAATTAAGTTAGCTTATAACTTTTTAACTGATTAGTAGATTTTGATTGGAGTTTTTTTTATATTTGTTCCTATTTTTTTGCGGTCCTAATGACGTGTTATATGTCAAAAAGACGTATATACTTTTGGTATTATTAAGCGTCAAAATTTTTAAATTTCAAAAGTAAATAATTTCAAAATGGCGGCCATTATCAAAACCAAATTCAGATGATTTGCTTGTCATATTGAGAGGTATATTCCTGCCTAATTTCAAGTTCATCAGGTCATTTTTATATGTTTAACGATTTTTTTTAATTTTTGCTGACTAAGCAAACAGGGTTAATGGTGAGATAAAATTGATATTCCGGGCAGCACAACTAGACCCAAAGACTAATTTTTGTACCAAGTTTCAACTATCTAGTATAAACACAGTGGGAGTTATGCGTGACACAGACACACACACAGACATACATCAAGCTGAAATCGGTTCAGATGGTCCTAAAAACACCTAAAATGGATAATTCAAGTGAAATCTCGGGTTAACATTTTTTGGTTGAAACCAATACTATTCCTCTATATACCTTCTGTATAAGAAGGTGAGGAAAAGTAAAAAAGTAACTGATACTGATAATAAAAATTAAACTTGGAACAATTTTGGGACTGTACTTGTAAATTTTAAATTGATTTAAACATGTTTTCCCCTCTATCAGCACAAGGCTTTTCCTAAAGATGGAGGGTCCTAAAGACATTAATGTATGTTATTTTTGTTTTAATTTCATGTTATTTATTTTTTAGTTAATATTGTACAATTTATTAAATAAAATAAAATATTTAAAAAAATGTTCTTCGTTGCATGATTTTTTTTAATTTTTCGTTAATTTTTTTCGTTTCATTAATGACGGTTAATAATATAAAAATAAAACAATTTAAATATTAACGCCTAAATAATCTTAAAAAGCCTAAAACATACGATTCAGGTAAAATCTCGGTTTCTGATTTTTTGGGAAAACGCACACTTTTTCTTTATACTTTCTGGTTAAAAAGTAAAAATGACATTAGGCAGTATCAAAAATATTACTTGTTATTTTTTAATTTTAGAAACAAATTAAAGGAGAAAAAGATAAGAAGTTGAGTATGAGAGGGGAGAAAAAAGGACTAGTGTATCCATAGATCTGACTAGAAGAATTATGTTGTTAATAAACAAGGAACGAATAAGAAGAATGATAAAAGTGAATAATTATTTTGCTACTTCTAACCGATTATATATTAGTAAGATGTAAAAGACCTGTTTAGTATAAACCTTAAAAAATCTAAAATATTTTTTTGAATCAGCTTTTCTACAGAAAAAAGTAATAGGAAAAAGGCTTACAAGGCTCTTAAAAAGGTTTTTTGTAAGGTCCTTATGCCTTTCCACTTCTAAATTCTAAGAAAAGTTGGATGAAGTAGAAAACTACCCTCGCCCTCTTCTCAGCTCAACCTTAAAATAGAAGATTTTTTGAAGACAAGATCCTCTTTTTTCATCCCTACTTGACCCCGAGGCAAGGAAATCTAAAGGGAGCAAGAAAAAGAGGCTTTTCCTATTGTTTAACTCGCAATTTTTCAACTTAAACCAGAAGTTAACTGGTTTGTAACGCCCGCCGCGCTTTTCCTTTTTTTTTATTCCTCTTTTTGTTCCCTGCTTTATTTATAAAAGGAGCTTTATAATATTATATTTAGTAAATCAATAGAGAAATAAACAAAACAAAAGTGTTTTTAGAATTTTTAACAATTGTAAAATGATTCTAGGAAAGAAGCATTTTTTTTTAAATAAATTAAATTATGATATAAACTGCGTAGGCTTCCGCGGGTAATGTCATAAAGATTTAGGTCTTCTGGTGGTTACTGTATCAATTTAGATGATGAATCCAACGTTTCGCATCCACTGAGGAAGACATCTTCAGGGATATAAGATCTCTATATTATCAAAACTGAACAATCCAGATTTGTACAACAGAGTGTGATCTTGATGTCTGTCCTACATCCCTAAAGATACCGCCATAACATAAGTGCAACGTCGGATTCTTCATCTACATTAATACGGGTACCCCTGAGAGACTATAAGATTATAATAATTAGCAATCTTAAAATGGCAGATAGAATTTTTAATATATTTTAGTAGAACATAGATGGACTTAAAAGGAAGAGCTAAGCTTTGCCAAGTAACATGTTAGCCCCCAACATTTTATTTTATAAGCCTACTTTTCCCATTCGAAGATTAAAAAATAAAGCTTACTAAGAGCTTAGCCCCCCACCAGCCTACAAGAGTCAGCTTCTTTTCAGGAAGCATCAGAAACCCCTGCAAATTTAGTAAAGCTTAATTAAACAAATAGTAAATGTAATATACAATTAAAGTCATCTTTACATTTAATCTGAAAATAATTGAGATGAGGAATATTCTAATACACGTAAACAGCATTTATCTTTCTACAACGATATCATTGAATATACATAGCCAGCTTTCGACCATAACGATCATCATCAGTGCCGATGAGATGAGTCTAATTCTTCTTGGCTGGTTTCTTAGGACCCGGCTTATAGACTCCAGGTACAGAGAGTTATCGGCTTATAGCAGAGTCTGCTAAAATCCGTGGCCTAAGAAACCAGCCAAGAAGAATTAGACTCATATCACCGGTACTGATGATGATCGTTATGGTCGAAAGCTGGCTATGTATATTATATTATATCGTTGTGGAAAGACAAATGCTGTTTACCTTTATCTTTACATTTGTATAATTTTATCTTTGCTACATTGCTCTGTCGTAGAAAAATATAGAAAAAATAAAATTTAACTACGAAGTATAATGTTGTCAGTCAAAATAAGGAATAAGATATTATTAATAGAACCACTTAAATATTTCACTAGTATGATTAAGACAAAAATTTACACAATTTTAACTGAACTTTATTTTCCACCTAAATATTGAAAAAATCTAGTTCTACCTAATTTTTCTTACTTTTTAATTCTATACTTACTTAAAGTTAATTACTAAGTTGGCTATTGAATAATTGATAATTAAGTAATATATAATATATTACAGTCATTCAATATGAAATCGACACCGGTCAAATCAAAACACGATATAACTTCAATTTTAATATAATTTTTCTTACATGTAAGCACTATAGAAAGAAGAAAAAATTCAGATTTTTAGCCCATTCGGTGCAGCCATATAGTAGTAACATTAAGTTTTCCAAAAAATGTAATATTTTGACATTTCTTAGACTGCAAAAATGGCAGTACATAATATTCTGCTTAGGATTTTTTTTTTATTTTGGTGGTGTTTATGAGGCTAAACTTGATATTTTTGATTGGGTTCTACATATTTCTGGAAAATTAAAAGATGTAATTATAAGCAAGTAAACTGCTAATTTTGAAAAAGCAATTTTTTTAAAATTTGGGAAAAAGTCCTAAAAAGAGCCTTAGCTGTTAGTAAAATGTCCAAAAATTTTCATTTCGGGAGCGCCAAGGGAATGGACACATTTGCGCATAACGTGATTCAAGTTAATTTAAAGTATAAAAAGACACTCAATTTGCAATTTTTATTAATGATATTGTGACATATCTTAAATTTTTTACACTTATAATTTTTAAATTTAAATAGAGAATCATTTAAATCATTATTATTTCATCATCATTATATTACATGTTATTTCGATCAAAATTTGATTATATTTTTATTATTCTCTTTAGCGAAACGTAGTAAGATAATAAAAGTGCTTTTAAAAAAATCAGTGACGGGATTGATTTCAATTTCTATAAAACCAGATGTCAAAAAAGGTAATGGTTCGAAATCTAATAAGGTTTTCGAGACTTCTTCCATTTGTATCCTTTAAAAAGAGGGCACAAAGAAGTCCATGTTTCTCCTTTTAGAAGATCTATAAAAACTCTCACTGGAAAAATAGTAATAAAAGAAAATCGAAAAGAAAAAAATTACTATATTGAAAACCTTGGAATCTCAAACTTTGATTCGACGAACAAGCACGATAAAAAAAAGTCAATCCGAAAAAGGGAACTTAAAAATAAGAGTATTGTCGCTGTAAGAAAAAGAAAATAAACTGCAAGGTCTCTAAGGGACATTTCTAGCAATGTCTTTCAGACAATGTTGATATCGGGTACTCCCGACCCAATCTTGGTCCGTGATGGCTGTCGGATTTTTTGAAGCGAGAGAAATGACTCTCGCTAGAAAAGATTCTTTCTTATATTTTTTCCATCCTTGGATTTTTATAAGGGTCTCAGATTCAACGTTGTCCGAGGTCACAGATTCAGTTTCTTATCCTTTTAATAAGGTCTTCAAAGTGAATCCATAGGGAAAGGCATCGAATTCGCTTGATAAAACGTATACGACTAAGGAGGAAGCAATAGCTCGTTTTGTCCCCAGGGATCTACTAAAAAGACTCTTTATTTTTGGAGATAGGAAAGCAGCCGTGCTTTAACAGATAACTACTTGCTGTTTGAAGGGGGTAAGGACGGCAGACTTTTCCGCTAGGGTGAAACAGAAATTACACTACCTATAAACCTCGAGCACAACTTTCCCCATTTAGAACCAAGACTGATTCCCAGATAATATTGACAAAATCCTACTTTATAGCTCAAACTAGAGCCAACTTCGCAATAACAGTTGAGCAAAAACATTTACTTTAACTTTTTAAAAAGAGTATCAAAATCCAATTGCTTCCTTTAGAAGAGATAACCCGAAAACTTTTCTCCTTAAACATTGCCAGTATTTTAAAATAATCTTTTTAATAGAAGGTAGCTAAATATTTAGCTTAAAAGTTATTCAAAGTTTTATAACTTACAACAATTTACAACATTTTCAAGTAAATTTTTTCAAGGAAAATTTAATTTTAATATTATCATTTACAATTCTAAACATCAGAAAATATTATTAATGATACACAATTATCATAATATCATTATTTTATCCTTCTATATAAGCTATAAACACAATAACGTGTACAATACATCAAAAATAAAATATTCATTCCAATTAGCATCATTCTACATTACTTTATATGAATAATTTCATATTGCTCAAGTCATACATATGCACGTCGTGAATATAATAAGAGCATACTGAATAATTCCTTCAAGGACGCCAAATATAAAGACAAACATCTCCAAGCGATTTAGAATTCATAGCGATTGTTTCAAACTATTGTTCATTAGTTTTTTAAACTTTCAGACCCTAATGAAAATAGTTTTAATAATGTATTCATGTAGTAGTTGTATCTATCTCTATTTTTATCATCTATATGTCTGCAAATTTCTCTGTCTTTATTTCTGCATCTAACTTTAATCATTTAATCATAATACTAATACCTCTCAATCGATCTTTCTCTCAAATTTGTTATATCTCCATTTTTCCTTCCATATCTATCTTTACATCTGTTTTTCCCATTTTTATGCCGTAATTAACTTTTTATCTATCTATCTATCTCCACTTTTATTTATTCTATTTGTCTATAATCTTTTAATAATTGTAAAGAATTTTACTGTTCATCAATTAAACCTTTTTTTCGTCTTTCTTTATGTATTCACCTCATTCTCTCTCTATCTTTTTGTGTCTAACTATCTCTCATGATACATCTCTTTACCACCATCTCACTTTCTGAGCGGAATAAAACAATGACAATGGTATGACATTAATTTTGAAGTCGTAATTATGCTAATAATTATAATAATTGATTATTGTTCGACAAAATGCAAAACACGATGATTTCAGTATTTCTAAACTCATTATACTCTAGATTACTGAATGTACAACACGTGGAGTAATTAAGTTTCACAGCCTTGACCGATATTACATGAGGATGTTAAGTTCAAAATACATTGTTTAAAGTTAGGTAGATATACTATTGTGAATGTAAATGCCTACATACATGTGTAATTGATAGATAATATATGTTAATAAAGATACTATCAGACAGTAGAGAGAATTTTTAACTCACGTCTTTGACAGGTAAATATCCTCTCCTAGGTTCACAGTGAACACAATCACCTTCCTTTGATGAAATTTCTTTGATAATATAATGTCTTCTAACGACCATTTCTATAGAATAGAAGAAGGAACGATGGCCCCATCTAATTTAGGTGCAAGAAATGACAGTCTTTTAAGGATGTAGGATGGAAAACGATAGCCTCATTGGATTTAGGTGCAAGAAATGACAGTCTCTTAAGGATATATGATGGAAAACGATAGCCTCATTGGATTCAGGTGCAAGAAACGACAGTCTCTTAAGGATATAGGATGGAAAACGAGCCTCATTGGATTCAGGTGCAAGAAATGACAGTCTCTTAAGGATATAGGATGGAAAACGATAGCCTCATTGGATTCAGGTGCAAGAAACGACAGTCTCTTAAGGATATAGGATGGAAAACGAGCCTCATTGGATTCAGGTGCAAGAAATGACAGTCTCTTAAGGATATAGGATGGAAAACGATAGCCTCATTGGATTCAGGTGCAAGAAATTACCATAATTTGAACGGGATTTGGTGAAAAAGACGTCTACTTACCAGGCTTGACCTCCCAACTCTTACTATTATTACAACATTACTTGCTTCGGCGGAACATACTGTAGTAATAGTGTTACAATACCGTCAGAAAATAGTAAAACTGCATCAAGATGTACTTATTAAGGTTTAACCACTCCCTCTTTCTTCTAGTGTATAAAACTAGGCAGTCTAAACAATTTTTAGCTCTCGAAGGGACAAAGATTTGAATGTATTGACATATAAAGCTAGGTATGACTTAAGTATGAATAGAATATTCCCTTCTTGATAAATATTTTACCAACTATCATAAAGTACAATACATAGATTTGAACATATAACTGGTTTCGATCCCAAAAGTGTCATATGTAAACCGTTTAATCACCTGCAGGTCTAATCCCAACCAATTTAATGTAAAATTTGGCTTTCTATAAAGAAGAAAATTGTTTGAAACTATTTTTTACGTACCAAATATGTTAGGATCAAATTACAATGACTTACCAAAAAAAGTCTCTAAACACTATAGATACTTCGCGAATAAACATGTCATATTAAATCTTTTCAAAATTTTTGAACAAAAAATTCAACCCTTTTATACCCTAGTAAACCCTAAATTTTTTATATCATTGTTTTGTCAGGTTGTAAAGGTAATATGATGTGGCTGAATGAACCTGGATAAAGGAGTTTTGTTGTTAAGTAAAAAAACTACCTTTAAAGCCTTGATTTATTTTGTACACAAAAGGCAACCCGGTATTGTGTAATGCAAAAGCGTCAGGTGTGTGAGGGATCAGGTGCAAATCTTTCTGACAGAAATAGTTCACTTCAATTTATTCATCTTTTCTTTTCCTCACTTACAACCTCAGGTAGTTAAGGACAGTATTGTGGTAATCTTAAATATCCGAAATCAAAATCATAACAGAATTATCCTTCTTAGCCGTTTTAATACGTCTTAATTTAGAGGCAGTTTAATACATTTTGTTTTAATCACGGTAGCTGTCAGTTATTATGTTCAGGCGATTATGTTGTTTAGTGTCTGCGTCACCCATAATTTTTGATGAAAGTAAAATCCACTCGTTTAGAAAATTAGTAAGGAATAAGAGGTTATCGGTTCCTTATCTGCTAAGCAAACCTGGTGCTTGACGACTTGAGTACAGTGAATTTTCAAAGAAAACGACACCCCGCCTAGTGAGTCTTTATTAGAAAATGAACTAATCCCAATAACTTGAACAACAAAAGAATGACTGATATACTAAATATTATACAATTAACAGATTGCCACTGAATGACAGTGACATTTTCAATAGTCTTTATTCTGAGTCATTTTTTTCAAATGCAGTTTAAGTCTTTGCTTATAGCAAAGGCATTAAACTACATTTCAAGTATTTGCCCTATTTTATCTAACAAAATTGGACAAATTACATTAATTTTTTTCTGGTTTATTAAACATTTAATGGCTGCTTCCTCGAACTCAACAATAAATTATATTTTAAAAAGTTAAAAATGATAATTTAAGACATTTATTTATACGTCGGTGCCAAAAATGGTCCCAAGTTGATACTATAGAACAGTGAAAAGATTTCTAGGACAGTAAATAATACTAGTTATCCCACTGGAATAAACGTGTTAGTCAAGCTTCATTAAATTCCCTTTATAAATTAACTATTCTTATTTATTTTTAGTACATTACCAAAGCATATTTAATGTGAACTATCATACTTTTGTAAACAGGTAGAGTTACTTAAAAAAATGTATTTTAATGAATTTGCTTGGATAATGTAATAAATGGAAGAACAAGGGTTGAGGTGTCATTTGGGGACAATGAAATGTTAGGCCAAAGAGACTAATACTTAGAGGGAGGACTTACATAAAACAACACAGTGAGTGATAAGGGGTCTAGAAGTGAGACAGTTTTCAAAGGGTACCATAACGGTACTAAATCCTACTAGTCTTCCTAGAAGGAGACTAAAACTTTCCATCCCTCTACAACCTCCATCAGAGCACATTTTCAGTGTAAAATCAAATTATAAAAAATTAAAATAAAATTAAATTACATTATACAACACAGATAATTAAAGAATTTATGCGATGGATAATAATTAAAACTTCATTTACTTAATATAAATAGAATAACTTTTTATTATCGATTTTATTCTGACCATAATTATGGTTCCTGAAGAGTCTAAGGTTCCAATGGCTGACCACTTAAATTTGATTTCTGGCTATAAAACAAGTCCTAGAGTAATCTGTTTTTCTTTGCCAAGGTATTTAAATACAAGAAGAAAAATATGTCCTATCAGTATGTTTTTAAAGAATTTTGATCTAAAAATAACGCAAAGCGACCAGGGGCTTGATGATTTAATGAATGAGATCTTAATGACTTTCTAGCCAACATTCGTTAATTTTGTAATATTTAACAGTTTAAATTAAGTAATTTGGACATCTAAATATTTTAAATTTAATAATTATGTGATAAAAAATGGGGGATTCATTTTTAATGAAACTCTACTACATTTATATAATTTTTTGGGTCCGCTTCCTTTTTTTACAATCCTTTAATTTCATCTCGTTCCTCGCATTCAATTCTTTAAACAAACGGAGAGAGTAGGGTTCAAGTATTATGAAGTCGCTCGAATTTAATTTCCAACACAAAAAAGAAAGTGAAAAAAATTATAATGACTGAGTTGGGAGGGGAAAAGTTAGCACAGTGCTTCCATTCCTAAAGGAAACCTAAAGGTAAATATGTATATTACGGACCTAACAGGGTATTCTGTTAAATAGAAAATATTTAAATTTAAAATAAGCAATGTAAAGGTGAGTAAAAAGGTTTCCTGAAGCTCGGTAGGCTGGATTCGGTGCCAATCTGCATAATAATAGGAGGGAAGGGGCGTCCAAGCAACATCCAAAGGCTTTCAATTTTATGGAAAGAGGTCTTAACAAGTGGTCTAAAACTAGGAGGAAGTATTATACTGTACTTTATCTAATAATCCCTTCCTTTTAAATATATTTTTCTCTTCTAGCTTTCTGTTTTTAAGTTTAAAAATAAAATCCAAGAAGTTAAATGAAGAAATAATTACCGTCAATATTTACACCACCTTATTTGCTTTTTAAAAAAAAAAATCTCTAAAAGTATCCAGTACCATCAACTAAAGCTACTAAGCAAGTGAGACTTATGTGATCAGAGGAGCTAGTAAGACTATACGAACTATGAGCACACTTGTGAACTGGTGGTCGGCGCTAGACACAGCAGTAAGCCTAGCCAGAGTATAGCTGGTCTGGATGATCACCAGACCAGTGCTAAGGCACTAAAAACTAGTCGCAGGCACTAACCAGATCGGTGAGTTTGGATAAAAGCTGGTTGGGCTAGATGAACTTGATGACTATTAACTAGATGAACTATGACTACTAACTAGATGAACTAAGGCACTCTGTGAACTAGTCATATGAGCCAGCTAACCATATGCAAAACGTATCCAGCTCCCGTCAACTAAAGCTGCTAAGCCAAGTGAGACTAATGTGATCAGAGAAGCTAGTAAGACTAGATGAACTATGAGCACATTTATGGACTGGTGGTTGGCGCTAGCCACAGCGCTGAGCCTAGCCAGAGTCTAGCTGGTCTGGATGATCTAACACTGTGAGCTAGTCGCGACACTAACCAGATCGGTGAATTTGGATAAAAGCTGGTTGGGCAAGATGAACTAAGGCACACTGTGAACTAGTCATATGTGCCGCTATGTACGGGTGTGCTTCCTAGATGATTAAGTGTGTACCAACTCTGGGATGGATTAGTTGAGTGAGATTTGAGTCAGGGGAAAACACTAATATGACTCCTATTTCCTAAAAAAAATTAAGAAAATTTGTAAACCAAAATTTAGAAATATAAATAAATAAACACGTCAGCAGGACAAAAGCACAAGCATATCGTTCATTGGAGACGTATAAAAAGCATATTAGGTAACAAAAAAAAATAACAATGATAAATTGTAAGCAAAACTATTGTAACACTAAAATCAATTATTATAACGAAATAATATTGTAAAACTATTTTTTGCAAACACAATACTTTTCCTATATACCAATGGTATAAAAGAGTAAAAGTAAAAATATCCTCTTCTAACCTTCATTTCACGAAATATTTATCTTGTGAATAGATTCACATAATTTTATGATATTTATCACAAAAAAATTAATCTTATGAGAGTAAGGAATACATAAATTTATTATTTAAATTATACGTTAAAATGATGCACTTTAATGTTTGTACTTTTAAGTTTATCGTAAAAAATAACAATTTAATAAATTAAGCAAAATAATAATTCTTATATGATTGAGAAAAGAAAAAAATAAATACAAAAAGGAAATGAAAAAAGAAAGGAATAAAAATAATTAATACATATAAACATCTAAAAACAGTTTTGATTTCTTGCACGAATGATTTTCAAATGCCAAAGCCAAAAAAAAAACGTTAAAAAAGAAAAACAATACGCGTTCCTCGTTATTATTTTAATAGTTTCTTGCAATTCTACTGTCCCACTAAAAAATTCAAAGCTGTATAATTGGAAAATAGAATTAGCGATGGTAAATTGATTTTTTTTATTCTTAATACAAGTCTTCAAAAAAAGGCGACGATTCGGTCGGCTTAGCACCAGAATGATCTTTTTCAGGGTACATTTCTCGAAATAATTTGATTAAAGTCGACAATTACAGGTTAAAGCAATCGAAAAATTATGGTTCTTGTAGTTCATTTTCAGCTTGTGATATTCATTGATAATTTTTCGGGTTTCTTTTTTCCAGAGTAATTTCCATGAATGGGTTTAAAGTGTATTTTTTCTCAGAAATTAAGCAGATAGAAAGGAAATGAAGTCAACTGTGAAGTCGTTTTTTATCGTCAAGAAAATTTTATAACTAGAAATTCGTCACAACGAGATATAAAGTCAGAATAAATCTATAAGGTATGCAAGTTTTGTATTGTTTATTTATTAAGAATGTCTCCTCAAACCAACTTTTCACCCAGAATAAAATTGATGTATCAATGACGAATTATGAGCATACAAATGAATGGATAAAGGGTGAATAAAAAAGAAATGAAGAATGTTTATTACGCGGAGCTTGGACGCTGCGCGGCGATAGCGCTAGAGGCCACCCACTTTGCTCCCCCCCCCCCATTACGAAACCACTTTGTGGCCAATTGGTTCTTGTCCTGTAGTAGTTTGTCGCAATAAAGTATATAAGTAATATATATTTTCACAAAATTAGTAAATTTTCAATTTTATTAGCAGTAAAATGTGATAAATTTGTTAAAATAAATAAAGTTCTATAAAAACAGAACTAATCATAATAACAAAACAAAATTTAACATTGTCTATATGTGTGTTAAAAATACATGTTTATACATTCATATTTAAATGATTTTTTAACATTTTAAATCCGATTTGATTGGTTGATGACGTCATACACATTTTATAAAGGATCTGGAGATTTATAAGGTCGATTTTTGTGCTAAGGTTCATTCAAATTTTCGAAGATTGAAATTTTAAAACAGATGACGCAAAGATAAATGTCAATAAAATACCTTCATACTATTTATTAACAGCTCAACTGATGTTAGTTAATAGAATAAAACAGTTTGATGTTAAAGGGGGTGGGGGGAGGGTGAGAGAAGGAAGGAAGGGGTTGATACGATAATGGTCCAGATTTCTGTTTTATAATTAAATTCTGGGAGGGCAAATTAATAGTCACTAATTACAGAGTTTTGGTTCAGTGAAATAGAGAGAAAATTTTAGTTAAATAGCACCGGTAGAGGGGGAATGATTAATGGACAAGGAGGAATAAGGTGAGACTACCATAGAAATTTAACCCAAGCTTCAAATTCTCTAGCGCGATTCCGTTTTTACTAAGTAAATTTCACATTGTAATTTATTCGAATAGGAAAGGGGGGTTGAGTCCGGTTGAAAAAACCCCCGTTTTCAACCCTGAAAATAGGAAAAGGCTCGGGATATTCTGTCAGATTAATTAAAACAATAATCCGGAGTCAATATTGCCGTCCGAGCCAGATGAGAAGGATTAATGGATGAAGCTTTTCCGAAAAAAAATCTCTCTATTTTATTTTAAACTTAATAGTTGTTCTTTGGGGTTTTTTAATCCCTCTCCTGTTTTTGATTGATTTTTAATCCATAATATGTTATCGGATGAATAAACTCTGATGAATATAAAATAATATTAAAACCTGATGAGATCATCAATCTAAAAAGATCAAAAGTTTTATTTTTCATTTACTTGATCTCTTTATAGCATAGATATTGTCTCGATGACTTTATATCATACAATTTACACAAGAGTATTTATTAATTAGATCGTATTTATTTAAATTGCCATCGGTGAAACAAATTTAACATGACTTATTAGTTTTTTTATTTATTTATAGTATACATCTGTATAAAAATAGTAAACCAAAATAAAGTGTATCTTTAAAATAAAATCTGTATAAAAAGTTGATTAACTACGTTTATAATTTTTTGTTGTCTAAAACTAGATTAATTAATTAACTAACCCTAATAGTTATAATATTTACTTTAATTAAACAAAATAGTAAAGTAAGTGAGGTGATATACAGTAATTTTAACAAAGGAAATTGACAAAATTTGTTATTATTTAAATTCTCTAAAGAATATTACTCGATCTTACACTTCGAGGTTCGTCAAACAGAATAGGCCAACAATGTTGCAACAGCATGTTAATAGCTGCGCCGTATAAGATGGTTCGTCAATTGTTGGCGTTTAAGATGTAATAAACAAACAAACAAATGTTGCACGCTTAGTTTGTTTTTGCTTACCTAGATCCAAAATTAAATTAATCATAGAGTAAAAACGATTATTATTATAGCGAGATCAACTAGACCTTAACGCAACAAGTTAAAAAACAATTGCCTCAAGCAACATGGTAATTCCAAGAACTGTCGAGGTCAGTGTAGTTATCTTATCACAACCTATTCACTTTTATTGGAATAAAACAGAGTATCCCCAATAATGATGTAAATTTGACATAGCCAGCTTTCAATCTTAACAGATAATCATCAGTGCCGGTAAGCAGCGAATAAAAGTCAGGATACAGCTGTTACAGTTTTTTCTAGAGGGTTGTAGCTGACTACAAAGCTACAAGCTTGTTGCTTTTGTCAGTTACACGCCTCCAGACAAAACTCTTTTTTCTCCACGGCTCGCCGCTAATGATGATCTGAAAGCTGGCTATGTCAAACATACATCATTAGTGGACAGACCCTTGTTTTATTTCATTACTTGAAACTCCACAACTCTTTTTTTCTTTTTCTTTTTTAGTTTTGACTAATGTGTCAACTATTAGTAATAGTATATACGCAATAAGTAATAGAAGTATATTATTGGTAGGAAACATCACACATGAGAGGTTTTTATTAAAGTCTATGTTATTGCTAAGCAATATCAGCGCAATCCTACAATTTTAGCGAATTCCCAAAGGAAAATGAACTTATTTTGTTTCTTGGTAGGCTTATAGATGTTTTACTGCGTAGGAACGGTAGCGCAATTGTACTACAATATCTTAGGCAGTGCAACCCTTACTTCCAGTTATAAGAGTCAGTGCTATTTATTATAAGATAATAATTTTTAAGATTTTAATAAAAATATCTATTCAAAATTTCAAAAAAAAAAAGAACCAAGAGCGTCATTTTAATTCTGATTGGAAGGAAAAGAAAAAAAAATGTGATTTGGTCGCAGCCTCTCTTGGGAACGAAGAAGCGGAATCCCCACCGAAGGGTTGGTAAGGAGCAAGGGGCTTATTAAAATTTCCGGGGCTTTCTGATTAGAAACTCGTCCTAAAAAAACTCTCTCCCACTAAAAGTCTGAAATCGAAATTGTTCTTTTTTAGAAAAAAAGCAACAAAATTATTTTTTCCTCATTCTTTCGTCTAGCTTTTTCCCTTTCCAATAATATTAATTTACATTTTAATTTTAAAAGAACAGAGTTTTCTGAAAAAAAGCAAAAGATGATAATGAGAAAAAAGCTATGAAGAGACGAGGTTATGATAATATTACCTTAAAGTCAATGCTCCCAGCAACCATCTCTCTCACTCTCTCTCTCTCTCTCTTCAGATCACTTAAACTTCTTAGTATTGTTTAAAACAAAGAAATAAACTAAAATAAAAGAAAGAAACTAATTTCCATAATAATTACACAGTGTTATTAAAAACAGCAAGGAACAATAAACTACAAATAACGGAATTCAATGAAAATACAAGATCAACATATAAAATAGGCTCATTTTGACATTGGAAATTCGCTAAAAGGAAAATAAAACAAAAAAACTGTAGTACTTTTAATATAGCTCAGTATTTTTTTAAATTCGCTGAAACGATACCAATAAAAGTTGACCCTTCGAAAAAATATTACAATAGCCAGATTGTAATAATTTTTTATTTACTCCTTGTATTGTAAGTTCTACTTACAGTCTTGTTATCTCACACTGTAAATGTACTTTTACTCCCTAGGGAGGAAAAGTGAAAGTGTTGCCAACTTGACAGAATTTTTTAGTAAAATTTTTAGGAATTTTAGGAAATTTTTTCCGGTGTTATGTTGGTACTACGGGTAGAATATACAATATACACACGCTAATGTTTAAATTACAAATATAGTATTACACATTATTCTATTGACAGCTTACAATAAAATAATGTGAAGATAGTGGCTTTATTTTCTCTTCATCAGAGTAATTGACATGGTAAGAATAAACTAAACTAACACAATAACAATTAAGGAGCTGAAGAATATATTAATAGTTGTTAGTATTAGTTCTCTAGTCGTAGATAAAATTTAATATGCAACAAGGGATGAAAGTTTTCAGCTCTAGTATTATCTCCCTCGTCAAGCCTCGGGAGCCAAAATGTTAGTTAACTCCCTCGGCAAGCCTCGGGAGCTAACTAGTTTATCTCCCTCGGCCTACCGGCCTCGTGAGCTAATGAAGTTTTCTCCTTCGGCGCTGCCTTAGGACGGAACTTTAACTTGAGCTGTAAAACTTACTTTCATCCCTTGTTGCATAAATAACTAATGTAATATACAGATTTTTTTATCTGATCGTTATTTTATCTCAGTCCAGTGATAAAGCATTACTGAACTAATTATAAGACATTAACATTATTTCCCAAATTAATCAATAAAATCAGGTTAGTCATGAATGACCGCAAGTTTATCAGCCTAGGAATTATAGGTAGGCATAAATATATTGAATCGCCTTAAAACTTCCTTGACTAGGAAATAGAATTTCCAGCCTAGGCTGGGTAACGTTAAGTTAGTAGGTATTTTTTGCCAACATTAGTTAATAATTTATTTAACTTCGGGAACTATTAATTTAGGAGCCAATAATAATAGCAATTTTTGGGGGACCCACCCCCCTAGATTTTTTTAGGGGTTCCATTTTTTTACAGTGGATACAAATTTTGTATTTCACGTTATGTAAAACAGGGAATAAGGTGAACATACTCCCTACCTCAGAAAAACAAATATTGTATACGCTCAAAATTTGTTTCAGGTCAGATAAAAATGTTAGGTGAAAAAAATAGTTTTATTTGAGGTTCGAAGCCACAAAACGTATGCGATGACGGTCATGATGCTGGATAAAATGTATGTCTCAAATAGGTTTATGAGTTATTAGTCACATGAATAACACAAATTAAGCTTCCGGATGTAAATTATGCCTTCTTCAGTAGTAGTTTTATTATGATTATATTATTCCATTATGTGAACAAGAGGCAAATTTTATTAAGAAATTATTTTTACAATAAAAATAAACTTACGCAATATTTAAGACGAAAAAGTTTCACCAACCTGAAATTTAAAGAAATAATTGAGTCATTAAAAATTTAAATTTCAAATACAATAATATAAAGTAATAGAACGAAAGAATAAAAAGTCTCTCCACAGTTAAAGATTTTATTAAAAGTAAAGCAGAGCGCTTTCGACCTAACAAGAGGTCATCATCAGTGCCTATTAAACAAATAAGACAAAAAATTCCGTGATTCCGTGAAATGAACGTGATTCCGGCCGATTCTTATCACCCGTGGTGCCACAAAATGGCGGCTTTTAACTCATTCATTCATCGTTTACTTACCCTCCCTTTGGATCGTGAAGCTTACTTAAAAGAATACAACACCATTTGCGATATAGCCCGGGTCAATGGATATCAGGTGGAAATAGTAAATAAAATAATAAGGAAGAAAGAGGCCGCGCTTGTGCTTAGAGCTATGAATAGTCAGTATGGCCAGGACGCGATAGAACCTGAAAATATCAAGCAATGGTGCTCCATTCCTTACGTTGGTACTTTATCGCAACGTTTAGGTAGTGTTTTAAAGAGTAGTAACTTAAATGTTAGCTTCAGCAACCGTAAGACTCTTAAAACCTACCTTAGTAATGTTAAGGACCCGATCCCTTTAGAATCGCGCAGCGGAGTGTATAAAGTCCAATGTGGGGAGTGCCAAGCTGAGTACTTAGGCCAGACCGGAAGGAAACTAAGCACAAGACTTTCTGAGCACCTTAAGCGAACTTCCAGCAAATTCTACGTACACCTTATCTCTGAAAACCACGTGAACGCGCCGCATAAAGCTTGCATAGTTCATTACGGTGATAAAGGTCGCAAGTTGAACTTTTTGGAGAACTTAGAAATATTTAGAAGTCAGGACACTGTTGGTGATCTTAATTTGAACGAAAGAGGGAGCGAACGCCGCTTATCAATGCGCTACTACGGGCGCCTCACCTGCATCCACCAGTATGTGTCTTGTTACAAGCCTACTCAAACCATCTTGATTCTGTTTTATATTTAAAACTACCTTTTTTAACACTTATCTCGCCTCAACGGTAATATTTCTATTTATTCATTTTTTTTTTAATTAATTAATTTCTTTATATTTTATGTATTTATTTTTTTTACACGGATTAATATTTTTTAACCAAACTTGGTACAAAAATCAACCTTGGGGAGGACACGAACCCTATTGAAAACCAGGTTTTTGTGACGTCATTAACCCGGTTTGCTGAGTCAGCGAATTTTTCAAAAAATCGGCAAAATTCAGGGTTAATATTTTTTGCCGCGAAAAAGGTCAATATTTATGTTTTTTGAGACGCTGAATCGAATGAAACCGGTCCGAAGTCGATACGACCACTCTAAGTGACCTAAAAATCAAAAAAACCATTGTAAATTACCGAAAACCAAAATTTTGGTCAATAAAAAATAAATTTTGAGTAGGGTGTCGTTTTCTATGTAATTTGGGGCGCTGAGTCGAATGAAACCGGTCCGAAGTCGATACGACCACTTAAAGTTACCAAAAAGTCGAAAAAACCACAAAAATTATAGAAAACCAAAATTACGGTTGTTGAAAATTAAATTTCGAGTAGGGTGTCGTTTTCAATGTTTTTCGGGCCTCTGAGTTGAATGCCAGTGGTCCGGAGTCAATACGACCACTCAAACTCAGGGTACCTGGGTTCACATCCTGGAAGGGTCGAAAAATGTTTATCGTTTTTTTTTACTTAATATAAGTTTACAACTAGAAAATAATTCTGAATCTTTTGTATCATAAAAGTAAAGCAGCATCGAGCGTGTTTAGTCCCTAGATAAATGAACGTATTTACTATTTGAAGACGAGCGAAACGAGTCTGAAGCTGGGAGGATGAGCGAAACGAATCCGATGTAATGAGATATGTTATCTGCTATTAATAACGTAAGAGCTATAAATAACTTAAAATACTATATTGTATAATTGAAAACGGAATATATGTACCCATTACAGTGAAAGAATGTTAATAATTTCGACTTAAATGGTTTAACATGGTACAGCAATACGTGAAATAAAATTAAAATATAATAAATAAAATAAATATAAATAATAAGGTAAAGGAAGTAAATTATTATAAAAATATATTGAAGATATACATAGCATAAATATTATAATAATAAGATAGAAATATAAAAAGAATACTCTAAATATTATTGTAATAAAATAGAAATGTAAAAGAAGTATATTTTGCAACGATGTACTCTATAAACTTAGATTATCAAAATCTAAAGAATTAATAAATTTAGAAAACATGTTAAAACATTTGAAAATTTGTTGGGCTCCATGATCCTCCTCTTGTGACAAGATTTGATATTAATAAGCTTCTCTCTGCATCTAAAAGTGGATTAGTAAATAATAACATGTTCTCATGTTTGTGGAGTAACTCCATCGCAACTGCACTGATGGATCTGTAATGATGATGAAAACGGTGGAAAAATCTACGAATACATGTCATCTTTTCATACATGTATGAAAAGCTACTTTCTCATTAGTTGAAGCAAATTTCAAGTCAGAATTTTCTAAGAACACGCCATATTTGTCTCTAAAGACTGAACCAACTAAGGCATAGTTAGATTTTGTAAATAAGTTCATAAAGTACAAGGTAAGGGGAAAATAGAATTGGTTTCAAACTTAAAGACAGATAAGAAATCGGTTTAAACTGACAAAAGCTACTTTAACAGCTCTCTACCTCTAAGGAGAGAAAGTAATGTCAGCAAAATGAAAGAGGATGTCAGCAAAATAAGAATGTTATAAATATGTTTTGAATGACAAACGCTCGGTTTATTTATCCGATACGGTCAGCATTCAG
This sequence comes from Microvelia longipes, assembly GCA_018340805.1. Lineage (NCBI taxonomy): Eukaryota > Metazoa > Arthropoda > Insecta > Hemiptera > Veliidae > Microvelia > Microvelia longipes. Next base: position 28,758,492 of record JACMZG010001914.1, on the reverse strand, counting down.
TTCATGGAGAAGAAAGGAAGATGGGATTAGAAATATAAGTATGATATGAATAGGTTTTGACCGCTTGTACACTCAGACAGTTAATTGATCCTTGAAGGTCAGCACTCATCCTGTAGTGAAGGAAGAAACAGGAAATTGGCAAAAGAATAATAATATGAGAAAATTTATACTAGGGAGTCTTAAAGTCTACCGATTCTTAAAAGTCAGCACTCAGCCTGTATTGAAGAAAATAAAACAGGATATAGGGACAACAATAATTACATAAATATGTTTCGAACATGAATGTTCCATCTATTGATCCATATATACATAAGCAAATACACTGTATTTGTATATACCTTATGTATACCATATATACATAAGGAAATGGACACTGGAAGATTGATATAAATAGGTTTTGAAAGTCGAACCTTAGTGCGATCTTAAACGATTTCTCTTTTGTGGAAGAAAAGGAGAAGGAAATTGGGGGGATAGGCCATAAATGACAAACCGTAGTCTAAAAAATAAAAACATTCATATAATACAATATAATACAAATATAATATAATACAAATATAATATAATACAAATAATCAAGCGATTATTCATAAATTCTATCCAATTGTTTTAAGCAAGTTACAAACTAAATTTAATTCTCATACTGTATAAAGTTTTCGTGTTTTTATCTTTTCCTCTATTATTTATATTTTAGATAGTAGTAATATTTTTTACTCTCCAAAAGTTATCCTTTATTTCATGTATATAGAAAAAGAAATACATTGCTCTGAGCATTATAAGAGAAATACAATTTTTCTTCTTATATGTAATACATTAAGATATATTAGTAAGAAAGTAAAGATGGCGGGAGAAGGGGGATGTTGTCCCCTCGGAGTTCACTAGGGTTGTCAGAAATTCAAGGGAGATGAATGTTGGAGGCTTTTTTGATTTATTTTTCCTTGAAGATTTTTTCTAGAAAAACTATGTTTTGTTTATATATGTTTTTCTCCTATATACATATGTTGAACGATATTAGGTTTTTACTAATGAAATAGTTTCAAAAAAAGGATATAAACCAAAGATTTAGTACCATTTAATAAAAATTTATTCATTTTGTACACCGCTGTACGTCGAATTAATAAATTATATCCTTGTATAAAAATGTATATTTGATGAAACCCAAGAAGAGGAGCATAAAGTTTTTTTTGTATTTTCCACGCACGGCAAACACATACTTGTTTCCTTGAGCGGTCTTGACGACACAAAAAATTTCACACTGGTTCAAACACACAATTTTGTTCTTCTTGTTGGTTCTCCTCGTGTAACCGTTCTTCTTTTTCTTCTTCCCCTGCTACCCTGAGTTAGTCACACAACTCTAACCTACTGTGTAAACTAACCGAGGATGAAATTTCTCCCGAGCAGAATAAAACCTAAGTTTAACTGAAAGGAAAAACAGGATCAACATTTATTTTATATTTTCATAAAATAAAACCCCTCATATTTCTTAATAATTTTAACTATATTAACATAGGTTTAAAAAAATATCAAGCTGGAAAATGTGGCACTAAGCTTTGTTATTTTATATTTCCATTATTACTCGAAAAAAAGGTACAACTGCTTTTGTATTTTGTAATGATGAGACTTGTACTGATCATAGATATGGTTGAGTCATTATGGGTTCAAACTAGTACCAAATTTTTCTTTGAAAAGTAAACATTCTTTTATCCGTCTACCCATCGATATATTCATACCTAAACCCATACAGACACATTTTTTTTCTACTTTAAAGATCAATAAAAGCAGATGCATATTAATTTTAATAGGAAATGGTTTCCTCTTTTGTTTTGAGATAAGAAGTAAAACTCTTCTATTTAGTCTAACCTAACTTAAAGCTTTAAGGTTTTTTTGACAAGGTAGATAATAACTACGAATCCAGGCTTAGGGCATAACTTCGATATTATAATCAACCATCTTCAAAGTGGTTAACATTTGTCGATCATGCTGGCTTCAAGGTAGAATATGAATAATTCGACGTAGCAAAATAACTTCGAAATTATTATCAACCATAAAATGAAGGTTTAGATGTTCGATGTTTACAGTGTCCAGGTGGACGATGATGAATCTGTCGCTGCAGGAAAACGTAGAAATCATTATCAAACAATATGAAGGTATAAGTACTTCGATGTTCGAGGGTCAAAATAGACGATGATGCATCTAATGTTGTAGCAAAACGTCGAAATCATATTAACCAAATACAAATTTTAGGTCGTACGATGTTTACAGCGTCAACATGGATGATAATTTATTAGTGGCAGAACCTAATCATTATTTAAACCTTCATGAACTAGACCTTAATTATGAGACAAGGACTTATGGAAATATTTCATCTCCGTTATTCTAAGTACCTGTAAATTCAAATACCTTATGGAATCATTATTGATATTGTTATAACAATTATTATTATTGTCATTTTCGCCAAAAATTGATATTCCAACAAAGTAAGTTGGTTCTATCAGCACTCAGATGGAATTCTTAATTAAATAAATAATAAATTCTAATCACTCAACAAGCGGCATTAAGTCAAAAGCCAGTTAACAGGACGTGGTCCTGTCAAAATTCACACTCAATGTTATAAATAATTTATTATTTAAAAGTATTACTTACTACAGTTAGTTGTTTGTAATCATATAATACATAATATGCACATAAAGTACATAATATTAGTATAGGTATAGATATTATAGGTTTGATTTGACTTCAGCAGGCTATAGGATAACGATCATTTTAAGGTAGCAAGCACTACTATGTGCTAAACAGCAATTCTAGGTACGCTAAGGTTTAATGCCCGGATATAACAGTATTTGTTATACATGTTTTGGCGATGCATAGCTTCATAGAGTCTGATTTTCGAAAATAGAGACTTGAACCTCGGAAATTCGCTGTCATTTGAATAGGGAATTCGTTCGGATACAACCAGTAATTGTTTCTGAGCGTACTTAAAGTAAATTTCTATATGACAACGGAAAATAAAACGGTTTAACACCAGCTGACCTATTCGTAAATTCCCATGAAACACGTCACTCTTTGTTAAACCCAACGTTCGTCAGTTGAACCCAAATCCAAGAATATAAAGAATACGATTGTTTTCTCGTTAATGAATGAAAAATCATGAATGGATGTTTCAGTCATCTGTTTTTAGTTTCTAGGAAAGGTTGTTAAGAGAAGCCAGTCAAGGTACCTTCACAAAAGTGTAATAGCACCTGGCGCCTTGGCGTATCCGCCACTGTTTAGTACTATAATACAGACCTAGTATCTGTATATACTCATAAAACATACATCTATAACACAAGTATAATAAAAGTACTAACGCATATCTAGAATAAAACATAAAAGCTGCAAAATAATAAACCAATTGATAAATTATTTTATATCTAAAAGCCAAAATATGTATATACATATATAACAGAAATGTAAGAGATTAATAACCTCAACTGCAACAGTCTAATCAGCTGATATACTTGAAGTGATCAGACCATTCATTATTTTTCGTTCGTCTTTTGATCTTAAACCGTAGAATTAGCTTTTTCCTTCAGAAACCAATTTATAGAAATCGGCTAAATGAACACAATTTTTTAATTTTCTCATAACCAATTGAAGGATAGTGTAATTAAAAGATATTATTCTTTAACCGTTTTAGATTCTTTTGCCCTTTTAGAGTATTGACTGTTCAAACGACAATCCATGATTCCGGGTATTTTTATTGTGCCTAATAAATTTAAAAAAATTTAAAAAAAAGGTTATTTAGGCAGCTTAGTGCGTCAAGAGGTGGGAGGCGTAAGATTTTTACGAAACTTCTATGACTTTAATAATTCAACTTTAACCATAAAGGTTGATATGATAATCATTGAAGGGTTGTAATAATAAGGAGTAGGTGGATGAAACAAGAACCTTCTCTCGGATAGATCTGCTTGTAATCGAAGATATGATTTAACTCAGATAGACTGCTGCCAATCAGCACCACTGCAGTCCATAAGATATAGCTCGAGTTGTTGAGCAATGTCAACTTATCACAGAATAAGCATTGTTTTGCTTAGACCATGTGGCACAATCTATCTGATACTAAAAGAAACTAAAGGATAATCATACGATAAAATGAAATCGGATCCACGGAGGGAGATGGAGTCCGAACACTGTCCTAACTGCTGACTCCGTATTATTAGATAGTGATAATAATTAGGGAGAAGTAAGATCACCCTATAAGATGGCCGGGTTGTTTGGCTCTTTTCACTAACTCCCTTTTTGTTGGGCCCTTTTTGCTAACTCAACCTTTTGAGTCCTGGTGCAGGCGTTTTGCATGTAGTCCGCAGTGGCTTTACTATAAGTTTCTATAGCTAGAAATAAAATCCGTATTTATACATCTCTTTTTTAATTATTAAGAAAAAATATATCGCTAATATTTTTATCTTAAAATATTGATTAGTTCCACATTGAAGGGGGTTTAATTTTTTTTTTAAGAGGAAGGCATAATAACATAACAAATAAAATCGGGTACGGGGTACCATTCCGTTCTCAGCGGTCACCAACTGCACTACAACACTGACCACGCTCAATGCTCCTTAATTTTTCTGATTCAACAAAAACCATGATTGTAGTACTGAAAAGAAACTTATAGAGTACTTATTTATTAAGTAAACGTATACACTTGTTACTAATTAACACTCAATTGAATCATTTTCTGATTTTTTACATTTTTTTAAAAAACTTACACAAGGCATTTGATAAAAACTGAGGTAATTCTGATAGTGAGATGAAACTTGGCACATATGTTAGTCTTATACATAGCTATAAGTGTGACAAATCTCGATCTGATCGCATAGTTTTTCCGCGTTTTATTATTTTTTTTGGAATTTTTACTGGGTCATTATTGCTGGTTAATGACTTCATGAAACACTATTTTTCGAATGGCACAACTAAAGCAGTAGATTGATTTTTGTACGTAGTTTTATCTCAATAGCATGAATACACTAGGAGCTACGATGATAACACACACACACATAAACACACATACAGACAAACAACTTTGTGAAAACCACCCAGGAAAACACCTGAAACGGATATTCCTGGTTTCGGATTTTTTTGCAAACACAGTACTTTTCCTACATACCTACGGTGTAAATGAGGAAAAGTAAAAATTAATTATAAACGTTAGTTATTTAACCAAGCTCTAATTATGTTTTGACAATTATTGTTAAAAATACAGCAATAATAAATAATATTAATTGCTCAGTATTTGAACTACAAAATTGCTAAAATACTTTTTTATCTTTAGATGCAAAGAAGCCAGTAAAGTACAAAAGTGTTTTAACATAAATAGTTCATTTTTAGCCACTAGAGTGGACACTCAGCGCTAGTGTTAGTCTTACGTATTTTTACCACTCTTCCCTATTTAAGTCCGAAATACCTGGTCATAACTGAGAATCATTCATAACAGAAACAAATTGAGCGTCAGATTAATCTTATAAACAGTTTTCGTTTAAAAAATTTGATGTTTTCAGATCGTCAAGTTATCTTTGTAGATTTCTTACCTAAGATTATCATCTCTTCAACCTCTCATCTAAAAGCCCCTCTTATCCATCTAAAAGCCCCTCTTATCCATATCCCTTTATCTTTTCTTAATAAAGTAAATATTGGATTTCTCCTCCTTTTTATCATGGCATGCCCTTTGATCATTTTTATTAAGAAAAAATTATGCATGCTATTTCTAGAGTAAAATTATTATTATAAACTTACTTTGCTAAAAAAAGATTGCCATTTTTAATAAACGTTAAAACAAACAACTCATTATTTAAGAAACGTATATTAAACACTGCGGAAGCAGCAAAGGAAAATACAATAATTCACTATTAAACGGACAAGGATAGCTTAAGTCCGAGCAGGAAAGGTCATGAATTTGTACTTCAATGATTGACGCCGTACTTTTATCATGGTATCAATTAAATTCATAAAGAATTTAATATTTAAAAATTCTCAACGTTTTATTCTTAAGATCTAAATTTTACCATTGAATGGATTTAATCAAAACATTTTTTAAATAATTGTATGTTTTTAAGGATAATAAAACACCTAAAACGGAATTTTAGAGCAGATAAATTACATGGCCACTGTACCAACGGTTAATGGAAGGAAAACTAAACATAATCGCTCTCACAACAAATACTTAGGATGTTAATACTTAGTAAGTAATATAATACTTAGTAATACTAATACTAATATTACTTTATATACTAAGTATATAAACTTAGTAATACTAATATTACTTTATAATACTAAGATATATAATACTTAGTAATACTAATATTACTTATAATACTAAGATATATAATACTTAGTAATACTAATATTACTTTATAATACTAAGTAATATAATACTTAGTAATACTAATATTACTTTATAATACTAAGATATATAATACTTAGTAATACTAATATTACTTTATAATACTAAGTAATATAATACTTAGTAAGTAAGTTAATAATTAGAAAGGAAATACTTAGTAAATATTAAGTAAGTTATTATCCTATACGTGGTTAAGCAGTATTTACAAGAAAATTTCACATACAAACAGACACTTGTTTCTTTGTCGGATTTTTTTTCTTCTAAAGGTACTGAAACGTGAACATTGCATGACAAATGCTGATGTCATATTCTTGCTTTTCCAATTTATTTTCGAATTTATACCGTAGATCGATAAAAAAAATCAAAAACCACGATTTCACCTGAATTATATCTCTTGAGGTCTTTTAAAGAACCCCTGAGTGGTTTTCACTAAGTTGTCTGTCTTTGTGTATGAGTAAGTCATTCTTGTCATCGTAGCTCCCGGCGTATTTACGCTACAGCGCTGAAACTTAGTAAAAAATCAATCTTCAGTTTTGGTTTAATTATGTTATCCAGATTTTTTAATTTACTCATTAACCGGCGATAATGACTAAGCATAAATTAGGAAAATTCAAGTATATCTACGAGTTTTGTTGGATCATAAAAGTTAAGCAGCATCGAGCAATGTCATAACCGAATGGGTGACCGCTGGAAATAAAACAAATTCATTTATTGTCTGAGGATGAGAAAAGCGAGTCCGAACACGTGTTGGAGTATAAATTTATTTATTTATTTATTTATTTATACATACATAAAAAAAAATTAAAGCATACAAAGCTTACAAAAAAAAACATTTTTTTAGAAAAAAATAATTTTAACATGCTAAATACAAAAACAAAACATGTATATGTATAGCCGCATGAGCAAATGCTTGTGCGCGGCACTGAGTCGAAGTTGCCTTGTTATTGTTATATTAATTTTTTATATTTTCTATTTAAATTTAATAAATATTATCTATTTAATATACCTATTATAATTATTAATATTTTTTATCTTAAATAAATTAAATAAAATAGACTAACTAACTATTCAAGAAAAAAAAGAAGAGTACAGTAAGACATATTAAGTTATTGTTGTGATATGTGAAAAGTAAGAAGAAATCGAAGTTGCTTTATTTTGTTATTTTCATTATTATTTTTTTTTTTTATTTATTATTACTGATTTTATTATGAGAGATGTTATTATAATGTTTAAATGTTGGAGCGATTTAGCAAATTTTCAACGAAAAAATGAGATTATGAGGTAATACCATATATTAGTGTGTGTATGTTTGAGATTTCGTTTAGACGTTTATTATTACTATTATTACGTTTATTATTAGACGTTAGATTTCGTTCCCATAGACGTTTCTATGGGACACGATAACTTTCGAACGCTTTTTCGTATCGAACTAAAACTTGGTACAAAACTCACACTTATAAGTGTCCTGAACCCTATTGCTTTGGACGTAGATGTGACGTTGTTAACTCACAGTAATGACAGAAAAAAAATTTACTTTGAGGCCAAAGGCCTCTAAGTAGAAAAGTTCCGAGGTACCCCGTATCCGATTTTTATCATTCCAACACCTCTCTCTTATTATAGCAGGCAGGGAAACAAAAATAGACTATAAATAAAAATCGTTTAGTTATAAAGTATGTAACTACAAGAGGAAAAGAAGGGAAAAGTCCCCTCAGCTGGTCCCGTTGAAGCTCCTAAAGTAATCAATAATAGAAAGTGAGTCCTGCAGAGAGACTTCTCTCCACCTAGTTCATGCTTTATCATTTTTTAGATTTAAAAACTTTTCCACCTCCATTCAACACAAATTTCTCAATTACTGTAATTTTGGAAGAATATTCAATTGATTTAAAAAACAGATTGAACGCAATTTGAATAAACGTTTGATACAATTACAACTTGAATTTATTCGTAAAATCAACTTAGATTGATAGTTGATAAAATTTTAGTAAATTTATAAATTTAAATAAATTAAATTTTGATATAATTATGTAATTTGAGTTGAATTATAAATTGACAAAATTAATTAAGTTAAATTATAAGAGCACACAAGTTTATAAATAAATTTAACTCAATAAAAAAATCATAATAATCAGAGATTTCCCCCGCGAATTTTTTTTTTGGAAAATAGCTTTCGGCTAAAGTACCTTGAATTTTGCATCAGATAGTATTTGGCATGCTCATCATAAGTGTGGATGGGCACGAACCTTTATCTTTAACCCTTGACCCTCTAAAGCCCCTAAAATCCCCCTCTCTCAAATGGGAAATGACTGCCGGTCTAATTATTAAATTTTAAAAGTTAAGATCATAAAAGTTAAGTAGCATTGAGCTTGTTCAGTGCCTGGATGGGTGACTGTTGGGAATGAAACGGATGTACTTACTAATTGAGGACGAGCGAAGCGAGTCCGATAATGTTTTATAGCATTAATTAAACGACGTATATATTCTGAGGACGAGCGAAGCGAGACCAAAAAGAAAGGATAAGCATAGCGAATTCGATGTGATGAGAAAAAGTTAAGAGGTACCCCGTACCCTATTTTTTTTGTAAACATGGTTGCTTTAACGGCAATAGGTAGGGGAACCTTGTTCCATGATTAACAGCTTGTTGAGTCAACACTTGATACATCGAAATTTTAAACACCTTCATGCTAATGATTAGACTAAAACACAATACACTAGGTTTATTAAAAATGTCTTATCGTACAGATAATTTACAATCATTAACAAATAATCAGGCTTTGCTAACCATTTATAAATATAAAAACACATATATAAATACATATATATACATAAAACTATGTAATAATACTAAGCAAATAAAATTAACTAGACATATGGTATAAATATATAATAATTATATAATCAAAAGTGTGGTAAATTTATGATTAACTTAATTAATATATTTAAAAGGATTCGCTTTTAACTATATTCTTTAGTGTATGTAACATCTAGTAATAATTCACAAGTATATAAACTTAACATTTTAGTATATTTACTGTACAAGATAATTCACAAGTATATAAACTTAACATTTTAATATATTTCCTGTACAAGATAATTGCTTCACATTATATTTAAATTGAATCGTATGGTTGATTTTTAAGTTCACTATAGTTTCATTTAAAATTATTCAATAAATAGATTATAAAAAACAAATAAAAGTAAATTCTATGGGGCATAAATGTTAGTATATTTACTAAACAATATTTCATAACGATTCATTGTTGTTTATTTACTACAGAATATTTTACATGATTTATAATATAGTATTGTATATACTCTATATTCTAGTTTATTTACCATACGACATTGTATATATTCTTTACATTGTAGTATATTTTATATTCTCATGTTGAAATAGGTGGCTCTAGACGCAACAGTTTTTACCTCTATCTATCTCTCCCACTTCTAAATTTATTGATTCCCTTTGCCCTCTTAAAGGTTCAAGCTAGTTAAACCTTCGCCTCAACTCTCACTCCCCTCTAATCTGCATTTTATCTTAATATTAAATGATCAGCGAATAATAATTGTGCAAATGGAGATAGACACGACTAAAATATGATTTTTAAATAGCTTCATTAAAAATAAAATTCTAAATTAGAAAATAAAAAAGTAATAAAGATATTTTATGTTACTTTATTAGTCTTTACAACAAACATTAATATATCTGTTGTAAAGACTTAAAAACTAACATAAAAAATCTAGATTACTTTTATATTTTCTAATTTAGAGTTCAATTTTTAATAGAGCTCTTTAAAAATAAATAGTTATTACTGTTGGAAGTATTAGACGAGGCAAAAGAATTCAAAAACTATTGGAATCTCATAAGAATTTAATAATTTAAAACAAAGTATTAATTGTGACTTGTATCAAGAATAAAAGTTGGGGGACTGTATTTGAAATAGCAGTTGGATCATTATAAAGTATTAATTTAGACTTGTATTAAGAATGAAAGTTGGGGACTATTTTGAAATAGCAGTTGGATCATTATGAAGTATTAATTGTGACTTGTATCAAGAATGAAAGTTGGGGGACTGTATTTGAAATAGCAGTTGGATCATTATAAAGTATTAATTTAGACTTGTATTAAGAATGAAAGTTGGGGGACTGTATTTGAAATAGCAGTTGGATCATTATGAAGTATTAATTGTGACTTGTATCAAGAATGAAAGTTGGGGGACTGTATTTGAAATAGCAGTTGGATCATTATAAAGTATTAATTTAGACTTGTATTAAGAATGAAAGTTGGGGGACTGTATTTGAAATAGCAGTTGGATCATTATAAAGTATTAATTGTGACTTGTATTAAGAATGAAAGGTGGGGGACTGTATTTGAAATAGCAGTTGGATCATTATAAAGTATTAATTGTGACTTGTATCAAGAATGAAAGTTGGGGGACTGTATTTGAAATAGCAGTTGGATCATTATAAAGTATTAATTGTGACTTGTATCAAGAATGAAAGGTGGGGGACTGTATTTGAAATAGCAGTTGGATCATTATAAAGTATTAATTGTGACTTGTGTTAAGAATGAAAGTTGGGGGACTGTATTTGAAATAGCAGTTGGATCATTATAAAGTATTAATTGTGACTTGTATTAAGAATGAAAGGTGGGGAATGTATTTGAATAGCAGTTGGATCATTATAAAGTATTAATTGTGACTTGTATCAAGAATGAAAGTTGGGGACTGTATTTGAAATAGCAGTTGGATCATTATAAATATTAATTGTGACTTGTATCAAGAATGAAAGGTGGGGGACTGTATTTGAAATAGCAGGTTGGATCATTATAAAGTATTAATTTAGACTTGTATTAAGAATGAAAGTTGGGGACTGTATTTGAAATAGCAGTTGGATCATTATAAAGTATTAATTGTGACTTGTTATCAAGAATGAAAGTTGGGACTTATTTGAAATAGCAGTTGGATCATTATAAAGTATTAATTTAGACTTGTATTAAGAATGAAAGTTGGGGACTGTATTTGAAATAGCAGTTGGATGTTGGATCATTATAAGTATTAATTGTGACTTGTATCAAGAATGAAAGTGGGGGACTGTATTTAAAATAGCAGTTGGATATTATAAAGTATTAATTGACTTGTATTAAGAATGAAAGTTGGGGACTGTATTTGAAATAGCAGTTGGATATCATTATGAAGTATTAATTGTGACTTGTATTAAGAATGAATGGGGGACTGTATTTGAAAATAGCAGTTGGATCATTATAAAGTATTAATTGTGACTTGTAAAAGAATGAAAAGTGGGGGGACTGTATTTGAAATAGCAGTTGGATCATATAAAGTATTAATTGTGACTTGTATCAAGAATGAAAGGTGGGGGACTGTATTTGAAATAGCAGTTGGATCATTATGAAGTATTAATTGTGACTTGTATTAAGAATGAAAGGTGGGGGACTGTATTTGAAATAGCAATTGGATCATTATAAAGTATTAATTGTGACTTGTATCAAGAATGAAAGTTGGGGGACTGTATTTGAAATAGCAGTTGATCATTATAAAGTATTAATTGTGACTTGTATAAAGAATGAAAGTGGGGGGACTGTATTTGAAAAGCAGTTGGATCATTATAAGTATTAATTGTGACTCAAGAATGAAAGGTGGGGCTGTATTGAAATAGCAGTTGGATCATTATGAAGTATTAATTGTGACTTGTATTAAGAATGAAGTGGGGGACTGTATTGAAATAGCAATTGGATCATTATAAAGTATTTAATTGTGACTTGTATCAAGAATGAAAGTGGGCTGTATTTGAAATAGCAGGTTGGATCATTATGAAGTATTAATCGTGACTTGTATTAAGAATGAAAGGTGGGGGAACGTATTTGAATAGCAATTGGATCATTATAAAGTAGTGACTTGTATCAAGAATGAAAGGTGGGGGACTGTATTTGAAATAGCAGTTGGATCATTAGTATTAATTGTAACTTGAAGCAAGAATAAAAGTTAGACTTCTACTTAGTACTGTAGCTCCCAGTCACAGTGTATTTATGCTAGAAAGTTATAATTCGGTGCAAATTTTAATATTTAGGCCAAGTTAGCTATCTGGAAAATATTTTTTTTTAAAACGACAATAACTGGCGTTAATTATTAGAAAGAGTTTCGAACGATCATTAAACGCGGTAAAAATGGTTTTGATTATTAGAGAACGCATGTATTCATGTATAGGACCAACAAATGAGCCAAGTTTCATCTAATTATTAGCATTAGTTCAATTTTATCGAATTTTATGTTACTTTATTAGTCTTTACAACAAACATTAATATATCTGTTGTAAAGACTTAAAAACTAACATAAAAAATCTAGATTACTTTTATATTTCTAATTTAGAGTTCATTTTTAATAGAGCTCTTTAAAAATAAATAGTTATTACTGTTGGAAGTATTAGACGAGGCAAAAGAATTCAAAAACTATTGGAATCTCATAAGAATTTAATAATTTAAAACAAAGTATTAATTGTGACTTGTATCAAGAATAAAAGTTGGGGGGACTGTATTTGAAATAGCAGTTGGATCATTATAAAGTATTAATTTTAGACTTGTATTAAGAATGAAAGTTGGGGACTATATTTGAAATAGCAGTTGATCATTATGAAGTATTAATTGTGACTTGTATCAAGAATGAAGTTGGGGGACTGTATTTGAAATAGCAGTTGGATCATTATAAAAGTATTAATTTAGACTTGTATTAAGAATGAAAGTTGGGGGACTGTATTTGAAATAGCAGTTGGATCATTATGAAGTATTAATTGTGACTTGTATCAAGAATGAAAGTTGGGGGACTGTATTTGAAATAGCAGTTGGATCATTATAAAGTATAATTTAACTTGTATAAGAATGAAAGTTGGGGGACTGTATTTGAAATAGCAGTTGGATCATTATAAAGTATTAATTGTGACTTGTATTAAGAATGAAAGGTGGGGATGTATTTGAAATAGCAGTTGGATCATTTGTATTAATTGTGACTTGTATCAAGAATGTGGGGGGACTGTATTTGAAATAGCAATTGGATCATTATAAAGTATTAATTGTGACTTGTATCAAGAATGAAAGGTGGGGGACTGTATTTGAAATAGCAGTTGGATCATTATAAAGTATTAATTGTGACTTGTATTTAAGAATGGAAAGGTGGGGTAATGTATTTGAAATAGCAGTTGGATCATTATAAAGTATTAATTGTGACTTGTATCAAGAATGAAAGTGGGGACTGTATTTGAAATAGCAGTTGGATCATTATAAAAGTATTAATTGTGACTTGTATCAAGAATGAAAGGGGGACTGTATTTGAAATAGCAGTTGGATCTTATAAAGTATTAATTTAACTTGTATCAAAATGAAAGTTTGGGGACTGTATTTGAAATAGCAGTTGGAATTCATTATAAAGTATTAATTTAGACTTGTATTAAGAATGAAAGTTGGGGGACTGTATTGAAATAGCAGTTGGATCATTATAAGTATAATTGTGACTTGTATCAAAATGAAAGTTTATTGAAAGCAGTTGGATCATTATAAAGTATTAATTTAGACTGTATTAAGAATGAAATTGGGGACTGTATTTGAAATAGCAGTTGGATGTTGGATCATTATGAAGTATTAATTGTGACTTGTATTAAGAATGAAAGTTGGGGGACTGTATTTAAAATAGCAGTTGGATCATTATAAAGTATTAATTGTGAGTATTGTGGGGGACTGTATTTGAAATAGCAGTTGGATCATTATGTATAATTGGACTTGTATTAAGAATGAAAGGTGGGACTGTATTTGAAATAGGCAGTTGGATCATTATAAAGTATTAATTGTGACTTGTATAAGAATGAACTGTATTGAAATAGCAGGGATCATGAAAGTATTAATTGTGACTTGTATCAAGAATGGGTGGGGACTGTATTTGAAATAGCAGTTGGATCATTATGAAAGTATTAATTGTGACTTGTATTAAGAATGAAAGGTGGGGACTGTATTTGAAATAGCAATTGGTCATTATAAAGTATTAATTGTGACTGTATCAAGAATGAAAGGTTGGGGGACTGTATTTGAAATAGCAGTTGGATCATTATAAAGTATTAATTGTGACTTGTATAAAGAATGAAAGTGGGGGGACTGTATTTGAAATAGCAGTTGGATCATTATAAAGTATTAATTGTGACTTGTATCAAGAATGAAAGTTGGGGGACTGTATTTGAAATAGCAGTTGGATCATTATGAAGTATTAATTGTGACTTGTATTAAGAATGAAAGGTGGGGGACTGTATTTGAAATAGCAATTGGATCATTATAAAGTATTAATTGTGACTTGTATCAAGAATGAAAGTTGGGGGCCTGTATTTGAAATAGCAGTTGGATCATTATGAAGTATTAATCGTGACTTGTATTAAGAATGAAAGGTGGGGGACTGTATTTGAAATAGCAATTGGATCATTATAAAGTATTAATTGTGACTTGTATCAAGAATGAAAGGTGGGGGACTGTATTTGAAATAGCAGTTGGATCATTATAAAGTATTAATTGTAACTTGAAGCAAGAATAAAAGTTAGACTTCTTACTTAGTTTACTGTAGCTCCCAGTCACAGTGTATTTATGCTAGAAAGTTATAATTCGGTGCAAATTTTAATATTTAGGCCAAGTTAAGCTATCTGGAAAATATTTTTTTTAAAACGACAATAACTGGCGTTAATTATTTAGAAAGAGTTTCGAACGATCATTAAACGCGGTAAAAATGGTTTTGATTATTAGAGAACGCATGTATTCATGTATAGGACCAACAAATGAGCCAAGTTTCATCTAATTATTAGCATTAGTTCAATTTTATCGAATTACATGTTTCTTAAAAAAATTAGGTGAACTTGGCTTAAGTGTATCCCTTAAAGCAATAAATAGGTATGCTAAGTTTCATTTTAACACGGCAGAAAATATTACGATTTTTGTAGGATCATAATAGTTAAGCAAGATCGAGCGAGGTCTTTGCCTAGATAGGTGAAGCTGGAATTAAAACGAATGTTTTAGTAACTAAGGACGAGCGAAGCGAGTCTGAAGTAGGATGTGGTAAAGTTCCGAGGTACCCAGTACCCAGATTTTTCCTATTTGAATTCTTTCACAGCGAATAACAGGAGAAAAAATAATAACCCGAGCAGTAATTTTCTTCTAGTTTTCAAAGTTTTGATAAACTTGCATCTTCTTTTTTAGGTTTGTAGTAAATAAGATTTTGGTTTGTGCCTGAAAATGCCTACACAGATAAATGAAATATCGTAGCACTCATTACTTTTAACAAATAAGTTAAATCTCAATTATAAAACTTAGACATTAATTTTAATTCATAAAATAATCAAGTTCTATCAACTTTGGCCTAAAACGCCTAACGAGAAAAATAAAAAGCTGAAAGTAGTGTTTTTAAATTTTAAGGATTAATCCTGTTTTTAGAGCATAATGTTTGGAGTTCTAAATTTAAGTTAACAACTTTTGTCTATTTTTAAACTACTCTAACTTATTTCTATGTCCTTACAAGTAATAAATTATAAGAAAGGGTTGTTATAATTTAAATCGTAATTCTAAATATATTTCTAATATTTTCATTATAAGTTTCTATTTACGTATTTTTTCAACTTTGGTAATGTGAAAGGAACCCAAAGTATCACAGGCCCATGTGAACTCAACGGCGCTCTGAAAGCGAATGAAAGGGAACTTGAAATAAAAAAGAACAAAGTATAGAAAAAAGGTTAGAAAATAAGGAGGGGGAATGAAGAGGTAAAGAATATAACACAGTAAAGAAATAAGAGGGGATAATTGTTGAAAACGAAAAAAATAAGAGTAACATCAAACATCAGTAATACAAGAAAAATGGTACATTACTTTTGTTTATAGAGGGTATAATAATTGAAGAAAACTTAAAAATACAAGTAACATTCAAACTGACATATAAATTATAAATGGTGCTTTACTTTTGTCTGAAAGATTGAACACTGGAAGAGCGCAAGCTCATGACCTCAACTAGAACAAGAGAGAAAGAGAGACAGAGTCAAAAAGAGATGAAGATAGAAACAGCTGTATCCCGTACAGCTAAATAATCAATAAGAGAAAGCAAGATATTAAGTCATTTTTATGCCTAAATATAATATGTATGACTGAATTTATTTATATTTGAACAAATTAAAATAAAAAAATAGAAGTAAGAAATTGAATATAAAAATGTATTCTTTTATCTTATAAAATTTGTAAATCAATAACTTCATTTTTTAAATTTTAATAAATAACATTTTTAAAATACTGAATTTTATCATTTTTGTTAACAGAAAACAGGGTTGGTTGGTTGGTTATTTGGTTGGTTATAATTATTGGTTTAAGTACTTTGAATTACCATAAAATAATACCAAACATACGTATTTCATCAATAAACACTACAGTCACAAAAACTAAATAAATTCCAATAATTTATTTTATTTTCATTTTTCTTATAAAAAATAAGTTAGTGGCGTCAAGTATACTAAATTTAACTTAACACAAACGGCACATACACACACACGTATATATATATATATATATATATATATATATATATATATATATATATATTATATATATATATGTGTGTGTGTGTGTGTGTATATAATGTATATAAAAATCGGGTAAGGCGACCACGGAACTTTTCCTCGCCGCATCGGGGCTCGCTTCGCTCGTCCTCATATTTTACAATTTTTCACATTTATACTGCAGAATGTCTAATTGTGTTATTAGAATAACACAAGGGATTTAATTATTAATATTACCTATTAGTGTTGCCACCGATAGGTAACTATAAAATTTTAGTTAAAAGATATTAAATAATTATTTACTAAACATTAGTAAAATATATAATTAAGAATAAATAATTATTTAATAACAACTAGAATACAATAATTTTATTAACATAAAACAAAATTATAAAAAATAAATCTACCTGAAGAGTATTTTCAATTAATTAAATACATACCATACATTTTATAGACTTATGACCCATTACATAAATTTGTACATATTGATGTGTACAAGTTAGCATTAAGAATAATGGAATACAGGTGAGAGGAAAAAAATGTAAAAAGATGATGTTAATTGTTAATAGTGCAAAGGTAAGATAAGCAATTAAAAAGGAATAACAGAGAATCGGAAAATTTTTATGAAATTATACATAACATGACACACATGATAATATATATATATATATTAGGGTGGCCCTTAGCTATAGGGGCGAAAAAAAAATGTTAGAAATGTTGTGCTCCCAACCCCTAATTTTGTTCGAATACATGAAAAAAAAATCCATAAAAATTTTAGCCCGATTGGAGGTGATTAACAGGTGCCGCCGGGCCTTTGAAGTTTTACAGGTGTCAAAAATTCGTCAAAATTGTGATTTCGTGACAAATTTTTTCTGTTATTTTTACATTATTTTTATAAGTAAAAACAATGCTTAATCCACTAGTTCACTATGAACTTATCATTATGACCTGAAATCATCTTAGTTTGTACTTAATCTGACATTTAATGGTGGACATATATAATTTTTCTGAAAAAATTTTTAAAAAACATTTTTTTTTCTCTACACTGCGAAGTATAACTTATATAATATGTTTTTTTGTTATCAATTCATTGGCATATTATGTTCTTGTATACTGTTTTCTATAATTTAAGACCAATAATTGGTTATTTATACCAAAATTAGCAGATCTAATGTGAAACATACAAAACACTGTCATCCTATCTCGCAGTAGGTGAAAGCTAAGTAATGAGTATAATAGTCCAATTCAGTTTCAAGAATTTTTATTTTTTTTTTTTGGTTTAAAATATATTTTCAAACAAGCCATTATTGTGACATTTGAAACTTTGTGTGTTTACCCCTCTTTGCTTGATCCCCCCCCCCCCCTTCCCTTACCAAATTTATTAACCTTTAACAAATGGTTAATATTTTTTTTTTAGTACAGCGTTGCAAAGTTTTAAATCTATAGCCTCGTTATTGACTAATGATTGAATAAAGTGCAAGTCAGACATTGGGGCCTTACTCGCACTTGTGTCACCATACCACGCTCTTAATAAGAAAAATGTTAAATTCTCTCATCGAAGATTTTTCTTTGGTAGACAACTTGAACTCACTTCTAAATAAATAAAATTTTAAAGAATAGATCGCCTTCGACTTCCATCTTGTATGGCTAATAGCACCTGGCTTTCTAAATGACACTCCACGAGGCGGGGTCTATCCTAGAAAAATCACTGCTAGCTCCATTAGCTCCCTGTAATCTTCTCTTAATTGTTTTTCTTTTAAACTTTTTACGAAGAAGTCGAGCATATCTCTTCTTAAACTTTTAGGACATTCTCCTTCAATACCAGAAGACTATTTTTTTGGGTCTATCTGACCCCATGAGTTTCTGAACCTAGAAAACAGTGGAACATCTGGCCCAAAAGTCGGTCCCACCAATTCATTGAATACACCCTTTAACACCATTTCAAATATGTGGTGCCTACAAGGCAGGTATAGAAAATCCTTTTCTAAGAGGCTCTTAATATTTCGATTGGACTGAATTCGCTTGGACTGAATCGCTTGTGGTATGCTCGGAAACTCCTATCAACTTGTATTTTACGCCATATGAAATAAGAACTGCCAACCTCTCTATCTTATTGTCTTTTGTAATATTAGGATGAAGCTTCCCATCCCAATGCACAACAGCACACTGATTTCTATCAATACTGAAGGTTTTTAACATTTCCTTGTATCTAAGAATCCTTAACTGGGATCGTTTACAGCTTATTGACTTTCTGTTAATTATCAAGTCCTTTGCATCATGGCCTAACGCTTCTGCTGTGGTAACTAATACATGAACAGCATCTCTGTCCCTAACTTTGCACCTATCTAACGTTGGTGCTAGGCGATCATTAAAAAAATCAACAGTTCCTCAAAAAACCCAACGACGAAGGAAAAATTGCATCAGAAACAAGCTCATCTGAAACGCCCTCACTATTTTCTGTGCTACTACTGCTTCTGGTGCTTGGTAGCAATTCCGCAAACAAACTAGATCGATCAATATCCTCCAAGCATCGAGTTCTTCAACGGACCTCTTCCTCCTTCCGCTCTGCTGTTCTCTATTCTGCCCTGTGTAAATATTGTCAAATCCCAGCATAACACCAGGTCGCCCCTTCATTCTTTGCATCCGCAAAAACTCTATGTCCTCCTGGATTTTTATTTGATTTTCGGCGTCACTATGGGCAATATCAAATAAATCATCCAGCCTGTCTGTAAAAGCAAAACAACTACTGATAGCAAACTCAGTCGTTTTAGAAGAATTTTTCTGAAGACAACAACAATGGTTAGAACGAAGAACTCTTTCACTTGTCATTTTATAACTTAAACAAACAACTTAAACCAAGCACTTGATTTAAAAAAGAAATTACAATATTTCATGGTAACAGTTTGTTGTTTGATCTAAGACTGGAACTATTTTTAAGTAAGTCAAAGGGATTAAAATGATTCATTCATAGTACCCCTGCTTAAATCACTTCCATCTTGCATGGTATTTTCCTTAACTCATCTTTAATCCTTAAGTGGACACTAGGTTTATTTTACCTGAAAGTATTTTGGTAAACAAGTTTGTGTCAATTACTAATAACTCTATTCAAAGTAATAACCTATCTTGCCTTTCTTTATTCTATTCATTTTTTGTGAAAATTGTATAAATTTTATATTTCATAATAGGGAGAGGGGAAAGGTCAAGCAAAGGGTGGGGAGGGGGGGGGGGTAACACACAAAGTTTCAAATGTCACAATAATGGCTTGTTAAAAAAAATATATATTTAAACCAAAAAAAAATAAAAATTCTTGAAACTGAATTGGACTATTATACTCATTACTTAGCTTCACACTGCGAGATAGGATGACAGTGTTTGTATGTTTCACATTAGATCTGCTAATTTTGGTATAAATAACCAATTATTGGTCCTAAATTAATAGAAAACAGTATACAAGAACATAATATGCCAATGAATTGATAACAAAAAACATATTATATGAGTTATACTTCGCAGTGTAGAGAAAAAAAAAATGTTTTTTAAAATATTTTTCAAAAAAATTATATATGTCCACCATTAAATGTCAGATTAAGTACAAACTAAGATGATTTCAGGTCATAATGATAAGTTCATAGTGTCTAACTAGTGGATTAAGCATTGTTTTTACTTATAAAATAATGTAAAAATAACAGAAAAAAATTTGTCACGAAAATCACAATTTTGACGAATTTTGACACCTGTAAAACTTCAAAGGCCCGGCGGCACCTGTTAATCACCTCCAATCGGGCTAAAATTTTTTATGGAATTTTTTTTCATGTATTCGAACAAAATTAGGGGTTGGGAGCAAAGAAAATTAAAAAGTTCATTTTTAAGGGCCACCCTATATATATATATATATATATATATATATATATATATATATTATATATTATATATAATATATATATATATATTTATATATATATATATAATATATAAACAACCAATAGGGCAAAATTACAAAAGTAACACAAAAACCGTTGGGGCAGAAAATACCCACTGAGTGAGACTTGTAGATACATTAAAATCGCATAAATAAGTGTCATTCAACCTTAAGTATTGCTGTGTAGAATATAACCCTCAATATAAAATAATTGGTCTCGGTCACAAACTACAGCCTGGAAGCTTCCAAACCACAAATTTAGGAAACCATTTTTTATCCAATCAGACCTAATAAGTTAAAGGCTAAAGGTAATAAAAATAGAAAAGGCAAAATTGTATTATTATAGCTAAGGGAGGAGGAGGGGGTCCTAATACTGATTTTATTTCGAAATAGGTTTGACATTTTTACGACTAGCCTAGGAAATTACTAGGTATTGTTGTAGCTTTTTTATCAACAAAAAGAATGAAAAAAAAACCTCTAGGCATTATTCACATTTTAGTAAATATCGGG
The DNA here is from genome assembly GCA_018340805.1 of Microvelia longipes. NCBI lineage: Eukaryota > Metazoa > Arthropoda > Insecta > Hemiptera > Veliidae > Microvelia > Microvelia longipes. The sequence goes on along the minus strand of JACMZG010001914.1, from coordinate 28,737,118 downwards.
CTATTATACAAAATAAAGTATATTTTTTGTTGAATTCAGGTCTTTAAGGTTAATCTTTTTATATATTAACCTTATAGTTAAAGAATCAAAACTTATTATTTAAATATTAACCAACTCCATACGTAAATACCTAAATTATAAGTAAATAATATACTAAACATATAATAAATTATATTAAGTTCATATTGTATAAACATGTTAAAGAAATATTATGGTACAATAAGATAATATTAGAAATATATTATTATCAAATTGGAATATTTAAAGTAAAATATAATAATTGTAAATAAAGTATGTAATTTATATTATTGCGGTAAAAATTTAATTTAGGGTAGTAAAAAATAAAACAAATAAATAAAAGTCTAGAGAAAAATTAAGGAATAATATAATAAAATGAGTGTAAATAAGAGGAATAAACTAATTAAAAGATCAGGAACATTAAACAATTATCATAAATAATCAACAAAAATAGTAATAAAAAATATTATAAAAAGCAATATATGAAGTATTTAGTTTAAAAAAATAAAATAAAATATGTGTAAAATGTTTAAACTATGTAAATAGTTTGGGAAATCATTAAATATAGTAGTATAAGCTTTTTTATATTTATTAAAAATGCAAAGTAATATAAATCTTGTGAATATCAAATGAAAATAGCATTAAAGTTAAATAAAAGTATTAAAAGAATTACAGTAATTATAAACTAAGAAAACAACAAATATTAAAGATATATAAAAAAAGGAGGAAAAAATGTTGTACATAATAAAAAAAAATAATACATAATTAAAACTAAGTAATGTGAATGTTTAAAACAGCAGTAATATTAAGTTGAAAAGAAAAAACATGATATATAAATAATATTTTCGTAACAAGTAGAAACATAGATCATATTTACATAAAAGATTAAATAAATAATAAGAAGTAACAATAAAAATTATTTTACGACAGCAAAGTTTTATTGATCTTATAAGGTTAATGTGGTATTAAAATAAATAATACAGGATAGTTAATAAAATATAAGTTTAAGCATGATATAAATAAAGAATGATTTCCAACAAAAACAATTTTTTTTAATATTAACAAATAGTTCTGTTTGCTTCAGATGAGGAACTGCTATATATAAATAATGTAACTGCACTTAAAGATTGTCATTTCCTTAAATTTACATGATGAGTTAAGTTTAAAAAATATGGATTTTCCACAATGATGTTTATATGTTTTATTTTAGCGAATTTTCATTATGAAAATTACGCTTATGAGGTTGCTTGGATGCTTAGAGTGTTAAAACGGTCATATGTACCATTAGATATTGATGTATATCAAAATGTTAATTTTGGGATGTTGGTTTTTTCATTTACACGTCTTGCTAACTCTATCCTAGGACGCTTAAAATCGTTAAGCGTTAATTACTTTTTATTGACATTAATTACTTAAGGATGGTAAATGAAACATTTAACACAATATTAAGTACAAAATCAATATATCTATGGCTTAACACTTCATGGTAATTTTTATTGCTATAAACTTTTTTCAATTTTTTATTACCAACATCAATGACATAATGTTGAACTACACTTTAATTAATGTGTTGACTAAATTTTTGTCAAACAATGAAATTTTTGGGTCGTTAACATATATTAACACCTCCATCTGGGATCTGAAAATTATGCTTATAAATAAATTTGAAACCAGAAAAGGTATTGATTCCCCTCCTAAACCTTCCTGCCAATTTTGCTACACTAACTAGCTTATAGATGATTGCTGATGAATATGCATTAAATTTACTGATGAAAATTTTCAAAATGTAGAATTAGATTTAGATTAATTCAAAGCAAATATAGATTATTAGATAGATAATTGATTAATATAACGATAATAGATAAAGATAGATATAATATAAAATAGATACAAATAAAAATAGATAATAAATTTAATATAAAGTAAAGTATACACACTGAGATTATTAATCATTACAATATGATATATATTTAAAATTATATTGCATTTTATAACTTGCCCTTTAAAATACACGTGAATTGGAAGTCAGTCCTTCGACTACAAGACGAGTAATAAAATTGACATCGTGTATAAAATAAAGAAAATTTGAAGACATTAAATAAATTATAATGCAAATTTGATATAAATGCAAATCCTGAAATATAAACGATAATATCATGAATGGTCATAATACATAAAGCTATTAAAAGTAACTGAAACTACAAACTGAAATTAAAAAAGCATAAATTAATAATAATAATAATAATAATAAAAATAATAAAATAAATAATTTAAAAGAGAACATTCTAACGAAAATATTCATTTTCTCTAAGCCTGAAACGTGGATAATTAATATGGGTAACTTGTTTACCAATTACAATATATGTCAATTCTGGTAGAAAGAAAGCAAGATATTCAAATGAAAATGCCTAAGAGAAACAAATGAAGTTTAAAAGATTATAAAAACCTTAAGTTTGAGATGGAATAAAAAAGTCATATGGAAGGTTTTTCGTAGGAACAGGAATGAAAGGGAATCAGCTGACAAGACATGATAAAGACTGAAGTAAAAACAGCTGTTACAAATATAAATAATAAACAAATAAAATAATTTAAAAACAAGATTATAAAAAATGTATCGTGACATAAAAGTAAAATCGTACTTTAAATTATTTTATGATTATTTTATTTAATGAAGTTACAAGATGTAGATGTACATTGGGTGACATATAAAGTCTTTAGATAATTATTTTAACTTTGTATTGAATAAAATTAACTGGGATATGTAGTTTGAGTGGCTCAGCTGATCCACAAAGACTCACTATATAATTATAATAAATTAAAATATTTTTATTTTATTAAATGTTTATAAATAACTAGTATATTCAACTTAAAAAAATTAGCTAAATATAATTATTCACTTAAACAAACCTAATTTATTTATATTATTAAGACTGCATATTACATTTAATACATGTATGCAATAATATTAATTAACATATATAATAAACTAATAATACATACTTTTTTTATGATTATATACTAGATGTAAGAAAGAATGAAAAAATCTCATAGATAGAGGTAGAGAAGGAAAGAAGAAAGTCAGCTGTAAGAATATAAAGGTATATACAAATTTAAAAATCTTACATATGTTCATTTATATTTGCCAAAATAAAATCGTGGCTAAATTAATATATATTTTTACATAAACAATATTCTATGAAAATTTTAAAAAAATCACTATTAAAATCTGTAATGTATTATTTATTTTTTTCAAGTAGAATTTATTCTACAGCACTATTAATACGTATAACTATTGATCAAATATCAACAAATATATGTTACACAAATAAATTAACAGCCGATAGCATAAAATCCAAATTAAAACATTTTGGTTAAGCTAACATATTATTGAAATGTTGTAGTATAGAATAAGTTTAATATTATTGATATTTATTTATTATTTTATGACATATAGCTTTAAAATACTATAATAAATGTGCTGTAAGTGTGTATTGTAAGGATAATAAGTTAAAAACATTAAATATATCATCAAACTAAAAATATTGCTAGCTAATTGATTAAGTAGTCGAATTGAACTTAGGTAACAAATTAAAAATAGAATGATAATTGTTTAAACATTTAACGGAGTAAATATTTTATCTATTGACATAAATAAGTTTAAAACACTTTATTGGTTCAGGTGGAAATATAAAAAAGGTTAAAATGAGTTAGATGTTAAAATCAGCTGAAGGAATAGAAGTGGATGTTTAAAACCCAGGGCATTGAACTGTTTATAGGTTAACACTCACTCCTTTCTGGCCTCGTCCAACCTTAACATTGTGACTAAGAACCTATATATACCCTCTAATTACAAATAGAAGCATACGAGAACTATCAAGTAAGAAGAGAGCAACAAATCTTTCACAATAATATGAATAAATAAAAACCAAAAATAATACGTGGTACAATTGTACATTTAGTTTTATTTCATGACATAAGTTTCATTATAATGAAGTTTTTATTGTATTGTACCTCTCACTTATTGTATGCCTACTCTTGTATGTCATACGTGCACTCGTTCTAACTTTAAATATTGTATTTTGAAACTCAAGAGGGGTAGAGGTGAATGTAAATAAATAAATGCTCTCGTTTTAGGGGGTTTTTGGTCCCTCAGGGTGTTCACACTGAGATAACCAACAGTTTAGACGCCATTTCGTTTTTCAATAGGCTTCAAGGGCTAATTATCAACTATTGAGTTCCAAAATAGCCAGATACGGATACTAAGAAAATCGGGTACGGGATACCAAGGAACTTTTTCTCACCACATCAGATTCGCTACGCTTATCCTCATTACTTTGGACTCGCTTCGCTCTTCCTCAGGATATTAAAGTAATCAAATTTATACAAAAACACATCTTAGGACTCGCTTAGCTCGTCCTTCGTTCACTCCTACATTCATTTTATTTCTACAGGCACTGACCTCACTCGATGCTGCTTAACTTTTATGATCTCATAAATTAAAATTTAAACTGTAACTAATAATTTTTGGCCAGTTATATAATTTATTACTCACGCCGAAGTGAACAAAATGACTGTTCGTACGTACTGGTTGCAAATCAAATCTTGTTCGTACTTCCCCCCTCTCCCCATTATACTCTATTGTATTATGTCCGTTTAAGTTGTTAAAAAAACTGAAAATCAAAAGGTCAAATGACTAACTATAGGTCTCTTGGTCATCATTAGTCCTTGTAGGTAGAACAATAAATCATAAGATTGACTTTCAGGGCAATAACGAGTATAATCAAGTATCGCTCAATTATCAATCCAAACTTCTGAAAGTTGGCTTCAGCAATTATCACACCTACATCTAAAGATTGATTTTTGTACCAAGTTTCAACTTTCTAACATAATTACGCTCGGAGCTACGATGATAACAGACACACACAGACATACAGACAAACAACTTTGTGAAAACCACATATGAGACCTTAAGAAGACCTGAAAAGAATAATTCGGGTGACATCCCGGTTCCGGATTTTTGCAAACAAAATAATTTTCGATTTAAATGAGGAAAAGTGAAAATACTATTGTACTTCTTTGCTACTCCTACAGACTGCCTGCGTACAGGAGGTCATTAAGTCGTAAGAAACAACACGACTTTAACACGGTAAAGGGCCAGCGCTCGCAGCTTAGGTTATACTGAAAGTCTACACAACTAGTTATTTAAAAAATAAAACATAAATAAAATTAGTTCATACATTGAGAGCATATAATCTTAGATCTTAGATAGAATCTAAGATTTCCACAGGGATATCCTATAGGTCTCTGTACAGGCATTTTATTTAATTTTACTATAGGAAACTCAACAAACACAGTTTTTCTCGCTGAATTGCTTATTATTAAGTCAAGAATTTATTCGCACTAAAGGAGGCTATTTTACTATTAGTACTTTAAAATATACAAAATTTAATTCGACGCTTAGAAAATAATTATTTTTAAATATAAATGTTCACTTTTTTAAAATAATAACACCAAGTTAATTTCAAAAATCTTCCTTCTTTTTATATCTAAATAAGAAACTTTAAGGGGTTTTAAAGAAAATTTAATCTATGAAGACTGAAGTTATTAAACTTCATCCTAAACTTGTTTTGATTATATTTTTTAGGAGCCTCGTAATATTGTTTGTTTCATACTTTATAAGGAGCAAAGAGTTAATTGTATAAAAACAAGAAAAACAGGGCGAAATGATGAAAACAAACAATCCAGGGAGCGAAGGCTAATCAAGGCCCTTGTCTATTTTACCCTAACCCCTTCCAGCTCAGAGGGGGTGGCAGCCTGATTATTTTGTTCTCATAATGAAATATTTTAAAAAGGGAGAACCGTTTTATAAAGAATTTATAATACTTTATTTTTCTTTATTCTTGACTTTTAATAACACTGAGTACTTATTTTTTTATTTTCAAAATTGTAATATTTTATTCTTGACTTCAAATTGCGTTTTAATATTTCATTTATTCATTATTGACTCCATATGCATGGTTTTGTTTTTCTTCGTAATTTTTCATTATCTTAAATCTTAAAATTGCGTTCATATCCTTAATTTATTTTTTATTGACAACAAATTGCGTTGTAATCCTTTGTTTGTTCTTTGATTAACAACAAATTGCGTTGTAATCCTTTGTTTGTTCTTTGATTGACAACAAATTGCGTTGTAATCCTTTTTTTTATTCTTTGATTGACAACAAATTGCGTTGTAATCCTTAGTTTATTCTTTGATTGCCAACAAATTGCGTTGTAATACTACATTATTTTTTATTGACAATAATTTGCGTTGTAATACTTCTTTGATTGGCTACAAATTCCGTTCTAACCTTTGTTTATTTTCTATTAACTACAATTAACCTCTTAATTCTTTATTTATTTCTTTCATGACCAATAAACAAGTCATAAATGACAAGTCGTTTTTCTAGCTCAGTTAGCATCAGTCGATGTTGGAAGCTTACGACCCATCTTCCCATCCAATGCTAACTAAATAGTAAAATTAAATGCCAAAGAATATTATAATAATAATATTATTATACCATCAAATATTATAAGAAATATTCTTATGAATAAAATATCAAGTAAAATTGATTCTATACAAACATAACAATTTTATGCGTGCACCAATTATATATTTTTAAACCATTCAAGAAGGTTAAAATCATAAGTCATAGTCATAAAGATATTATAGGGGCTATAGCCTATCTTAATACATTTAGCATTGAGAACCTTTTTTGAAACATTTTTGAGGCTCTAAGGGCTCTGTATAACCTCATTAATACCTCTTCTAAGGGCGAGTTAAGGTTTATAACAAATCAATTGTCAGCTTTTCACGCATTGTTTGTGCTTTGTAATTTAAGTTGTGTTTTATTGTTAAGTTACTGTGCAATTTTTACTGTTAATTTGATTATATTAATAGTCGAAGGTGGTTAGGTTATTTTTCGATGTTTCAAAACTCGACTAATTTCTAAAAATACTCTATCTCTATAGTCATAGAAGACGAGCCATAAAAAACTCTATTCATTAATTATTTGACTTTAATTCGCTTTGTTGTTTTATTAATATCAAATTAAACTTTTATTTTAATGATTAAAAAATAAATAATTACTCAAGTAAACCTCTAGCAGGGAGTTTTTAGCGTATGTCAAAAATATTTAACCAAAACCATGTGGAATTAATTTAAGTGACTTACGTTCGTTTAATAACCAGCAAATTAAATAGTTAAAAGTAATTCTGTTTAGGTTGTTACTAAAATTTTACTTTCTTGCCTAGTAAGTAATTTATTACATTAATATTATCACCTTCGAAACACGTACATAACCAACCCATTTTCTCTTTTAGCATCATATATTTTGTTTATTATACATAAAAATGGCTTATCAATTCACACATCACAGAGCAAAGCATATAAGTTGATTTTCGTAAGGCAGGGGTGCCAAAAAATGTATTAAATATTATACAGTTTATAGGCTTAATATATCAAAAACTGTCAACTCATTTCCTTTTGGTTCCATTAGGGTGGCAACAATGCGCTATTTTAGCGAATTTTCAAAGGAAAAATAATTTTATGAGATTAAATTGAGAAGGGGAGTGGGGGAGGTATATTTTGGAGGGGGTCTACCTGATTTTGGGGCATAGAATCACCCCATTCATTTTTTTACATACATCACCAAACACCCTGTATATATACGTATGTATGTACGAGATTTTTGCGTCCTAGACGTTTCTATGGGACACGATTACTTTCAAGCGCTTTATTGGATCGAAATTAAACTTGGTAAAAAAATTAAGCTCGTATATGTCTCCAACCATATTATTTATGAATTATTTGCGACGTATATGCCCAATTTGCTATCTGATATAGATAGAATATAGTCTCTTGTAGTAACACAGTTTGTCTAAGAATGATTCGTGTCTTTATTACAAAGTTTCTATAGCTCCAACTAGAATCAACATGTGTCTTACTGTATGAATAAGCTTTCCTACTTTTAAACCATAAAGGCTAAAACATGAATATAAATATTGTACAGAACCTATAACTGATACTTTTGCTTAATCCCCGGTTTATTTATCAGACAACCTTAGGACAATTGCCCTAATATTCTTTTCAAAGAACGACTTGAGTAAAGGTTTCCTAGTGTAAAAATCCTAAAAGGTTCGACTGAAATCGAACCCAGACTGAGTTAGTGGCGCACTAACGTAAAACCAAATAGATTCCTAAAGACCATTTGTAATAGCAACTTGTTATAAAAGATATCTAAAGATCATTCGAAGAAGCAAATCGTTGTGAGAGATTCCTAAAGATAATTCGCAATAGAAAATTGTTATCGGTGCTCCCTCCATAAAGCTCATTTGTAAAATCAAATTGTTCAGAAAGTTTTAAAGATAATTCGCAATAGTACATTGTTAAGAGAGTTTTCTACATATAATTCGCAATAGCAAATTGTTATGGAAGGTTTCTAAAGATAATTCATAATAGCAAATTGTTATGGAAGGATTTTAAAGATAATTCGCAATAGCAAATTGTTATAAGAGATTTTTGAAGATAAATCGCAATAGCAAATTGTTATGAGAGATTTCTAAAGATAATTCGCAATAGCAAATTGTTATGGAAGGATTTTAAAGATAATTCACAATAGCAAATTGTTATAAGAGATTTTTAAAGATAAATCAAAATAGCAAATTGTTAAGATAGGTTTCTAAAGATAGTTCGCTATAGCAAATTGTTAAGAGAGATTTCTAAATATAAATCGCAATAGCAAATTGTTAAGAGAGATTTCTAAAGATAAATCGCAAAATTAATTTGTTAGGTAAGATATGACTTTGAATGAGCTCTAGTGGAGTTTTTCATAATGAAAGGAGCCAAGAAAAGACTCTCTCCACAAAATTATTAATTTATTCAAAGCGCTTTCAACCTACATGAGGTGCCTAACCATCATCAGTGCCAGAGATAATGAAAAGAAATCAGCTAAAATAAAGACATTAAGTACGCAAAACATAAATAGAATTAGTAATATTCTTCTTCTTCTTTTTTGACTCAACGATGTCGGTGAGCCGTGATAGACACGACTAAGTTTAATACACGGCTAATTATCTTGATAGACAGAGATAATTAGTTTTAATTATCTCAGGCACTGATGATGGCCTCATGTAGGTTGAAAGCGCTTTGAATAAATTAATAGTTTTGTGGAGAGACTCATTCCTTCGTTCCTTTCATTGTTATGGAAGGTTTTTAAAGATCATTCGTAATAGCATAATTTAATGGAAGATTTCTAAACATCATTACAGCAACAAGCCTTTATTCGTGAAAAGGAATCAGTTTGTTTTTGGACATAACTTATAATTTTCTCTGAAACTATAGTTTTCTTTTCATTAAACAAAGTTTTTACATTTACATTACAATTCAGATGATAGCTGTGAGAAATAATACATACATAGGCATGAGTCGTTCCGTTATACATAAAACAAAAATACATCTAACAGTGTCTAGTATAATGTTCATATAACAACGGAACAACTTACGGTAGCAATAATCTAAATACAACTAATTCAACAAACAAGCAGACAGACTAAGTGTCGATAAAACTGGAACAAAACATGAAACAATAATGTCACAATTTGTAACTAGACAAATTACAAGGGAAATTATACATGAAAAATATAGTTAATATTAAAATTAGTTTAGAAAATGCATACAATGTCATATTAAAAAAAAAAATAAATAAAAGAAGAAAACCTCGACAAATAAAATGCATTATTAAAGTGTCACAATTTGTAAGGTAACGGGTTGTATAAAGTGTCACGTGATTTTGTACGACAAAATTTTCAAATATAAATGCATATAAATGTTATAATTCTCACACATAAAAAATTAACTGCAACATAAATTATATGTTTAGTCGAAAAAACATCATACATATAAATCATAGAACATAGATTTACACTTAAAATACTTTTGATAAAATGTTAAAATATTACACGTACCTTGCCTTTTTTTCTTTCTTAATTTACATATTAAGTAATTTTTATTTTTATTTTTAAAGAAGTTTAGTTAAATTAGAAAATTCGTGCATACGAAAATTTAGTAGGATATGTATTTTTTTGCAGTTTTTAATTTATTGTATAACTTGACTTGTAAAATTACTTTAGTTTTTACACGAATAGCATAGAAGTATATTACTAGAGGGTACATTAGAGGGTGCCTATCTCATTACGTTGACAGGCCTGAATCATCATTTTTTCCATCAAAATTGATGTTTTTTTCAACACAAAACATTAAATGTTTGTTTTTTGATTATTTTTAGAATTAATTTTTCACAATTATTTTAATATAATAAATATGTTTTTTATACTTCAATTGTTTAATGTTTTTGTGTCATTAGATGGATTTTGATATTTTTTATTATATTCAGGTAATTGACGGCCAAACCTGCTGTTAACCTGCATAAATAAATCACGTTTTCGACAAACACATTTGAAAATTCGCTCATATCGTGGCAGTATGCCACTTTCAAAACTACTAATACCAAAGAGATGTAAATAAAAAAAAAAAAAAAATGCCCGTTTTAGGCCTTTCGGCCCATTAGGGAATTCACCCTGCGGAAACCACCTCAGGTGGGTTGCATCTACTACACTCTAAGAATTAATTTATAGTTCATAAAATCTTAGAGCATAGCCCCCCGGGCAGCGAACCCCGGACCTCCGGTGCCGAAATCGAACCCCTTTACGAACACAGCCACGGAGGCAGACACCAGAGAGATATATTATTAAATATATTGAGAGGCCTGAAACAGCAATTTTTGGGGCTTTCAGGGACTCTGCATAATTAAGGGAAAGTAAAAGTTATGACAAATCAATTATTATCGGTTTCTGCGAATTTCTTGTCTTGATTTTTATTTTAAACAATTTAAACGTTGGTTATTTTGATTGTCAAAGGTGGTAATATTACTTTGTAAATTTAATGTAACATTTAAATTTAATATATTACTAGAGGGCCCTTTTTTAAAAAGGGCCTCTCTAGTAATATATCTCTTTGAGTAGTTTGGATGACGCAAGTTAACGATGACGGAAGTTGAAATTTTTTTTTCGGACATAAATTTTTAGTATCAGGAAGCCGATCTGATTCGGTCTCTCCCGAAAATAATTGTTGTATTATAACCTTAACTTTATATTGAAGAGGTCCCTCTAAAGAGCCCCTGGGAACCCTAAATTGATGTTTCAATTTAGAGTAAGCATCAATATGCATCTCAACGTATTGAGGTTGGCTATGTTCCTTCAAGTAATACATCTCTATGGTATTAGTATTTTAGTAGAATTTTCAAATGTATTTGTCGAAAAACGTGACTTATTTAAGCAGGTTTGCAGCAGGTCATTCCGTCAATTACCTGCATATAATAAAAAATATAAAAAAACATCTAATGACACAAAAACATTAAACAATTGAAACATTCCAATTGATAACCTGTATGAACTAAGTGATTAAATGTGTAATTAATGTCACCAAGGAATTTAAACAAATCCCAAGGCAAACAATAAAGTAGCTTTAAATCATAAAAACATAAAAATCGTTTTAAGTAACAAAAAATTGACACAAGATAACAAAACAAGCAATATAATGTAATAATTATAGGAATGAAAAATATAAAAACAATAAAATATATAAATTACAAGGTAGGAAAAGCCGTTAAAAATATTGACTTCACGATATTTTTTAGGATTAAGACCTAAGTAAATGCGTGCATATATATAATAAATTTGAATTTAATAAAAACAATTTAATTTGTGCTATTGCGTTGTTTTGATAGGTGGTTGATGTTTATCGAATTGCATTGTTTCAAAACGTTGTTAAAAATAATTACAACTATTTGTTTTCGTGGTAATTGATATTTGTAGTTAATGCATTTAAGGAATTTGACTACTGATCAAGGTTGAATTTAAATTGTTCATTGTTTATTTTTCCAGGCGCATGTTCAAAGAATCTTCATGGGCTCAATGATTTAATAAAGGAAGAATAGAGTAAAGAAGGAGAAGTTTTCACAAAAAATCTGAAAACAAATGTTCCTTCAGATCATCAGTAAATATTTTGTGAAGATTTGAAAGAATGAATCTCCGATGAGCTATATATGTTGACTATTGACTCTATAAATGACTTGACTCACTCTTTAACTAAATGACTCAATAAATGAAGGAATGATTTTTCATTCCTTTTAGAAAATGTTCTCTAAAAATTAAAATAAAAAAACCAGCTGCAACCTATACAGGTACTATGATAAAAATTGAACTAATGCTGATAATGAGATAAAACTTGGAACACATTTTAGTCTAATACATAGCTACATGCGTGCCAAATCTCAACCCGATGCCATCATTTTTTCGCGTATTATGTTTTTCAACATTTTATTGCGGGTTAATGACGTTGTAATAAATTTTTTCTAAATAGCACAACCACAGTTGTAGACTAATTTTTGTAAAAAATTTAAACTCCTAAGCATAAATACACTGGGAACTACGATGATGACACAGACACACACTCAGACAACTTTGTGAAAACCACTTAAAAGGCCTTAAAACACCTAAAATGAATAATTCTGTTGATATCCCGGTTTCGGATTTTTTTGCAAACACAATACTTTCCCGAAATAAATATATCAATATATCTACGAAATAAATGAGGAAAAGTAAAAATATACATGTTGACATAACATTATAGATAAGTAGCATAAAAAACACGTCTCTCCACGTATCGTAATTTCACGCCAAATCAACGGAATGGACACATTTAACCTTGCTTAATTATTAGCCTTCCAATTAGGAACTATTATAAACTGCCTATTTAGAGATGTGTGGAACACTAACTGTCATATGGTCACGAGAGTCTACGAAACATGTCTTAGAGAGGTCAGACAATGCCATATCAATTCCAATGCCATTCACACTTTAATAAGGCATAAAAATAGACAATTAATTGAGCTATTTTAAAAATACTAATTTGCCAGCCGAATTTATTGAAACATGTTTAAATTAATTTTATATACAGGGTGGTCCAGCTAAGAAGGACAAGACCTTTTTCTCGGAAACTATAACAGCTAGAAGGATGCGGTTTTCGGCGTTGGATTCAATGTAATAGTGAGCAGACGAGAAAAATCCGTTTTCGGGCGCGCTTCGCGCCTGTCATATAGATGTTAATGCTAACTTTTTTAATTTTATAGTTAGGTATAGGGAACTTTTTTTGTTCTTTAAAGAATGAAAAATAAGGAAGATTAGTGAAGACCGCATCAAAATCGGACAATTTTTAACCGAGCTATGATGAAAAAACATTTTTTTAAATTTAGCTCACTTCGGCGCCATTTTGGATGATGTTGCATTTAAATAAAATTTATTATATGGACATATTTTTAAACTAGAAACATTGCTTTAATAAAAGAATATCAAAAGTTTTAATTCTAACCTCAGTTTAGGTGTAAAATAGTCGTTAAACATAACAAAAACAAAAAAAAATATGGTTTTTCTAAGATACCATGAAAAGTAAGATTGGGAGCTATAGTTTTTATGGTTTGTACAGTTAGCCAACATAAAAAGCAACAAAATGAGTCCAATTTTAACAAATTCGCTTCATAATTTTAAAAGTTATTACTAATAAATCTCTTAAAATTGCAAAAAATGGAATATTTTTATAGTTTACCACCCTATTGTTGATATTTAATGGAACTGCAACGTCATCATACCTTGTGATCTTTATTGCAGCTTGTATAAGGATTCCGGAACGCCTAAAAACACTTATTTTTGTTCATTGGTTTTGGAGAAATTACGATTATGGTGATTTTCGCCAATCGTAGAATGCAGATTAGAGGTACCTTGCAAAACCAAGTAAAATCCTTCATAAACGTTAATAAAAATTGATTTTGATGATAACTACTTCGTTTCTAGGAGTGAAGGACCAATAAATAGCAAATCACACAACTAGACTGTAAAGTGATATTTTACTGCTGCGGAAATTTGGTTAAAAAAATATTAAAAATATTTTATATTTTTAATATAAAAAAATAAGACATATGTACAATTGAGTGACAAAGAAAAGATATATTTTTGAATAATCATAAAATAAAATATTATTTTAGATTTTGCTCAAACTGGCACCCCTCTGCATAAAACAGGTAAATTACTTCATCTTGCGTCGCTTTATACAGGACTCTATAGGGAATACTTTACTCAATGCTCAATTTTTGTAGTCTTCCACACTTCTAACAGTTCCTACCTTTTTATATACGTTGTCCTTTAAATAGCCCCACCGGAAAAAATCGTGTGGGGTCAAGTCCGGTGACCTTGATGGCCACCTAATTGAGCTGTAGGTCCCCATCCACCGAGGCCGTAGGTCCCCATATTATTTTACCTTAATTTTGTAAAAGTATAAATGATTATTTATCAATCTTGTGTTTTAATTTCTTTAAACTAAGTTAAATTAAATTATTCATACAAAAAATCGACTCTTTTTAATAAATGCGCAACTAAACGTAAATAGTATAAATAATGATAATTTATTGCTCCGGAAATAAAATTGGCTGGTTTCATTGTCGTTATTAAAAAAATTTCCGCAGCAGTAAAATATCACTTTACGGTTTAGTTGTGTGATTTGCTATTTATTGGTCCTTCACCCCTAGAAACGAAGTAGTTATCATCAAAATCAATTTTTTATTAACGTTTATGAAGGATTTTACTTGGTTTTTGCAAGGTACCTCTAATCTGCATTCTACGATTGGCGAAAATCACCATAATCGTAATTTCTCCAAAACCAATGAACAAAAATAAGTGTTTTTAGGCGTTCCGGAATCCTTATACAAGCTGCAATAAAGATCACAAGGTATGATGACGTTGCAGTTCCATTAAATATCAACAATAGGGTGGTAAACTATAAAAAATATTCCATTTTTTGCAATTTTAAGAGATTTATTAGTAATAACTTTAAAATTATGAAGCGAATTTGTTAAAATTGGACTCATTTTGTTGCTTTTATGTTGGCTAACTGTACAAACCATAAAAACTATAGCTCCAATCTTACTTTTCATGGTATCTTAGAAAAACCATATTTTTTTTTGTTTTTGTTATGTTTAACGACTATTTTACACCTAAACCTGAGGTTAGAATAAAACTTTTGATATTCTTTTATTAAAGCAATGTTTCTGTTTAAAATATGTCCATATAAATTTTATTTAAATGCAACATCACCAAAATGGCGCCGAAGTGAGCTAAATTTAAAAAAAATGTTTTTTCATCATAGCTCGGTTAAAAATTGTCCGATTTTGATGCGGTCTTCACTAATCTTCCTTATTTTTCATTCTTTAAAGAACAAAAAAAAGTTCCCTATACCTAACTATAAAATAAAAAGTTAGCATTAACATCTATATGACAGGCGCGAAGCGCGCCCGAAAACGGATTTTTCTCGTCTGCTCACTATTACATTGAATCCAACGCCGAAAACCGCATCCTTCTAGCTGTTATAGTTTCCGAGAAAAAGGTCTTGTCCTTCTGGACCACCCTGTATATTTTTATAAATAAATATTTATACAAAACTTATATATTATTCACATTTACTATATTTAATACTTAAATTTGACCAAGAATAATTAAATCCAACTTAAAACAGTTCGGTTATGCTTAGTTTAGCTGCCGTAAGTCGTAAAATTAATTATTTTGCGAATTCAAAGAATGAGTGCTAGAAGAGTTCATCATAATCAGAGTAATGAAAAAAGTCTCTCCACAGGTGTCAAAAATTTTATTTAAAATAAAGCATAACCGGCTTTCAACTAACTAAAGGTCATCATCAGTGCCGGTGATGTGTTAGGAAGCTAGGTTTTGAGTCTTTTCTTACTGTTGAATGTTATCAGACTCCTGTATAATAACAGTTAACAGTAAGAAAAGACTCAAAACCTAGCTTCCTAACACTTCACCGGCACTGATGATGACCTTTAGTTGGTTGAAAGCCGGTTATGCTTTATTTTAAATAAAATTTTTGACACCAGTGGAGAGACTTTTTTCATAACTCTGATTAATTATTTTGCGTTGAACATATTTCAATTTATGATTAGAATCAGTTTAGGGGACCCAAGTAATAATAATTTTAATTCATTGTTAATTAAAAATATTATTACTCTGTATTAAAAGTATTAAAAAAATATAATTTTACACAAATTCTTATAGTATTAAACAAATAATAATTGACGAATTATTAACAACACATATGAGTAACATTAATCATTAAGATTGAAATGATTGAAAAAGGAGTATACAAATAATTCTAAATAAAATCTTTAACAATGAAATTAACGTAAAATAATAAATAAAATAGTCAAATATAATTTAATAAACCTAAATTATAAATTGTTTTATTTATATAATTTTATTATTTATAAATAATAAAATTATTTAGTTATCATAGTTAGTTATCATATAATTTTATTATTTATAAATAATAAAATTATATGATAACTAAAAATATATAATAAAACAGAAACATATAAATATGCAACAGAAATACAAAATACAAACAAATGAAATAAATAACGATAACATACAAGCAATATACATAAAATTGCAAGAGAAGTATGAAATAAAAATAAGATATATGATTTATAGAAAAAAATGTCACAACCAGAAACACAAAAAAAATCTATGTATGATTACAAAGAATAAAAAAAAAATGAAATGAAATATTGCGCTAGAAACATGAAGTGTGAAAAGAAAAAAAAAAACATTAAATAAAAAAGGAAATGCAAGGCATCATGCAATAACCTTGGTTGTAGCTTACAGGTATAAAGGCAATGCAATTATTTATCGTAACAAAAAATATGTAATTCAGGTAAGGTTATCAAATAAATATGATGTTTGGGAATCTTATCAATATCACATAATCAATTTGAAAATTTTGGACTAAAATGTGTAAGAGCCATATCAGCCTTGTTTTTCCGTATCAATACTTTTCTTTTCTCATGATAAAAATGGACGTATACATTTTTCTTTTAATTACATATTAAAGCAAATTTGATATTGACCTTGAAGTCACCTGATCTCATTTTGAACTTTGATTACATCTTGGATTTTATCTTCTTTGAACTATAAAGAAGATAAAAGTTTAATAAAAGTAAGAAATGAGTAAGATATTATTTGTAATTAAATGTTTCTTGATCAAGAATTTCAAAGACAACCGAGATTACCAAAGAGTAGCACTGAGGATTTCATTATATAATAATTAATCAAAAGAAACCTCTCAGTGTAACACATTTTACCATATAAAGAAGATTTAGTTGGTCTAACTATTGGGTCCCCCGTAAATATAGATTTGGAAGGCTCAATCCAATATAGTAATTATTATACAAATTTGGAACCAACCTAAGTTTCATACACGCCACGGAAACAAGTAGCAATATACGCTCCCAATATTGATTCACTGCCTCCATATACATATGTATGCCTCGGCTTTGACATAAAAATAAAATTTGTTTCTAAAGCATATGCCATTTTAACAAAATAATTCTGGCGCGGTGGTCCGCACGTCGGGCGAATTCCCTTTAAAACGCTTGTTTCCGTTTTTAACAATCCGTTTTTTGCTAACGTTTCCGGTCAATGCTTTATAACATGAGAAGTTATTTAATTATAAAGCACTACTTTTTGCACATGTTTATCAAATTGATTATACACAACTATGCCTCCGAAATTGTCAGTCCAAACCATTATTTGCATTAGTTAGCTCAGGCTTATTTATATGGATGTTCGTACATTTCTATTAAAACATAAAGAAAAAAATAGTAACGAGTAGAACTTTAAAATTGAGTAACTCCTATAGTTATACAGCATAGACCGAAAAGAAACGTAAGCCAGAAATAGGTTCTTAAGCACGAAAACACGCATACCAAAGAAAATTTTTCCGATATGAATGATTTTGTAGTTATAAACATATATAATGTAAATAATAAAATAATAAATTATCTTCCCCATTAGGATTCGAACCTAGATACCATAGCATTAAGTAGTTTAAATATCAAATCAACTCTGGACCATATTTATTCGGTCCAAAGCCCCAAAAACCAGCGAAAACGACACATCACTCGGAATGTTCATGTTTATCGACTGTGTCTTAGAGTTTTATGTTAATACCACTGTTTTTTCGATTTTTTGGTCACCTTAAGTGGTCGTAACGATTTAGGACCGGTTTTATATAACACTTCACCCCAAAAAGCATTGACAAAACCGGCCGTAATTTTGGTTTTAGGTTATTTACAATAGTTTTTTTCGACTATTTAGTCACTTAGAATAGCCGTATCGGCTCCGGACCGATTTCATTCGATTCAGCGCCCCAAAAAAATAAATAAAGCCCTTTATGCCAGCGAAAAATTTTGACCCTTAATTTTACTCATTTTTAAAAATTTTGCTGAGTCAGCAAACTAGGTTAATGACATCGTTACAACTATTTTTACAACTGGTTTACAATAGGGTTCGTGTTCTTCCAAGTTTCGGAAAAAGTAATTTTGCGTGATCAGGGATCTTTAAACGTCTGTACAAAATTCTTGTAAACACAAAAGCTCCGGCAACTCAAACTTTATAAAAACTTGGCACAAAAATTTTTATATAGGTTATTTAAGAGGTAAAGACAACATGGTTTCATATGAATTATACAACATTATATGCTTAATGTAAGTCTCGCTAAATGATTAAAAGTTTATTTTTAATAAATTTATGATGAGTATGGGCAATTATTACAGGTACATTATAGAGAGTATGAATCAATATGATAAAAGATATGAAATATTTCTTACACATAACTCTATAATATTCGTTTAGCCCCTTGGGCAATACACAGAGTTGGCGCTTGGCGTCACTTCGCAGCTTCTAGCATAAGTAGTGCTAATTACTGACATATATATCTCAGTATATATGTATACCTTTAGGTCGACCATTACGTAATCCTTTGGGTTTAATAGTGCCAAAGAAGTTGGAAAGGAGATTCACTACTTCCACTCTAGTTAGCCTACTATCCTAATCAGTCAGTACTGACTGAAGGACACAGTGAACCAAGCAGACCTGAGAAGCCGGGCATTTGGGGCGAGGTGGCCCACATGATGAAAATTCATTAAATACATGCCAAAATGCTATGCGATAGAAAATTAAAAAGGAACTACTATATTAGGTATGAGTTTGCATTCTGCCACTAGTTCATTATATGCTCTTTCTATAGTATTATTATTAAGTATCATTACTTATTCTGAAGGATGTCGCCATTAAACGATTTAAAGAAACATCTATAAGATCTCAACAGAAAGAGTAACCAAATTATGACCCACACCAAATAATGACCCACACCAAATTATGACCCACATTTACAAGAAGTATAATAATTTACTTAATTTAAAAGAACAAGTGGAAACTATATTGGAGTTTAAAATTATAACCCGAGTTCAAGGCAGGTCAACATCAACATAGAGTAACATAGCCGAGAAGCAACAAAGTGTGCTAACATCCATGTATGTATGTATATATTTGCACCTTTATTATGAAATACATTACTATAAACTTATAACTATTATGAACATTATATCTCATAATTAGATTAAGTATCAGAAATAAATTATTTATGTAAAAACTATGTTATATAACTGCATGGATATACATGATTTAACAATAGTATAGTAAGGTTATAAAACCTTAACCCCTTATACAACCTTATATTAAGGTTTTACTTGTTTATGTCATGTTGAAAAAAGAAAACATAGCTCTAACTAAACCGAAGGAACATGTTTAGTAAATAGAATTAGTACAGATGTTTGTGTTTAGTTTAAATTAAGGCCGGGAAAGATTAAAATAAAGAGTCGTATATAAAGACAAAATGTTTCTAACAATAAGCTTAACAAATGTTGGAATTAAGAACACACATACGAGTTTTATGATCAAAACAACTTTTCAGAGTCTAGTGGAATGATATTATAAGTCTTGGTCCCTCTTCCTAACATGATATATAATTTCGACTCTTTCATACATACATATAATATATATTATATATATATATATATATAATATATATATATATATATATTATATGTAAGTATGTATGTATGTGTGTACGAGGTTATTGTTCCTAGATATTTCTATGTGACCCGATAAATTTCGAACACTTTCTCGGATCGATATAAAACTTGTTGTCAGTCCAAACAAAGCACTTTTCTATATCTATATACCTGCAGTATAAATGAAAAAAAGAGAGTTATATATACACACATAATATTTTAATAAACTTACAGAGAAAATTGACACCAACAAAACAAAATTACCTGAAACATTTATAAAAAAGTTATTTTATTAAATTTATAACAAAATTTACATACATTTTTAGCTTGGTCACACAATTTTTTAAGGTTTTTTAATTTTTGCATAGTTATTATAGTTGCTCAATGACGTCATAAACATTTTCTAAACAATCGGATACGGGACATCAATGAGGTTAATGTTTACACCTTTGGATAGTTTGCATTAGGGTTAGGTGTACCTTGTGCCAAACAACTCGTATAGTAATAACATTGTGTACATAAATACATTCACACACACACAATATATATATATATATATATATATATATATATATATATATAATATATATATATATATACACATATACATATACATACATGTATATATATACATATATATATATATAATATATATATATATATATATTATATAATATATATATATATATATATATATATATTTTATTTTAAAGAAACATCATGATTGTTTATAAATGAATAAAACTTGAAAATAATTTAGTCATACAAAAATATATACGAAACCACATTATGTGTTCTAATAAATTTAATACTAAAGTGTACATATTTTGGTATTTTCTACTATTATTTTACAGATATACGCGATTTTTAATGGCTTTTTAGTTAGTCGTTAATTGATTGATCTCTTGGATCACAGTGTTGTTCATTCATTAATTTTCATTTTTCACAAGGTGTTTAATTTTTATTTGATAAAACGAAGTAAGATATTAAGACACAGTGAGTCTGTTAGTTCAGGCCGTATAATTTGCCTAATCTAACTGTTACCATAACAGCTATAAAGATTCCTATGCAATTAAACAATGAGTTAACGTTCCAGTAGACCATAAAACAAAACGGCCTCCGGACACAAGGAGCAACGAAATTAACAGACACACACAAATATAGACAAAGAAATTTGTGAAAACCACTTACAACGTCTTAAAAACATCTGGAACGGATAATTCAGGTTAAATTTAGGTATTATATTTTCGCAAATATAATACTTTTCATATATACCAACAGTATATATGATATGATAAATGAGTAAAGGTAATAATAGTAATTTATGCACCCAAAGAAAAAACCTAAGTATTTAACTTCTGAGGCGAAGCCGAGGTATTTATGACTATTAACTCCCAAGGCGAAGCGAAGGAAGGTAATTGCAAGGGGGAAAATAGCATTTTGCTTCCAAGGTGCATACAAGATTTTATCTCTTGACGTTGATTTTATTTTAATACCTTTTGTTGTATTTTATTTGGGTCGGACCTCCTTATAAATTTAGGGGATGCTGCCACAAAAAAATGTATTGCTTCAAACAACTTCTTTTGACCTAAAACGGATTTTGAGCCAATACATTTTTTTTTGGTCTGGCCACCTATAAATTTTGGGAGTGCTGCCCCCAAAAAAACAAAAAATGAATTGCTCCAAACTACTTACCTTGACCTGAAACGGACTTTGAGCCAATATTTTTTTTCTGGTCGTGTCCCCCTTATAAGTTTTGGGGATGCCACCCCCGGGAAAATTAAAAAAATTGATCGGTCACCAGTATCAATTTAGAGAATACCACTCTGCTGAAAATTGATATAATTGGCTTTAATAACCCAATAATAGGAAACACATTTTATTCATACAGAAAAAGTTACTTTTTACTCCCGAGGAAATGAAAAGTAATTTTTTCTCCCTTGGGAGTGAAAAGTGCTTCTTTACTCCCTAAAAACTAGTCAATAAACTTTACATTAGACACCGTGTGTAATTTATAGATAGTGTCATTAACAGATACTATTAACTAATTTAATATTCCCTACCTAGACAAAGAGTTAAGTAAAGATCTGGACCATAATTAACGATTCCTTGACAACATTTATTTAAGGTAAATCAAGTCTAAGTTGGGGTGGGGAATCAACAACAGCTGACTCCATATTAAACATCCAAGTTTTAACTCCAGTCACCAGAAATCGTATAAAAACGTACACAAGACATTCCATAAAAATTTAAATGATGATAATCCTATAAAAAACGGTAGTTAAACGACCAGAACCAAAATCAACTTCAAGAATTTGCCATAAGAAAGAGCGTAAATTTCAATCAAACCATTAAATTAACGGAACGGAAAAATGTATAGAAGTATCGTTTTCATTTTTTTTAAGCACTGGTCCATAGTCTTTACAAGTACTAATGTACTTAAAACAGACCCGGCTGCGAATTCTAGTTTCTTAAATAGGTATTTATCGTTTAGTGTACACTATATAAGTTTCTAATCAAACAAAAATCTTGGCATAATGGTTTGCAAGAAAGGCATTATTTTTCTTCGGAATGATTAGTTCGATTCGTTGGTTCTTGGGTAATTGTGTTTATAAATAATAATAATAATAATAATAATAATAATAATAATATATTTATTTGTTATAGAAATACAATTTCTTTACAAATAGACTTGTTAAATGATATCTATACAATTTATGAACTTATTTCCGTTAAGATTAAAATATGATGTGTAAAATAGGAGAAATAAACAGTTAATTGAATGCAAAAGAGACAATAATACTCATAGCAAAATAAATGTAACTAAATGAATTAATTACTTAAATTAGTCTTATTTCTGTTTAGAAGATTTTAATTGTAGAGAGTTATTTAGAAAACAAAATTAATAAATGAAAAAATTGATTCTTTTAACAAAAACATTATTAAAGAGATTAAAAATCTAATTGAATAATGAAATTGAATAATATATCCCTTTAATAATGTTTTTAATTGTGTTTATAATAAAACTTCGACTAGAGACTCAATTTTTTAAAGAAAATGTAGTGAAACATGCTGGTTTAATGGTAAGCATACATATAACTCTAAATGAAAGCAAACAGCTGGTTTTGGAGAGATGAGCGTAGTTTAGTACAGCGTAGTAGTACAGTTTAGTAAACTACTTGAAATTCTAAGAGTAACAAATTACCAAATTCATGATGAATATTTGCGACAACCCAATCATTATTCAAAACGATTAAGATTTAAATATCTGAACCATTAAGGCAATTCCTGCGGTAAATTGTGGTTATCATCCGATACCACATCATTCCAGAACGCATACAATTAGTTCGATTCCAGATTAAATGAAACCGATAAATTTCCATTTTAGGTTTTTTCAGCAAGGATATTCTCCCTGCGGGAACCTCTTTAGGGGGATTACATCCAATGCACTCCGAGAAAAAATTTAAGGCAGCATAATCTTTTGGTAATACATATTACTCTTATAAACTGAAAGCATAGCTTAAAATACGAACCCCGAACTTTTAACTTTTAGTGCCGAAATCAAGTCCTTATACGATCACGGCTACGGAGACAGACCAAGAATATCCACATTCACCCAGCGGGAACCACTTTAGGGGAATTACATCCACTACATTCTGAGTAATTATTTAAAGAGGCATAATCATTTGGTAGGAAACATTACTCTTTTTAAACTGAAAGCATAACCTAAAATTCGAACCTCAGATCTCTAGTAACCAAATCGAGCGATTAAAAGATCATGGCTACGAAGGTCCCTAATTATAGGTGCCTACGAACATCTATAATTAATAATTAATAATTTATAAAACTATTTCTTTCCTTATATAGTATCTTATTGTTGGATTCCTTTGACCTTTGCTTCTATGCATCTAATGAATATAAATTCAATAAAAGATCTCGACAAGGAAAATGTTTTATAGCCCTATTTAAATTATAATAGTCGTTTAAATCGGTCAACTAACTCTGTATAATACATCGTTTACCTAATACTTACGATTTACCATCCCTCCCGCCTTATAAACGAATTTTAATAACGATTTACAACACACATAAGTCAATACAAATCGAACATGACCTTAAAGAAAAACAACGAAATTCAATCGAAATCTTTTATTTCGAATTATTTTATATGTATTTAAATATTTGTTTCCTATTAAATAAAGAAACCAAATTTGCCTTTAAATTTTGTAAATTGTATACTCTTCTATAAAAGTTACTACTTATTTTTATCGTCTTTATATTATTTTGACAGTGTTTTAAGACAATATATACATATAAAGATTAACAAAACGTTGGTAAGGGAAATCCTAGACTACCTTGAACCGTAGACTGTTTTCAGAATTTTAGATTTGAGCGACACAAAAAAATTGATATAAATTATTAATAAATCGGTCACTGATTTTAAATTACAGAATTCGTTTTATATAATCGATTTACTTTGCATAAAGAATATAATGTTTAAATTAAATCGTTTTTTAAATTTAATTTTTGAACATTTGAGATTTAATTTTTTAATTTTTCCTTGCGAAATAAGGAAGTAACTTGAGAAGAATTATTTTTACTTATTAAGAATTATAAGTAATGATTGTATCAACTATTTTATATTCTTCTAATTAAAGCGTATATTTTTTCAAATTTTTAAAACCTTTATAAATAGGAATAAAATTAATAAATACATGGATAATTTAAGGAACAATAAAATACTGGCCCGGAGGTCCGCAAGCCAAGCGAATTTTCTTAGCATTTCGTAGTTTCTTGCTCAACAATCCACTTTATGCCTAAGTTTCTAATATATGACTGAAACGACTGATAATGACTGATAATCTAAGCAGTAGCATAGTTATGCTACTTCGCCTGTTATGCTGCTGCTGTATCTGATAGTTATTCGATACACACGTTTTCGGATTTTTAAAAGGAAAAGCGCAAATGCATTCATCGGGTTATACAAAACGATGGTCATCATTCGATAATCATCTCGGCTCAGAATTATTCTCACTTATATATTGCTAAGTGTTTGCTAATTTAAAAAAAAGTTAGCACGTTTCCTTTGAAAAATGTGGTAGTAACGCTATTGTCCAAGTTATAAAGCATATAACAAAAACTTAAGGAAGAAATCGATTGTTAAGCAAGAAACTTCGAATTGCAAAATAAATTTGCCCGGCTTGTGGACCTCCGCACCAGAATTATTTTGAGATATTGTAACTTATATTGAATAAATATGACAAGTTTCAGGATTCGAACCTGGGAACCCTACCTTTAAGTTTATTATTTAAAGTTGTCGTACTGACTCCGAACCGATTTCATTTCATTCAATGCCCCAAGGAACATTGGAAACACACAACTTGACATTTGTTACATGCCAAACGTATTTACGGTTATTTTCCGCGGTTTTTTTTACTTTTTGTGATTATTTGACAAAACAAAGGTATGATTCTTTCAGTAACAGACATATAAGATTTTTCTATTAAAAGGTACCAACGCTAGTTTTAATAAAAGATATTTGACTATTCTAACAGAAATCGAATGTCATCATATCGATTGTGTAATCGATTTTTTCACACATACTATAGTTCCATAGAGAGACACTAACGTTAGTTCTAATAAGAGACAACAGAAACATTTAACTATTCCAACAAAAGACATGTATGGTTTTTAGACTTGTAAACTATATTTTTACATATAGAAGCATTAAAGGGAGTTACAATAAGAGACAAGAAGAAGAATTGTTTTAACAAGAAACATAGTACTGTTATATTAAAAGACACTAACGTTACATTTAGCAAGAGACAATGGAGACATTTGATTTGTCTAACAAAAGATACACATATCAATAGTTCATCCAATAGAAACGTATGATGGTTTAAACAACAGACACATAAAATTATTTCAGCAAAAGGGTTTCAAACGACAACACTGTCCATTTGCTTAAATGATTTGCCTCATCGGCTTCAAAACAAGCATAAAAATCAAACAATAAAGAAATATTGTACAACTCTCAAGTCAAATCTTGAGACTTTAAAGAACTATTTCTAATACGATCAAGGAAGACATTAAACAACTTCAAAAATGGTAAGGATGACACTTGCAAGTAATTCAAGCCATAAACAAGTTATCATACAAAGTACCAGATGTCTAGTAAGTCAGGTGTCCAAAACAACAGATTTGTTCCAACAAGGAATGCTATTAATCCATATTAGGTTTGTATTAGTGCAATCACTTGCCGTATAGACTATGTACGACATATTTTTTATTTAAAAAGTAATACTTTCACTTCAATATACAGGTTGATATAAATATTCAATCTCTTTGTGTTAAAAAAAAGAAGAGTTATATATGGAAGAGGTATTAGGAATGCAATTTAATCCAAATCTGTCTTTGTAACTACTTTTACGTAACTTCGTTCAGAAACAGTTACTTTCTTATCTTACGTGAAATGGGAAAGTAATGCAAAAACGAATGCAAAGTAAATTAAATATTTCTGAGTTTTAGCACTTAATACCATTAATGTAAGAGATGTTAGGTGTCCGTTTTACTTTGGAAGAGTGGCTTGGCAAAAGTACTATTTTGTAAATGATACTATGTTTAGACTGAAAGTACGTTCAAAATGTCTACGGTATAAATAAGAAAAATTCAAAATTGTAGCGCGAAATTTATTTTGAATGCTTGCTTTCATGCGCACCAATCCAGTTCTTGCTCAGATTTCGGTTTATGCTTCCTAGTCGGAACAGTTGCACTTTTATTTGTCAGTCGATTAGGAAGATATTTTTAAAAGGGATAAGCATTTTACGCCATAGGTTATTTAAAACTATGCTATCCCTTGCTTAATTAGGTCTGTACAACAATTAGGGCAGTCATACAAAGCATAGTTTATGCTAATTGGGGCAGTCATAAAAAGCATAGTTTATGCTAATTAAGGTTGTCATACAAAGCATAGTTTATGCTCATTGGGGCAGTCATAAAAAGCATAGTTTATGCTAATTAAGGCAGTCATACAAAGCATAGTTTATGTTTAATAATGTAGGTCTTAACGTTCTTTAGTCTAAAGAAATGCACATGATGTTGGCTACTAATGCATACTGCGCTTATAGTGTGAAACACGGCTAAAATCAGTAGGCTGCGTGGGAAAATAGTGTTGAGGAACTAATAAGGTTTAGGCGAGTGAATTTAAGGGCGTGGCTTAAAATCCAGGAATAACCTCATTGGGTCCCTCGCATTATTTTCCTACGCTGTCAATTGATTTTAGCTGTGTGTCGTAGTATGGCTATAGTGAGACCTATATACGCTTAAAACATATTTTAAAGACATGTGACTACAGCATACATATCTGCTACTAAAAATTCTTAGGGAATATACATTTTAATTAAATGTAAATTTGTGATTTATATAGTATCAAGTTTAATAATAATACAAATAATGTTATAATAATATAATAGCAAGATATGTAACGATAAGATAATATTTTATGCTTTACAGTTTTAGATTTATGTTAATTTCCAGCATTTTTCTTTTGTTAAAACTCGTCTAAACGCGCTTTTATATGAGTCAGACTAACTTTGGGGGTATAAGGAGGGAGGGGGAGGGGTGATTCATTGCCAGCTCGGTTAAACTTGCGTGTTTCTGTTTTTTTCCGTTTTGCATTTTTAAGTCCTTTGTCCGGTTTTAAAATGAACGGATTAAAAAAAGTTTAAAGGGCTCGCGTGCCAAGTTTTAATTTATATTTTATTAAAATGGATATATATATATATATATATATTATATATATATATATATATATATATATATATATATATATATATATATATATATAATAGTTTGTTGTTAAATGTAAAATGTAAGAACACGTGATGACGGAAATCAATGTTGCCTGAGTAGTGTTTTTGTCGAAACTAAGTATTGTTAAAATAATATATAAAAATACACACTTAAATTAGTAGTAGTGATATTAATTAGGGGGAAGAGAGATCACCCATCAAGTAGGCCACGTTGTTGGGCCCTTTTTGCCTACTCGCTTAGATAGAAGATAGCGCTCTACCATATGGGTCTTAGTTCAGGCATTTTGCGTCT
This sequence comes from Microvelia longipes, assembly GCA_018340805.1. Lineage (NCBI taxonomy): Eukaryota > Metazoa > Arthropoda > Insecta > Hemiptera > Veliidae > Microvelia > Microvelia longipes. The sequence goes on along the minus strand of JACMZG010001914.1, from coordinate 28,708,925 downwards.
AATCCACAGAAGAGCCGTGGGTTAATATAAAATTCATACTAATTTATTACTGTAAAATTCTTTAGCTGTAATTAAAAACAACACGCTTCTATGCAGAATTTTAGAAATGATTTTAAAATCATACACAGGTATATCACCAGGGCTGGCAATTTTCTTATTTTACATTTTGTATTAGGAAAATGATAGGCCAGAGCAATTGTGGTATTAATAGAATTAACAGAGCATGGATTAACTAGCTCCATGGTCATTTAATTGTTGAGTATGTTGACGCCTTTCTTAGATTGTCAGGAATATTAGGTATTTCTTGCCCTAAGTAGTTCATGGATCAAATTAATATTGATGGGCATGTATCAAAGCCATCAGTACCCTTTGTTTACTTAAGATTTAATATATATTATTGAATCTAAATTATTTTATGAGACACAGAATGCCTTTATCTTATTAAAATATTTTTACACAACATAAAAAATTGTTTTATTAAATATAAAAAATTATTCATTTAAATTTTTTTACGTCAACATTTATAGAATACAAATGATTAGAAAATAATAAAATGAACAATAAAATTAATTAATTTTAAATGTGTTTAAACTATAACATCAGATATTTATACCTAATTATTTTTTTATATTGTTAATAAATGTTATGTATCCCAATGCAATCAAATAAAATTCTTTATACATACATATTTTTTATTGAAAACTTTAATAAAAAAAATGATGCATGCATTAAATTTCAACTACCCTAATATTCTATACCTCTGTCTCAGGTGTAGTATTATTAAAAAATAAAACCAGTAGTCAAAAGAAATTTAAAAAGGGTTTCTGATTAACAAAAAAAATCTTTTATCTCTTCTTTTTATAGAAAAAGAACCTTTTTTAATTTTTAAATTATACATTGAATGTTAACCATAATGATAGGGGTACTTCTTAGGATAAATTGTTTTTTTTTTTTAATTTTAAAGGGCTACAATTGTACCCGAGTTAAAAAATTTATAAATTTAAACAAATAAAATGAGCAATAATAAATATATGTCATATTATATAAAAAAAATATTGTAATTTTTTAAAACTTAACAAATTTAAATCAATTATAAATATAATTAAAAATTAGATTTTAAAAATTTTATCTTAAACAACCGTTTAACATTCATTTATAAATAAGATAGTAAAATTAGTCGCAGTTATAAATAAAATATAAAAAACTACGCCTCTCACTTTAACGATAATAATTTACACCGTATAATTGTCCAGCGTATCATGTTAGACGCTCACCCCAGGCAATTTTATAAAATTTGGTTTTACAAAAATGGTATGTTAACCATTAAGAAGCAATATGTATGGGTTTCTAATATGTAGAATGATTTGTAACATTATTTATTAAAAGCAATTTTTAATATTATTAACACCCTATTTTTTTTACTGGTGTTTTTTTTACGTCTATAGTAAATTGGTTACAAAAAAATCGAGTGCTGGGTACCAAGGAAATTTTCTTCACCACATCGCATTAGCTACTCTCATCATCCCTAGTTCGGACTCGCTTTGCTCGTCCTCATTAAGTAATTACATTAGTTTTATTCACAGCGGTCACTCATCCAGGCACTGATCTTGCTTGATGCAGCTTAAGTTTTATGATGCAACAACGTTATAATAATTTTAAATCAAATTTATTGGTTTAACAAATCGGAACTTTTCCTCATCACATCGAATTCGCTACACTCATTCTTTCAGCTTCGGGCTCGCTTCGCTCGTCCTCAGAATATACAAGTCGTCAACTTTATACTGCAACAAGTCTTCTGACTAGTTTCGCTCGTTCTCAGATAGGAAATACATACGTTTCTTTCTGCAGTCACTCATCCTGGCACTGACCAACAGAAACAGCCCAACTTTTATAATCCATCAAAAATCATGGATACTTCTTGCATAGAAAAGAAACGTGGTGAAGTCGTTTAATAATTATGGGTATACAGTTGTACCAAATTTCAACAGAATTAGATTATATTCCGATTTTTTACAATTATTTAAATAACGTACAGAAGTAATTTGATAAAAACTGAACTAATACTCATTAAGAAGAAACTAGGCAATATGTTAGTCTTAATATAGCTACATGCGTACCCAATTTCAATTCGATCGCATTATTTTTCTGCGTTATATGATTTTTGCTGATTATTGACGTCATAAAAAATATTTTCTGGATAGCACAACTGCACCTACACACTGATTTTTGTATAAAGTTTCAACTCTCTAGTATAAATACACTGGGAGCTAAAATGATAATAGACAAACACACACATACGGACAGACAACTTTGTAAAAACCAAATAGGAAGCCATTAAAACACCTGAAACGGATAATTCCGGTGACATCCCGGTTTCAGATTTTTGCAAACACAAACCTTTCTCTATATACCTACGGTATAAATGAGGAAAAGTAAAGATCTAAATCAAGGTTAGACAAAATATATGGATTTTAAAATAAAAAAATGTTAAGAGTTGAGGACCTAAATTTTAGTTCGAAATTTTATGAAATATATACTATATTCATAAACCAGATTGCATCCTTTCTTAAAAATACATTAATTTTAAGCGTAATAAAAAAATGATAACGCAATGTTACGACTTTTTAAGTCAATTCTAGGCCAACTCTTATGGTTTCAATCTAATTTTCTTAAGATACCATATCCATTCAAACAAATTCTATAACAAAAATAAAACTATAAATATTTATAACCTTGTTTCCAATTTCTTATAATAAAACCTTACAATACGTAACCTTCCTTTTGAAAAAAAGTCTAAAAATATCGACACATAACATAAAATTTACTGACAAGTATACTTAGGGAAAGTTATTATAAATTTGTCTTAAATATATTTATGTTATAATTCAATATAGCTTTAGCATATAGATATAAGCAATTCAAAAATAATTTCTTATTTTAGAGCGTAGTGTATAGAATATTATATCTATGGATTGATAAAGTTTTATTAATAAGAATTAAGTATTGATATACATAGATATATGTAAGATCCTATGCTGTGATCTAAGAGAAGGAAAAACTTAGCTATAGAATATAAGCAGGATACATTACCATTTTTTACGGCTTCGCTTTAGGTATAGAACGCATCCCCCCCCCACAAAAGAAAAGATATTCCGATAGGTTCTTTATGATTTTGCCAGGCAAACACGCCAATTCGCTTTATATCTTCCTTTATGGGTGCTTATAAATCTATACCCTTTAACTCGAATATATTACCCAATCCTAACACCCCTTTACCCTTTTTTAACACAAATAAAAAAATGCTTCCTTTGCAAGGAATAGTACCACGTGCGAGAATAACAAAAACATAGTGTATACATAATACCTTATGTAACATATTATGTATTCAATCAGTTGTATAAGCATTCTATTCCTTTTGATATTGCAAATAAAGTAACAAGAAAAACAAAAAAATAAATCCCTTCTTACTTTATCCCAAAGTATATCCCTCAACTGTATAAAACATATTATTTCTTAACTGAAATGCGAGATTTTATACAAACATTTTACCGATAATACAACAAAATATAAAAGAAATTAATCTAATTTTTTAAAGGTGTCCAATTAGGTTTACATGGATGATCTTCATACCTAATTTTGTAAATGAGTCCAATTAGGTTTACGCGGTTGATCATCAAACCTAATTTTGTAAATGAGTCCGATTAGGTTAACGTGGTTGATCATCAAACCTAATTTTGTAAATTAGTCCAATTAGGTTTACGTGGATGGTCATTAATCCTTATTTTTTAAAGGTTTCAGGTCATTATTCATAATTTTTTGAAGGTGTTTAATTAGGTTTAAATAAACCTATTAAGCCCGATTTTTTAAAGGTCCAATAACCTTATTTTGGTAAGGTGTCAAATTAGGTATACGGGGATGGTCATTAAACCTAATTTTTTAATGATCATCAATTAGGTTCACGTGAATGATCACGAAACCTAATTTTGTAAATGAGTCCAATTAGGTTTACCTAGGTAATAAATACATTTACTTTAAGCACAATTTAATACTTTCGGGCACAAAACTTTATTAGAAATTTTATATGAAGTAGATTAAACAATATTTTATACTAACTTTACGCCCTTCGTGTAAGGAACATCTATTAAATTTTATCTATTCGCCCGAAAATAACCAAAAAATCTTACTATACAAAAAAAGCTATACAATACAATAAAAGCACTTAATTTGGATAAAAACTATTAAAATTAATGGCTAAATGCTCTCTATTTATAAAAACAACCAAGGAGACAAATAAAAGGTCTTTCATAAAGGTCATCTATTATAAAACAAAAGCTCGCAGAATCGTAAAATTAGTCCAATACAACCCATCCTATGCGTAGCACTTAAATTGATACGTTTAAAAAAACACACAAATTATTATTGTTTTAAAATAAATAGTAAAATAAATTTGTAATAAAACTTAAATGTGTATTTTATTGGTGGATGTAAATAAAAAACTGGAACTTAATAATTGTTGAACGTTAGAAAAACTTGATTAGTTTAGGGTAGGTCAGGTAACTGACTACGAGCACGTAGACGCTATATTAAATTATCTTGAAAAAAGCTGACAATTTTAAAGAGCTGTTAATTTTTTATAGCTTTATTTTACTTTTTCTTCACCTACTAGCGTAGGTTTAAAGAAATAAATTGCGTTCGCACTAAAAACCCGAAACCGAAGTCACATCACAATTATTCGTTTCAAGCACTTTTATAACAACCCGAGTGATTTTTTGTCATGCTGTCTGTGTTTGAGTGTTTGTGTCACGTTTAACTCCCGCTTTGTTTATGCTAGAGAGTTGAAACTTTAAACGAAAACCAGACATATATAGCTGTACAGCCCTGAAGATATTAAATAGAAAATTTAACCAACCGAGTTGACATTTAACCCCAATGCTAATCGATCCACAAACTTCCATTTTTCGAAAAATATTTTCTTTTTAATTTTGATGTCCATATTTTTAATCATTTAACTATTTTTCTTGGCGTAAAAAATAGCAACAGATACCGTAAAACGTGATAAACTCGAAGGCAAAAGTAATTCTGAGGTTAGGAGTTGCGACAAGCTTCGAGTAATTACTATGTTGAACACGAACAAAGCGGCTGTGAAGTCAAAACATCCTAGCGTTTAGGACAACAATTTTATTCTGAGATCGTAGCGAAACGAATTAACACCACCTTAAGCTTAGGATAATCATGACACCCTGAGGACGAGCGAAGCGAATCCAAAGTTGTGTGAAAAGTACAGAGGTATCCCCTACCCGATTGATTACATAAAATAATAATGATAAATCTTTATTTTTCATTACATCTTATGCAAATAAAACATTAGAAAACTGCCAATATCATAAAAGTAAGTTAATAAAACAATTATACTACATATTCTAAGAGTTAATAATATAAGCTATAGTAATCAATATGAACATATTCTAGGAGATAATAATATAAGCTATAGTAATCAATATAAACACACTCTTAGAGTTAATAATATAAGCTATAGTAATCAATATAAACATATTCTAAGGTTAATAAATAAGCTATAGTATCAAATAAACATATTCTAGAGTAATAATAAAGCTATAGTAATCAATATAAACATATCTAGGAGATAATAATATAAGCTATAGTAATCATACAACATACCAAAGTTAATAATATAAATAGCAATAAACATATTCTAAGAGTTTATAATATAAGCTATAGTAATCAATACAAACATATTCTAAGAGTTAATAATATAAGCTATAGTAATCAATATAACATATTCTAAGAGTTATAATATAAGCTATAGGTAATCTATTGATTACTATAGCTTATATTATTAACTCTTAGAATATGTTTGTATTGATTACTATAGTTTATATTATTAACTCTTTAGAATATGTTTATATTGATGAACAAAAACATAAACATATTCTAGGAGATAATAATATAAGCTATAGTCATCAATATAAACATATTCTACAGAGTTAATAATATAAACTATAGTAATCAATATAAACATATTCTAGGAGATAATAATATAAGCTATAATAATCAATATAAACATATAAACTGATGGCAACACAAAAATATTAATTTTTTGGCAATATCACGCAAAAAAGAAAGCAATGTAGTTTTTGCCTAATGTCATATTCACATAACACAAAAAAGATGGAATTTCGTTTATTGGATTTGACCAAATAAAATATTACTTGAATTAAATATTAGAGTTTTAACGCTCCAAAGAATACAATTTTCCACTAATAAACTATAGGATCAAAAACATTCAACATCTATATGCCAAGTTTCGTTTCGAGACGAAAAAATGTCAATTTAAAATTTATAAATTATTAGTTTGGTTAACTTCAAGAAAAATAAATGAATGTTGACAAGGAATTTTGATACAACTTCTACGGGGTTAATTCTGTCAAAATGAAGAAAAATATCGTTTCTAGAGAACAAATAAATTAACCTTTAATGTAAGTTTTATATCTATAATAAAATACATAAGTTAATTACTAAAAGTTAAAATCAAATGGTTAAATTGCTTGCAGTTCAAAATTTAATGGTCTTCATTTCCTTCATAATCAAACACCAGATTTACAGGACTGTAAAATGTTCTCTCCTATTTAATCTATTATGATAATATAAATATAATATTATCTTCTGGCAGTGTATAATGTGAAGTTTATTGACTCGTTTTTAGGGAGTAACCCCCCCCCCACACACCTAATCACTTCGAAGGGAGAATAAGTTACAAACATTTGTTACTAAAACTTAGGAATAACACTAAAAAAATCATTTTTTAGGGGCTAAAAATCCGTTTGGGCCAAAAAGAGTTGTTTGAATCAATAAACAATTTTTTTTAGGTGGTTCCCTAAATTTATAAGGGGCGTTTCAAAATAATTTAAAAATAAAATACGACAAATCGTATGTAAATAAAATTATATCAATATTTAAATGACTTCAACGTCTGGAGATAAAATCTTGTATGCACCTTGGGAGTGAAATGCTAATTTTATTCTCGCAATAATTACCTAGGCTTTGTCTCTAGGGTTAAACAAAAAATTTCTCGACTACGCCTCAGGAGTTAAATTATTTGGTTCCTTCGGCTTTCGTTTTAGGAACAAAACACCAGCTCAGGAAAATAATTTACTCCCTTGGTGCATAAATAGCTATTAACTATGAAGATAATTCATTGTGACACAGTTAGGGTAAGTTCTGATTGATTTTTAGTTAAAGTATTTATTATCTTGTTTGGCTCGAAGGGAGGAATATCTGAAGCCTTTTGAAAGTTACAGCTGACGTTGCAAGTTTCCAATAGATTTATCTTTTTACTTTTACAAAAACTTGAGACAGCCATTGCTTCCAGTTTTATTAGATGAAGTACGGAAACAGACCACAGTAATAACATTCATAAAGCATCAGAAATGTAACGTGACAAAAACACAGCACTTGAAAACTGTTTTATCATTTGAACCAGTCAACATAAATACTAAACGGTTTTAAAACCCTACTTAAATAGTTATTTATGTTACTAGGCAGGAAAATGGAATATTACGGATAAGTTTAAAAGATCCCACCAAGCTATATTACCAGCAGAAGCGATGCTAAGGATAATTTACAATTTTATTGCCGAGGCGTAGCCGAGGGAGGCTAATTGCTGTATTACAAGTTTACCTTCCTGTCACATTACATACAATAATCTGTGTTATCTCGCTTAGGAACCCAAGCTCTCAAAAATGTATTTTTTATTGCACTAAAAACTTTTTAGCGAATTTTCATTATGAAAATGACGTTTATGTTTTTATTATAAATTGTTCGAGCAAATAAAAAAGAAAATGATAATCGGATCCCCGTTTCGGACCTGGATCCCAAAAAAATCGAAAAAAATTGTTTTCCTTAAAACTCCTTCTATGAGGGATTTTGGAATATTTTTTTACGTAATCCCCCATTCAACATTTGGGAGCCTGGACCCCAAAAAATGTTTTAAAAATTGCTTGAAACGACTTCTTTTGACCTGAAACAGATTTTAAAAATTCTTGGACGGCCCCTTTTAAAACTTTCGGGCCTCTTTAAAACTAGGACTCTCTAAATCTAACAGTAGTTATTGGCCCAGAAATAAAGTGTCCTGATCCCAAATGAAAGATTAACTAATGTTAAAAAAATTATCTACTAACTTAATCAGCTTTTGCTTGAGCATGAGTTTACAGATATTTCAATATATACCTAGGCTGGTAAAGTAGCTGACATTCAAGACAAACCTGTTTTTAGTAATAAAACTAGGAAATGCTACTCTTCGTCCAGAAATCAGTTCATTATGGATTAATTTTTCCTCATATGATATATAAGGTAAGTCCCTTAAATAACATACAATAATTAAGTTATAGTGTAATATAGATTAGTGTTTTAGAGTCTTGACAGATGTCTATCCCTCAAGTAAATAGATAGATAGTTTGTCAAACAGTATACATCGTCAAGTTAGAATTAGCAGGTGTTTCGTAAATAGAATGAAATAAAAATAGTTCAAACAATTTTCCACCTGACTATTAAACAAAGCGTTGAAAACATTTGAAACGCAGAAGCTCTGTATCCAAATCGACAATATTATTTTTCCACCGGCCTTACATCCTTATAATTGACTTAAAAACTTACCTCTAGGTGTCACATCCCCTAATCCAATCCATCTTTATCAACTTTCTTAAACTTACTTAACTGCTTATTTAGCTTTTAAAATTGTGTTTTGCCTTTTTTCCCTAGAATATTATAATAGGGCAGCCATTTATCATATTTTTGATGTATAGCTTAAGATGTAAAGGTTATGAAGATTTTATAATAAAATTATAAAATATGACTTAAATATTGTTAAAAAAATGGTAAAGTCAAAAATGGGTATCTTATGGCAACACAATGAAACTTTTTATTTGATTTTATAAAGTATTTGATAGTGAACGATCTTAATTATACATTTGTCATATGTGAATCTTTATGACACACCACCGATGGATAATTTATCAAATCTTGTCTAAATATATTCAGGCTTCATAAAAATCTACAACTTCATTGGAAAACGCTGCGAAATATTAACAGGGTTCTTCATCGACTGGGCTTTTCGTAGCCACTGCTGCTTCACAGGTCTTCAACCTTCTCCGTAATTGATAAATAATCGCATATTCCCACATATTTAGCAAATTTCCATCACAATATTTCATAATTTTTTTTTCAGCCCAAGATTTATTTCCTGATGAGTAAATACATACATACATACATACACACACACACATTTATTATAAATATATATATATATATATATATATATATATATATATTATATATATATATATATATATATATATATATATGCAACTTTTCGGCAGCTGAAACGGTTAGCTGATTTATCTGAAACTTGCATCAGTCGATTCAGCACACTAACAACCCTATAATATGACACCTTGTTGAAACGTCAGGTCATATTTTAAAATTTTGATGACCTCATATAATTATGTTAATGACGTTATACATTCTCCACAAATATTAAGCTTCGTAACCTTTCCAACATTTTGTTTGTTTTACTGACGCTGGTAGATAAAAGTTACCACTGCTTTCAAAAGTAAAGTTTCTAAGTTTTAAGTGAAAACTAAACTTTATAAACTTGGCATCTTGGCATGAAGGGGATACAAAGTTACACTTAAAAGTTTTAGGTCAATTGAAGCTTTTTAGACGTACATTATCTCTTAAATTATACTAAAGCATTTGCATAACCTCTTTTGCTCATTTTAGTGAAGCACTGGTGTTAATTATGACACCTCTAGGGATAATAATTCGATACTCTGGATAGTTAGGCAATCCAGCGAACATCGAGGATGTTAAGAAATCTTAAAGGTTAATATTTGGGATAGTTAGGTCAGCTAAGATTCTGAGGATAAAAAGTTTAGTTAATACTCAAGGAAGAGTTGACATAAGACAAACAGAATCACGAAACATCCAGGGATGCTTCGATCAGAGGAGAGGGAGGGGGATACAATCAGCAGTCGATGGTACTAATATTTAGTCCGGAATATATAGGAGCTCTAAAGAACATAGAAGATGTGGTATACATGGTCAAGTTTAGGCTTGATGTCTTTATTTGTAGGTGGCTTAGGCATTCCATGTGTCTAAGAATCCCTTAGTCACATACTTTAATAAAGTTATTAGCGATCATTGAGATATTTAGGTAACAATGACCTGAAACTATCGGTAAATGGTTTTGCTATTATATAGATATCTTAATTAGCGAGATTGTGTGCTTAACAATTGAGAATTGTTAAGCACATAATAAGTTTAAAACAATAATAGGTTAATATAATTATTATTAGATTTACAATGTACACTTTCTTTAACAAAAAATATGGTTTTATCAATTGAATTTGTTTTTAAAAAAAAATTATAAAAATCAAGTAATTATTTTTTATACTTGTTTCAATTAATATAAACAAGCTCATTATTTTTTCCATCTTCCTAATTAATAATTTAATGAAATTCCTAAGGCAATATACATTCATTTTAAAAATTGAACCAAACAGTATATTATACATAAAAAAATATATGATTATGTATTATCTGGTTTTATTAAACAAGCATATATTTCCGGTTCAATAAATTAAATGACAAATTTTATTACGTTTGAGTACGATTGCAATAATTTGTATAATATTATTCCGTTTTCGTGAGAAAATTAATTAATTAATTCCTAAATTTTTATTTTTAGAGTTTTTAAAGAAAATGATGAGATCGGAATGAAATCATCGGAGAAGGGAGTAGGGGAAATCAATTCTTTAGGCCATTTAAATAAAAAAATAATATATATATATATATATATATATATATATATATATATATATATATATATATATATATATATATATATATATATATATATATATATATATATATATATATATATATATATATTAAAGATGCAAAAGTTATTTCTAAACGTCTTATGCTTTAACTAACTATACTGTTTGGCATATAGTTTTTACAACATGAAAATTGTTTTAATTTAGTTAAAGCGAAGCATTAGTTTTTTTTTTTTTTTTAAACATATCCTTTATTTACAAAATATTTTTCGTACATTATTATTTTTTAATATAATTTACAAGGATTATCTCTCTACAGAAGGATACTTACGTATCCTTGTGTCGTAGAAGAGAAGTATTTGTACTGCAGTACTTAGAATCACCATTTATTTATTTAAAGTCTTATAATTATAATTATTTATTTTCTTAAAATATAATTAAATTTTCCTTATTACCTAATGTTCTTTTTTTGTGTTATTATTTATCCCTATTTATGTTATGTTGTGTCAGTTATCTGATCAGTTTTTGTCCGTCTTCAAGTTGTTTTTTAAGTAAAATATGTCTAATTTTATTCTTAAAAGTATTTCTTTTATCGGTCTGCTTAATGTCGTGAGGTAAGTCATTCCAAAGTATAGTTGCCTGATATAACCACTGTCTTTGTGCAGTAGTAGTCTTATACTGAGGTAGTCTATAAAATTGGTTAGTCTGTGCTCTAGTATTAATGCTGTCGTGATGAATAAGTCTTAGAGAATGTTTTCCGTCGTATATTCTAATTAAACATTGCTGTCGAAACATATTGTCGGTTTGATTTCACATAATTATTTTAAACTATCTCTGATAGTAATAGATAAAAATAAAAGGAAATTACTGACTTCAGCATGACATAGAATCAATTTTATAAGGGATGCTAGTGTTATCATTTTTACTGAGCTCAACACCTTATATTGGAATGGTTTCCAACATAAATAAAATCTATGTGAGTCTTACGTGCGATGTCGATAATAAGAATTGGATATAAAGGTTTAGTTTTATTACTGATAATAATATAATAATACCCGTTTAGAGCCTTGCGGCCCATCAGGGATAACCTCTGCGGGAACCACCTTTAGTGGTTGTGGCAACCGTTACGCTCAAAGTGTAATCTAAAGTTGGCGATAGGTTATTTAAACAATAATCTTATATTAACTGAGAGCGTAACCTGGGATGCGAACCCCAGACCGCCGTGGTGTCAAAGGTCAGTTTAATAACTGACGCCTGAACGACCTCGACAACAATATCGAACGAGGCAGCAATAATACCCGTTTAGAGCCTTGCGGCTCATCAGGGATAACCCCTGCGGGAACCACCACGGGTGGTAGTAGCAACCATTACGCTCAAAGTGTATTTTAAAGCTGGCGATATCTAAACAATAATCTTCTATAAACTGAGAGCATAACCTAGGATGCGAACCCAATACCTCCGTGGGTATCAAAGGTCAGTGTAATGACTAACGCCTTAACGACCTCGGCCACGAAGGCGGCCTTATTACTGATTAGCTTTTGATAAACAATCCCATAAAGATACCATAATGAAAATTAATAAATTAACCCATTGAATTGGAAGCAACCGCAAATTTAAGTTTAACCTGCCAAACTTGTATTTTTTTAAACTTTGGTGTCAACCAGAATCCACGGTTAAACCTCGGATCTCAAAGAACCAAGTTCTTTGTATCTATCCAAAAACAAATAAGATAAGCCTTGAATACCTCAGTAAAAACTTAGTACTTAAAAAGATTTGGACGCGTTTGAAACCATCATTCCTCTGATATCTAAGAATCATATCATACTTTGTAGCGGAAAGTCACTTAATCATATATTTCCCTTTTCCCTCTTACGGCAGGAAGAAAAGCGATGCAATAACTTGCACAGCGTCGTTATCAAGTCCATCTACACTCACTTCCCCTAACAAACGATACTTTATTAAATCACCTGTCTCCAAGATTTCAGACCCCTATCCTCGACACCTTGTTAAGGTTAAATTTTGAAGACGCCCCTCGAGAACCTTTACAAGATGAAAGATAAAGCACCACGTGCCAATTAAAATGGTGACAGTACAACTTTTTCTCCCCGTAGAAGGGTTCAACAGTTTCTAAAAACTATTTCATCCTATACTTATGTATTTCAATATTTGTCTCTTCCTAATATAATATTTCAAAATAAGCTTATATATGATTTTAAACTATTCAGTTCCAACAAAAACACATCTTTACAGCTCCATTCTCCTAATAAGAATAAAGTTATATAAAACTATATACATAAATACATTAAGATAAAAACGCAATTCACAAAGCCTATTTAAAACGATGATGCTAAAATATCGAAATAAAAGGATCTGCTCGTGACGTGCTATTGGGGTTTGGAAAAAAACCAAAATGGACAAAACGAAATTAAAGGAGAGATTTTGACAACTTAATGCATTTGACACGACGCGTTATTCAATATAATTTAATATATTAAATAAATTATTTAAAACAATATTGTTATACGATTAATTAAAGATTGTTCAAATCAACATTGCTCAATCATGATAAAAACACAAAATAATGCGTGTGTGAGAGGAAAAATGAATTATTTAATATATTGATTTAGAATGATAACAAGTATGTATAATACTGATGAACAACTTAATTTCTTTTATTAGTATTGTTAATTAACAAAACTGGCTTAAGACAGTGTTATAAAAAAAACTGTCGTGGTCAGAATCCTTAAAAAATTACCTTTAACTTTTTTATTTAAATTACCTCATAACTTATCCATATAAGATTCGCTAAGCTCATCTTCACTTATGTAAGGCCATAGAAATATATTACTAGAAGGGTCCTATAGGTTAAATTGTGAAACATTGAAAAACTAACCTTACCACCTTCGCTAATAAATATAATCAAATAATAAAATTACAATAACTTATATAGTAAAAGTTAAAAAACCAAATCAACACACAAACTTTATGCGGGAAACCGAAAGACATTTGTCCATTATAACCTTAACTCACTCTAGAGGGAGGATTTAATAATGTTACATAGAGCCCCTGAGAGCCCCAAAATGATGTTTCAGGCCTCTCAATGTATTTGGATAGGCTATGCCCCCTCTAGTAATATATCTCCATGTGTTAGGCTCGCTGATGCCTAACATAAGTGATATAATATAATCAGTAGATATATACTAGCTGTATTAAAATGAAAATTCGTAAACATATTTACTACCTAAATGGATACACTTTATGGAATATTTGCCGAGTCATTGTTGCAGTTAATGACATCATAGAGTAATAACGTTCTAGTAAATACAACAAGACCTAAAGACTGTTTTTTACCAATATATAGTTCTCTACCGTAAAATCATTGGTTATACCCAATGGTAACAGACACGCACATAGACACACGTACTGACTGTCAACTTGGTTAAAACTCCTCAGTAGGTCTTAAATCACCTGAAATAAATATTTAGCTGATATTCCGGTTTAGCATTTTTTTGCAAACAATACTTTATCAAAGTACATATGGTAAAATAGGTAAATGTAAAAATGTTTAGTGGTAAGTAAGTAAGTTAGTAAGTTTGTTTAAACTTTAATATAAATATTATCTATAATATTACAATAATAAATATCATATACACATATTATGAGATTGTAATATATTAGGTTTGTAAGAAATATTGTTTTCTACCTTGATAGATCTATAGAAAAAATCCATCATCTTAGACGCCCACTACATCGCTTAGCTCAATAGAAAGTCTCTTCATCTTAAAACCTAATACTGCAAGTCAGTCCCGGCTACAATTAACGTCACACATTCACGTCCTAAAACCTGTCTAAGAAAACGAAAAAAGATCACCTTGGCTGAAAAATTGATATCTTTCCAATACCCAAGAGGATGTTAAAGAAAAAGGTCCATCGGTCGGTCCATAGAAAGGTTTAACTCGACATAAGACTGATCATCGTATTCTGACCACAGAGGCCACGTTTCCAATATTTATCCAAGAGTAGGTTTTATATCAATCATTTTTTACCGGGAAAATTCCCCAGTGTCCCTTAACGTTTTCCGTGTGAGTCCTTTTCTATCTAATATTCATATTTACGGACGTCCGTATGAAAAAAGCGATTCTATCTTTGGGAAAGCCCCTGTTTCTCTATACATTCCAAGCATAAATATTTATCGAAGAGCGTGTTTCACTCAGTGTTTTTTTCCACCGATATCTATTTTTCCCTTTCTTTTTTCTAACTTATACATAGGGAAAAATACTTCCTAGTTTTTTGTATTCGTATGAAAAGGGAACGCACAAACAAATAAACTACACAACAAATACAACACAAATGGACCCTAAAAAAGTAAATTGAATTTAAATTCGATTTAGATGAAACAACAAAATATTAAAAAAGACGAAAGCTTTTACGATCATTTTATTATGTTAGCACGTACACGAAACAGAACTGCGAATGTTTTATTAGATTGACCAAAAATAAAACGGAAAAATATACAATACCATCAAATTAAGCTTAGTTCAACATACATAAAGCCTACAGGCATACCTTAAAACAAATAAAAAAACCGGGTACGTGGTACCCCGGAACTTTTCCTCCTCACTTCGAATTCGCGACGTTCATTATCCCTCCTTGGAACTCCTTTCGCTCTTCCTAAAAGTGAATCGTCATAATTATAGTAGTGAAAATGTTTATAAAAGATGTCAGCAGTTTAAATATAGTTGAAAAACAACTACCGAGCTTTCAAGCAGATATCCTGGTCGTCATCAGGGTAAATAGATTTATTAAAACATAAACAACAAAACTATAAACATTAAAAACATAAAGATTTAGGTCTTCCGGTGGTGACCACGTTAATGTAGATGAAGAATCCGACGTTTCTTCTACTGTGGAAGACATCTTCAGGGATATAGGACATTATGGATAGAAACACAATGCTTTAGAAAACTGAACTGAACTGGAGTTCAGTTTTGTGGAGTAGAGCATTGTGTTTTTATCCTTAATGTCCTATATCCCTGAAGATGCCTCCCACAGTGGAAGCGAAACGTCGGATTCTTCATCTTCATTAACGCGATCACCACCGGAAGACCTAAATCTTCATGACATTAACCGCGGAAGCCTACGCAGTTTATTATTAAAAACGATAATTGTTGTTTAATTGTCTTGTTTATGTTTTAATAAATCTATTTGCCCTGATGACAACCAGGTTTCCTGGTTGAAAGCTCGGTAGTTGTTTTCAACTATATTTGGACTGTGGTGTCTTATAAACCTATTCACTAGTCAATTTTCTACAGTCCATTAATACATCTTTTTGTCATAATTACACTGCAGCTTGTCCTCGGACTCGCTTTGCTCGTCCCGATTGATAATAATAATAATAATCTTTATATCCATCCGTTCTCGGATATTAAATACATTTGTTTTATTCCTAGCGGTCACCCATTCTGGCACTGACCTCGCTTGATGCTTCTTAACTTTTATAGTCCAACAAAAAAAGAGTATATAATTGTCGTTTTAAAAAGAAACTTAGCACACTTCTTTATTATGAAAAAAGATACACTTGAACCAAATTTTAACGTAATTGGATTATATTTAGATTTTTTTACACTTAACAAGTTATTCGATAAATATTGAATCAATGCTACGAATAAAATGAAACTTGACAAATTTGTTGATCTTAAATTAAACTGCATGCGTGCTAAACTTCAAATGAAACAAAGCATTTGTTCGCGTTTAATGAATTTTTAATATTTTTGCAGAATCATTATTGATTGACTTAATAAAAAAATAATTTCCGGATAGCACAACCTAATGAATGAATTTTGCATCAAGTTTCAACTCTCTAGCATAATTGTGAAAACCATTTAGGAGGTTTTAAAAACACCTGGAAAAGAAAATTCAGTTTAAATCTGAACACATTACTTTTACAACAAAACAAAACAAAATTTTATGTATGAAAAAATTGTAATAAGTAAAACTTAAATTTAATTAACTTTGGTTATGTTAATTGTTAACAATAATGACGATAGTAAATTATAATTTTGACTTGGTTATAAACTTCAATATAATCTTTGTCGTTATTTTTATTTAGTTTGAATAACTTTAATGAACATTTTTCTCTTATTTCCAACTGCCCCAAAACCTTAAATTAAAACTAAAAATAATGTATTCTTGATTTTCTAATCCCATATGCAAATAAGTTTTGCCATTGCATTGCAAGCTTCAAATTATTATAAGAAAACTATAGTTTCTTACCCTGTATGCTCAATTTTAAAAAACCAAAATAAAATATAACTGAAGAAGAGAAAAAATAAAACCTAAAAAGAACATAAGTTTTATAGGAAGATGAGTGCATTGAATAATAATATAAGTATTTTAATGTTTTTTTAATATTTTTTGTTATTTTTATTTTTGTATTTGTTTTGATCGAAAATAAAAGGGCATTCCCTTTTTCTGTCTTTCTTTCTTTCTAAAAAATTATAGTTATTAAATTAAAAAAATAACCAAAAAGAATACCAATAAATAACTGAAACAAATAAATATAGGAAGTACTACATAAAAAATGAAAATTGTACTCTTCTCAAGTATTCATATTTATTATTTTTAGCAAAGGGAATACATAATAAAACAATGACAAATAAAGTAATAAGATATTAATGAAAAAATACAAGGAAAAATAAAAAAAAGGAAATTCGCTAAAAGTTGAATGTTAAGTTTATTATTTGTCTGGCATTGCGTGATAGCGTGTTGACACTTAAAGTATATTTAGAGAATAGTCTGTAGCTACATGAAAAGTGGGGACGGAGCTTGCAAAAAACACAAATACACGCAAACACACACAAATATATATATATTATATAATATATATATATATATATATATATATATATATATACACATATATACACAGACACACAAAAACTTAAGTGTTGGACAATAGACGATAGTCAGCTACCAATATAAGAACATTGAAACAGAGAAGGTAATGGCTAGAGATACTAAAGCTGAAAAATGAATGCAAAACTCTTGACTGGTGGTAACTGGGCTCGCAGACGATAGACCCGGGTTACCCACGGAGTTGTGACAGGGCTTGCAAGTAAAAGAGATAGTTTTAGCAAAGATGTGAATAATTTTTGCTTTCGAGTGGCACCATAACACTCAACTCACCAGAATCCTACAACTCCGATGGTTAAAGATCAGTAAATAATAAGACGTGGAAGTAAGAACAACTACTGTAAAATATATAGATTTTGTTGGGTTGACTTGACAAGCACCAAAGGTAACTAAAATCACATCAGATTCCGAACGACAATCACAAAAGAAATTTGTGGAGTATACACGACTTATCCTCGTTACATAATCTGCGTTTAGCGCCTGTTTTTTTCTATAATTATAGGGAGATTGCAAGATTGCTCCTATTTCTGTATCTGATACAACGTCCATGGGGTCAATAAAGTTCCTTATCACGTCGCCCAATTTATTTAAGTTTCAGGCTTGTAGGCGTATGTTAAAAAACTTAAGTTGAAGTAAATATTATTGGATGCAGTCACTGGAAAACAAACAAATAAAGACAATATTTAACGATACTAAATAAAATTTAGTATCGCTAAATTTATTGTATAAAAATTAATTAAGAAAAATTCAGGTTTATCGGTTCATTAATTATATAGGTGGGGGAGAAGCCCCTACTATTTAGAACTTTAATTAGAAAATGCACTAATTAATTAGAAAAATAATTAAAGCATATTGGCAATATGATCAAATACTTACTATATATCATTAATAAAAATATTTAAATAAATATTAAATAAATGGCGATAAGACACATATTATATGAATGGTGTGATTTATTTACTTTTTATATGCAATCTAATGTAGGTAAAATGGGGTTTGATGAATTCAAACCATAATTTAATTCAAGCAATAGTGGACTTAATACTTTCGAACTTATTTCATATTATTTATTTACTAATTAAATAACATTCAATATTTAAAACAAATTGGTTGGGTAGTAAAAGCTTTTTTTAAAGTTGAAAGTTAAACATGCAAGTTTATAAATTTTTTTTTAAGGTATGAACTGGGGTAATATTTATTTCAGTGTTTGCTTAAAATGAATGTTTTGTAAAAAAAACTTTTGTACTAAAACTGATGGTTTTATTTGTTCTTTTATTGGTTTGGTCAAAAATGTTATTTGTTTAATGCAAAATTAACTTCATAATTTTAGATAAACTAGAAAACCCCCGATAAACAAAAATACCTACAAGTAATACTGGTTTTAGATTAAATTGTAACTACCTGTCAAATTGCCCGCCCCGCGGTCCTGTGAGGCTCGCTATGGCCCTTTGGGGCAATGCTAGACGTACATACATACATACATATATATATATATATATATATATAAATATATATATATATATATATATATATTATATATATATATATATAAGTATAAGTATATATGTGTATATATAAGTGGTCCGAGGTCCAACTCCCGCCATGACGCCTATCCCATTCTTTAATGAGTATTAAAGAAAATTATTTAAAACGTACACACGTCTTATGGTAAAAAATGAACTAATACTTGAAATGAGATGAAACTTGGCAAATACAGGACTCTTATAAATGGCTACATGCGTACCATATCGTAATCCGATAGCATCATTTTTTAGCGTTTTATGACTTTTCAAAAATATTGCTGAGTCATTATTGCGAGTTAATGACGTTATAAAAAAATGACCGGTAGCACAACTAAATGTATAGATTGATTCAGTAGAAACGAGGAAAAGTAACACAATATACCAATTATAATCGAAAATTATTATGTTGCTTCGATGATGATTATTTGATTAAAGTGGCAGTGCACACTTACGCAACTAAGTCACAAATTTATATCGAAGGAATCAACGTAACATTTTGTAATGTATTAACGTAATGTTATTGTAAAACACATTTTGGTCCCTATTTATCCGTCTTCTTTTATCCATTAAAAAACAATAAATAATCTCCGATGTATAAATAACATCGAAAGTCATCTGATACTACAAACCACACCTAAAATTGTAATTAATATTCAACGTCTCAAGTTTTTACGAAAGATAAAAAAAATAATCTCGGCGACCATCTGTTTTGTTATTTTCTTTTAAACAGCGTCATTAAAAAACAAACTTATTAATTTGAAAAAAAGTTGTTCATGAGTGCAAAAGCGATTGCGTCAAATAATTTTATACTTTCTTAACTTTCAAAAGGAGTCATATAAAAATGCAAAGACCTCATTTGCGGCTAGGCTTCTGGACATTTATACATGGTCGATTTTGTACCAATTTAATTTAAACTAAAAAAATCGTTTTCATTAGCGTTAAAAACAAACTCTAGAAAGATCTGCAATAAAATACGAGTACAAGACTTATGTCTCGCTTAAAACGCTCTAGAACTTAAGAAATTCTTAAATATATTGAATTAGAAATACTTAAGCCGTATTGAAGCGAACCTTAGTCTACTTACTTATTACGTAAAGAGATACAGTTGTACTAAATTTCAACTTTATTGGATTATTTTTCGATATTTAAAAAATTTGCCGTTCAATAAAAATTAAATTACTGCTTGATAATGAGATGAACCTTTTTATCTAATGTCCATCTTGTTGTTTTTAATGTTGGCATATTTGTTGGTTATATATCTAGTCCTACATGCGTGCAAAATTTAACACTGGTCAAATCATTATTCAGTGTTTTATGAATTTCCAAAATGTTTGCAGCGTCATTATTATTGTCTAGCGTAACTAGACCTGATGATGGATGTTTGTACTAAGTTTCAACTCTCTAGCATAAATAGCTAATCACTGTCTAAACACATACAGACAGAATCTATAAGCAGTAATAGTTGTAATATGGGAGGAGTGGTTGTAACTACCAGGCAAGTAGGCCGCGTTGTTGGGCCATTTTTGCCACCTCCCTAAGATAGTGTTCTGCTCCTTTTAATTTCAAGTGTAGGTATATATTCTGTCTAATTTAGACAGAAGAGCCGTGGATTGCTATGGTTCCTCTTATACTTTTTTCAAGTCTAGTGAAAACTAGGAACAACACGTGTCCTCGCTGTTAAACCAAACTTCCATAAACTTTAAACAACAAGGCAGACTCACTATAGTATTATAATGAATCTACTATGAGGGTCCTAACTTTTCCTATACCCAGTTTCAAAGAGGAATGGATCTTTAACGAGTACCTGACAACGCTCAGGCTCGAGACCACCGGCTTTACGTCCCTTCTAAATGACGTGGTACGCAGAATTTTCATCCCTCTAATAAAAATCCCAGAGGCCCGTGCTGGGATTGAACCCATGACTAAATAAACTCGGAAGTTTAAAGTCCATGCATTGTATGTTTTGGCCGCGTACCGTAACCACTACACCACGGGTGACTCCTCATAGGAAAATCTATAAAGAATATTCAAAAGTGTGAGATATAGTAGCAACGCAATACTAGTTGTAATGTAATAATTTTGATCTAATTAATAGTAAAATCTATATTTTTCAGGATTTATTTACAGCTAAAGCGTATTATTTAAAATCTAAAAATAGAGAAAAATAGCATAAACATTAATGGTTTTTAAAACCGGGACTGATAGAGAGGTTGCAAATATTTATAGTGGAATGAAAGAGTGGGGAAAAGGAAGGCAGAGGAGGGAGATGTCCATTATATGAAGGCAAGAGCAAACAACTATTTTCGGGGACAAAAAGCCATTAAACGGTCTACGAATCCCATGGAAGAAAAGGTTATCAGATAGCTGGGGCAAATATCCACTAAAAACTATGGGTCCAAATAGCACCCCCCGGGTCAACCCCCGAGCAAACAATCTGATATCATAATGAAACTAAAGATAATATTTCATAAAGGTCGTTTCGATGCCTCGTTTCGTTCCCTCTAAACTAACCTGGCCTCCCAATGGCTTCGTTACATATTGACTCGGCAAATATTTGCATTTTCTTTTAACCTTTTTTTTAGTGTCGTTATTTTTATTTTATAGAGTATTATATTGTAAAATAAAGATAAAGTCAATATTTGTCGAGTAAAAATATATGAAAAAACATAATGGATTATAATTACAAAAAAATACAAACATTATTAAAAATAATAATTGCCAAGGTATTGGAAGCAATATTTGGCCATACAAGGCACAGACACAAGTTTTTGTCACTATAATATTTTTTTTACAACAAGGAACAGATATTTTTTCCAAATCTTCACTGTATAAACATTTTCTATTTTAATTTAATGCTGGGCACAGTAGTGACGAAGTAACATATGTTCCATAACATCACCTTAAAATTTGCCGGTATACTCATTTCGATCGCCAAAAGTTTCAATTCTGGCCGCGTATTTTCAACGTCTGAATCACTATTCTTGATTATTAAAAACTTAATAATAAATAATTAATGACTCACTTTCCGAAAATAACAAAACTTTGTTAACAAAAACGTTCTATATTTTATTTTATCGACAAAAAAATGTAAGAATAACAAGGAGGGTAATATTTTAGTCATGTACTAGACTACTAGCGCCTACATAGTGGACATTTGAGGAACTTCACCAGCGTCAGTAAAAACTCTTATACTGTCGCAGACGGTAAAAGACACATTTCACCTCTTTTTTCGGGGATGAAAAGTGCATCCACCCGAAAAAAACTTTTACCCAGCCTGAAACTAATAATGCTGCCTATAATTTACATTAAAGTGTTCAATCATATAACAATAAAATGAGTAAAAACTCAGATTAAAAAAGGTTTTATTTTACTAAATTATATTTGAAATACGGGTTTTTACACACAGCTTATTTTTCCAAAAATATAAATTTATTTTTATAGTAGAAAATGAGAGGTTCGGGAATCGGTGGGTGGCGTGATATTTTCAGTGCACCCTGCCAAGCTTTGGGTTCTAAATTTAAATGAAATCTAGGGAAACCGTCAAGTGAAACAACAAATATCCGTAAACACATTCCGCTTTAGTATGTTTCTCATTGATTATATTTTAAAAGTGTGGGAGTTACTACACTTGTAATGTGTCTGATAAGCCTTTACAACCAAAAGACAAGTTGAAATGCACAAAATTAAAGGTAGCAACAGTTAAAAGAAATCGTTAAAGACGAAAACACATTTCATGTTTGTTTAGAAAATATACAATACAAAAATTATCACATTAAAGGAGATTTTTTATTTAGTTAAAACTAAACATAAAATGTTATTTTGTACGTAATGTGTTTATTAAAATGAAGACAGTTCATGAATAGTTTAAGCCCGACATTATGCTTATTAACATATTAAATATTAAGCAATTAAAACTTCAAACTATTTCTCTTTGCTCTCACATTTCATTTATCAAAGCCTTTTTATGTTATGAAAAGGTCTTGTTTTCACATAAATGAAACAAATTTAATTTTGTTTTTTTCCCAAAAAGTTTAGTTTTTAAGGAGTTTTAGTTCATAATATTAGAGTTTTCTGAAAAAGAGGATTTCAGTTCATAAAGTAGTGGAAACTCAA
Organism: Microvelia longipes; assembly: GCA_018340805.1. NCBI lineage: Eukaryota > Metazoa > Arthropoda > Insecta > Hemiptera > Veliidae > Microvelia > Microvelia longipes. Next base: position 28,685,521 of record JACMZG010001914.1, on the reverse strand, counting down.
TTGAAAGATATTTTCTCTCTTTTCTCTATTTCTTTTTAGAAAAGGTGTCTAGGTAGATATTTTTTAAAACGGATAACCCTTTTTGAAAGTTATTACAGATGGTTGAGCAAAAACTGTTAGAAAGTAGAGTAAGGAGTGGTTCCCCCTGGGAAAAGAAAGATTCAATTTGGAAAGCCGAAGAGTTTGGATGCGATTTGCAATCCCACCCTCGGGATTGGCAGCCAAACTTTGGTTCCCTTTCTCTATATTGTTATCCTCCCTACAATTTTAGGACGACCGAAATGTGACGGGGTCTAAATAGATTTAGAGGGTCCTAATCCTTTAGTCAGCTGATTGATTAAGGACTGTCCTGGATTGATCAGTTTTTCAGGGTGAAAACCCCCTTACTTTCTTTCTCAGAGGCACCTAAGTAATTCAGCCCCTTTCTTTACTCTAAGAAGCTTATCGGACCACCTGCCTCGTCCAATAAGGCTTATTGGCCACAATAGAGAACTCCTTTTCTCTGACGTGAAACCCCTTTTCCAATAAACCTAACGCCCTTTAATTCCTTCTTTTCTCCTTTTAGGAAATTTGTAGAACGTCCTGACATCTTTTAGGTTTTCCTTTAATATCAAACAGAACTGTTAGCGGACAATATTAGCTTATTAAGAGATAAACGTTGTCTAATACGTTATTAGATTTTAGCTTTCCCCCAATGTCAATACTTGAATGTGAGAGACAGTTATGTTTAACTTAATTCTCGCATTAGGCAGCATTTCTAATGAAAATTATTTGTACACCATAACAAATCCAACTCTCCTTTTACATTGAAACAATTGTGTGCTGTTTCTTGTGCATATTTTATTATTCAATATGCCTAGTCAACCCTTCTTTAGACAGGCAAATAGTTTAAGCAGCCTAGTGACATCAACCAGACAAACGACACGGCAAAGCCCTTAAGTTCAGATCTTTTAATATTCAATCAAGTCTAAGCTATATGAATTGCAATCTTATTACTAAGAGGAAAATAATGGATCTAATGATTTACGAGTACCATCGCACAAAAGTTATTAATTTTCTACACCTACAACCGTAGGTATATAGGAAAAATATTGGGTTAACCCTAAAAATAAGAAAGCAAATTTTGATAATAATCCGCTTCAAGCATTTTATGGCAATACCTTTTTAAGCATTGGATAATCATGATATTTTGGGGATAAGTGAAGCGAGCCCGAAGGTGTTGAGAAATGTATTAAGGCACCCAACATTATTCTTAAACCTTTTTTAAGTTGCCACAATGGCAACAAAATTTAGCGTTAATATGATAAATTTGAGTAATAAGAAATTTACGCAAATAAAACAGAGTCTAACACTGGCCAAACCAACACTGTAGCTCTTGGATTCCCGCCAAATGATTTAGTGTTATCAATCCAAAAGGAAACATCCATTAACGTTAATATGAGAATAGAAACTTATAATCAATTTGATACAATGTCACGATAATGAGGCATGAATTGTACCTCCTTTGCGTTTATATCATTTTAGGAGAGCGCAAGCGATTTCAATTAATGGCTGCTAGTATACTAATCCTATGGACCCTTGAAACGCGCTTCATCCCAATTTGACTTATTCATAAAACAGTTTGATTACGGTTGTTTTCGTTTATTCATGTAATAACTTAAAAATAGCAAAATATACTAAACAAATTTCTCCGGATAGTAAAAATATTTCTATTCTTCAATTCCATTAGCCTTTTTAAAATAAATTTGTAATCTAACAAATAAAATTTTTAATGTAAGACAGCTATCAAGTTTAGTTTGTTATTAACTTTCGAAAAAACTAGATGGGTTTACTTGCGACACAGAAGGAAAATATTTCTCTTTCTTTAGTAAAATAACGTATTTTTGAAAATTAATGTTAGTTTTTTGGAACATCGTAAAAAGTTAAAGCTGTAACAGAGAAAAACTTTTTTGATGACTTATAAAAAATTTATTTTTTTACTGAATTACTTCTAGTTATAAGTAGATTTTTGGAGTTTATATACTTTTTAGATAGTATTTCTGCTGTATTTTTTTTTTAATTAATCCGAAAGATGTTATAGTAGATAATAAAAACGAAGGACTAAAAAGAAATAAAAGTAAAAGATAAACTCTAGGAAAAAAAGCATTCGATAGAAGTAAAAGTTAGTTGAAGTCTGTTGTTTCGGACAGTAAATTTTCGGTTGTAAAAACAAGGCCCGAAATAAAATGAACAGATCGGAGGGGATATTCCTTTCTGCCGGTTTTAATTAAAATCGGTTTCGAGGGGTTTCAGGATTGAGCGTTCTTTTAGTTGATGTGGCATGAAGTTTATAGTGAGGTGGATTAATTGTGGAGGAAGGTAAAAAGTTTTGCTGTCGGTTTGCTTTAGTAAGAAAAGATGCCAAAAGGGTTTTTTTCATGTACTTTAGAAGAGTCCTTAAGTTTGTCTTTACGGGGGAAGTAAAGAGATCCTTTACGTCCGAAGGGAAGGATTAATAGCATGGTCATTACGTGCTCCTGGAGATCACTATGAAGAGAGAGCTTTCTTATATATACTCTTACCTTAAGATACTCTTATAGCTTCTTTTTTTCTACTAAACCTTTAGGGCATCAGAAACTACTACCATCTGTTTCTGACTTATTCAAAAAGAAACTTTAAAACACAACAATTTGTACTGTTCAAGTTATTTGCTAACGCCTTAAACTACTACCTACTCTAATCTCTCTTTTGAAATTTTAAACTAAAAACAGTATTAATTTCTAACCCTCATTTATAATTTATTTGTTTCTCCTTTATCTCCAAGGAAGGAGAATTAATCTCTATTATTAAAACGTATGTTAGAAACAGAATATTATAGTTTGTTTCTTTGTATTAATAAGTTTCAATTTAATCAGTTTTAAAGAGCACTCTAATTTTCTGACAGCATTAAGTGATGCATTAGGTTTAATATGTTTTCTGACTCGTGTTCTCTGTAATATGTTCTCTGACTTTAATATAAATTTCTCAAACGTTTTAACCGACTTGGTTTTAGTTTTATAGAAATGACAGCGTCTGTTTTTATCTCCGGAGGGACAAACATTGTAATAGCAAACAAATTAGATTTATTTATATCATAAAAGGTTATAATTTTTGCACAATTAAGTCCCATTAATAAAACTTTGGTGTATGTGAGAATAAGTGTAAGTGAAAAGTACTATGGCTCTGAGAATCATGCGACTGACAAATACTGCATTTGCAACTTCTAGTTACCGCAAAAAAAATCCACGTTAACAATTTAAGAACGTTTTCTGACAGAAAAAAAGAGGGGAAAAGCAAAATATTTTTTTAACAAATAAAATGTACATAACTTTTATTTTTTATTTAATATTTTACTAATAAATATAACGTTCACAGATATTAAAATATAACTGATTTATAAAAAACTAAAGGCCTTCAGTTTCCCTGAGGCCGCTTCGCGGCCGCATAGATATTTCAATTTATCACTTGGTCATATTACTGGTTTTTATAAGTGCCACG
>JACMZG010001914.1:28672005-28677005 GCA_018340805.1 Microvelia longipes | reverse complement strand
TAAATAATAGATTGGATGTAAAAATCCGACAATAGCAGCAATGCTACGCAATAATCAGCATCACCTTATTAAGTGGAGAGACGTGGTTGTTGATGGTTATTGTTGTGGATTAAAAGTTTGAAAAGGTAATTTATAAGTATAAATTATAAATATAAAATATAAATATAATATAAATATAAATATAAAAGTATAAATAATAGTACTGCTCTTAGTACTATACAGTATTTTTCGATGTTACAATTTTCAAATAAAACAGGAAATTCTTAGCGGAATAAACTTCGCAAAATACCCTTGCGGTCAATATACACAGAATGATGACATAAGCGTAAGACGGGAAACGTCTTGTTCCACCACAAGCTTTTATGTTAATAGATCAGTCCTGTCACAAGATATAGCTATAAAATTCAAAGAAAAAAATGAGCTTATGAGATTGAGGGGAGGTAGATTGAAATGAAAGAGGGGTCTCCTTGATAATATATATATATATATATATATATATATATATATATATATATATATATATATATATATATATATATATATTATATATATATGGTTGTGTGTGATTTTTGCGTCCTAGACGTTTCTAACTTCTAGGACTTTCGAACGATCGACTTCATTAATGTCCTAAACCCTATAGTTTTTTATGTATGTTTGACGCCATTAACCTATAATTATGACCCAGCATAAATTTAAAAAAAAAAAATTTAAATATTAGTCTGACTAAGCAGAAATTCATAACACATACATACATTATATTACATATTTTATACATATATGGTTAACACATGGATGAAAATTTATTATCAGCATTAATTTCGATTTTATCAACTGACATGTCTAAAAAATCACGATTTTGATAATTACATTTAAAAATTCGCATATATCGAGGCAGTTTGAGGCTTAAACAAACTAGTAATATAATGAAGGACAAAAAAAATATGGCCACGAAACGGCCCCCGGGGCTAACGCAACGCAGCCCCCAAGAGGCCCAAGATCGCTTGTTGTATTATTATTTCTAGGTGTATTGGTCTCTATATTTGATTGAAGTATTTATATATAATAATTATAGTACATTTATAATATAATCATAAATATTTATATCAGTTACATAATACTAAAATAGTTTTTTAATTACATCTAGTTAAATAAACATGAATTGTCTAGGAATGGAATTTTCTGTGAAACTAAATGAAAATTTCAAGTCTCTACATATTTAAGTTTCACATTGTTACCCGTTGTTGAATGTTCATGTTACTATTTGCAACATTGTTAAAAATTCAACGAAACAGATAAACTTTTGTCTCATTCTCCACATACCTTTTAAATTAATCGTATTTTTCGGTTTAAACTTTATTTAATATTATAGCATTTATTTTCCTGCATTCTTCGTTTAACATGAATTAATCAGGACAAATAAATTAATTGAAAACTTGTATTTGTTTGAAATAATATTAGAATACACAGTATAATTGTGCTTAGCATACCTAGAATTGTGACAAGAAATATATTACATCGGAGAACGTTCCATAGTTTAACATTACTCATATTATTACTGCCTCCATATAATTTTATTGACTATCAATATCTAGGAGGCAATGATATTATGCCGACACATATATAATATAGATTCATTAATATTCAATAATTAGTAACAGTTCCCAGGAGAACCATGTTCCATTCCTAGGTGTTTCGATAAGTTTTCTAAGCGAGTCGCGCACTAATTAAAAAGTCAAATATGAGTAAATATCGCTCAAATTGGACCAACGAATTCTGAGTGAATCTCGCACAAATTAGAAAAACGAATTCTAAGTGAATCTTGTGCACTTAGTTAGAGCCTACTATTTTTAGGTATTTTTACGTTTATAAATTCATTATTATCAAGTTATATCGTAATGGAGTACTTTAGTCTATCTTACTTCCATTAGAAAATTTAAGGATTATAGGCCTAATTTAGCTCCTATAGATGTTAAGTAACATCAAAAGCGTGCTCGTCAGGCACATTTGTTTTATTTTATCATTATTTCTTGTTAGGCTATATTTTATTTTGCCAAAATTTCATTTCGGCCACTCAGCGATATCTTCGCCACGGCTAGTCGAACCAAGTGGACATTTCATTACATCTATATATATACACAACCAACAAGGACAAAATAATTACATCGAGTTAAAAAACCTAAATTGTCTAGGAAAGGAATTTCAGTGAAACTAAATGAAAATAACAAATGTAAAGAGGTAGAAAACAAATTAATATACCTTTCCATACAATAAATGCACATTATTAAATTCACATTTGATATTAGACATACAAAATCTGTAATTATTGACAAGATTTACATGATCTTTGACTTTTATATTACTTAATATTGTATTACTTCATATCATACAAATAACTAAATTTTAAAGAGAGATAGATATAAAAGGAGTAAAATAAATTTAAAAGAGATGTTGATAACATTAATAAAAAGGAAAGTATGAAAAGCTGAGTTTTCTCTTGTTTTTGAAAATCTTTATTTTCCTTCTCTTCTTTAGATTTTCTCCCTTTTTAGCTCCTAGATGTATAATCCCATAGGGTTGACAGTAGAAGCTATGGATAGAGAAATTTTACCCATTGTTCTAACTTGGTTGAAGAGACATGACATTGTCCTAGGACAAAAGTCCCTCCCCCTCTAGTCTCTTCAATAAGAGAATGTTGCAACTACGCATTCATCTATCCTCAATTCCCTTTTCCTCAAAAACCAACTTGATGAGACATTTTTTTGTATTATTTACTAAAGCTAGAAAAATTCTTTTTTTTTTCATATCCCTATATTATTTCTATCCACTACAATATATCCTTTCAAATCTCATCATAAACTTACTTTTTTATTTCAAGGCCTTAAATTAAATAAATTAAAAGAAAAGTATACAAGTTCAAGAAGTATTATAAGATTAAAAATAAGTTTATATTTAAAGTAAAAGATAACAATACACAATGAAACTTAATATATATATTATATATATATATATATATATATATATATATATATATATATATTATATATAATATATGTGTGTGTGTGTGTGTGTGTGTGTGTGTGTAATGTATATATATATATATATATACTTTGCACCAATCTCGAGATGAGGTTAGAATAATAACACAGCTTTACTTGAAAACCCATATATTTATTCACTTAGCCAACGTTTCGAACTTAGCTACAAGTTCTTCATCAGGCCCTACAATACAATAAAGTATTCTTAAAAACCCAATCTTAAACTTAAACTAAATACATCATTCAAATAAAACTGAAATTAAAGAGATAAAAATACAAATACAAATTATAAAGCTTAAAACTTACGGAAAAAAACACAGTTTTCGCCTTAAGCGAAAACTGTATATATATATATATATATATATATATATATATATATAATATATATAATAATATATATATATATATATATATATATATATAATATATATATATAATATATATATATATAGAGTGTGTATATATGTATGTTGAATGTATATGTGTGTATGCATGTGTATGTATATATGTGTGTGTGTATATATGTATAAGTATGTATGTATGTATACATGAGTATTGTATTCACAATATATATTCTAAACTCTAATTATAAATTAAATAATAAGTCGAACTTGTATTTAATAATTGATTATATAAGAAATGTAGTTTGTACAAATAAAATAATAGTAAATTAATTTAACTTTTAAAATTGTATTAAAATTATGTATTCCATGTGTTGTAATCATATATTCTTATAAGTGTTTTTCTTTTCTTTTTTTGTTGATTTGATGGTAATATACTTTTCCTCAATTAAGTTAATTTAGTTAAAATTTTAATATTTAGGATTAATTTAAAATAGTGAGCATGTGTGTTAGAAAAATCATTTTATAAATATATCTTTATAAACTTTATTTAATGTAACTCATAAAGTAATATAGTAAACTACATAAATATGTAACTAATTTTTTTCATTATTATTATAGTTATAGTTTTGTTAGAAATTATAGTTATAGGGTATAGTTAACTTAAGTTATAAGCAATTTGTAATTTTATTTGTGAAATAGGAAAACAGTAAAAAAATGGCGTTGCAACCATTTTTTTTCTCCCTCCCAGAGGGCACCACGGCTAAGTGCCGACTTTGCACATATAAAAGTGTTAATATTTATTTATTTATTGTTAAATGATGATTGTTATGTATGCAAATAAATGGTTTATTTAGTATGGTTTAATTAGTATGTTAAAAAATTTCTTATAACATACTAAGTTCTTTGATAAAATATTATGTGCCACTTAATCTACTTTGGAGTGCTAACTTCTAACGTAGCCAACAATTTAATAAAATGTAAATTAATAATTTGATTTCCATTTTAAATCTAATTATTTATTGATGCATTTCAGGGCACTAAAGCATTCTAGCACCAAAAGTAGGGGGAATGTAACAAAAAGGGGCAAAGCAGATAATTGTTTTTGCTGTTATAAATTTCTAATTTGATTTTAAATTCCGCTAAACACATTACGAAAGAATTAAGGTTTTTTCATCACTATTAGTCAATCCTATCAATACGGGTCAATTTAAAAGGATTATTTTTAGTAAAAGGTTTATGATAAAATGTTTTTAATGATATCAATAAGTAATGATCCAACATATTTAGTTTTTTTGTTAAAACTCTCTCCCACTACAAATGTATCCCTCGTGTTGCATGACGTAGCCTTTCTCTTTTGCCAGCAAGTCTTATGCTTTAAATGCTTTCAGCGAATTTTCAACATGAAAATATAGCATATTTGATATAAATAAAACTGGATTCAAAAATCGACCTTGGAAAAATGTTAAAAAACCCACTTTTGTACGTGTATAGTATATACACTACCTTTATTAAATAAAATATGACAAATATTAACTACTTATAATAAACTTGTATGTAGAATTTTATTTCGAGTTTCCGAATCAAAATAATTTCGAAACTACGTGATCAATTCGAAACAACG
>JACMZG010001914.1:28539505-28667005 GCA_018340805.1 Microvelia longipes | reverse complement strand
CGCTCATAATAAGTTTTCACAAAGTTATCAATATGTATGTGTTTGTGTGTGTGTCTGTTATCATCGTATCTCCCAGTGTATTTATGCCAGAAAGTTAGACAAGGTACAATATCAATCTTTAGGACTAGTTGTCCTATCCGGAAATATTTATGACGTTATTAATTCATAAAATGCATGCATTTTAAAGAAAATTCGCCCAACTTGCGTATACCTCGGCGCCAGATTTTTTTAAAGTCATAGGGTTTAAGACTTCAAGCTAGGTCGTGCTCATGCCATGCCGTGTCTAACACAATACTTGATTTTATACTTAAAGGATGTCTATAATTGTCGTAAAATTATTAGATTTCAAAATAATTCATACTCACTATAAATAATGAAAAGGAAAAACGAGATCATTTGTGTTTTTAAGGAATAAGAATAAGCAAGATAAGCGAATTTATTTTTGAAAAGAAAAACACGCGGTTTTATTAAAACTGCTCTTGTGGCAACAAAATACTACACGCTTGCATTCATTTATAAAATTTAATGTTTACAATTATAGAGGATGGATTTTGTTTAAAATATTATGGCAACCTGTGTTAAAAAAAGACATTAAAGATCATTTGCAGATAGAAAATAATGTGACAGGTATTAGACAAAGATGTAGAGTAGACATTAAAGTTCATTTAAAGTTATTTACGCCTGTGCTAAATTAAGCTTTGATTTTATTGCTTGGTCACTATTAGAGAAAAATCGGGTACGGGGAAACTTCGGAACTCTTCTTCATCTTATTGGATTTGCTATGCTTATTCCAGCTGCTATTACTTACTTCGCCCATGAACTTACTTGTTATAAGTTCATGAAAAACGCATGAACTTACATGTTCGCTCTCAGTATTATACATCTTCGAAATATCAGTTTTAAACCCACCGGTAACCCCTCCGCCTGCTAAACACGCTTGTTGCTCCTTTAAAAAATAAATCTATAAAAAACTTTAGTTATACATTCATCTTTCTACACATGCGTATTTTATAATGATATACAATCATGCCAGTTTTTAACTCAAACGAGGGACACGTTAGTGCCCTTATACTTGGCGCTATACTTGGCTCGTCTTTTACACGCATGTGTTTTTGGTGGAATGGGGTACTGTTCTGATCTGAACGATTTTTTTTAAATCGTATACATGTCACTCTAAAAAAAATCAATTCCGAGGCCTTAAAAAAACATCTGAAACTTATGATTTAAGTAAAATCGAGGTTTCAGATATTTAGGACAAACTAAATTTACTTATCCCATAAATGAGGAAAAGTAATAATAGGCTTTCATATGACAGCTACAAGCATAACATGAAAGCAAATGTATTAATGATCATTTCATCTAATAACAATATTACAAAAAACTGTAAAAAGACATTTTAATACTGATTAAGATTTGCCTTCAAAAGCAATTTAGATGATATCATTTCTAATTATATTTAAAACTGTCTTATCAGTGTAATAATTCGAAGCTTTAATTAACTAATTTAAATTAATTAAGAATGTCAGTAATAAAATATAACAAATAAGTACAATTAAACCAGGGTATTAAGGAGTGAAATGAAGTATAAGGAAAAATGAACTTCATTAACGATTTACTTTTAAAGGGAATTCGCTCCAAAAATAAATACTAATACTAAGAAACAACTCGTCCAAATAAAAATCTTCTTTTGAAAAGTTTTCAATAAATCAAATCCCACAGCTAATTACGATAACATTTCACCACGAACAAATCAAAGTTTCAAAATGTTTTGATAAATCAATATTGGCAGTAATAAATGAGCGCTCATTTAATATAAAAATCAAATATGGTCAAGTTTAAAAAATAAATGAACTAGACCCATTAATGGTAAAGCTACAAATGGCGTTTCACTTGTGGGTATTAATTAGAATCGCACGCATATAAACATTTATTAGTTTGATTTATGTCAGATGAATTATTACAAGATTAACTATGGGAAAGATAATTTTAACAATGGACTCTATTTTTAGTCCTAACACAGATAATATATTACACACAATTTAACTTTAGACCAAATGCCAACAAAAAAAAAGTTTGATTCGAAATAATATCAAAAGTGATTGGTTGTTAATAAAGCGGCACGGCGATAGAAAATAGTAGCTAGTGAGTATTTGCAAAAGCTACAGAGAATTGTTCAAAGGACAGGAATACGTAAGAATGTATTTGTTAAAAGCAATATATACATCTTATACCATGAGTTGTTATACATGGTTCTTAGAGCTGTAGCAAAATGAGACATAGGTGTTCACTAAAATATGTTCGGCATTTGTCAAAATATCTCAATACAATCATTAGAATGTATTAAGAGCTCTTTGAAATAATTGATATCGTATTAATATCTAAATTATAAATACTTTTAGCAGAGTAATCATTAATATTGTCGTTTAAATTATAATAAGGATCAATTTAGAACAAGAGGCCTTTGGTGGTTATAAAACAAAGTGTATAAGTATATTACTTTATCAGATCATATTACTGGTCTATATAAATACCATGATATAAGCGAATTTTCGAGTGTATCAGTGAAAACCCGTGATTTGTCTACAATATGTCAGTCAATGACATAATGTTTTGATAGACATACATATGTCAGTCAATAAAACAGGAACTAATACTGATTAAAATGAAACTTAAACTTCGTATTTATGAACCATACATAGCAGAGTATATAAGTATATTCTTATAAAAATGAAGATTTGTGATTCATTGAAATGTTTGTGAGGTCATTTTTGTGGGTTAATAATGTCACACATATATTATAAATATGTGATAATGATTGATTTAAGCAATAAGTTTGATTTCGATTCGACAAAGCGTTCGAAATTTATCGTGTCCCATAGAAACACGTCTAGGACGCAAAAATCTCGTACATATATATATACAGATACATGCACAGCCCTACGCTACAGCTAGTGGCCACATTAATTTAAGATAGAATCATGGACTCTTCATGGCAGATCATTCAGAATACCACAACATCAACCACCAGATCATTCTGGTGGTTTATCATCTTTTTGTGCACGATAGCTAGAAGTATAACTTACAGAGTTACAGTTCTTGGCTTTAACTACAGACTTAAAATTAACTAAGAATTAGAATCTTTCGAACCTTCTTAAGAAATATTTGTTTAAACTTTCTTCTTCTAACAAGCCAGATTTAGAGGTGTTGGATCTATATATTTAGATGGATAGTATATGGATAATTAGATGGATTTTTTTATCTGCATGCCCTAATTAAGATTCATATACATGCATAGTTTTGGTCCTTTAACCAAAAAAAAAAAAAATCATTTTTCAATAATCGCTCTTTTGAGACGATTTTAGACACTTCTTCAAATCAGAAAATAACTATTAAAAAGTTCTCTACAAATACGTAAAATGGAAATTATAGTATACATGATTATAATTATTTTCTGTAACAACAAAAAGGAAATAAAAACAAGGAAAAATATAAGAAAACTCAACTACAAAAAGCTAAGATAAAGAAACAAGTAATAAACAGAGCATCATACGATACCCTTGTTGAACACCAAATGAAAAAAAAAACAAAGTAAACTTAAAGAGAGGAGTTTATTAAAAAGTAAGAGTAAACGTTATTAAAAAACAAGAAAAGATATCGATATTGTTGTTCAAGACTGCAAATAGTAGGGCCTTAAGAGGATATTACTTTGCAATACTCAGCTCCGAAGGGTTTGTATAATAAGATTCGACAATTCAAGTGTGTAATGCAAATGCTATCCTAATTTTATTAGTGTTCACACCTAAATTAAACCCCCTTGTGTCTTCCTAAAGTAATCTATTTTGAATAGCCAGTACATCTGGGGCGTAAGACCCTTTAGGGCAGGGGTTTTAATTTTGAGTCTCGTATGTTCTTTGGACCCTTCAAAAACACGATTGAAAAAAGTAATTAAGGAGGGTGGTTTATAAAAAGGACTTAGAGTTGGAAAGTACGTCAAAGTTTTGACTTCAGTCTCAAGTAGTTTTTCGTGTCTTACAGCATGAATTTTAAGCATAAATAACAATTAAACGAATTCTTAATGTGTAATCGACTGTCAATAAAAATAGTTTAAATAAAACTTCGCAGCAGCCATCGCAATTGCGATCTGTCTCAACATCTTTTCACGTTCTTACTTATAGTCCAAGAGCTGGACCTCAAAAAATGTGACTTATTTTGTATTACTTTAAACCAAATTTATCTGAAAATATACCTTAAATTTTGAAGAAAAACATAGTCCGCCTATTTAGAGTGGAGCCCTTCATATGATTGCGCCTGCTCAAAATTTTATAAAATCGCACAAATTTCAGTTTTCTTGAAATAAGTGGTTCCCTGTGGGTCGTGTGCAAAGCATGAAGAGAACATTTTTTAAAGCTGATAAAATGTTCTATAAAACATCCAAATCGGATGACTATAACCAAAGTCATGGCTCCTTCAAAAATACCAAAGAAATGGTTATTTGCAAAGTCATCGAATTTCTTAATCGACTTTTTGTGCATTTTTTAGCCATATAACAAATTTAATAACTTTAGTTATAGTCATACAATTTTGATGAAAAAACAGTCGTTTTATAGTAAATTTTATCAGCTTTAAAGGATGTTCTCTTCATGTTTTGCTCAAGACCTACAGGGAACCACTTATTTCAAGAAAACGGGATTTTGCGAGATTTTCCAATATTTTGAGCGAGCCCATTCATATGAAGGGCTCCACTCTGAACAGGCAGACTATGCTTTTTTCTTCATAATTTATGTTATATTTTCAGAAAAATTTGGTTTGAAGTAGTACAAAATGAGTCACATTTTTTAGGCCTGGTTCTTGGACTATTATAACAGTAAAAGAAATCTATAGAATAATTTTTGAGATAAAAACGTTAAGGCAGAATAAATTATTGGTTTTTCTCAACTTTTACTAGATTCCATACTTCAATTTCAGTAAAAAATACCAAAAAGTTTAACCTTTCGTAACCCCCTAAGGGAGGTTTAAATACTGAACAAAATGTAAATCCGTTATATATTTTAAAATTTACCCAGAAGTAATACCAGCTAAGATATAATGGGTTCTGAGTATTTTAATCTGTTAATGGCCCGTTACAGTCAATTCAATAAAAAATGGCCCTCGCACATTTATAGCGCTATTTAAATACCAAATAATATTCAGGATTTAATGTCCCTATTTATTATATTAAATACACATCCAGAATAGAATACATATCATAATATATCAAAATAATCAGTTCAAAAATGTTAGGGATAGTTAAAGATATTAATTTCATACACAGATGTTAAAATTATATATTATAAAAATACATATAAAAAATTTCAAGGTTCATTAATACATTTAGTTCTTTGGTTAAAATGAAAGAATTCTGTAGTCTAGGACCATTATTTTATGGATTGATTATTAGCCATTAATAAAAGATAGAAATAAAATTCTCCTAATTCATATAGCACATTAAACAGAACAGTCAAATCGTATTTTAACTAACGAGAGATCAACCTTAATTTTTAGACCTAAAAACACTTTTCACTTCACCGCAAACACTTCTCCTACAGCGCTTAAACTTGATACAAAAAGCAACAATTAAATATAGTTTATAAAAATAAATCCAATCAACATCATAAGTGTAATTTAAGCGAATTTCCTTATTAAAAGTTGCTAATAAGGTAGCTCGTGCGGCATGAGGTGAACCCGTAAGTGTGACCAAAATCGTTGATATGTATATATATATATATATATATATATATATATATATATATATATATATATATATATATATATATATATATATATATATATATCTTAAAAATCACTTGTCTAAATATCATTAAAAACAATACCAGATAAAAATCTTTAATAAAAACATTGGATGCAGAGTATTTAGGGAATAATATAATAACAGCTCTTTGCAATGAAACTAATTCAATGTAGAAGACTAGACCCTAAATATTTTTAATTTTCTTTGCATAAAACCTACGCATATAAGGAAAATTATTGGGTTCACCCAAAAATTCCAAAACCGAGGTTTCACCATTATTCGTTTCAATTATTTTCATGACGTTTTGAGTGCTTTTCATCATGCTGTCTGTCCGAGTGTGTATGTCCGTGTCACGCATAACTCCCGCTGTGTTTATGCTTGAGAGTGGAAACTTATACAAAAAAAAAACATTTAGATCATGTTGAGCTGCCTAGAAGATGATATTTTTTAGACTACGATAACCTATTTTGCTGTCTCGTCAGCAAAATTCAAAAATTTCAAAAAATAAAAAAATTGAATGTTCGAGTAGACATTAGATACAAATAAACACCTATAGGTAATCAATCGATCTAAAAAAATTCACTTTGATAATATTGCCATTCAATAATACCACCTTAGGCTTAGGATAATTATGACATTATAGCATAATGTCATCAATTATTTATGACAATAAATAATTATAAATTTATTTATGATTATCATCAATAATAATCATGATTATCGACCTCATAATAGACATGAAGATGAGCGAAGTTGCAAGGAAAAGTAATTTTGTTCTTTTTAAAAATTAAATTGTACCTGAGTTTTAAGTAATAAAATGAGTTCAATACTTAAAAAATGAATTGATTCTTGCTTCTATTAAGAATAAACAGTAGTTTTCGGAATATATTCCCCATTACCACCTTCGCAGTCCTTCCACAAGCGACCTTACTCATAACCTCAATTTTCACAGAAAATTCGCTGAAGTCTAAATAAAAATACTTAAGTGATGCTACAAGGCATCAAGAAGAACCCCATTGTTATCATTAACCTTTAAAAAATAACAATGTAGACATAACGAAAGAAAACTGTAAAATAAATCTGCAAACAAAATTTTTACTTACAACTAATACAAAAAATGAAAAATAGACAAGAAAAATTATGAAGAAAATATGGACACCATTACTACGCCCCATTTATTTTGGCAACAGTGCTTAAAATTTTCCATAAGATTTTTTACTTAAAATGTAGTGTAATGAGTGTTTTTCTTTTGCATCATTGTCTACATTATGATGACTTTTCATATTTTTTTCGTGCTTTTCTTATAAATGAAAATAAAATATTCATTACCATTAAGGATGGAAAATAGTTTTAAATGAGGTGGATTGTATAATGACTAAAAAAATACTAATGTTCGGTACAAAAAAAAAATGCAATTTTTTTAAAGGAGGAAATTAAATAGAAAATATTAATGAGCGTCTCGTTTTTTGTAGTTTTAATGATAAATAAATAGTATTGCTATATTTTCAACTCAGAAGAGTTTATATTAGGGTGTTTAAAAAACAGCATTTATGATAAGAACTTTCTTTATACCCTGAAGCTTTTAAAATGTAAAAATGTATAAAAAAATAATTGGGTCAGAAAAAATAAATTATTTTATATCCACGCACGGCAACAAAATCAAGCTTCACAATGCTCATTTCACTCATCGTAAAATTACGTTTTTACTTTTTCTCGTTTTTACCGTAGGTATATAAATGGGCGTAGCCAGGGGGGCCTGGCCCCCCTAGCCGAGCAGGGTTGTTGCAAAAATTATATAAAAACCTTGGTTTAGGCAAGGAAAATTATTTTTTTAATAACTTTGTAAAACTGATTTAAATTTTATAAAAATAATTGATTAATTTTATAATTTTTATTTATAATAATTTAAAGCTTAAACGTAACTTTTGTCTTAAAGAATATTTTTTTTTTAGTTCAACATATTAACTTTGTGGTGATATTATAAGTAAAATAAAACTAAAATGACCGCCATATTTAGTTCAGTTTAGTTCATTAATAATTTGTATTTTCTTTTATTCTCGATTTGCTACTCTTTAGATAGTAAACACAACCCTTTTATTCCCAGCGGTCACTTATCCAGGCACTGAACACGCTCGATGCTGCTAACGTTTATAATTTAACAAAACATCATTGATCATTAGTGTACTTATTTATTACGAAAAGTTTAACAGGTTATTTTTTCGATGTTTCACAAGGTAACATATAGGGCCCCTCTAGTAATACCTTTATATAGGTTGTATAGTGGTTAATTAAACGTATTTAATGTTAGTCATATTTTATTTGAGATTGATAAGTAATAAATTAAAAAAAAAATAAAAAAACTAACACGATTAATGTATGTTGGCATTAAGTGAATTAGACATTAAGAGTGAAACACAATTTTTTGCTCTTTGAGTACATATAAACTCAGTACGGAACAAAGATGTCCAATGCCCATCTATTTTTAAAAAAAAAAGAGTAGTGAAACTAATTTGGCTTTATGCTCCTTCTATAAGTAGGGGTTACAAGTTGTTAAATTAGCGTTTATTTTTAAATAGCAGAGGATATTAAATAGAAGGCTCTATCAGACTTATTTAAGGTCCTTGAATAAAGCATATCCAATATATGCTTCATTTTACAGCTTGTTTTATTGGAGCGTTAAGATTCTTGCCATGAAGATTAGGATTATACCGACCATCTTGCAGCCCGGAAGCTTCGAAAGCTTTGAAAAGCAATGAAAGCATCGAGTTAATATATTTATACATAAAGTATGGAAAGAAAATAATATCTTATATACACTTTAAAAGGAAGAAAAAAATATAAGAAAAATAAGGAAAAAATAATTCTTCTCGTAAGAAAACATATCAAAGGATTTTCTACAGAAAATATGTATGAAAAATCTTATTTCCAGTTTTACTCTATTTATTTATTTTTGTTATATTCTGAAAGTTGTTTTTCTTTGAAACATTTTTGTAAAGATATAATGTGTTTTTGTACGTCATTATTTTAATGTGTTATTCATTTTTTTAAAAAGAAAATTGGGGTAAAATGTTTGGGCGTGTCAGCTATAAGTTCGAAGTATGGAAAGTAAGTAAGCAGTTACGAAAATAGGAACTTTTACTGACATGTCTTGCTTAATAATGCAAACAAATTTAAATGAGTTCAATTTTTATCATATCCACCATACAGTTAGAGGTTTGTTTGGAAAGCGAAGGGATCATCTTATTATTAGATAGGGCTACTGAATTCGGAAATTTGTACAGCTGTCTATTAAGTTAGTGTGATAATACAGGCTCCGGCAGGGAGGTATGGATGATTTAAAATAATAGCTACACACTCATTTTCATATGAAACTAAAATTTTATTATTTCAGTGTGTACCTTGGATGATGCCATTATGAAAATTAATGAGGAAAAAATAAAACATTGATTATGTACGAAAAATAACATCTGATAAGTGGTGTCCGTTTTTGTCCACACACTCCTGTAGACGTTGTGAGAAGTTGACCTGACACCATGTGACTATTTTTTATGGGGCTACCTCAAATGACGTGTATACATACACAAACCACGTACACTTGAAAGCCTGAATGAAGCAATAACTCAAAAAATTTGAGCAACACCACGTGCTACCACCAATGCTACAGAAGAGTATGGACAACGAGTGTGTGGACAAAAACAGACACCACTTATTAGATGTTATTTTTCGTATATAATCAATGTTTTATTTTTTCATTTTTAATTTTCATAATGGCATCCCAAGGTACACACTGAAGTAATACAATTTTAGTTTCATTTGAAAATGAGTGTGTAGCTATTATTTCAAATCATCCATACCTCCCTGCCGGACCCTGTATATCTACGATTTCGGGGATAGGTAATCAATTAATATAAATCACTTGCTAGCGGTTGAATAACTTTAGTTTAATAACGCGAAAAAAATAAAACGTTTTTCACATTAGCATTTAGAAATCAATGTCAATATTTCAATGAACCAATTCAATGTTACAATCTATTGTAACAGATAGATCGAGTAACCACTAACCATTCCAGTCAAAACTACATTATTTTTCGACAAGATCGGCATCAACCAAAATTTTCTTAGACTCCTAGGTGAAAATATAATTTTAGACTCACTAGGTATTATAAATAACCATATTACTAATGATTGTAGATTTATTTAGATGTAGATATGTAAAATTTTAATACTGTAATGTAATTATTTACATTATCATATAAAGTGTTTCTCTCAAAGAAAAAGTAAAAATTATCAAAAAACCACACTTAAATTTGTTCTAAATTAATATACTTTCTATTAAACTCATATTTTTTATAATAATCCAAATGTAACTTAAATTGTAGTTAAATTATTATTAATTATAAGCGTATAATACTGGCATAAAAGCACATTAATATTAATAATATAATTTTAAAACATTAATACAAATCTCTTGTAATTATCTGCACTTTAAAAAAAAAACTGGTTATTACATTCTTCTCTTCTTTATTTTCCCGTAGGTGTACTCTTAATGTATTCATTATTCTAGTTTTCTTTTTTTTCACAAAACATATAATCAAACAAACTGGGAAGTAGAGGCGTAATTACAACAAATTATAATTTTAAATATACCTAACTATTAAAATCATTTAAAAGGCTTAACTCAGTATTAATAAAAAGAAAGCAGTTTTTGTTCCACTTCTTAACTAAATCAGCTGATTCTGCGAGATAATATATTTCTTTTTATTTGATATAATTTATAAACATAAGGTTCTTACTAAATAAAATAAAATAGCTTAACAAATTACAACGAAAAATTAACAATTATTACAGTTAATGCAAAGAAAATGTAATTTTTTAAATATTTTGATTTAAATACAATTTTATTATTAAACATACATAATTGAATATTTTGAAGTTTTAAGATTGAAAAGTTAAAGAATAATATTAATGAAGAAAATGCAATTTTTAATCTTAGATTTTAGATAAAAAAATAACCAAATGACGTTCTTTTGTTAGTTAATACAGTAGTATTTTATGGGTATTTAGATGTAGGAATTATAGCAGTGTAAATTTCAAGAGATAAAATTGTAAACGTTTATTCTTAATGGAAAATATAGATCTAAGAAATAAAAACGGTATGCTTAAATGAGTAAAATATAAAGAAAAGAATTAAGAGGAGAGGTAAAACGAGGGAAAGACAAAAGAATAAAAAAAGGTTATAATAAAAACTCCGAAGAAAGGAAGAAAGAATACAGCTATTTGAAAAAAATATAAGAAATGAGGCTAAAAATAGTTTAGAAAAAGGATAGAGAATAAATGAACTATAATAAAAGAAAAGAAGGCAAACGATAATGATAAGAACAAGAAAGAAATATATGATTAAAATAAAATATAATAAGGTAAAAGAAAGCATTAGGAAAGAAAAAATTGCTTTAGATATATGTTAAAAAGAAATAAGAAGGAGAAAAAAAACGAAAGTAGAAATTGTGAAAAAGAAGAAGAAAAATTGTTGCGCTAAGGTTCGCGGGGCGAACCGAAAATTTCTCAGAAAAGTATGCTTTTTTGCTATATTTTTCGGTATATATTTAATAACCTGAACTGTAGCGTTACATATAGTTATTATTTTTTTTAATTCGAAGGTTTTATCGACTTGGGGCCAGTTTTATTCAATAATTCACCCCAAAACACCTTAAAAACGATACCCTACTCAACAATTATTTGAGTAGGGTATTTTGATTCCGTGTTCTTTTCCTCGATTTTTGTCTTTGTGGTCACTTATTGGTCATATCGATTCAAAACATGGTTTATTTGATTCAGTGCAAAATACAAAAATTAAGTCCCTTTTGCCGGCGTAGAAAGTTAACCTTGAATTTTTCTCATTTTTTAAAAAAATTGCTGACACCAATTCATTAACCTGGATGTCACAAACAACCTGGTTTTCAAGTCAAATCCCGAAAAGCGAATGTTCGTGACCCCTCTAAGGTAGGTAGGTAGTTTGTTTTAAAAATATTAATCCGTTCAGGAGCTTCTTCAGTACTATCTTCTAAATTATCAAAGGGTTAAATTATCTACTCTGCAGATAATTTTACAGATATTAGGAAACCAGGTTAAGAACGGCACAGCAACCAAGTTTTCAATACAATTAGACCATGTAAACAAGAATCTACATACATACGCTAGAAATACATACACGCACACACACACACACATATATATATATATATATATATATATATATATATATATATATATATATATATATATTATATATATATATAATAATATATTTTATATATATATATATGACCTATGCGTTTCAAAAACGCATGAAACGCATTTTTCCCACCCAGGTTGCCCTCCCACTATACGAGCCACATCATCATTAGCGAATTACTTTCAAAGAAAATCCGCTAACATGAACTATGTAAAACTACTGTTACTGAGGGTAATTAATTATATGATTTAAGATATTATTATGAGGGTGCCAGCTGGTTGAAAAATAAAACTTGTTATAACCTAACCAAAGCAAGGTGCTATATAGTCAGAAAATTGAAAAAAAAAATATAGTTGTGATAAACGAAATAAAATTGATTGCAACTTATATGTTAAATGTAACATTTATGTATCTATACAGGCATAAATGGAAGTTTTTACATATAGGACTGTACAAATGTAAATAGATATTGTTATAATGTGAAGTAAAAATTATGCTACCATTGGTTTATTTCAAATGTATTTAATAAGTTAGACTATGTATTTATGTACATATATGCATATTGAAATTGATATCAAGACAGTTTTTGGGTATAGTTAAAGTTAAAAATACACTAAAATTAGATTAGTAAACAAATGATTCTTTCTAAATGAAATATGTGGTATGATAATATTTTATAAACATTAAAATTAATAAAATTATAGTGGTAAGCCCGTATAAAGTTAACACTAAGTTATGATGTGACTACAATATGTTAAGTGAATAATAGTGTAAGCGGAAAAATGAAAAAATGTCAACTAAGATAGATAACGGAGATTAAACATATAATATTATGAGGGAAATAAATGCTTATTACAAACAATTAGTTCCGCGTAGTTTCTATATCAGTCTACTTTAAAATCAACTTTGATATAATAGTTCCTTTCTGAATATGGATGCGATTGATCCAATATTTTGTACTATGGGTTTCGAAATTGAATAAATAATGAAGAATGGTGGAATAATAATAACAAAAGCAACTAAGTTGGCATATTTCTCAGCAAACCTGGATCTGTTCAACCAATCAGAAAACAGTATATTCCTTATACCAGTGATAACCCTATAGGCGTTACAATTCCAAACGATTGGTCCGTTATTTTTTATCTATTAACTAAATGAAAGAGAATACTTAATCTTTTGAATTAGAAGAAAGTTTTAGATTCATTAATCTGAGAGGTTGCTATCTAAGATCATCAATTTTTGAAATTAATTTTTTTAACAAAAAATTAAGGCATTTATCTTTTTTATTTATCCCCTCTCGTCTCTGCTTCACACACACACAGATCATTAATGAAACTAATAAAGGATCCACGATCAATTCTTTATTTCAAAATAGCTCAAAATATGTATACCGTGTGAAATTAAATATTTAATCTTAGACTAAGGAGAACAGTATCAAAGAAGTCGTAAAAATGTTCCAAAAGATTTAAAGGTATTTACTATCATTTGAGCAAGTGGTTCTCCAATCCTTTTAAGGCCTACTACTTACACATCCAGTGTATCATTTGAGCAAGTTGTTCATCTATCCCTTTAAGTCCTACTACTTACACATCCCATGCATCATTTAAGCAAGTTGTTCACTATCCCTTTAAAAAGTCCTACTACTTACACATCCATGTATTATTGAGCAAGTGGTTCACCTATCCCTTTAAGTCCTACTACTTACACATCCCGTGTATCATTTGAGCAAGTTGTTCATCTATCCCTTTAAGTCCTACTACTTACACATCCCATGCATCATTTAAGCAAGTTGTTCA
Organism: Microvelia longipes; assembly: GCA_018340805.1. Taxonomy (NCBI): domain Eukaryota; kingdom Metazoa; phylum Arthropoda; class Insecta; order Hemiptera; family Veliidae; genus Microvelia; species Microvelia longipes. Next base: position 28,653,189 of record JACMZG010001914.1, on the reverse strand, counting down.
CCTATCCCTTTAAAAAGTCCTACTACTTACACATCCCATGTATTATTTGAGCAAGTTGTTCACCTATCCCTTTAAGTCCTACTACTTACACATCCCGTGTATCATTTGAGCAAGTTGTTCATCTATCCTTTAAGTCCTACTACTTACACATCCCATGCATCATTTAAGCAAGTTGTTCACCTATCCCTTTAAAAAGCCCTACTACTTGCACATCCCATTTATTATTTGAGCAAGTTGTTCACCTATCCCTTTAAGTCCTACTACTTACACATCCCGTGTATCATTTGAGCAAGTTGTTCACCTATCCCTTTAAGTCCTACTACTTACACATCCCGTGTATCATCTGACCAAGTTGTTCAACTATCCCTTTAAGTCCTAATACTTACACATCCCATAAAATAGACCTTTAAAAATCCGTTAAACTAATGTTAAGTCCATTGTAAAGATAATTCCTTTCACCTTAAACCTTCAAAGCCCCACGGAAAATACCTGCAAAATACCTTATTCATAACAATTTCTTCCTTTTGTGCTCTTTTTTCATCAAATAAATGTTTTCCGTTGAAATCTTTGTAGAAAGTCCACAAAGGTTACTTCTTTATCAATAAACTTCCGACTCTTTTCTCTTTAAGTTGAAAACAATTTCTAATATTTCCTTCCTGCCTGAGCCTGGCTCTTACAGTATTTACCAAGCCTTCTTGAATTACCTCTGTAATTTGTTTCCTTCTTTTCTTGTGTACATTTTTTTATTTGTCTTTTTCAATACTTCCAAGATGAATGTTATCCCCCATCTGCTTCTTTTTAGTAAAATAAACATAAAAATTTTGTCCAAAAGGGTATTTTTAGGTGTGAAATTAAAAATTAGAAGTAAAATTTAGGTATAAGAAGAATGTTTCTTAAATTTTTTACAATCTTATAAAGATTGGAAAATAGATTTAAACGATATCTGGAGGCAGAATCCAAAAACGTTTGGACTCTCAACAGTCAGAAATTAGGTCAGATGACATTAGAAAAAATTAATGCTGCAGTATGATAAATAAAAAATCGGGTACGTTGTACCTCGGAATTTTTCCTTATCACATCGGATTCGCTACGCTCATCCTTTCTGCTTCGGACTCGCTTCGCTCGTCTACAAAACATACGATTCGGCAAATTTATACTATAATATGTATTCGGCCTCGCTTCGCTTGTCCTCAGATAGTAAATGCATCTGTTTCATTCTCAGCGTTCACCCATACAGCACTGACCACGCTTAATGCGAATTAATTTTTATGATCAAACAAAAATCATAGATTAATAGTCGTATTGAAACGAAACTTAGTATACTTATTTATTACAGAAAGGTATACACTTGTACCAAATTTAAACTCAATCGGATCATTTTTTCTGATTTTTTACAATTTTTTTAAAAAACGTCACTCGAGTGTACGCAAAACTGAACTAATACTGATAATGAGATGAAACTTTGTACATATGTGAGTCTTATGTCACATGCATGCAAAATTTAAATCAGATCGCATAATTATTCCGCGTTTTATGATTTTGCATAATGAGTCATTATTGCAGGTTAAGGACGTCATAAAAAAATATTTTCTGAATAGCACAGCTACAGCGGTAGACTGATTTTTGTACAAAGTTTTAACTCTTTAGCATAAATATGCTAGGAGCAACAATGATAACACACACACACACACACACACACACTTACAGACAGATAAATTTGTAAAAACCACTTAAAAGGCCTTTAAAACACCTGAAACGGATAATTCCGGTTTCATCCCGGTTTCGGATTTTTTTCAAACACAATAGTTTTTTCTATATACCTACGGTACAAATGAGGAAAAGTAAAAAATCCATGCCAGATTTCAACCTTATAAAGATACTTATCAACTCATAAAAAAAGTCACAGTCACTATTATCTATTAGATCTGTTCATACTTGAAAGAAGAAAAATTCTTTTCAATCCAACGACTATCTCAAGAATAAAAATATCTAATAAATAAGATTTCCTTTGTTCATCACTATTGATGGGTTTTATGAGACTAAAGGCCTCGTTGTTTAAGGCCTTCATAGCTAAATAGAGGTAGATAATAAATAAATGAATAGATATAAATAGATTAATAAATAAATTGATTTATTTGAGAGAACGGATAGAGATCAAATTAGACTGTTCAATTATAATATTCTCACAGATATTTCAGATTATTAAACTATAAGTTGAGCACATAATTTAATTCTACTTAATATTCAGGCACAATTTTATGAAATAGACCACGAAATATATAAATTCCTTGACAACAGAAAATAATGAAGCGGCAAATTTTTGACACAAATTAAGGAATCTTATAAAATATTGTATAAGACAAGATAGTATTTTATCGAAATATATAGAAATTATGTCTGTAGAATCGTAACGACGAAATACCTTCAGGGGGTATGAAGAAGGAAAAGAAGAAGGGGATATAACTGGATTATTACTCCTGGACATATCGAGGGAGAGAAAAAGATCCAAAAAGCCCTTAAAGACTACTCGAGCTTTGCTGACGTACGGGCAGCAGAAAGGGGACCTATAACTTGCTGACACCAGAAGCAGACTGAAACCCCATAACGACCTCATAACTCAAAGGGACCTTCAACTACCAACACCAGCCTTAATGAAATTTCAAATTTATGACCACTTTAAGAAGGGAAAGGGCTGCAAGGTAACCTACTTCTTACACTCTTAAAGATTCTTATCTCTTAAAGAGTTTCTTCTCAATTTTCTCATTGGATGTAATAAAACTTAAAGAGGTAAATATTCCATCAACCTAACAACCCCATCAAATGAAACACTAAATTTAGCAGAACCGATTTCAACTCCATTTAAACTGATCGTATAAAAATAAAATTGCCCTTTTAAACCAACTCGTTAATTTTTACTTTTCTTCACTTTCAAAAAAATAAAAAGAAAACGTATTAGGTTTTAATAAACCATAATGACCTAAAACTGCGAATTCTGACATACGACTCAGTTTTGTCTCACTGTCAGCATTAGTTCAATTACTATCGAATGGGTTGTATAAGTTTTTTAAACAATTGAAAAAATCAAAAAATTATTTAACTGAGTTAAAATTTGGCACACGAATATCGCATTATGTATTAAATATGAATACAAGTTCTTCAAAAATGCAATTATATCTACGGTTTTTGTTGAATAATAAAAACTAAGAGGCATCGAGCGAAGTCAATATCAGGATGGATGACCGCTGGAAATAAAACGAATGTATTTACTAATTAATAGTTTGAAGACGTGTTGCAGCATAAATTTGGTATTTTTTTATTCTTAGGACGAGCGACGCGAGTCCGATGTAGTGAGAATGAGCTTAGTGAATCAAATGTGTTGAGGAAAAGTTCTGAGGTACCCTGATCCCGTTTTATAATCTTTCATTTTGTCAACTAACTCACAATGAATTAGTTATGTTGCTTTACTTTACAAGCCTTATCTGAAAGGTTGTTTTATTAAAGCTGACTAAAATAAAATGATTAAGATTATATCTCTGTATTCAGTTTTAAAAACATGTTATTTAAATTTATACGCAAAAAATAATACAAACACAATGTCAGGAAACAGCATTTCCTTCTCATATTATGTACTGTGATAAAAATGTTGTATCTTAAACACAATGATAACTCAATATCGCCATTTAAACCAAAGATGTGATTACTAAGCATAAATTTAACAAATGACGCAATGATAAGAGTGACAACACTCAGTAAGCTGTGATCTAAGAGAAGATTAATTGCATTTAATTTTTATCAAAAGGCAGTAGCAACAGCAACACCTATTAAATAAAATTGTGGGGCAGAGATATTCATGCCGACCAAATTTCTTTAGGAATGCTAGTTTCCTTGCGCAGTTATATATATATATATATATATATTATATATATATATATATATATATATATATATATATATATATATATATATATATTATAATATATATATATATATATATATATATATATATATATATTACAATATCCCTATACTGTTTCGGCTTAACGCCAACATAAGCTGCCGGGGCGACACTCGAGCATCCAACCTATCGATTCTCGCTACTCCACCGCTCCAGTGCTTTCATGCTGACGAACTCACTAGCGTAATTATCTTTGAAAATTTGCTAAAAATAGACTGCACTGATTTGAAAAGAGTTAAATTCAACAGAAATAAGACTAGCACAATAAGAAATTAAATAGTCTTCAACGAAACGAACATCTCTCTTTGCAATCACATAAAATGCACATACAATCATATTACATTTAGATTGTGAATTGAGGACTTTTAGTATGAAAAGCATTAGCTTAAAATAAATTTTTTCTGTACCGAAAATTCGTAAAAAACTAACGACATTTTCAATTACAAGTAAAGATAAAATGACGAGAGTATCACGCTGTGGATGCATGTTCGAATTAGAACTAGTCCGCTAACCTAATCAGTAGAGTGCTCTAAGCAAATCTAGACAATATTTACGTCAAAAGATGATGTTATACTCAACAAAAATTTCAAATTAAATATTATCTTTCAACAATCAAATATTTAGAGTAAAAATTAAACAGTCGGTCGATAACAAAAAAATAACAAGTACAAATAATGAATTAAATAAAATATTTGTCAAAAATAGTTGTTAATTATATCTGGCTCAAACAAATTGGTTGAGCAGCTTCGTTTACAAAATATTCACAATTGTTGAACTCTACACATAACAAGATACAAATAAACATTAACACGCTGAAAGTGAAGAATTAGTCAATACACGATGATAGGCTACCAATAACCAATATGCACTTGAAAACGGAGAAGTTAAAGGCTATGGAAACTAAAGCTGAATAATGAATACGATGCTGCAGATAGTGAAAACTGCTAGGCTCTAACCAAAGAGACTAATACATAGAGGGAGGACACAACAGCTCTTATTCCTTGGATAGGTGCCGGAACTGTAACTTAATGACGTCATTTTTATTTTTCATAACAATTACAATTCAAGGTAAATATTTTTTCCACTATTTTGTCTTAAATTAAGTAAAATGAATTTAATATAAGTTTTAATTAATATTCATTGTATATGGTCTTTAACTATCTGTTTTGTATAAAGTGATTAAATATGACGTCACGTCACTAAAAAATGTCCGCCGTTGTCGAGTGGGCGCTACGATAACGAGTACCTACCCTCTACAACTCTACGAGTTGTAGAGGGATTGGGAGATCCCAATGTCTAGATTGGGATGGGGAGTATCCCAATCTAGAGAGACTCTAGAGAGATATAGAGACTCTATAGTCTCACTAGAGAGACTCTAGTAGGAGTAAGTCCCGTTATGGCACCTAGAGGAAGATGTCTCAATTCTAGACCCCTTATCACTGTGTTATTTTACCTATGTACGCCCTCTAAGTAATGGTCTCTTTGGGCTCTGACCAAGAGACTATAGTCTCTCTAGAGAAACTCTAGAAGGAGTAAGTCCCGTTATGGTACCTATAGGAAGATGTCTCAATTCTAGATCCCTTATAACTGTGTTATTTTACCATGTACGCCCTCTAAGTAATGGTCTCTCTGGTCTCTGACCAACTGGTATATGACCTGGGGTAGAGGGTTAAAAGATCTTGTCAGGAAGATTAGAACCGAGCCTTCTTACCAAGAGGATGAAGGCCTCTTGTTTTGCTTATTAGGCCGAAGAGGACTATAATCAATTTAAAATTAAATTATCGTATACGTGTTTATAATGTCAATGGCTTCGGAAGTAAAATTGCTTCGGTCAAATATAACCTGTGTTTGAGTTAATCCAGTGAAATTTGATAAATAAGAGACAACAGATAAATTATTAAGAAGCTTACAACAAAACTATTTCCGATATGAAGAAAAATAAAAAAAAAATACTATTTAAATATTTACATGTTTATTGATACATTTATCTATACAGATTAAAAAATATAATAAAATCCAGATAGAATCCTGTTTGTTGTTTTTATCAGACTAAACTAATAAAGATTAAAATGGAAAATTGATAAGCGTAATTTACTTTTTCCTTTAATATGGTAGGAAAAACTTGTTATCAAATTTTTCGCAAATTTAACTGAATCTGATTTGGGTGTATTTAACATAGTGATATAAGATATAGAAATTAAGGAATCGACAACCTTTGATACTTGCTATTAGGTATTCATATCCAATAGGTATGGACGGTAGCTGATTCTACAATTGCTTCTTTAACTTGCGGTATATATGAGCTTATTAATAAGGCATATGGGATGCCAATGAGAGAGCATCTTTAAGATCACAATTCAAATTGTTACTCAAGGATTTTTATTTAAACTAGATTCAAACGTGTTCCTTTAGACATATTTGTCCTAGTCCAAGAGCCCGTCGCCAAGTTCGTGACCTTCGAGCCTCAAAGGTTTGACCCTATAGATTGATTTATTTTGGGTCTCTTATAAAGGGACCGGTGGTATGCCATTTCAGATCGGGGAATTTCGGCCCCTTCAAAGTCCAGAAAATGGCCCAAACATCAGTTTTTACTGGTTTATAAAAAAAAAGTTAAAGGGATCCATTTTTAAATTCATTAAATTTGTGACAAATCGCTGATTTAACCATCAAAGTTAATTCAATAGAACCAAAGATATAACTATTCAAATTTTACTGAAAATGCAGCAAAAATCTATAATTTACACACCGAAACACACAAAAACCTTTAAATTGCATGTTTTTCCACGTTATAATGTTTAAATTAAAGCAGAATTAAAAATCAGACACATTCTGTCAAACCATAGGTAACATAAAGTGGTCCTACAAAAAAAGAGAGATCTCATATATGACGATTTATTAGAATTTGTGTTAGTCTCCATATTGGTTCTACATTTGGTAGTACGAAATATAGTTAGAATAAGATATAAACTGGAGTAATTTTTTAATGTCTCATTAGTGCCCCGTCATCAATTATATGACGATTTATAGTTTATCATATAATGCTGAAAAATGGGTAATAACTTGAATTTCACATATTAAATTAAAATAAGTGTTTTTATAAGTTCTAACAAGTCTCGTAGACTGCTTAAGACTTACCGAACTAATGTGCCATAGCAAGATAATATAAGAGCCAATTTATTTTGGACAAATGAAGCTTATTTTAAGGACAATTTAAAAAGACCTCAAAAGCCCATTTTTATTCGAAAATTCGCTAAAATTGGCCACTTTGCCGCCACATGGTTGTATCAGTTTGTCGTATTAGTAGTTTTATAAGTGGCATCCTGCCACAATACTAGAGTTTCCAAATCTATTAATCTATAAACGGAATTTGTTACCAAATCTTATACATGTCAAACGATACAATTTCAGTTGTACTGATATTCAAATTTAACTTAGTTTACGAGTTAAGCAAACACAGTTGAATATAATGGTTTAATTTTAACCCGATCCGATAACTTTTAGATTTTTAGTGAATAATTTAATTTTTGAGTACATAAATAAAATTATTGACAAATATAAATATTTTTTGGCTTATGGAAGAACACGAAGTTATTAATATTAAATTAAAGGTTAAAATTGGGCAACAAAAAATCCGGAGGAAAACTACATGTGTAAAAAATTAATACAAGATGGCACAATAAGATAATCAAAATGGCCAAACTAATAACACCTAACTTTATCAATAATTAATGACGTCTACTTTAATAACTCATATTTTAAATCTCAATCCAAGTATATTTATAAAATACGTAATTAAGTTGTTTATATTTTCTCTGTGATCAAATTTAGTAATAATATTAATCAAATATTTATATAATTTTTATATATACGACACTACAGATATTGTGTTTTCTGCGTAATGTTTAAAAAAATAAATATGTATAGTAAAAATCGGGTACGGGGTACCTCGGAACTTGTTATTATCACATTGGATTCGCTACGCTTAACCTCCCTATTACGGACTCGCTTCGCTAGTCCTCAGAATATAAAAATTACCAGATTTATACTGCAACACGTCAGAGTGGCTTTGCTCGTCTTTAGGTAGTAAATAGATTCGTTTCATTCTCAGTGGTCACCTATCCAGGAAATGACCACGCTCGATGCTGCTAATGATCAAACAAGAACCGTAGGTGTACTTGTCGTATTGAAACGAAACTTAGTGTACTTATATTTATTACGTAAAGGTGTATACTTGTACTGAACTCAATTTAATAGATTATTTCCTGTTTTTTTTTTTTTTTTTTTTTTTTTTTTTTTAAAAACGTACTGAAGTCATTCGATAAAAATTGAACTTTAGCTGACAATGAGCTGAAACTCGGCTTTGATTTTAGAAAATACATTATGTGCTTATTTATAATCATGGTCATTTTTAAGTTTAAACAAATATTTTTTGATAAAAATATTCAGCCAGGCATGGTATAAAGTTTACGTGCTTAATTAATTTATACATTATATGCTTTATGATACATTTAATCTAAAAATACAACAATTATATTCATGATTGGTAGAAGGTCAATTTTTATGAAATAACAAGCATTTTAAGTCTTAAAACCAAAACAAATTACATTTTTTGATTGTGTAGCCTCTATGTAATAATCTCATGTAACGTTTCATTTTAATACGCTTACATCTATGGTTTCGTCGGATCAAGGTTTTTAAGCAACATCATGTGTTATAATTAGGAGACTGCTGAGTTTTTAAAAATAATCAATCTTGTCTAAAAACGAGCATAGCAAATCTGATAAGGTGAGGAAGTCCGAAGTACCCCGTACCCGTTTTTTGTAAAAAACAAAATATTAGTTAATATTTTACAAAATATTAGTAGGCGGATAAACATATTCTAAAAAAATCGACTTGATTTACATTTTTTTAACAAATAACTCTCACGACCAAAACTGACTGTTATAAATAACAATTTTTATTTTTTCAACAATAATTGGGAAAGATTTTTATAACTATTACTAAAGACCTTCATCATTCATCTTTTTCGTTAATAATAGTAAAAAGTTTAAAAAAAATGAGAACAAAATATAATATTCGGTATAGTTTGGAAGGGAGCTTACGCGACATTTTAACAAATCACATTTGACTCTGGTTAACACTTTTATTAATGAATGAGAAGTTTTGATTAATTTTACATTTATTTAAGCTAGATTGTAAATTTAAAAGATTATTTTTGGCTAAAAGTAAGTGAAAATGTATTACCGGGTATAAATATACTACCACTAGTATCTAGAAGAATAAGTATAATTAAATTAATAACAGTAACATTAAGGCCGTAAATATACTATCGTAAGTACGATAGAAGTAAATATCACTATTATATTAAGGGCGTAAATATACTACAGTTAGTATATTAGGTGAGTCAGTACACTCGAAGTAAATATCACTATTACACTAAGGCCCGTATTCACCAAATCGAAGTTAAACTCGTTTAAAATAATCTAGTGTTTAAACTTACATCGGTATTTACCAAGCTGGATTCAATCTCGTTTATTTTAAACAAAATATCCAGTTTAAACTCGACTTAGTTCCAGATTTTCAATTTATCATGTTGGAGACTCTAATATTTATATATTTGTTTTGATTTCATAATATAAGTTCATAGTTTTATTCTTTCTACTTCCTTGAACATGTCTTGTTTACTATACTAAAATCTCTGGCCCATGTAATACTAAAATATTCAATAAACAAACCTCTAATATCATTAATTTTTATCACGAATCATGAACTTATAATTTTTTTATTGGAGAAATCTGTCCCATAAGAGAAATTTTACCAAAAAGAGGAAGAAATGCATTTATGCAAAAGAAATCGGTCTTTGTGCATAAAAGGCCAACAGTGTTGGCCTCAGAGTCTGCCTAATACCAACTAAAACTCCCTCCGCGAAATTTCCAGAACCTGGCCTGGAACCGTTATTCACACTACTTTAAGCTAGGCTTTTTCTTAAGCCACTCAATTTCCTGTCTTACACCCCTTCGGTCAATTATGTCAGGGTATTTGCAAAAAAGTTCTATACATATTACAATAATGTATATGTATATGTATATGTATATGTATATGTATATGTATATATATATATATATATATATATATATATATATATATATAATATATATATATATATATATATATATATATATATATATAATATACATACATACATACATAATATTTTGGATAATAAACTTACAGAGAAAATTGACACCAACGAAACAAAATTACCTGAAACATAAATACAAAATTGTATATTAAATTAACAATTAAAATAAAAATTAAATTATGTTACATTAAACGTTTATAAGAGCCTAATTAAAGTAAAATGTGATAAGTATAGAAACATATCGCGAATGCATCCAACTATACCTAAACGCACCAACTTCAAAGGTTTAAGTTAAACTCTAGTTAAAACTTTATTCGTCAATTAAAATACGTTAGCGATTTCTTTTAAGGTTCAACGGAATCGACTAAAACTAAAGTTTAAACCAATTTTCCTTAAAGTGCAGTTTAAAACTAAATTGGTAAATAGGGGGCGAGGAGCATAAATATAGTAGTATCACTAGTATCTAGGGGCTAAGTAGGATAGAAGTAAATATCACTATTACAATAAGGGCGTAAATATACTATCGCTAGTATTTAGGTGGTAACTACAATATAAGTAAATACCATTAGAATATTATGGGCGTAAATATACTATCGCTAGTATTTAGGTGGTAACTACAATATAAGTAAATACCATTAGTATATTATGGGCGTAAATATACTATAGCTTAATTTAGGGGGTAACTACAATTGAAGTTAATATCACTAATATATTATGGGCGTAAATATACTTTCGTACTAAGGGCGGCAGTGTTTAAATAAGTACTAGAGATTAATCAAAAATATTTTTTACTTTTTAAGGAAAATATTAAGTTAAGTTAAGCTTAAGTAATATCATAAAACCCTCAATAAAAAAATAGTCCTCAAAATCTTTGATACTGCAACAGAATAATAATCCAGTACAGCAGATAACAATTCTATAATTGGTCAAATGTTATATAAGTTTTGATTAAATGGACTTTAAAGTTAGTATAAATTATGATCAGATATGCCATTTATTGAGTATAATATGATATTAAAGAAATTTATAATAGTTGGTTTTATTAATAATTTAGTTGCTTTTTAATGTGACTCAGATCAGTCTTAATGGGCTGTGGCGTTTAGATTACATGTATCAAATATATCGTCCCAATTATTATAAAATATTCGATTTTAAATATAGTTTAGATTACATGTACAAATATATCGTCCCAATTTTTATCTTATGGCTTTTAAATTACATGTATCAAATATACCGTCCCAATCATTATAAAATATTCGATTTAAAATCTAGTTTAGAATACTTGTATCAAATATATCGTCCCAATTATTATAAAATATTAGATTTTGAAACTGGTTTAGATTACTTGCATCAAATGTACCGTCCCAATTATTATAAAATATTCGATTTTAAATCTAGTTTAGATTACAAGTACCGAATATACATACGTTTCCTACAGCATATTATAATTTTTAAAGCCAAAATTAGTATACATATAATAACACTTCACTATAATAACATACTGCTGATAGTTAAACACAACAATCCATTCAATACGGTCAATCAATAAAATTTTCCACAAAACCAAAACACACCACTGAAGCAAACCCCCTCAAAAAAATAAAGTGTGAAAAATAAGGTTTTACAAAATCTGGCACATCATTTTTCATAAGGAAAACTACGGGGCTTTTATTTCATTATTTCTTTTTGTTTGGAAGCCTTGGAAGGTAGGATTAGTGCATCAGAACTTCACAAATCCTTCTCAAGCTACTTAAATAATAAATGTTGTCTACAAACATCTAGAATAATTATACCGAAATTCTTTTTCTTATCTTGATTAATAGCAAATATTTTTTATTTTTTAATTTTAATGTTTTTTTTATTTCCTACTAACCTTACCGATGGTATTGTATGTATTTTTTTTAAATTTTTACACATATATAAATGTGTTTTTATTATTCTCACCAATAATATTGTTAGATGTTGTTTATATAATTATTTGACTTTAATTTTCTGCGAGAAACTATATTTTATATGCATTAATAATTTATAAAACACATTAATACTCGTGAAACGTTTAAAGTGATAATGTACACAAAAAACGGAATATGTCATTCAATAAAAAAAAAATTGATAATGAGATGAAACTTGACATATTTGTTAGTCAAATATATGATTAATTGGCGCCAAAATACAAATTAATTCGATCAATTTTTGGCGTATGATAAATTTTGAAATTTGTGCTGTCTAATTAATGACAGTTAATGGCGTCGTACAAATCATAGATATATATACTAGAGGGGGCATAGCCTATCTCAATACATTGAGAGGCCTGAAACATCATTTTAGGGCTCTCAGGGGCTCTGTGTAACCTCATGGAAACCCCCTTTAAAAGTAATATAAAGTTATAATAAATAGTTTTCAGCTTACCACACATTGTTTGCATTTTGGTTAGTATTTTTAACGCTCTACTAAAGTTACCTAAATTTTCTACCGATTATTAAATTATTTTTATAAGTGAAGATGTTCAGGTTACATTTTCGATGTTTCAAAATTTAACCTATAAGGCCTCTCTAGTAATAATATCTCTTTGGTACAAATTATTTTCTGGATATCACAACAAGACCTAAACATTGGTTATTGTTTGAAATTTAAATAGTCCAGCATAAAGTCACTTATAAGAGACACACAGACGCACATAGACAGAAAATATGGTACACGATTTAGGAGGTCTTTTAACTTCTGAATGGTTTTAGGTGTTACAATACTTTTCTTATAAACATAATTAAAAAGGAAAAAGTACAAATATACTATGCAAATTATTATTACACGCTGTAAATGAAAAATAATTATTTACTTAAACATAAACACATTTTTTTATTGTTTCTTAAGGAAGGATTCCTCTAACAATAAGTGTGAGGAGGTACTTAACAATTTTAATTGTAAATTAAATAAATTGTAAAGTGCCTCCATAATTATTTACTTTTAAAATACTATTATTTATTTTAAAAATCATCTATTTTTAATTACAACATTGTTAAAACCTAAATTAATTTAATGTTTACAATAATTGGGAATAATTTTTCAAAAAATAATGACTTAGCACAGGAAGTCGGTGTTTTCATAAAGGTTACGAAATCTAAAAAAAATAATCAAAGGAGATAATCTATACACCACCCCGGAATAAATAATTATCAAACATTTTTTTTTATTATTTTAACGAGAACACTGAGAAAAGTAAACAAAGAACGATATAGAGATTTTTAGGAAGTGTTAATTAGTAATAAACTAAAAATCGGTTTTACGGTTAGAGTTGTACGCGAGGCAAATAAATTACTCGCATTTCTCAGGTAATTGATTAAACCTTTTCAAATAAAATTAATGACAATTCTGATACTATTATTAAAAATCGAGTAGAGAGTACCTCGGAACTTTTCCTCATCACATCGGACAAGTATACATGACGATAACATAACAGAAAGTCAAACTCAATAGAAAGTAATTTTCACCGAATAATTTATCGATCGTCTCAATTTTATCGTTAAGCAAATGGACTATCTTTAACTTTATTACTTTTTTTTTTAAAACAAAAGTAGTAAAAACACAAAAAAGATATACAGTCCAAAAAATTTATGATTCAGGTAAATTACATCTTTGTATAAAAAAATGTACCATCAAAATTTATATTTTTTAGCCGCCGCGGCACAATAAAGGGCCATTAAGCATTAACCACAGTTGTTAAGTTCTTTACTTTATACTTGGAAAAAATCCAAAAAACATTTTCATAATGGTCTTTTTGCTCTGGGTGTTGGACAGAGCACATATTATTTACTCTATTCTTTATTTTTGAGGTAAAGAAGACCAACGTTAATAGAATAGGTTTAAAACACCAACCAAAAGGACTTAAAAGATTTTTTTTCATTTTATATTTTAGCATATTTTTGAACAAAAAATGAGTTTAAGAGGTTAGGTTATGGAGGGGGTGTTGGAAACGGAGGGACTCACTGATCAAGAATATTTATATAAAAGAATAAATAAATAAATAAATAAATAAATAAATAAATATATATATATATATATATATATATATATATATATATACACATATATATATATATATATATATATATATATATATATATATATATATAATATATATATATATATGTATATATGTATATATATATATATATATAATATATATATATATATATATATATATATATATATATATATATATATGTATGTATGTATGTATGTATGATGTTTGTTCTATGGGACACGATAACTTTTGAATTCTTTCTCGGATCAAAATCAAAATTAGTACAAAACTCAACCTTGTTAATGTTCTAAACCCTATTGCTTATAAAATATATGACACGTCATTTACCCACAATAATGACCCACAAACTTTTCAAAAAATCATAAATCTTCAAAAAGTGTTTACATCGGGTTGAAATTTTTTACACACGTATTAATTGTACATGTGTACAATACACATGGATTTATGGTTAATAAAAATACAAAGTTATATTTAATTATCACAATAATAACACCGGAACTAATGTTCTGGTGTTATTGATTGACATATATACAACATAAAGTAAACAATTCACGTTTTTTATTAAATACATTTAAAAATTTGCTTATATCATGGCAGTATGCCACTTTTATAAACTAGTAATATGACGAACTAATATTGGACAACAATCATGTGGACGCGAAGCGGCCTCCAGCAACGACACGGCGTAGCGGCCAAGGCCTTATCCAAGAGGATAAGGCCTTTTGTGTTTTAATAAAACTATAAATTGCTGACAGGACAATAGCTTAAGGAACTTATAATAGTATGCAGTTTCGCGATGATATAGCTTTATTGGGAAGAAACCGTATATATTGATAAATACAATATAAGGATGCTAATTTACAATAAATTGCATCTTGCTAGAATACCGACCAATTCTTTGCAGAAAATTCAAAAGAAATTACAAGAATCGCGTATAAATAACAACAAATTGAGATAGGGAGTTTTGGAATAGGGAATACCTGTTGTGCAGAATGTGATATGCAAAATATGTATACACAATAAAAAGGATTTATTTAGAATAAATATTTATAACCTTTTTTGCTTAGGCAGAAAAGGATTCACTTTTAAAACCAGCAAACGCAAAATTGTGAATGACCCAAACCTAATAATTATGACGGGCAAAAAAAACAAGTTGTCAATAAACAAGAGAATTTTCGTTTTTTAACGATTTTGTTTTTTAATTTTAATGACTCTGAATTTAACACGGTTAAAACAAATCATCTTCCAGACAACACAACAAGACCTTAAGTCTGACTTTTAGCTAACTTTCAACCCTCAAGCATATATAAAGAGAGTTATGCGTGACATAAATACACACCCAGACGGACAGCATAATAAACACACTTAAAACGTCATAAAAATGCCTGAAACGAATTATTATGATAAGAACTTTGGTTTTGGATTTATGGGGTGAAAATAAAACTTTTCTTATGCAGCTATGGTAAAGAAAAGTAAAAACGTGTTCGTTGCTATAAAAATATTTAAAAATTAAAAAGTAAGGTTAGTGAAATTAAGCTTCTCTAAGGTAAGCATCCTTTTGCTCTCTTCAGCATTAGCTCTCTTAAAGCTTTATTTAGAATATGTTAATTTCTTACATGTTCTTTGTTATTTATATAGTAAGGGTTTTCAAAAATAGTAGAGGGTCTAGCGTGTGTAAGTTTAGGTTTAAGCGAGTACGTTCATTATAGGCCTTAAGTTCTGGAGCTCTTCACTAAGTCCCTACGGAATCAAGTTAATTGAGCTTCATCCTTAACATTCATAAACATATAGTGTGTACAGGGAATATTTTAATTCTCATTTATTATACAAAAAAATAGAATAATCAACAAATTACTGTCAACAAAATAAAAAAATAGGTTACACTTTAATAGGTTACTCATATAGGTTCAATTTAATAGGTTACTTATAGGTTCACTTTAATCAGTTTCTCCGAGGTTTACTTCAATAGGTGAGTCATGGGTTCACTTTATTAGGATTACTCGTACGTACGCTTTCATAGATTCACTTTAATCAGTTTCTCCTAGGTTCCCTTCAATAGGTGAGTCATAGGATCACTTTATTAGGATTACTCGTACGTACGCTTTCGTAGATTCACTTTAATCGGTTCCTCATAGGTTCACTTCAATAGTGAAAGTAGGAGTGAAAAGTAACCTTGTCTCCCTTGGGAGTGAAAAGTGCTTCTTTACTCCCTAAAAACTAGTCAATAAACTTTACATTATACACTGTCTGGAGATAAAATATTATTTCTGGATAGATGAAACACCCATTGCGGAATGTTAATAATTTATAGGACTGTTGGGAATATTTATAAAGTATACTTTGAAGACTACACATTCCTAAATTTGCTTTTCATTCAATCAGGAATATTTAGTCTTAAAATTCAGTGTTAAAGTTTAGATTTTGAACTCAATGGTTGATTAACTGATCTTATATTTTAACATTAGGTATCAAATATTCTTAGACATTCCCTTTGGAAATTCGCTAAAACTTTGAAAGTTACTCATTCCCAGAATTCAAAAACTGAAAAAGGTCATGCAAAAAAATGAGTCATAATAAAGAATTGATAAAACTGCTTGTAGCATTACTAAATAAGTATTTCATTCATTTAGGAATATTTAGTCTTAAAGTGTAGACTTAAAGATGACATTTTGAAAATCTAAAAAGTAGATTGGTTCACTGATCTTACATTTCTTGACATTAAGTATCAAAATTATCTAAGATTTTTCTACAATAAACTCTTTAAAATATTTTAGTTTCTAATTCAATTTACCTTTTAGACGACATTTCCAGAAAAAAAATCAACTAATATAATTTTTATACGTAAAATAGAAGTCTTTTAAACAAATTTCAAACTACTAAAGAAATGCTAAAGAAGAAAAAAATTTAAATAAAAATACTATTTGTATGCCTTGCCTTAATACTGCTATTGTATAAAACTTTATCTCAACAGCAAAAAAAAAACTTTTACATTTTACCTAAAAAGTAAAAAGAATTATTTTCCTCTAAAACTATTTTTTAAGTAAATTGAAAACTTTAGGAAAAAACTACATGCTTCTTACAGAGTTATAAAGCTGTTTTATACATACCCAGTTTCAGCTGAAAGTTTATAGTCTACAAAAGCATTTTTACTGCCTTCGAAAGGAAAAAAGACCCCATAGAGTTAGTACAGTTTATTATTAGATAGAGTTAAAAATGACACGTAACCATTTTTTTATTCCATTCTATAAATGAAAGGCAATGTGTGAAGAAGTATTTACAATACTTTGCGGAGTAATTATGTATTTAACAATTTAAATCTTATTACTTAATAAAAAAATATCGATAACTATCAAGGGCAGTTAAATTGAAATCGCTATATCAAATCTTAGAACTATTCGTTATATCGATTCCAATTAATAAAAGTAAAGAAAGTATCATTAGCAGAGTATAACATAAAATACACTTTTAATTAATATCGATTAATATATGAGCCGTACGTCTATATGTTCAGTCTATATTTTCAAAGTAGCGACCAATATCATTATAAAATTTAGTGGATCGATTCACCACATATATTTATACGTATGTAGACTCGAACAGTCAAATATTCGATTTATAACGAACTTCTTAAAAACTTTTGTTGACTCAAAAGGTTTATTGTGGATTAAAAAAATATCTTCCGGGCCAAATATATTATACCTGATATTTGCGTCAAGTGTTAACACTTTTGCATACACACGGCGGGAATTATGCGTGACGCAGATAAAGAGGTATGATAATAACATCTATGAAACTCTTAGTCCAAGAGCCAGCACAAACAAAATGTGACTTATTTTGTACAATTTCAAACAAAATGTTTAATTTGAATGCGCTCGCTCAAAATATAAGAAAATTGCCCAAATTCTTGCAATAAGTGGTTCCCTGTGGGTTGTGTGCAAAACATGAAGAGAACTTTTTATAAAGCAGATAAAATGTCCTATAAAACGAGAGTTTCTTCGTCAAAATCGGATAACAACAACTAAAGTTATAAAATTTCTGAAATGACCAAAAAATTCAGAAAAATCAAATTTTCAAAGAAATTCACTGATTTGGCATAAGTTAACTTATTGAAAAAGTTAAATTGGTCGTTTCAGTAAAAATTGTGTTAGGCTAAAAAAAAGGTTCTCGTAGAGTTTTGCACACGACCCACAGGGAACCCCTTATTACAAGAAAATTGGAATTTGTGCTATTTTCTAAAATTTAGAGCATGTGCAATCATATGAAGAGCTCCACTCTAGATAGGCAGACTATGTTTTTTATTCATTATTAATGGTAAATTTTCAAAAACTTTTGGTTAAAGTTTTGTGACAAAAGGAGGAAAAAGTGTGACAAAAGGAGTCACATTTTTTCAGGTCCGGCTCCTGGACTATCTTTAAATGGCTTAAAACGAATAATTCTGGTGAAATCTCGGTTTCAGACTTTTTAGGAGATTACGATAATTTTCCTTCAAACCAATGGCACACAGTAGTAGACGAGGAAAAGTAAGAATAGGGAAAAATCGCGAACTATTATTGTACTGTTGAGTTCATAAACAGTTTATCAATCAGGTTGAGTTAACGAAGATAAAACTTTCATATACAAGGCAACTAGGAAGTAAACTAACAAAGTGAAATATAATTGGAATTTATTGTTCGGAGGCCACAAGTAGAAACCTTCAAGACGAGTTTCGATGGTGAACAATACCGAATAATATGTGTAACCTTGAGGCAAACCTTTATCCAGATTACTAAATTACTCTCAGGCTACTTCCTCTTCTTAAAGATAAGGAAAGCATTGCAATAGCAAAAACAGTCACTTACAATTTTTTAGTTGTTTCCGATTGTTTACGATTCAGCTCAACAGATATCAACAATATGCATAGTTTTAAGTAAAAGGAAAACAAATATATTCTTTATTGATTTTTTATGTGTAGTAGTAAATCAAACAATAGCAACAATATATATGTACAATAAAACATCAAAAATTAGTTGTTTAGAAGTATATGAGAGCTTAGAAGTGTAATATTAAGTAAAAAATTCCACTTTTGGACGTGTAAATCAATTTTGTTGTTAATGGACTTAATGCCTTGAAATTTCCAAGAGTATAAATAAACAAATAATCCTCCCATCTTTAGACTCGCTTCGCTCGTCCTCAAAAATACAAGTCATTAAATTTATACTGCAACAAGTCTTTAGAATCGCTTCGCTCATCCTTAGATAGTAAATGCATTCGTTTCATTCCCTGTGGTCATTTATGCAGGCACTGACCACGCTCGACGCTGCTTAACTTTTATGATCCACCAAAAATCATGGATAGACTACGTCAAAGAATACACACATACTAAATTTCAACTCAAGTGGATTGTTTACAATTTTTTAATAAACATATGCAAATTATTCGATACAAAATTAAACTAATTATTATGCTGACAATGAGATGAAACTTAGCATATATGTTATGGCACAGGGCTACATGCGTGCCAAATGTTTTATGATTTTTAGAAATTTTGCTGAGTCATTTTTGCGGGTTAATGACGTCATAAAAAATATTTTCCTAATAGCAACTACAGCAGTAGACTGATTTTGTTTTACAAAATATCAACTCTTAAGCATAAATACACTGGGCGCTACGATGATAACAGACACACACACACATACACACACACACACACCAAAACATACACACACACACACACACCAAAACACACACACACACACACACAGACAGACAACTTTGCAAAAACCACTCTGGAGGCCTTAAAAACGCATAAAACAGATAATTCCGGTTTCATCCCGGTTTCACATTTTTTTTTTTGCAAACACAATACTTTTCCTATATACCTACGGTATAAAGGAGGAAAAGTAAAAATAATCAGGAACAAGGAAAACAAAATGGTTTATCACAAAAATTAATTATTCATAAGAAAAACATAATTAATATACAAAATCATCACTTTAAACTGATTTACCTTAAAGTAAGATTTACATTAAAACGTACGAGGAAAAATGAAAATAATCTGGTAATGTACGAAAAATAATGGTTCTGTAAGAAAACCACATTTAATTAACAACCACAAAAATAATGTAAAAATGAACTCAACTACGGTGTGGCAAAACCAAAATACATGATTTTCGGGTTAAATTAAAACCAAATGTAATATGATATAAATTAAAACAAAAGAAAAAACAATGTGGAATACAGGTAAAAACAAAAACCACAAGAAAATCTTATATGGGGAAAAATAAGGGAAAAAATTAAATTAAGTAAATCATTGTAACTTGTTGTGATAAGATGAGAGCTCATATGAAAAGTTTTTCTTATAGCTCGTTCTTCAAGATTTTCGTATAGTATTAAATTAAAAAAAAAGATACGAACTTTTCTTTCGGTTTGAGTTAAAATGTATACGGTAATGTTTACGGTTAGACAATTTTCCTCTAAGAAGGAAAAGTAAAAAGGGGGAGGGGGTGCGAGCGAGTTTAATCTAGAATATTTGAAAGTTAGGGATGTTTCGAAAAACTGGATAAAAAAGTGTAATGTATTTTAGAGCTAAATGAGATTTTCACATAATTCCACTCCCCTCAGTACTGTGGGTTTTTCTTTTGCTCCAGCTATGACAACTCCCGTGGGATAAGAAATGAGGACGAAAAGAGTTTTCACTTTCTTTACTCAGCCAGTAAAGAAATGGAAGGAAATTTCAACATAGGAAAGTAAAATGTCACTTAGAAAGTTAAAATACGAGATACCTTCACAGTGTTACCAAAAATATACGTCTATAACAAAATTAATACATAATTTAGTACTTTCAACATAAAAGTCAGATGAATACAAAAAATATAAACGCTTAATACAATAGATATCTAAGCTAATGATGTTTATACGTATTGAAACAAACACACACACATGTCAATATCGATGTGTGGATGCTCTGTTCTTGTGAAATTTATACATACATACATACATACATACATACATATATATATATATATATATATATATATATATATATATATATATATATATATATGTGGAGTTTGACTTACACCATGCCTCATATCCCATTAGAGAATATATAGTTTTAAAGGAAATTCGCGCAAGAAATATTGACCAAATATGTCTAAGGTATTTTAAATATACTCGTTTTAACAAACATTCTATCGTGTGGCCTAAAATACCAACTTTGATTCTATCTGAAGTCAAAATTTCACTAATATTTGTAAAACTTTGTTAAGAAAAACGTTTGATTATTTCTTTGATAAACAAAAAAGTAAGAAAAAGCAAAGAAGTTAATATTATAACATTGTAGTAAACTACAAATGTCCACCTAGTGGACGTTTTAGGAACTTCACCAGCGGCAGTAAAAAAACTCTTTTACTGTCGCCGTCAGT
This sequence comes from Microvelia longipes, assembly GCA_018340805.1. Classification (NCBI taxonomy): domain Eukaryota; kingdom Metazoa; phylum Arthropoda; class Insecta; order Hemiptera; family Veliidae; genus Microvelia; species Microvelia longipes. The sequence continues at coordinate 28,631,647 of JACMZG010001914.1, read as the reverse complement.
AAAAAACTACAAAACTTTAGCAGACGGTAAGAAAAACATTTCATCAACTTATTTTATGATGTTAAGTGCCTACTTTACATCCTCCCAATAAGAAACATTACTACGGTTCAAACCGTAGGAGGTGGAGGGGAGACTTTTGCATAAACTTTGATTAGAATACCAAGTGGTACCTCCCAACAAATTTATTCAAAGGACCCTTATAAGCATGATTTTTTAAGGAAAAAATCGCCAAAAAAACAAACAACGATACGATATAAACTACGATATAAAACAAAACAAACGATAGAAAGACTAAAGCTAAGCTAATAAATCAATACTAAAATAATAAATAATAAAAAAAATATGATAAATAACGAAAACGTTATTTTGCAGAACACAAAAGCTTCGAGAGAGAAAAAAAAACAAAAGTGCAATAAATAAAAAAGCCGAGAAAAAAAAGAAAGTAAAGATATAAAAGACAAATTTATTTAGACATCTTAGACAATGTGTAAGGGTTAGTTCGTGCAACACTTCAAGTAATATAACAGAAAATGTATGCAATGCAAACGTGCTAGGATAGAAAGGAATAGATGGTGAATATAAATTTAAGTGTGAGATAAATATGACATTATTCAAGAAAAAACAAGTTGGAAATACAAAAACTATCTCAAACTAATCTACGGTCGCTATGCAATCCGTTAATCCGCATATTAAGCCTTAAATTTTCTTAAAACGATTCTTAATTACAGTATTAATGATAGATGACATTTGAAAAATCGGCCTAAATCTAATCAGATTAATTTCTCATTTAATGTATGAAAGTTAATTCCTGTTTTATAACGGCGCCATAGATCACGACAGACCTTGATGATTTGAGTTTGTTTCAGTGCCCAGGGTAAAAATATAAAGGTCTTTTCCATCCGGCTTATGAGGCGTGACTGCTTCTAAGCGGCCCAAATTTCGGCGACAGACCGAGGCTTTTTACGATGTACTAACTACCCTCTATAATATCCTACTGACCAATGCCTTTTATGAGGTATAAAATAAACCGTGCACTCCCGGACCTTTTGGGAAGAATTAATTGGGCCATTCGGCTAAATTGATAAGTGCTATGTTCTAATTCTACTACTATAAACTACACTTACTTAATCATTCCTATATATTTTAACACAAAATCCAAAAGTGATAAAAAAGACATGTACACAAAACAAAACACAATAACTAAATGTGTACCAATAAGAATGTTCCATGTGTGAGCATCCACACATCAATATTGACATCAAACATTGCTTTACTATCTCCAATAATAAAGGTGACACCAAAGAAAATAATAGTTATAGAATGTTAGAAGGTATACGAGAGAGTCAGACAGAAGGTGTGGGTGAAATCGGTGCTGGCACCTAGCGGCAGCTCTGAAACTAATTCTCCTTACTATAACATTCTTCCACCTTTTCTAAGTTAGCACTACAAAATTAAGGTGATTTTTATTACCATTTTAACAACACGAGTATCTACTTGAAATTTGTCATTGTTATGAAATGCAATTATTTTAATTAATCAGTTTTGTGTCAGAAGTAGTTTGCTGAAAATAAGACGAAAGTGGCGCATTCTCGTAGTTGGCATGGTGAAACTACCATATTACACGCTAGCGCTCCTGTTAACTGGCTTAGGAACCAACCTTTTCATGTCAGAAACAATAAATTTTAGGACCACCTTACTTTACCTATACATTCTTTGGGTGACACTAAATTTCAGCGACTACATGGTCTGTATGTATGGATATACAAGCACTTTTCATATGAACAGAGCTTAAATTGTTAGTAAAATGTCCACAAAGTTTCATTTTGGGACCGCCATGGGATTGTGCACACTAACGGAAAAACGTGTGACAAGGTATGGCAAACTGTAAAAAAATTACTTTTTTGCAATTTCTAATAATGATCATGTGACAAATCTTAACTTCTTTACACAAACACACACACACACACACATACATATATAAATTCATTATTTTTAGAATTGACATCTTAGTAAAAATATGTTTTATGACACATGTGATTAAAGTATTGAATACTATTTTTATAGAATCAAAACAATTCTCTTAACATATGTGTAAGCTTACCACCAAGTTTTTCTCTATACAGAACCTTATTCTGCTGACTTAGAATTCGACAAAAAAAGAACTCGGTAAGGGGAACTACGGAATAGGTTGCAATCAGTTTGGCTTTGGTTTGTTATCACAAACCCAAGGGCCTTTTTTTCTTCTTCTTCTTCGATGTGTATTTTTTCCTTCTATGCTTCTTTTTCTTTACTATGCTAACGTCAGCGTCTGCGAAACCAAAACCTTTTACTTCTTTTATCTCTTTCTTTATATATTTTTATTCGTATTTTTTTTAACAACGCTGACCTAGATGTTTTTTAAGTCAAGCTCTTTATTGTAAAAAAAAGAAGAAGTCATCAAATTATAAAATAAAAGTTTTAAAATACAAGTTAAATCAAGTATTTTTATTGGTTTTTACTTAATTTTATTTTAATATACTATCTAATTATTATAAAAAAAAATTACAAGTGTTATATTTTAAATTAAAAATTAAATAATATTTGGTTTAACTATTATACAATTAAAAATAATCCCTCAATAAAGAAAAGTGAAAAAACTAAACAAATAAATTAAAAAAAATCTACAGCTGCTTTTACAAAAATAACGTTATTAACTCATATTTTATGAGTTTGTTTGTAAAGAAAAGATGATTCTCTTCTAATAAAATTTATGATGTTTTATTTAACATAATAACCATTTTGAAAATCTTTTTACATACCCGGATGGAAAATAAAAATATCATAAAAGATAAAGATAGTCTGATTATTTCAGCACAATAACTATGAATTAATTTTCATACTTAACTTATAAATTATGTACGATATAATTTCAGAGCTCTCTAAAAGTAATTCACTAACTCTCGTACATTTCGTCGATGTACGATATAATTTCAGTTCTCTCTAAAATTAATTCCTTAACGCTCGCACATTTTGTCAAAGTCCGATATAAATTCAGTTCTCTCTAAGAGTAATTCACAAACTCTTGCATATTTTGTCGATGTACGATATAATTTTAGTGCTCTCCTGCATTATTTTTAATGTGCGATATAATTTCAGAGCTCTCTGAACTAATTGCACTGCTTTTGTACATTATGTTCAATGTATGATATAATTTCAGTACTCTCAAAATAATTTCTCATTACATGAATGAACGAGCGTTCATTTATGTAATATGAAATTAATGTAAGAGTGCTCTTACATTATATTCGATGTACATTATGTACAACAGCACTGTTATTTTAGAGAGCACTAACAATTATTTAAGTCTGCATTACAAACAGTCCTAGGCATTAACCCAGAGAAGGGTGGTAAAGCTAAATGTGTCATAATCACCAGTACTTAATCTTTTGTCAAATCACATGCATATTTTTATGGAATTATTAAATATGGGGAAATCAACTTATCCAGTTTAAGTGTGGTACGACTCCCTCTTTCTCCTAGTTTTATTTAGCGAATTTTCAAAGGAAAACTGAGCTTATTGGATGGGGTCATAGAGAATGAAATTGGTTTTTAATGAACCGTCTACAGCTTTTTCTTGCATTCATTTTTTAGCTTTAGTTTCCATAGCCCTTAATTTGACTGTGTTCGAGTGCTTATTAGTAGCTCATTATTGTGTGGCCTATTTCTTTATATTCTGCGGGTTAATGTATTTTTGTATTTTTTTATGTATACAATTATATAGGATATATATATATATATATATATATATATATAATATATATATATATATATATAATATATTGCCAAAACTTAATTATTACTCTTAATTAAAATTTAAAAAATTACAACAAAACTTGACATCGTTAGAATTAATTATTAACTGCGCCGAAGTTGGTGCAATCGTCATGAAAATCATGACTCTAATTACAGGAATGAAATACATAGTTAGTAAAATCAAAATTGGAGTGTTTTAGTTCGAGTATTTTTTGTTTGAGTTGAGCAGTCTGTAGCCTAGAAAGTATTATTATCTTTATAGCTTCTATTTCATTAATGCAAATATTATTAAGCTATAAATTAAGATATAAAACTCAACAAATATTTGCTCACTCTGTGCAACAAGTGTGCTATTATTAATTTAATTTTTTTTAAATATCATCTAATAAGATGAGCAAAATTATTTAATATTTATATAATTCTTAAATATAGTGATAAAGCGCAAATCAGACAAAGGTTCTATACTTAAACGTCTATGTACATTAAAACTAGCGATCATCAATCCAGATAATGACCTCGCTCGATTCTGCTTAACATAAGTGATCTAACAAAAACTGTAGGTATTCTATTCGTATTAAAATAAAACATAATACTTTGTACTTTCATTATTACATAATGAAATAAACTTTTAACCCTTTAACTCAATTGGATATTTTTTGATTTTTTAATGATCTTTAAAAAACGAATACAAGTTGTTTGATAAAAATTGAAGTAATGCTGATTATAAGCTGAAACGTGGCACATTTTTGGTCATACCTATGACGACATGCGTGCTAAACTTTATATGAAACAAAAAAAACATTTTTCCGCGTTTTATAAATTTTTGAAATTGTTATTATTATTGTCGGTTAAAGACGGAATAAAAGATATTTTTTTAAGAAAACACAACTAGACCTAAAGATTGATTACTGTACCACTTTTTATCCTTTAGCTAAAACACACTGAGAGCAACGATAGTAACAGACATAAAAACATACACACACAAATATGTAAAAACCATTCAGGAAGATTTAAAATCATCTGAAACGGATAGATTAGGTGAAATAACGGTTTTACATTTTTAGAGCAAACACTACACTTTTTGATATATATGAGGGCAAATGAGTATAAATCAGGATTATAAATGAGGAAAGTGAAAATACTAAATATACCAGAGTATAAATGAGGAAAGTAAAAATACTAAATATACCTGAGTATAAATGAGGATAGTAAAAATACTAAATATACCTGAGTATAAATGAGGAAAGTAAAAATACTAAATATACCTGAGCATAAATGAGGGAAGTAAAAATGAGGAAAGTAAAAATACTAAATATACCTGAGTATAAATGAGGGCAAGTAAAAATACTAATATATGCCCTGCAGGTATGTTAAAAGAACCCGAAAAGAAAACGTTTTAAATAGTGTCATAAAATAAGTCTCTCCACTGATGTTTATATTTATTTAAAATAAAGCGTAACCGGCTTTCAACCAACTAAAGGTCATCATCAGTGACGGTGAGATATTAGGAAGCTAGGTTTTGACTCTTTTCTTACTGTTGACTGTTGAAAGACTTATTTGACGCATCTGACTAAGTCTTATAACAGTCAAAAGCAAGAAAATACTTAAAACAAAGCTTCTTAACATCTCTCCGGCGCTAATGATGACTTTTAGTTGGTTGAAAACTGGTTATGCCTTATTTTAATTAAATATTACTATCATTGGAGAGACTTTTTAACATTTTTGAACCCTAATAGTGTTTGACAAACAGGTTTTAATGACACAACCACAACCATCTACCTTTATCTCAAGCGCCCCCATACAGTATAACCCCCTCCCATTGTACGTAAAATTTAACAAATTAGCTCTTGGTATGATTCGCTGAAACTTATCAGAAAAATGAGCACAAACTCCTATAATTTATTCGGGCCCGTACGGCCTCCTTTAATCTCTCCATAGGTTCAGCCATAAGTTCAAGCGAATGTTACCATGGAGCTATTTGTTTTAGGATTATTTATATCAGCTAAGGGGTATTTCGGGAGGGTAGTAATAGTTCGGTTTCGAGTTGTTTTCAGTACTTTTCATCAGCATCTTTTTTAAAAGTTTTTAGCGAATTTGACCGAGACCCATTTTTCATAAAAGTTTTGCGGGGTTCTTTAATGTGCTAAGATATGTTATTAGTTTATCTTCATTATGCTCAGCGTAATGATCGAAACAATGTAAACTAAACTTAGCCGATTTCTTTTTCATAGGAAATTCGCTAACACCACCTAACGCTAACGAGTGTTCTTATTTAGATTAGATGACCCCCTACACATAATAATTATGTGCACACAACATAATAATTGCCACACTAACTAAATGACCAAGGTAAATAAACACAAGTGATTAAGGGGTGAGCTAAACTAAAAAGTAATAAAATAGACACCCAATTAACTAAATTTAATCCTATTGTAAAACAAGATAGGATTAAAAGTTAATTCAAAATATATTACTATCCTATGAATATTCCAAGGGAAAATTTAGATTAAATTAAGTAAGAATGTGTTGTTGTTGATGTTCCAGAATGCATTGGTTCGAGTCAACAGCATGATACTTTACACTCCAGAAGATGTTTCTAATGGTGCAAACAAATTTAAATTCTCCGTCAAAAAATTAGGCACCAGAAGATTTTGAACTTCTAGATTACATAAGTTTCTCATTTTAGTAAAACATCATTACGTGCACAAAATGTAGTGCAATTATCATGATGTCTGAGGCAGAAATAGAGGGTCCGGCAGGGAGTTATGGATGATTTAAAATAATAGCACACACTCATTTTTAAATGAAACTAAAATTTTATTATTTCAGTGTGTATGATGCCATTATGAAAATTAAAGAGGAAAAAATAAAACATTGATTATATACGAAAAATAACATCTGATAAGTGGTGTCCGTTTTTGTCCACACACTCGTTGTCTATACTACTCTGTAACATTGGACGTGGTATTGGTCAAATTTCTTGAGTTATTGCTTCGTTCAGGGCTTCAAGTGTACGTGGTTTGTGTATGTATACACGTGATTTGAGGTAGCCCAATAAAAATAGTCACATGATGTCAGGTCAACTTCTCACAACGTCTACAGGAGTGTGTGGACAAAAACGGACACCACTTATTAGATGTTATTTTTCGTACATAATCAATGTTTTATTTTTTTCCTCTTTAATTTTCATAATGGCATCATCTAAGGTACACACTGAAATAATAAAATTTTAGTTTCATAGGAAAATGAGTGTATAGCTAATATTTCAAATCATCCATACCTCCCTGCCGGAGCCTGTATATTCCTGTTTGACATACTCAAAACAAACAGTGATTAAAAGTACAAAATTTTAAAAATCTTTTAAGTGATAAAAAATTAATTTAAAAAAAAAATATCAAGTATTATATGGGTTGAAAAGAATGATAAATAAAAACAAAACAAAAAAACGATGAAAACAATAGAGAAAAGAAGATAATAGAAGGAAACGAGACAATAAAACGAGAGACTACCTGTATTTTTATGTTCACGCGTCACGTCCGTATACAAGTAGCAATAGAGTAATAGACTATTCTCTCAGGTACCTCTCATCACAAAAACCTTGTGATTAATCTTATGAATAGAAAACATAGAGCTCATATTGATTTGAAAGAACAATGTGAAGTGGATTCAGGCGCCGACGTATCTTGGGCGACCCTTCAAGTGCCGGCCGTACTTATGTGCCTTAAGTACGTAAGGATGTTATTAATATGTCCTTAAAATGTTTTCATTGTATATAATTGCATCTAAGTAGGTGGTAGATAAGGGTAAAGGAAATCGAGTCTATGATGAAAAGACAGAAAAACGTAGGGATTACAAGTGACATCATCTATAATAATAGATGATGCTAGTAATAAATAATGATAGAAATGGTAATGATAGTAATAGACCAACGAAAGAAAATATAGTAGCCATAGAGATATTATTACTAGAGGGGCCCTATAAGTTAAATTTTGAAACATCGAAAAAGTAACCTGACTACCTTCGCTTATAAATATAATCGAACAATCAGGGCAAAATTACAACAAATTATTTTGTAGAAAGTTAAAAATACAAATCAAAACACAAAAAATGAGCTGGAAGACGAAATTAATCGATTAATTATAACCTTAACTCACTCTTAAAGGAGGTTTCAATGGGGTTACACAGAGCCCCTGAGAGCCCCAATAAGTTGTTTCAGGCCTTTCAATGTATTGGGATAGGCTATGTTCACACTAGCATATATCTCTATGATAGCAGCGGTATATAACACATATACCGCTGTAATGTGATGTATATTTCCATGATTTATAGAAAATATAAATGTATACTTATCATATAATATACAGACTATCAGTTCTAGTAAGCAAAGATAAACAACTAAATAAACATAAAATTCCCATTTGTGGCCCATCAGCGATACCCCTGCAGGAACCATATAGGGTGATAGTAAACCTCAGAAATCGATTTAATTACCTAAATTTGGGAGTTTTTCTAATTTTAAACTAAGTAATCATCTAATGAGAGCACAACCTAGACTGAAAACCCTAGACCTCCTGAAGTAAAAGGTCAAGAGCACAACCAAATCTGCAAAACATGGATTAATTCTGTTTTGTTTCATCTTAAATACTCTTGATATCCATGTATTAACCCTAAAGTTTACTATAAAGTTAAACCTTAAGTCATCCCAGAACTAAATGTTGGTTTAAACTGTGCCCTAGTTGATTTCCAATTAAATAAAAACCTATAATTCAAGCGTCAGGCCTAAAAAATGTGATTCATTTTGTACTACTTCAAACCAAATTTTTCTAAAAATATACCTTAAGTTATAAAGGAAAAGCATAGTCTGCCTATCCAGCGTAGAGCCCTTCATGTGAATGAGCTCAGTTTTCTTGCAATAAGTGGTAGGTACCCTGTACGTCGTGTATAAAATATAAACAGACCATTTTTGAAGCTGATAAAATTGTGTATAAAACGAGTGTTTTTTCGTCAAAATCGGATAATTACAACTAAAGTTATAATATTTGTTAAATGGCCAAAATATGTTCGCTGACTTCAAAAAATAAACATTTTTAGATTACTTTGAAAGAGCTATAACTTATGATGTAGTCATCCGGTTTTGATTATTTAACACTCGTTTCATAGAAAATTTTGACACACGCCCACAATGAACTACTTATTCCAAGAGAACTGAAATTAGTGCGATTTTATAAAATTTTGAGCATACGCAATCAAATGAAGGCTCCACTCTGGATAGGCAGACTGAGTTTTTTTCATAATAAATTGAGGTATATTTTCAGAAAAATTTAGTTAGAAGTATAACAAAAATCACATTTTTTCAGGTCCGGTTTTTGGACCACTAGAGACATTAATCTATAAATCTCCTCTAGTGGTTACCTAAAGAGGATAAAACACGCTTAGTTAAAAGAACTATGTATGTATATATATATATATATATATATATATATATATATATAATATATATATATATATATATATATATATAAACCATTCCATTTAAATTAATATAAGTCTATACATGTATGTATGTCTGTGTGTATACTAGTATATAGTATTAGACAGAATATTTTATTTTAAGAACTATACTCATATGGTAAATATTAACACCTAATTTAATCATATTTATAGATTTTTTTTATTATTCTTTAGTGAAGGGTTCTACCTTATGTATAAAGATTGTATAAATTATTATATATTTAGAAAATGGAGGTAATTTAAAAAAAAATCCAAGAAATAAAATAAAAAGATATTGCTACCTTATATTAAGAGATGTGTAGGAATAGTATTTCTCTTCAGCAAATAGAAATTTGCATTTGGCTAACAGTGTCGATGTCACTAACCCGCAACTGAAGGGTTTCATTTTTATGCTATTTTAATCTGCAACACAAAAAAGAACACTTCTTTTATTTAACTTTTCAGTTAATAAAAAATTTAATGTAAAAAGTATTTTTTAAGTGTAAAAGAATTTGTGCCGAAGAGATCTTTCACTTCTCTCGTACTCAGGATATGAAATATTCTTATAATATATATATAATATATATATAATATATATATATATATATATATATATATTATATATGAATTACGTCTTTTAAGGTAAATCATATCAAAGGTCAAAGAATCTCTAAGCGCTCCAAGTTTGATATTAAAAACATCAGTTCTATTCCCAGAGATCACCTACCTAGGTACTTATTATGCTCCATCCTGTATAACATAAGTGATCCGACAAAAACCTAAGACATACTAGGCCTATTCACATGAAACTTGTGTATTTAATATTTTATTCCATTAAGGGATACACTTGTGCCTGATTTTACATAACTGAATTATTTCTAGATTTTAATTTTTAAAAAATTGGGTACGAGGTACCTCGGAATTTTTCCTTATTACATCGGACTCGCTTCGCTCGTCCTCAGAAATACAAGTCGTTATATCTTTACTGCAACACGTCTTCGGATTCGCTTCGTTTGTCCTCAGATAGTAAATACATTCGTTTCATTCCCAGTGGTCATTTATCCCAGCACCTCGATGCTGCTTAACTTTTATAATCCAACAAAAATAATAGATAAACTCAATGTATTATAACGAAACTTAGTACACTTATTTATAACGTCAAGGGGTACACTTGTACCAAATTTTAACTCAATTAGATTATTTTCCGATTTTTTACAATGTTTTAAAAAACGTATACAAATCATCCGATAAAAATTGAACTAATGCTGATAATGAGATAACAACTTTACACATATGTTGTATACGTATGTTCTATATAGTCTTACACGTCTGTTCTATTAGTCTTAAATATGATGGAAATAAAGATTTATTATTATTATTTTATTTTTATACGTGGCTACATAAGTGCCAAATTTCAATCACATCATTTTTCCGTTTTTTTATGGTTTTCCGAAATTTTTGCAGAGTCATTATTTTGAACAAATTATTTTCCGAATAGCACAACTACAGCGGTAGACTGATTTTTGTAAGAAATTTCAACTCTCTAGCTCTAGCAACTCAGAGACAAACATACAGACAAACAAATTTGCGAAAACCACTCAGGAGGTCATAAAAAGCCTGAATAGGGTAAATCCAGTGACATCCCGGGTTAGGATTTTTTTGCAAACACAATACTTTTCCTAAATACCTACGGTATAAATAGGAAAAAATAAAAAACGTATACATGTCATTGAACTAATGTTAATGATAAAAATTAAAAACATTTTTTGGTGTGATGGTCGGTCTACATGGTTGCTAATTTCAGACCGGTCCTAACAGTTCTCAACGATTTATAATTTTTTTTATGGTAAATGACGTGATAAAAATCTTATTAATTAATAATCACACCTTAGATTAACTTTACAGTATATACAAAATGGGAGCTACGATGATAACAGCCACAGATAAACAACTTCGTACAATATTCAGGAAGTCTCAAAATAACTGAAAGGGTCAATAAAGTCAAATCCCAGTATTGAATTTTTTTAGAGTAAACACATAAAATTTTGATACGAACAAAACAGTTTAAATGATGCAAATTAAATATAAAGAAAATTTTATTAAAGCACTTAAAATTCTCTAGCGTAGATCATTAAAGAGCTAATAAAATTATTTAAACTAGTCGCCTCAACTGCTACGTGATTCTAAAATGCTTATAGAGCATTTTAATTTTTGCATTTTAAGCTAGTCCTACAACATTCTTTAAGGAATAGACACACGATTTTGCATACAGGCCTTAATTATAAAGAGTAAATGAACTCTTTCGGTATATTTGCTCTGAGAGGTCACATGTAGGAGCTTTAGATTTAGATCTAGTGCTTGTAGAGGAGTGAAAGTTATTTTATATTATTAATGACATCATTTACTTTTGTACAAAAGAAGTTAGAAAAAGTTTCTAGGAGAAATACGGGCTATATAAAAAGATGTTACGTAAAAATCAAGATTATTTCGATGTGAAATTTCTTGCGATTCATAATTAGAGTCTATTTATGTATCATGTATGCATAATTTAATATTTGTATGTTATAATTTAAAACTCGCCGATATAGAGACAAGTCACCAAGATAATATTTTTTTTATTTATTTATTTATTAAGTAGAGTATATAATTAAACTTTCAATGTATTTAACACTGTTTCTACTATAGACCTAGTGATGTTACACAACTCTATTTTCGTTAGGCAAAAATTTTATTTTATTCTTCAAACAACGGCAACCATTTTACTCAAAAACGGATCAAATTTGGTAAACGCAAAACTGAAACCAGCGGAATGCGACTATCGTTGTTATAATGCGTCTATTGTCTTTACTTTTTTGAAGTAAAGAGTAATTTTTTAAGCATGATATCGGAAATCGAAAGACGCTAGACTTAAAAGCATAATTTGCAGAACATACGGACCAAATTTCATACCTCTACAAACAATAGTGACAAAGTAATATAGAGTAGCACAGCGTTATTATAGACGAGGTTTACTGCCTAGGCAATAAAATCGTACTCTGCAGGGTTTTAAAAATGATTACAGTACCTGCTGTCGCTCTAAAAAAATTATATGTTTATGCAACATATACTTGTTTTCTCAGCTTCGTTTTAGCGAGGAAAAAAAATCCTTCAACTTCTTTAGAATTGAACCCTTATAGGAAGGCTTACAGGCTTACAGAGAGGAAGGGAAAAATTCAAACACAAAGTAAAACAATAAGAGGCTATTAACTGAATTTCTCGACTACCTCATTACTAAAAGACAATGCTAGACGGATTAGAACAACCCTTTCTTGTAAATTTACATGGGTTTCAGGACCCTCAGTATATAAGCACTGCTAAATATTCATCGGTTTAAACTCAGTTTTAAAGGGTCGCGAAGAGTCGGAGCAAGATTTACAAAAAAAAAATGTTTGTCTTAAGCCACTTTTAGAATTTCTCTGAATAAACTTTAGCAGTTTAAACTTGCATCAATACTTTTGTATTGTTATATATATATATATATAATATAAATATATATATATATATATATATATATATATATTATATATATATATATAATTTATCATTAAAATGTTTACAAGAAATTTATTATTGGACGTGTTATTGATCAGACAATAATGCTCGAACCAATAAATAAAGCAAGATCGATGTTTAGTCAGAAACCAAGTATTCAAAAAGAAATGCATCTTTGTATGTGCACGTAAACATGTGTAACGTATGAATTGCGTTATGGGTTTTCAAAGTAAGAAATACAATATTTACGTCGAGATTTTCTGTTCTTTAAAAAGTCGTATGAACACACCACTTTAAGATTTAGCTTATCAATAAATTAACCAATAAAATAAACTAGTGTAAAATGCACTCGGTGCATTTTACTCCTAACAAACTTATTCTTCTAATATCGTTTCTTTTAATCAAATAATAAAAGTTTTTTTTTATTTGTTACTAAAAACAATTTTTGCGAAGATTTCCGCATTTCCCTTTTTTCATTTCAAAATACCTGCCTATTCTCTTTTTACGTCCTTACCTTCCTGAGCCAAGCTAAACTACCAAAGAATATAACATATTGTAGCATTCCTTTTATTATACTTCAGTAGCGTAGAAAACGTTTAAATAGACGTTCAACATAAGCTATTAATCTAATGTTAACTTGAAACAACAGATGTACAGATGACAACCAATCGTAACATTAAAATCAAAAGAAAAATATTTTTATACAACGATACAATTTTAAACATTACTAAACAAAGATCAAGAAGAATAGAGAAATAACCTTAAATAAAATGTTCATTTTATTAATGATAGACATATAATACTCAAAATGATTTGAACTGTGCAAGTAATAGACGGTAGAATCATGGGTTACGTTTTCGCTCGAATTTTTCTTTTACGAAAGTTTTTACTTTTACAAAGCACAAATATTCTTATTTTCCCCGTTTTCCTAAATTACGTCGGTAAAATGAAAGCTGTTAAGAGGATTTTGGCAACCTTACGTGATATTATGATAGAATATATTCAACTGCTTGTATTGTACTTTTGCTTAGGAGTAAGTTGAAATGAAAATTTACAAATATAATTTGACATTTTCTTGAAAATATCAGAAGTAGGGTGTTAAATACCCTAAGGATTATACGAATTCTATAAAAAACAGTTGACTTATATAGAATGACAAATCCTTCCAAGTCCTACAATTTCAAACATGGCCTGTACACCCATAGAGATATACTAGAGGAGGTGTAGTCTATCTAAATACACTGAAAGACCTAAAACATCTTTTTGGAGCTCTCAGAGGGCTCTGTGTAACCTCATTGGAATCTTCTCCTAGAGCGAGTTAAATTTATAATATATCAATTGATTTCGGCTTTCCGCATTGTTTGTGGTATGATGTGTAATTTTTATCTGTTTATTAGATTATTTTGATAATCAAATGTGGTCGATTACTTTCCGACGTTTCAAAATTCAACCAATAGGGCCCTCTAGTAATATCTCTATGTGTACTGTACACCCAATAAATGAACTATTCATGTGTTCAATTCGACTAATAATTTTGTTTTAATGCCAATTGAAATTTGAAAAATATCATACAGGTACCATAACTGGACTCTATAAGTATAATTTTTGTGCCAAGATTCAACTCTCTAGCCCAAACACAACATGAGTAATGTGTTGCACAATAATACACAAAGATAAATATGAATTTTCATAAATTTCTCATATACCACCGGTAGTGGATTAGGCAAAGTAAAAATTAGTAGAGGCTACCACGATGCAGAAATTATATGTAATTTCATCATATTTTAAGAAATTTAATACCAAAAATAAATCCTTATAATTTGATATCAAGCTAATTTGACAAAAAATCTATGAATTATAAAAAAACGGGCACAAGGGACCTCGGTAAACTTTTCCTTACAACATTGGACTCACTTCGCTTTTTCCCAAAATTTTATGACTATCCAAAGCTTAGGGTGAAATTTCTTTGATCTCGCAGCAGAAATAAGTTAATTTAAAGTCCAGTAAGTAATGGCTTCGGACTTGTTTGGCTCGCCCCCAAAATGTAATAATTACTTAAACCTTGAGGTGGTATTACTTCGGTCTCGCTATGCTAACTTATTATGACTCTAGATTTACGTTTACTGGCTCTGACTTACTTACGACGCGCTAACTTATTATGACTTTAAACTTACGATCAACATTCTCTTCTGAGATTGAGCTTAGCAAGACCAAAGTAATGCAACCATAAGGTTTGGAAAATCATTAAATTCATCGGACAAGCAAAGCAAGTCTTAAGTTAAGAGAAAAAGTACCGAGGTTACTCTTTATTTATTTTGCTCTCCATTATCACCCTTTTAAATTCAACCCTGCCTCAGGCATTACAATCAATACGATTCACAACAACGTAATATTAAAAGTAAAAATAAACACCAAATACTTTCCCTATAAAGGAAATAAAAAGTAAAAAAACTGAAAAATTGCATTGTCAGAACACCTCAATAACCCATTAGATATTTAATTAAATAAAGGATCGAACCCTATTTCATCTTCAAATTGGAATGTTGGAATATTTTTTTAAATGTAAATCAGAGAGAGGCTATCCAATAACTAATAATACATTTTTTTTAATGAAAACGAAAGTAGAAATAAATTGAATAAAAATAGATGTTAACTCTACGTCAAAATGTAAATAAACTGATATCAGATTGTACTCAATTTATTTGAAATTATATCCTAGATTGACCAATTAAGATTCATTGGCAATTTCAATTGTCAATTTGATAGAGATTGAATTCCAAAATTAAACAAAACCAAGTATTCAACTGAATTATCCGTTGCAGGCTTGTAAGACATCCTAGATGGGTTTTACCATGTGTTTCTGTTATCACCATGGCTCCCAGTGTGTTCATACTAGAAACTTGAAACGCGATACAAAAATAAATCTTTAGAACCTCACGATCATCATCAGTGCCGGAGAGTTGAAGAAGGAGAATCCTAGTCTGACTTTTAAGGCAGGGTCATATAGCGGCTGGCGGCGCCCCGCCCGCCAGTCCGCTGTAATTGGTTAGCTGTGTTTACTCAACTGCTCAGTTTTCTGTTAATAATATAATACTAATTTCCAATTAGTATACTGTATCGTAAAATCAATTTACGGTTTTTGTCGGATCACTTATTAAACAGCTTTGAGGGAGATCAGTTGTGGAACAAATTATTTGCTATGCAATTATACTAATACAATTAAATTTAAATGATTTGCAATATAATTTTTTCTCTACCTCCAATCTAGGGTATATAGGTAAAGTATTAAGCTCACCCTAAAAATCTGGAGCGAAGATTCATCATAATAATGCGTTTCTGGCAATTTTAAACTCACAAGACTCAAAAAAGTAGGTCAATACGGTCTAAAAAATTATTTCTTCTTACTAAGAACCAGCACAACTAGACCTTAAGTGTGATTTTTGTGCTAAGTTTCAACTTTATAGCATAAACACAGCTTGAGTTACGCGTGACACAAACGCACATACATTTACTTAGTTTGTAAGTATGTGTACTAGACTAATTCTATGACCATTCAGGGTTAAAATATAAAGCCGGAATATTCGCAAAATTAAATTAATTTTAACATCATAGGGTCTGAAGTTCATATGCCAGGATATGAACTTCTATTTGCATAATATTAAAGTACAAATAAATTATCGCCAACTATAGATTATACTTTGAGCGTTATAGTAGCCACAACCACATAAGGTGGTTTCCGCAGGGATTATTTCTAATGGACCGCAAAGTTTTAAAAAAGCATTTACTGTTATTATATAATACGCCCGCAAAATAAAAACTATAATTATTAAATCTTTAATAATTAAATTCTTAATTAATATAAAAAATAACATATAAAAATAAAGATAATAATTAATACATAAAACAGAGATTAAATCTTTTTATTTAAGGGTCTTTAACCTAATTATATAATTTAAACCTTATCATTTAATTAGTTATAATCTTATTAGAAAATAAAGAACATAAGTGCTGACATTAACATATAACAAGGTATAGCTCTTGTCAATGGTATATGTCAAAATGAAAGAAAAAGAAATAACAAACAAGTCTCTTCAACACATTAAATAAAAAAAATATTAAAAAAAAATAAAGAAAAAAAGAAGCTTAAAAAGAATGAAAGAAAACACATTATAGAAGAAGAAGAAAAAACAGACATTTAATATATTTCGTAATTCTTCCAGATGTGAACTAAAAAAAATATAAACATCTGATCTTTCTTAATAAAGTAAAAATAAAGAATAAAAAGATACGGCTTAAAATAAGAACATAAGAAAAAATAGAAGAACGAATATAAGAAGAAATATATATCTCATGTGTTAGTGACTTTAATATAAAAAAAGTTAAATACAAACTGCAGATGGCAAAAATGAAACGAATATGAAAAAGAAATACAGCGGGCTAAGAAATAAAATGTGTAAAAATGTACACATGTTAGATGGAAAAAATATAATAGAGAGTGAAATCAAAAACAGAATAATCACTGGTAAGTTATAACTCTTTATTGCAACTTTTTACATTATTCTGAAGAAGCAGTTAATTTTCACGTGTTTCGCCTTATAATACACTATAATATATACATATATATATATATATATATATATATATATATATATATATATATATATATATATATATATATATATTATATATATATATATATATATATATATATATATAATATATATATATATATATAACACTATTACAATAATCTATGTAATAATCAACTTCTTAAGGAGTTTTGTTAATTCACACATTCAAGCAATATTTGATTATTTCCAATAAAGCCATTAAAAAGTAATTTCTCCATTTTAAAGATTAATTAGCAATGATCATTTGACCCAACACAGTGTACATCTTCTGGCGTCAAAGATCGCCTAAACCTTCTAGTTTAATTTTTGTTAACCTGTTTCTGTGATATTTTATTTAATTCTAGTCCTTTTATTTTTTGCGCGTTAACTCCTTTGTTTTAAGCTTTTAATTTGTTATTACTGTTAAGTTTATTTTTTTGATCGCCAGAAGATGTATATATATATTATATATATAATATATATATATATACATAATATATATATATATATATATATATATAATCCTGTAATTTTATCGACCTTAATATCATTTCTGATTAAATAGAAAGTGTCTCTCCACGGAATCAAACTCTATTGGCAAAGCGCTTTCAACGTAGCTAGAGGCCATCATTGGTGCAAAACCATTGAAAAAATAAAATTAAGAATTAGTATCCAATTTAGATTTAGACATTCATTTCAGACTCATGAGTCAACCTCAAATTCTTTTTTCTGTTGTTGTTGTTAAAGTTGTTTTGAGCTAATTTTTTTGAAGGTTGGGGGACCAGTACCCTTAATTTTTTTATGAGACCCGACCAAAATGAATTAAAAACAAAATACAATAAAACTTATGAAAATAAAAATAAAAAGAGGTTTATGTCTGGAGATAAAATTTTGGGAGTAAAATGCTACTTTCCCCTTAGCATTAATAACAAACCCCCTAGGCCTAACCTCGGGACTTAAATGCACTGGATCCCTCGGCTTTCGCCTTAGAAACCATCTAATGCTCAGGGAAATAATATGATTTTTACTCACTTGGTACATAAATAAAAATTATGTCCCATGTAAAGTATTTTAGCCCTTACTCCTTTATGTTAAACCCGCAATGCCGATGACATCGAATATATTTTATGTAAATGTTCACTAAATCTAAATTTGCACAACTCAAAGTATAATTTCACTAATGACATTTACTCATTTATTCGTTAAGAGCCAAAAACAACCAACACAACTGATTTATTGTGTAAACAAACAAAAACTTTTAGTTTAGACTATCTTAAACACTGTAAAACACTTTTAGAGGAGATTCCATTAAAAATATAACTCTATAAATACACAGAACGGGGTTTTTTTCTACAAAAGCCATTCACAAAACAATACCATATAAATTATACTAATACCATCTCTAGAGGCAAAAAGATACAACAATAAAGAAGAGGAAAAATTGCCGATAAAGGCTAAAAAAAGGAAAATTACATAAATCACGCTACAATAAAGGAAAAAGCCCTAAAAATTGTTCCCTGAGGGATCTGAATGACTTAAATTGAGTGGAAATTTTGATTCGGTACACACATAATTCGATAGAAACAAAAATCGAACAAGACAAGCTAGTTCTTTTATTTTATTTCGCGCATCAGCATTTTCGAGTAGAAAAGTTCACATTAGTAGAAATGGATGTAAAATCGGGATTTTTGGAATAATTTAATTTTCGTTTTCATAATTTAATTTAATTATTTGTAGAAATAATTTTACATCTTAAAGGCGGGATTGTACTTTATACAGATGGCACAACAAATTGAGTGTAAGTTAATTTTAAAAATTGGTTTGAATATGAGTAAGTTTATTATAAATATTATAATTTCACATGTAAAATTAAAGTTTTGTAAGCAGAATAATGATTAAGTATAAGTGGAACTTATACTTAATATTTGTTTTTTTTAACTTGCTAAAACTTAAGTAAAGATCAAAAAATAATATAAATTCACGTCTTATTAAGTACATGTTGTTATGATACCCTTGCATTAGATTCAATCAAAGTTTCATTTTGTAGTTTTACTGTAGATAGTTTAGATTATTTTGGACAATAGTTTATTTATTATATGTTGATAAAGATAAATTTAGCGTGCTCATTTTAACCGATCTACAAAGAAATATTACCATTTATAAAAACTTTAATATTAAAACACGTTTACTAACAATTAAAACACGCTACAAATTATCCAAAAGTATGTAGAAACCATTTGACAGCATCGTTTGTATGCTTTCAAACACTACCAAAAGAACATTTTTACCCTAAGAAGAATTTTAAGTACATCCATTTTTGAATGTACTTAAAATGGGAGAAAATGGATAAATTGGCAAATTTAGAAAAATTTCACATGTTAAACCGTCAATATGGCTGCTCAATGAGCTCAATTTCTGGATTTTCTTATTTATATGGTGCTTCCTTGTCAGCCCAATTTGATTGAAATTAGAGATATTTCAAATTTAAAGCAGTGCTGATTTGATATAGAATGATAAATAATAAATTAGAAAAATTCGCAAAACTATTTTTTTGTTAATTAAATTTACACTATTTTATGTTTTTAACTTGAGTTCAAACAAAATAAGAAAGCTTTTTTTACAGGATGCTTTATAACGTGAATTAAAAAACAATAAACAATTACAAAAAACGGATTAAAGAAAAATAAAAGATAATTTAATAATTCCTTCATAGTATCGTGATTCTATTTCAATTGGAATTAGATTCCCAAAAATAAAAGAATTAGACTCCAAAATAACAGAACATTATAATTTAAGAATTTCTTTGGTGTTTTCCTTAGTAAAACCGTCTGCTTCCCAAGGAATGTATAAGATGGTTAT
Source organism: Microvelia longipes (assembly GCA_018340805.1). NCBI lineage: Eukaryota > Metazoa > Arthropoda > Insecta > Hemiptera > Veliidae > Microvelia > Microvelia longipes. The sequence goes on along the minus strand of JACMZG010001914.1, from coordinate 28,611,365 downwards.
CAAAGAAAGCCGGGTACCAGCTGATTGTTTTTCTTTCCTCGCGTCATTCCTTTGTAATTATGAGAAAATTCGTGGGTTGGCGTCACGGATATGGCTGAGACTTGGAACGCACCACTTGACTCCACCTCGGTACTTTATCCCTTTCCAACTTTTTTTTGGACATTAACCTTGTAAAGAATTCCAAAAAGTCTCACAATTGTACATAAAAATGTGATATCAAACAAGCAAATTATCCTAAAATGAATCTCACAAATGTTACAATTATACATTTTTTCTTACTCAACATTGTAATAGTTATTGTTTTGACAAAGGTTTTTTTTTATTTTAAGATAAAAGGTATGCAATATAATATCGTAAGCTAATTGTAAGCAACAAAAGTAATCTTTTGCCCTCCTTGGGCCCCTCAGCCCAAAAATAACCTTAAAGAAAAATAAACTTAAAGAAAAACAAAGAAAATTAAAAAAATAATTAATATATTTAATATTTGATATATTCATAACACAAGAGTCAAAGGGGCCCAATACTCTAAGGTAGGGCCTAATTAAAGAGCTCCTAGAGACAAATGTTTTTAAAATACTTAAAAATATTTTCTATTTATTACGTAAATTGTCTGCCTTCGTGGCTGTGATTGTAAAAGCGTTCGATTTCGGCACCGGAGGTCCGGGGTTCGCAGCCCGGGCTATGCTCTAAAGGTTTTATGAATAGTATTTATATTAAAAAGATTTTGCCAAATTTAATTAATTCTTAGAGTGTAGTAGATGCATTCCACCTGAGGTTGTTCCCGCAGGGTGAATACCCTGATGGGCCGAGAGGCCCTAAAACGGGCATTTTATTTTTTATTTTATTTACATAAATTTAGATCCTTTAAGGCCCCCATTCTTTATACTTGGACCTTTAAAGGTCCCAAACAGAAGACCAAAGCATAAGGGGCCCTTAACATACTTGATCGGGGCCCTTGAAATTTCATTTAAATGAATAAACTTAAGTTTTACCTAAATTTTATACTAACAATTATAATATTTTCAATTATTAAAATTTATACTCAAGTTTATTTTAATTTCTTTAAATAAAATAATATAGTTTGATTTAATTTTACTAAACATATAATTTTAATACTACTCTTGCAAACTAAGAATACTAAACTGAACTAAAGTGCACAGGAAAACACCACCATCTGAAAACACCACAAACACCACATCACCACCATTCCTGATTCATTAGCACAGGAATAATATCAACAGAGACACGGGGTTGTAGATCTCCAACACTTGGACACTGCATATCTCTTGTATTTCGCATTTTCGTGTTTAGCCTTCCTCAGCCTCTAACTACGTCAGGCAGCACCCAGCCACCCATTGTGTCATCCAACGATAACCCTCCATTAGTCAGTACATTAGACAGGACGCCTCATCGCGACCTCCAAGTGGATTACGTCATGCTAAAACCTTCAAACCCTACTATCCCTTTTCATGACTATAATCTTCGTCTTCGAAGACAAGAAATCACTGCCAGAAAACCTGAATCTTCTTGATATAATTTTGCTTAGAAATGTTTATTGGAACAAAGGACAATTTGATATGCCCCATTGTAACCAATTTGGGGCATATCAAATTTTTCGTAATGTCTTTAATATTGTCGAATAAAATGTCTTTGGTTAGAACTATAATTAACACAAATAGGAATAATTTTAAAGGAAAATAATCATTTTATAAGTAAAATTTATTGGTTTATTTTAGGCTAACATTTTTCTGGAAGAGTGATTTCATCCCAGAGAAGAAGTATACGTTAAAATGCTTACACTTCCCTGGACCCTTATCAATTGTATGCCCCCTTTACCTAGTGCTTACATATATCCTGTAATAGATAGGGACAATTGTGAGCCCCCTAGGATATAGCACCCTGGTCCTGGGCTTATCGGGCCCAATACGTAGTAGGGCCGGAAAAAGAGCTAAACCTTCTCCAACCCTTAGTAAGTAACAAAAACCCCATTACAATGAAATTAACTACCATTAATAACTTTAAAAAGAAGTATAAAAACTGACAAATGCTTAATAAAAAGTGTATAATAAAACAAAGCACAATACTTACACCAAAATTAGTTTTAAAGTAAAAACTCTATTGTTCTGTACCAATCATATTTCATTCGAACTATTATTAACAGCAATTAAATAACCTGATACCATCGATATTCGCGAATATTATAAATCGTTTGCGAAAACAATTAACGATACAATACAAAAATTTCAATGTAAATTAAGTTTTACTTACGAACAGTATAATTTATTTTTTGGGATAAATAATAAAAACAATAAGATTTCGTTTAAAGTACATTTCTAACGAAACATTGTTTTGATTAAAAGTTAATATTTGATGATTGAAATTACTTATAAACTATTATTAAGTGCTATCAAAAACATCTAATATCATGAGAGAAAGTTAGTTTTATTCGCATAATGTAGCTTCTGTGAATAATTGTAATAGTAACTAAGTCAATACTTTATTTATTTACTGGGTATTGTAATTAAAAAGATGTTAATTCAAAAATAAAGTTAGCATGATAAAAGCATAAGTATATAAAAAATATTTCGGATTTAAAACCCCTGGAAGTTATTCAAGAAATGGGTTTAATAAATCTTTTGGGCTTTCAGGCTCTTGTTAACCCCCTAAAAGTTAATTATAGCTTACATATTATTATAAAGACATAATTTCATATATATATATATATATATAATATATATATATATATATATATATATATATATATATATATATAATATATTATAATATATATATATAATATATATATATATATTAGATCGTGTACGGGGTATTTCGGAACTTTTCCTCATCACATCAGATTTGCTTGGCTTATCCACCCTACTTCGAACTTGCTTCGCAAATCCGGACCTCGGGAATCCGTTTCATTCCCAGTAGACACCCATCCAGGCACAGACCACGCTTGATGCTGTTTAAGTTTTATGATCCAACAATAATCATGGATATACTTGTCGAATAAAAGGAAACTCGGTGTACTTATTTATTACGTAAAGGTATACACTTGTACCGCATTTCAACTTAATTAGATTATTTTTCGATTCTTACGCATTTTTTTTAAAAAACGTATACAAGTTATTCAATAAAAATTAAACAACTTATTTTCCGGATAACACAACGACACCAAAAGATTAATCTTTGTACCAAGTTTCAACTCTCAAGCCTAAATCCGCTAGGAGCTACAATGATAACAGTCACATAAACACATTCAGACTCCTAAGTGTAAACCACTAAGTAGTCTTTAAAAACACCTGAATTATTCAGATGTCATCCTGGGTTCGAAGTTTTTTGCAAACACAAAACTTTTTCAATATACCTACGGTGAAAATGAGAAAAGTAAAAAATAAAATAAAAAAGAATCAATAATAGAGTTTACTAAGTAGAAAAAAAGAGCAAGGCTGATGACGAGACATTGACAGTCATCGATACATCCTAAGCATTTTACTCTGAAGTCAAAGTCCCAACAGAACAGCAGACAATAGATCAAACTGATGGTCTTTAGAGAGATTTTCACAGATAGTGATATTAAGAGTTAGAATCACAAAATATCTTTAACTGTCTAATGCCATATGAAAGGCAGGAATTCTCAGGCCTCGGAGCGAATTCGATGTGATAAGGAAAGTTTCAAGGTAACCCGTACCCGATTTTCAGATTAATTTACTTACTTTAAAGCTCTGTTTCTTATATAATTCTAAACTTATACATATTTTATTAACACAATTAGGGTCCAGAAACAAATCTTAAAAAAGAAAAAGTTGATGTACTTAAAGAAAAGAATACTTATTAAACATATTAATTGCAAATTCATAGAGTTGACAGTTACTGTTGGAAATGAATCCGTTTCAGGCCCTACGAAGGTTTCGGCTGACACCTTCATTTACAGGTGAAGCAACACTTGAGTATTGCCAAGCCTGCTGATAGTGGCGTCAAGCCGAAATCAGAGAATTTAGATTTAACAACAAGTATTAAAGTTAGCTTTGATATTATTATATTTATTATTATACATACAATAATAATAATAATGTTAATATTATTATTTTGTTTTATTCTCAGTGTTCCCACTGGTAAAAGGAAGGTACGGACTAAGTCAAGCTCTCCTTTTTTTTATTTTTTTTAAGTGATGAATTTTCAAAAAATATGTGTTGTGTTCATTATCGCTGCTTTCTGTAATTGCTCATACAAACTAGGATAATAATAATAAAATATTTTTATTATTATTATTATTAAATGAATACATTATACTTGTATTACTTCTACATCTATTCATCATTTATCCATTCAACATAATAACAGTCTAACAAAGCGACTTCAGAAAAAAAAGTCAATCGGCATTACCCTAAAGTGGGAACAAAAAAGAAAATAAATAAAAGATGAAATAGATAAAAAAAAGAACAATATATTTGAGCAATTTAATCCGAGAAAGAAAATAGTTCAATAAATAACACAAGGGACAGAGAAAGGGGTAAAATAACAGAAATTGACAAAGATAGATATCTATATAAACCTTGCTTTTCTCTATAACTATGACCGTCTCTGTGCTATTATTTACTTCTATGTTATAAAAATTGTTACTATTTTATTAAATATTTTCCTTATATTTTCTTTTGTAGTTATTTAGGCAAAATATTTATATAGGAGAATTTTACTATTTAACAGATAAATTTGAATATTATAATATTTATAATATTATATTATATAATATAATATTTTATCTATTTATATTTACTATTTAGTAAATATAAATAGATATAGAATGTTTTATAAATAATTTACAAATATTGTTTGTCTAAATTTTAGTAAAGATTTCAAATTAATAATAAGTAATAATAGTAATTAGGGAGAGATGAGAACCACGTGTTGAATCGTCACGCAAATGTGTCTCTAGGACGCTTTTTACTGACTCCATATGGATGTAAAGGCACTTTTCACAGTCGTGCGTCGAAGCTAGTGGCCAGGAAATCCAAGATAGAGTAATATACTATTGCTGGCGTATTATTGAGATCACCTTACATTCACCACGTATTAAGGATCACTTGATACCTCATATTTTTACTTTCCTCTCTTTAATGCCGTAAGTATATAGATAAACTAATTCACAAACTAAGTCAGAAAAAAAATCCTTAACCGGAATTTCACCTGAATTATTCGTTTTAGGCGTTTTTAAAACCTACTAAGTGGTTTTACTAAGTTGTTTGGCTTTGTGTGTGTGTGTATGTGTGTGTGTATGTAATCATCGTATCTACCAGTGTATTTATGCTTAGCATAAAAATAAATCTTTGGGTGTAGTTGTGCTATCAGTAAAAAATATTTGACATCATTAACCCGCAATAATGCCAGCAAAATCTTCGAAAAGTCATAAAATGCTAAGTGTCATTTTTTTTTGTCAACGGAGGGGAAACGCGACAGCCTCTAGGAGAAAGAAAGTGTCAATTCATTTGAAATTTAGCACGTATGTACTCTCATAAGACCAACATAGTTGCAAAGTTAGATCTCATTACCAGCATTAGTTCTTTTTTAATCAAATGACTTGTACTCATTTTTAAAAAAAAATTGTACAAAATAATTCAATTGAGTTAAAGTTTGGTAGCAGTATATCCCTTTATGTAATAAATATGTAATACTAAGTTTCCTGTCAATGCAGCAAGTATATATACTTGCAAATATATAAGCATATGTTGAGTCATAAAAGTTAAACAGCATCGATATTAATAATAAAGAAGATTGTTTTTACTTTTCCTCATTTATACCATAGGTATATAGTTAAAGTATTCTGTATGCAAAAAAATCCAAAAACGGGATAACACCTGAATTATCCGTTTCGGGTGATTTAAAAGCCTGTCAAGTGGGTTCATAAAGTTGTCTATCTGTATGTGTATGTGTGCGTGTGTGTCTGTACAAGTGGGTTCATAAAGTTGTCTGTCTGTATGCGTATGTGTGCGTGTGTGTCCATAATCATCGTAGCTCTCACTTTATTTATAGTGAGAAATGTTTTAGAATGAGCATGAATGGAGTTTATTGTAATGGAACGAAAGAATAAAAAAGTCTTTCCTTAGTTAAATTTAACAGTGTAAATTTAACAGAGACTATTTATTATTTCATTCTATTACAGTGAGAGAGTTGAGTACAAAAGTCAATCTATACGTACAGTTGTGCTGCCTGCATTGTAATTTTTATGATGTCAGTAACCCGTAAAGATTACTCAGATTTACGTACGAAAAATCATACGTTGAAAAATGTTGAGATCAATTTTAGATTTGGCACGCATGTGGCCGTATATAAGACTACATATGATCCAAGTTTCATCTTATTATCAGCAATAATTTAATTTTTACGGAATTGCTTGAATACGTTTTTTAAAAAGTGTAAAAAATTTAAAATAATTCGATTGAATTGATAAATTGAATGAGGTGTATAGTCTGAGGACAAGCGAAGCGAGTCCGATATGATGAGGAAAGGTTCCGAGGTACCTTTTACTCGATTTATTCATTTATTTATATATATATATATATATATATATATATATATAATATATATAATATATATATATATATATATAATATATAATATATATAATATTATATATATATATATATATATATATATTACATGCATATATATTATTATTATTAATCAGCATCGAGCGAGGTCAGTGCCTAGATAGATGACCGTAGGTAATTAAAGAAAGATATTTTTTATCCAAGGACGGAATTTTTATGTTTATATTTTAAACCATCTTTAACACGCTTTTATTACTTTGAGTTACCTTCTGCAGAGCTAGAAAGCAGTCCTCAAGTATCTATATCTTTATTTGTGTCATTCTACCATTGTAGTTAGTAGAAGCAGTTTTTCTGACCTTTACTATGCTATATTGCATATACATATAGCACTAACCGCTCCCTGCCACTTAACTCCAAACTCCCAGAGCACATGTGTCAACGTGTATCCACATAACATAATATTATCCCAAGTGCTAATTGCTTCTTAAACAAACATCTATAAACTATAAAAAAAAATCGAAAAGCAAATGAAAACAAACAAATCGATCGATACATTTTTATAAATTTTCGAAATATTTGCTGAGTCATAATTGCCTGTTAATGACATCTTAAAGAAAATCATTTTCCAGATAATTAATGCTAGACTTAAAGATTGATTTTCGACCCAATTTTTAACTCTCTAGCATAAATACTGGGAGCTACAACGATAATAACCACACACATATCAACAATCAACTTTGATAAAACCACTTAGGAGGTATTAAAAACACCTGAAACGGATAATTCAGGTGACATCCGGGTTTCGAATTTTTTGTACAAACATAATATTTTTCCTATATACTCGCGGAATAATGAGGTAATGTTAATTCGGGAAATAGTTTCGAAATGTAGTTTTTAAGTGTTTCAAAACTTTACATTTGAATTAAATTAGTTTAAACTGATTTATATTTTAATCTTGAATATTTTAAATGTTAGGTAAAGGTACTGATCTGAATAGTTTTAGATTTCACTTCTATACTTTCCATTCCAATTTACAACAGCCCATCCCCTAACAGCCTTAATAAATCATACAGTTTGATCTATTTAGCTCATTTCAGCTTAGCATTTATCAATTTTGGAGGACGAATAAACTAGTAAACCAGTTATATATTATACATAACAGGGGGATCACAAGCAATGTATTATATATTTCGTAGGGTACCCAATACAACAAATATATTGAAGAGATATCATAGAGAATATTAAATTAGGGATATTGGAAGTGCTTAGTAAGGATATTAGGTTTAAAGATAAACAGCTTTATTATGTTGTAATGTTAAGATTAACATGTTACATGACCTATGTTATATTGAGCATGCAGAATATATTATGTTTAGACATAAATCTACACTTAGAAGATTAACTTAAACCTTAACAGCAGGTTGAAACCTAACAGTACGTATAATAGGATAAGCATGTAATAATAGTTTTAAAGTTCATATTTAGTTGAGTTAAACTCTTGTCAAAGTGTCATGTAAGGGAAACATTTGATTTAGATAACTTATTTTAATATAAAGGTAACAGAAACAGAGATGATGCAGGGATAAAAGTTAAATTTATTTCGTGTTTCCTCAAAAGAGAAAATAGACCTTAAAACTTCTTTACCAAATTTTTGGTTTTCGTTTTAGCCCCAGAAGATGTTAGTTTTTTGCGTGCTGCATCTTAGGGACCAAATAAATGCCATTAACGTCCTATATCTATTATAGCCATTCATTTTACGTCTATGTTTCAATACTTACAGACTCTAAAATCACCGTTTCAATTTCCTACGAGGTGAAAAATGCATAGAAAAAAAACTAAAAAGTCCGTGGTGTAGCCCGGATTCTTCTAATAGGGGTATCATCAGAGGAAATACTTCGAGACTCGGGGAAGTAACAATAATACAAATAAAATAAAATGCCAGCTAACATAGCTAACTAATAAACCAGGTAGAACATGTCTCATCCTCCAACATTAATTCTTTAAAAATAAAGGAAAGAATGGTCCAAGAGAAAAGAATTTTGTGGGCACTAAAAGTCTGAAACAGATATTTCAACACAATTATCCCCTGTGCTGTTCCCGCGTGTTATCATAAATTTGTCAGCTGGCATGTGTGACTGTTATCATCGTAGCTTACAGTGTATTTACGCTAGAGAGTTAAAACTTAGCACAAAAATCAATCTTTAGGTTTAGTCTTGCTATCCGATAATAATGCATTGGCTAAAAATTTTTAAAAACGTGAAAAATGTTTTGATTGATTTGAAAATTAGCGCACATGCAGTCATGTACAGTATAAACCAAACGCAAATGCGTCAATTTTATATCATTTTCAGCATCAGTCAAATTATTATCGAATGACTTGTGTACATTTATTTTACTTCTCTGATACTTATTTTTTACCTTCACATTTTTAAAGATATTAAACTAACCGACAAATTATGCTGGCCTCGAGAACAACAAATGTTGGGTTAATGTAATTATGCTTGCTAATCTATCACCTATATTTGTCCAGTCTGCAAGAGATAAAGCACGTTTATATTATCAAAGGACGTAATTATCAATAGTGACGTTCAAAATCCGTCTGGTATTTGCGCAGTTATTTCACCAATGACACAAGTATTGGATAGATTTTGTATCAGTTACTTAATATTATTTATCTTCAAAAATAAACAAATAATATTAAATGTTGAACAAATAATTTGACACAATGTTGTCAATAAGTTTTTGCATAAGTTACTTAATATTAGTAATCTTCAAACATAAAATTATATTTTTTAAGATGTTTTAAAATGTCAGAATTTAACACAATTCTTTTTTTATAAGTTATTTCATATTATAATTGGCCAGCTTATTGTAATTAAAATAAACGTACACAAGTAATTCGATAAAAATTGAATGAATACTGATAATGATATGAAACTTTGCAGATATGTTAGTCAAATATATGGCAACATGTATGCAAAAATATGAAGTGTCTCAATCTAATCGCATCATTTTTCCGCGTTTTATGAATTTTGCTGAGTCACTTTTTGGGTTAGAGACGTCATAAAAAATGTCCGGATAGCACAACAACACCTATAGACTGATAATTGTACGAAGTTTCAACTTTCTAGCATAAATACACTGGGAGCTACGATGCCTTAAAAAAACCTGAAACGGATATTTCCAGTAACATCCCGGTACCGGAATTTTTTGCCAAGCTATACTTTTCCTTTTTACCAACGGTTTAAATGAGCAAAAATAAAAGTCTACTAACACGACCTTCCTTCTTCTTTTATCTCATTATTTTCCCGTCATATTAAGGCGCGTATCTCTTCTTTCGTGAAAAGATAATCATCTTTTACATCACACCTTAATTGTCAAAATAGCATAAACTAATTCCAAAAATTTGTAAGTAGTTCTTGCAAACAGAAATTTAAAGTAAAATTTGTCAGCAAAATTGTTTAAAGATAATCCTTGAAATGACCTTGTACGTTTTCTAGAAATGTAATCCCTTCTTAAAATTTTAAATCAGCATTTAACAATCGATCTGATTTTGCATCTTTAAATTAAGATTAATAAGTATTACTTACTCAAGACAAAACACATTATATCATACGATCATTTCCTTTAAATGCTTTTATGAAGTCAGCGTAATAAAAACCTTTACACCTAAGTATTAAATTGCTTACTTTGTTTATTTGCTTCTTCATTCCATTTCAAAGAGAGAAGTATGATAATGAGAAATAATCAGAAATAATCTCCTGTCTGATATACTTAAATAACTGGTGAAGAAGCCAGTATTGCAGAATATAGAGTACAATAAATGAAGAAAAAATCCCAGCAAAGAACTGTATCTTAAAATTGTTGGAACCTCATATATAAACGGTTTGAAACTCGTGAGAAACTGATGCACTTTTAATAATTTATTAAAACAGATTGTAGTTCCACTTTTTCTAGTAGAGACCGCGTAGACGAGAGGGCTAAAAATTCAGATTTTTGTTATCACTGTTACAAATATTTTAAGGAAAATCTTCCATTGATGACTGCGCTGAGGAGGAAGCTAAAATTCCAAACGATTTGTTATCACAGCTATAGAAACATTCTGGTAGTGGCAGCGTTGAGGAAGCTAAATTTCGAAAGCTTTCGTTTTTTCAGTTGGAAACATTGTATGGAAAACCTTCCAGTAGCGATCTGTCCGTGATACATATATATAGACAGAAGCTCACTTTTTCACGTCAAACAATCTAATTGGAAACTAATGAAATTTCTGTATGCTCAAAGAGCTCCATTGGTGAGACGTCCGATACATAATTAAGTATTATTCTATGATTTTTATTTTTAAACTGGTCAATAAGATGTTACCAAGTTACTTTAACGACAAGATAGTTTTCAAGAATCCCAGAAACCCTTAGAATATTAGGTAATCTAAAGAAATAGATCCTCCTATAGGATAAATAGTTCAGCCAGAAAGAATACTGTGTTCACAGATGGAATAAAAGAATTTAATAAATTAGACAAAACAATAAAAGATGTCAAAGTAATAAAGCAATTTAAAAAATTATTATTTGAACACCTCTATTTAGAAATGTTAAAAGCCTATTAGTGTTAAAATTACGTTTTAAAAATTGAATTTTTGATGTATTTTTTATACATTTTATTTCCTAACAAGTGTGTGGATTCAACAATAAAACAAATTGATCAAATAACAATATTCAATACGCAAATAAAATACAAATGGATATCGGTACTTCTTTAAGAGAATGACTCGCCTTTGCTGATATTAAACACTTCAGTAAATCAAATTTTAATTATCTCAGTATGAATCTGCTCTGTTTCATGCTTTACATTAAATCCTTTTTTTCAAATTTACTTGTTTTATATAAATTTCAAAAGCACAAAACCATAAACTTGTTAAAATCTAGTTAAAACAATTGTATCTCTTCCCACATTCTTTGCCTGTATTTGACTCTATTCCTGTGTTTTCTTTCTGTTTTATTCTTTTTATTTTTCATTTGTCATTAACACTCTTTTTTCCCATTTTCGTTATTCCTTTTAGAAAATTAAATATAAATTTAATCCTTGCAAAAAATAGGGTAGTCAAGTTATTTTTTTAACAGTAATAAATATACCTGTAATTTTTAGAATTTAATATTTTTATTTATATTTTTTTAACTTAACACATTTTTCATTTTTTTGTTTTAATTTCAACTCATGTAACAAAGAGAAAAATGTTTTATACAATATTTTTTGTGTTTCATATATTCCAATCATGCTTTTATTAAGTAAAACATTAATCAAGAATAAATTTCATATTAATGACGAAAAAGGTTTTTATTATATTTCAAGTTTTCCAGGGATATTTAATTTTTTATTCCTCTCGACTCAGGAGCGTAAATTGGAAAAAAGAAATTGAAAATAAATATTGCGGAAAATTGACAGCCCATCGATTCGATTTTTTATCTACACAACTTTTTAGAGTAAAAAAAATTACGAGTTGCTTTAAGAAAGAAATAGATTAAAGGGGGCAGGCAAATTGAAAATTCATCTTGATAAAAAAACTATCTATCTACATCTTGTTTTCCTGCTTATATTTTTTCTCATTATTTTTTTCCAAAAGCAATAAAAAGCGTTTACTATAAAATACTGTAAAAAATATAAGAGTCGAGTAAATTCAACAGGAGAAATATAAAATATAGAGCCTTAGAAAATTAAAAAAAAACAGAGAAAAATAGGAAACAATTGATCGAAGTACATTCGTCATTCTGATTACTGCATTATTTCATTATATTAGACATTTTCAACAAACTTTACGAGATGCCATTTAATAAACATTTGAAACAAACTTGACGAATTTCCATAATTTTAAAAATTGTACACAAACTTGACAAGTTTCTATAATATTAAAAATTGTAAACAAACGAAAGTTTCCATTAATTCAAAACTTAAAACAAACAAAAGTTTCTGTAGTATTATTAATTTTATTGCGGAGGCTTACAAACCCGAGCGAACTTGTTGAGGAACCTTGCTTTTTTCAGGAACCTTTGCTTCCTTGTTTGACAATACATTTCTTGCTCAAAGTTCGGGTAGTGATGGATAATCTGAGCAGTAATACTTTTACTTGTTTGACAAAGGAAAATCACACGTATATCCTATAGTCTAAACCAGCATTCTCAACCCTTGGGTTGCGACCCAAAATTGGTTGCAGGCAATTTTTTTGGGTTTCGAAAAGTACATAAAAACATATTTTTCTTTTAAAAAATAGCATAAAATAAAAATATTTGATTAATTTTAATTTAATTCTATTTTCTAGTTTAAGTATACTTAAACTTATCGATAAGACCTAGGTCAGCTGTTCTCGTAGTATTGCCTGACAGATGACTTCCGCTCTTCATTAGATACAAACGGCTATATAGGTTTATGTCTGTAATTCACACGTTTTGTTAGTCTATCAATTTGAAATGAAAAGAGTTAATAAGTTCTCCCCAAATTTTTATTGCCAGATTTAGAAAAAAAATTGTAAAACTGTATATACAAAAAACCAACACGTCTCTCCACAAAAGAATTTATTAAATAAAAGCAGAGCCGGCTTTCGGCAATAATGCCATCAACAGTGCCTAAAAACAAATAAACAGAGAACTAATAACAATACATACAATTTAAATGTAAAATTTAATTTAAATTAAATTAAATTTAATTTATTTAATAAATTCTTTTGTGGAGAGACGTGTTGGTTTTTTGTATATTCAGTATTACTCCACTGCGCTTTAAGAAGTCATTATGTCAGGTAAAACTATAATTTTGGTCTGGCTTCAGGCTGCCTAGGTCCTAACTTCAAGAATAAGTCCAAAAACCCCTAAATAGGAGATAAAAGCTTAGTACAGTATAAATTATAATTGGCGCTAGCCAATTTATAAATTCTCACGGACTGGAAAAAAATAAGGAACAAATGTGTTCTGGACAAATATATTCAATGTTATAAGCTATTAATAATTTAATGTACTAGAAATGGAGTACTCCGTCATTGTCCGTAAGTACATGTTTTGTTAATTGATTTTGCTACTAAGTACTAAGCTCGAAAAACTTTACATATATAAAGTATAAAGATTGGGTCCCGGTTCAGAAAGATTGAGGAATGCTGGTATTAAAATGCTTAATCATTAAATAAAAATCAGCATGCACACCATTAATATAATATCTACAAATGAAAGTTTATAGTTAGCTTTAGAATGTTCCAATGAAAAATACAAAAATAAGTAAAAGGAATAAGTTTCTAGTGTTTTCATTGTTTCCCATATTACTAAATTAATATTTCTTGACACTTCAGGGAAATATACAAACAATTCTTCTTACATAACTATATTTCGACTCCACTACAAGTCATATTCATGTCTAAAAATAAAAAGAAAATAAATAATAAATTTGAAAACCAATAACAAGAATTTTAAAAAAACTACAAAAAGTACCATTCGAATTAAGAAAAATGATATTAATATTATTTACAACTTGATACAACTTCTGTTAGATGTTTTCCTCTTAGTATAGTATTGTAAGTAATTTATCTGTTATACATTTTCTTAATTCGAATGGTACTTTTTGTAGTTTTTTAAAATTCTTGTTATTGGTTTTCAAATTTATTATTTATTTTCTTTTTATTTTTAGACATGAATATGACTTGTAGTGGAGTCGAAATATAGTTATGTAAGAAGAATTTGTTTGTATATTTCCCTGAAGTGTCAAGAAAATATTAAAAGGAATAAGTATCACTTCTGAGAGTATCGAGCATAAACCAAAAGTTTGAGCAGGATTCGTTTCACTATCCAAATGAATAGATGGATACAGATCGCAAAAGATTCATAGATAGATGCGTCAAAACAAAACTGGATGAAACTTACAAAAAAATCAAGTCCTATAAAAGAAGGGACTAACGTTTATTTTTATTTATAGAAAACAAGAGGCGAAGAATGTGTTGTTTGTTTGAAAAAATATGACAACTACTTTAACTGGATATTCATAAACATTTCTTTTGTTTATGGAATCGATTCAAATTGGGCTTTTGAAACCAAAAGCCCAAGGCCAATATGTCTGTGTGTGTGTGTGTGTTGTGTGTGTGTGTGTGTGTGTGTGTGTGTGTGTGTGTGTGTGTCTATATATATATAATGGTCCTTATTTCAACAAGACCTCAGACACATTAAAATTAAAATTTGATTTTTTTAGAAATGAGATAGAGAAGCTTAGTTCCAAATTTGATAGCATTTTTTTATTTTACATAGAATATAATAATCATAATTATTAGGTTATCTTAATTTTATATTAATATACTTAAAATATTTGCATTGCTAATTATGGATTGTTATCTCTATTATCACTCTTTTTTCTCTTTCTCTTTTATTACTTTATTTTACCTTTTAAATTATTTTAACGTTTTTATCACATAAAATGATTAACTGCTGATAAGACACGAAAGAATAGGAGATAAAAAAGCAAAACTTTCCAAGCCAAAGGAGAAAAAAAATAAAGGTCGTCATCAATGACAGACTAAGAAAATAAAATTAAAAGAAAAGTAAACTTCATAAGTACATTATTTAAACATTTTATTTTATTTCTAGTTCCTTCCTGACTGTTTATTTAGTCTAAAAATAAAAACCTTGTTAGTTTCTAACGCATCCAAATTTCAAGAATGTTTAATTTTATTCTTAAGATTCTTCCCCCCCCCCCTTTAGCGTAAGAATAAGAAAATTTATGTAACAAGGGGTGAGTTTATGTTAAACTTGTAAGGGAGAACAACTATGTTTATTACTTTCAACTAACTATTAATAATTATAAATATATATTCATTAATAAATACATAAAAATATTTATTAAAAAATTTTAATTAATATAAATATAAAAGAGTGTATAATGAACAAATGCATTAGCTTTTTTTAAAAAAATTACTTAATTTGTAAACACAAAATATTCATACACATACATATATACATAATATATCTACGTTTAATTTTCCAGGAGAGAACTACAGTCATTAACTCGACCGAATACAATTAATTAACATTTGGTTTACACTGGAATCATAAACTTTAACCCTGTTGTATTTTCCGAGGGAATTCTGTTAGGTTTTGTTAAGACAAGGAAATGAGTTTAAAGTAATATCTTTTACTTTAGGGAGAGGTTCATAACTTAGCTTTAAGTTTTCTACAAATAGTAACCAGTTTTATTTTAGGATTTGAAAATAAATTTTATTCTAATACTTTTCGTAAATCTTAATTAATTGGGAAAATATCTATTAGGTTTTGAAACTATTTTACGTAATTTAATGATACTATTATTATTTGTTTACCTTAAACCCGTTGGGTCATATTAGCATTAAAACTGACTCAAATCTCACTCAACTAATCCACCCCTGAGTTTGTACACTTCCAATCATCTAGGAAGCACACCCTTCGTACATGGCAGCACATATGACTAGTTCACAGTGTGTCTAGTTCATCTAGCAAAACCAGACTCTATCCAAACTCACAGCTCAGATTAGTGCCACGACTAGCTCACAGTGGGACTTGTTCATCTAGACCAGCTAGACTTTAGCTAGGCCCACCGCTATGCCAACGACGACCACCAGTCCAACAGTGTGCTTAGTTCATCTAGTCTTACTAGTTCTTCTGATCACATTAGTCTCACTTGGTCCACCCCCATTTAACTAGTCTTACCAATCCCATCAGCTCTTCTAGCATCACCAGACTCTAGCTAAACTCACCAGAGCGGTGAGTTTAGCTCTGGCCAGAGCGGCCAGTCTAGCACCACCCAACAGATAACTCTGGCGTCAGTGCGTGCACAAACTCATACTATAGCCCTAACCCAGCAAAGGAAACCACGTAAAACCCTGGCTGGGTTTACCGGCCTTTAATTCAAGACCTCCCTCATATTAAGGTCCTCCGCCGCCGGTTGGATTTGAACCCTCGACTTCCAATCGAAAAGCGAGTGCTCTAACACTGAGCTACCGGACTCGGTGATACTATTATTAATCTTCTTTATGAATTTTATTGAATTAAATAATAAATGTTTAATTGCATCCCCATTTATGCCTGATTGATATAAATGCCTAGGTTATCTTAATTTTATATTAATTAACTTTAAATATTTGCATAGCTAATTATGGATTGTTATCACTTTTTTCTCTCTCTCTTTTATTATTTTATTTAACCTTTTAAATGGTTTTTACGTTTTTTAAAACTTTAATAACTGAAATATGTTTATCAGTTCATTAAAAATTACCATTGATACCTAAGCCTTCATTGTTCCATAAACGGAGAATGTTCTTCTGTTTAATTTTAAAAAGACTATTGTAACTCAAGCCTTCAATATTAACATTGGAATATAGTATAAGTAATATTATCTTATATTGTCTATTTGAAAACTTAAACTAAGATAATTTGTTAAAGTTAAAATAGGCTAACATCGCAATACAGATAACAATACTTCTTGATTTATTGAAACCAATACTTTAAGCACGGGAAATTTATTGCTCTTCTTGTAACAATGCCTACGGTAGAATAAATATTATGTATCATTTATGAATATATGAAGTTGAATTTTACGAAAGGAACCCTAGTAGTCCGCGTATCCTGTACTTGTATATACATTTTTATAAACTTTGAATATTTTAAAAAAAAACACTAATAATAAAGTAAAATAGACTTCACTTATAGGAACAGAACTCACATCGAATAGCTTATATTAGAATCGATAGTTAGAACAAGTAAAGTTGAAATATTTACATACATATTTCATATAACTACCATCATATTGTTATTGTACATATAAATTACATTTATAATTACAAAATATTTGTTCATATAAGACCGATTAAGAATATAAGAAAAAAGATATATTTACATAAATGTAAATTAAGATTATTATTTGTCGTAAACAAATCAAGAAAAGACTTGACGTGATTTATAATAAAACTTTGAAAATCACAAATAATAAACAAAAATCGATAAATAACCCGGACAATAAACAAACTTGGTTATACATAGACCTGAAGGGACTAATGTCACAACAAAAACTTGAAATAAAAAAGAACTAGTAAAAAAAGTTACATTCATGAACCGAAAGAACAACAACAAAAGTGATAACAATAAGTTTTGGAACAAGAAGCCACATTACCAGTAATAAATTTTGAGGGGGGTTGGGCCTGTTTTGTGTCCATTGTACTACTTAATGCGTCGAGACGAGTGTGGCGCCACCAGACCATAGGGTATCTGTTTGTCAGACGAGATGTTTTGGATACAAGTACTCGAGTTGGTAAATCATCCGGAACCCCATGTCTTCAACAGAACAAGGTCGACATCTTGATGATTTAACATTTTTAATTATAAACCCTTTTCTTGTCTTATTAGAAGGACAAGATATGGCTTGTTATGATTTGTGATGTATTCCTGTACTCAACACTGTCACAATATATTTGTTCTAAAAAGAAATATATGAATAAGAGAGATAGACATTAGGACATATAAGGGATAAATAAAAGGCTTATAATGAAATAATTTATAAGATAAAAGAATACAATAATATAATATGAAATAGAATATTTCTATAATTTACTTTTACACAACCTGCATAAACATCTTACACAACCTGGATAAACATCATACACAACCTGCATAAAATCTCACACAACCTGCATAAAATCTTACACAACCTGCATAAATATCTTACACAACCTGCATAAACATCTTACACTTCCTGCATAAACATCTCACTCTGTCATAAAGCATACAAATAAATACTCTCAAAAAATTGAAAGAATAATATATTGGTTGGAATCTAAGATTAGTTACGGGAATCCAAATCATCTAACAGAAGGAATCCTTAAGCTATGCGGAAACAAGGACGCATAGAGGTTTATTAGCTGGCGGAAGCCTAAATTTATTTTAAGAATGTAACCTCCTAAAGAAAAAATTGGGTACGAGGTACCTCGAAACTATACGTCACCTCATCGGATTCACTACACTCGTCCTCACTACTTCAAATTTGCTTCTCTTCTCCTCAAAATGATTAGGACTCACTTCGCTCGTCCTCAGGCAGTAAATACATTCGTTTTGTTCCCAGCGGTCACCCAGTCAACTACTGACCTAGCTCGATACTGCTTAAATTGTTTGATCCAACTAAAACCGTATATACCTCGCATTGTGTAAAGGAAACAGTAGTCATACGCAAGTCATGTGTACTAAGTTTCATCTTCATTGAATAATTTTCCGATCTTTTACAATTTTTTTAAGGAACGTATACAAGTCATTTAATACAACTGAACTAATGCTGATAATGAGGTGAATCTTGGCACTACATGCCTGCCAAGTCTCAAAGTGATCGACGAATTTTTCCGCGTTTTAAGAATTTCCTACATATTTGCTAAGCCATAATTGTGGGTTAGTGACATCATAAAAATATTTCCCGGTTGGCTTAACTAGACCTAAATATTGATTTTTTAGATCTAAATACACTGGGAGATACGACAATAACAGACAAACACACACAGAAAACAGTAAAAACCACTTAGGTTTTGAAAACACCTTCAACCGATAATGCAGGTGATATCCCGGTTTTGGTTTTTTATGCAAACACGATACTTTTCTTTTATACCTACTGTATAAATAAGGAAAAGTAAAAAGTGTAGTAGTTGCAATTAGAAATATGAAGATAACCAAATTCCTGCACATATTAAACGGATTAAATCCTAAATCTGTGGTGGATATAAAAACTGCACAAGCAAAACACGTAACGACAGCTTCAAGCAAAAAGTAAATATATCGATAGCATTCTTGCATAAAAAGATTCTTGAGGTAAAAAGCAAAATATTCTTGCAATAAAATAGCTTCTTGCAATAAAATAGCATTCTTGAGATAAAATAGCATTATTTCGATAAAATAGCATTCTTGCGATAAAATAGCAATTTGCAATAAGTAGCACTCTAGATAAAATAGCATTATTGCGATAAAATAGCATTCTTGCGATAAAATAGCATTTTTGCAATAAAGTAGCATTTTTGAGATAAAATAGCTATCTTGCTATAAATAGCTTTTGAGATAAATAGCATTATTGCGATAAAACATTCTTGCGATGCATTTTTGAGGTAAAAAGATTTGCATAAAATAGCATTCTTGCATTAGCATTCATGCATAATAGCATTCTTGAGATAAAATAGCTCTTGCTATAAAATAGCATTCTTGAGATAAATAGCTTATTTCGATAAAGCATTCTTGCGATAAATAGCAATCTTGCAATAAAGTAGCACTCTTGAGATAAAATAGCATTATTGCGATAAAATGGCATTTGCGATAAAATAGCATTTTTGCATAAGTAGCATTTTGAGATAAATAGCATCTTGTGACAAATTTACAGTACGTTAGTTAATTGTAAAAGAGAACATATAGCGCGGACTATTTAATTAATTTATTAAGCGTTCGTCTTATTTATTTAAAATATGTACGAAAATTGAAATAAAAAATAAATTAAATTACTGTACACGCATAGCCTTTTATATTTCCGAAAAGTAATTTAAGTATATTAAATAAAATTAGCGCAAATAAAGATGCAGCTACTATATTTTTTTTTAAATATTAACACAAACTAATAGATACAACTTTTTATAATAACTATTATACAAGAGATGTTTTAAGATTAAATAATAAATCATTAGAGAGATGGCTTCATATATCACTCCAAAGAATAGGTCTTTTCAACAGTTCTCTCGAAAATTATAAAGAAAAATTAATTATCCCTGGAAATATTAGAGATATAATCAGCTGAGAAAGCTACGCGTTGACTTATTAAATATAGACGTGACACAGAAAAATTCCGTGGCGTATTTGGGTGGTAGAAGTGTAAAAATACTACTCGTCATTAAAATATGAAAATATATTATGATTAAAAAAAGTAATGTATAAAAATTCGAAAATTTATTAAGTAATCGAGCGAAGAGAGTGGTGAGATCGTGTTAAATTTTGTATGTTTCATTTCTTACTCTCAACAAAAAAGATTTTTATATAGTTTTTACTTTTCTCATTTATATTAGAGGTATATAAGAAAAGTATTGTGTTAGAAAAAAAATCCGAAACTGGCATTTCACCTGAATTATTTGTTTTAGGTGTTTTTTTAAGACCTCCTGAGTTGTTTTCAAAAACTTGCCTGTCTGTATGTGGATGTGTTTGTTATCACCAAAGCTCCGAGCGTATTTGTGCTAATAAGTTGAAAGTCAGTACAAAAATCAATCTCAAGGTATAGTTATGCTATTCGGAAATTAATTTTTATATCACGCCATTAACTGGAAATAAATACTAAGCAAAATATACGAAATTTTATAAATCGCGAAATTTTTTTTTATAAGTTTGAGATGTAGAATACATTTAGTCATATACAAGACTATCATATTTGCCAAGTTTGATTTCATTGTCAGCAATAGTTCAATTTTTATCGAATGATTTTTATACTTTATTAAAAAAAATATGCAAAATCGAAAAATTTTCAAATTGAGATGAAATTAGGTTCAAGTAAATCCCTTTATGTAAATAAT
Organism: Microvelia longipes; assembly: GCA_018340805.1. Lineage (NCBI taxonomy): Eukaryota > Metazoa > Arthropoda > Insecta > Hemiptera > Veliidae > Microvelia > Microvelia longipes. Next base: position 28,590,248 of record JACMZG010001914.1, on the reverse strand, counting down.
AAGTATACTAAGTTTTGTTTCAATACGGCGAGTATGACTACTGGTTTTGTTGGATCATATAATTTTAGCAGCATAGAGCGAGGTCAGTGTCTGGATGGGTGACTAGAGGAAATAAAAGAAATGTATCTTAGGATTCCGAAGGCGTGTATAAAGTCGGGGATTTTTTTAACCTAAGGCCAAGCAAAGCGTGTCCGAAGAAGGAGGACAAGCTTAGCAAATTCGATGTGATGAGGAAAACTTCCGAGGTACTCCGTACCCAATTTTTTAAATTTATTTATTTAACAAAAATATTTTGAATAGTTTTCTTCATTTATGAACTCAAGGGAATGGTTTTCACTCTGTCTTACGTAGTTTCTTCCATTTTTTAACTCAAGATTTCATTTCATTTCATATAGATTTTACATATTCACACTTATGTTATATGATTTATCAATTTACACCTTATTAATAATATATACAGTGGACTCAAAGTTCTAATTAATAAGTACACTCACAGGAATCTGCTAAAAGTAGTTTCTAATAAATCTTATTCTTTAAAATCATCAACATCTTATAGAGAGAAAGGAATACAAAAAAAATCAGCAAGTTAATCGGAGCTAATAAATCAACTGAGACTTATTAGATCTAACATTTTTTGAAAGTGGTATAGAAACCAGCCAATCATAGCACAACTACGTACCGAAAATTCGGGGACACGAAAAGCAATAAAAAATAATGATTTTTCTCTGAACAATACCACAGCATCTTGGGACCACAACGTCCGTGGCTATTAACCTGCGGTTACAATACTCCCAAAAAAGACAAATAAGAAATCGAGTTCAATAATTGGAACTTATTGCGGGCTTCGTTTTTTGGAAAACCTTAATAATGGACCAGACCTGAAAGATGCCCCAGACTTCAATAGATATTCCAAGATGTATATATACTTTGGCAAAAGACATCTGGCGAGTCTTTTTCAAAGATACATGCAATTTAAAATCGTTAGTGGTTTCGAAAATAACATATATTATTAGCTATTCTTATAGTGTATAATGAGAGCTAGCATGTTTCCGTAATAATAAGACCGCAGATATTTTATTATTTATTTGTGTGACTTTAAAACGTATAAACTAAGAATACGTGTTACGTGTTTTTTTAATTAAATACCAATTTCTAACAATTTTTTTTTTGGAAATAAAAGAAAAATGTTTGTATATCCCTCCTGACGGAAAGAGATGGATGACGCAGAGCAACATCAATAATTTTATTTAGAAAAAATATATTATACATATTATTATTATTTATCTGCCTCCGTAGCCGTGGTCGTATAGTACTGGACTTCAGCACCGGAGGTCCGGGGTTCACAGCCGGGCTATGCTCTCAGTTTTTATGAAAAGAATTTGATGTAAAAAGATTTCGCCAACTTTAGCTTTAATTTGAGCATAGTAGATGTGACCCACCCGAGATGGTTCCCGCAGGGCAAACATCTAGAAGGGCCGAAAGCCCCTAAAACGGGCATTATTATTATTATAATTTATATATTAAATATATAAATAATTAATTATAGCGTTATAAAAAAAAAGGAACCAAAAATAATTATAAATTACTGTCATTGATGGAAGGGGCAGATGGAAAGTAGAAGAGGACAAGCAAACTTTAATTTATCAAAGCACTCATAATAAATACAACAATAAATATTTTACTCGACCAACACGGATATAAGGTACAGATATATATTTGGGAATTTGTACACAAACAAACAAACCTAAACTAATATTTAACCCAAAACACCCACTAACACCCCCCCCCCCCAAAAAAAAAAAAAAAATTTATGCCAACAAAAAATTAATTAATTTTATTAATAATTAATAATGCCAATCAAATTATTCTCCCGCGTTTAATGAATTTTTGAAATTTTTCAAAATTTAAAACATATCATATAATTCCGTATAATGAAGTCGTAAGTTTAATCTCTTTAATAAGCGAAAATTATAACACACACACACACACCTAAAACGGATAATTCAGAAGACATTCCGGTTCGGTTTTTTGCAAACACAATATTTTTCCAACATACACACGGTATATATAAGGAAAAGTAAAAAGTACTCAAAATCTACATCTCTTGAAAAGCAAGCTGTTTGTTCGATATTGATACTGTTTTTCCTTGATTAAATACTTCCTAGATCACGAAGTTTCGAATTGAAAGATAATACTTTTTGTTTAAAATACTATGGCTCTTTTTATCCTTAGTAGATAAAAAGAGCTTTAAAAATAAAATATAATTCAGTAAATGGTTTTCTCAGTTCTTAATTCAATTTGTAATTTCTATATTTCAAAAAGATTTTGCTTATTTATACCTTATTAAGTAAAATCATATGTAGGGGATCCAATTATTTTTTTAATTTAGATTTTGATGTAGGTATACAAAAAAAAGAAACTTAATCTTTTGACCCAAGAAAAACCTTTTAAAATCAACCAAGCGTAGACTTAATTTTAAGAACAGACAAGTTTATAAAGAAGAGGGCCCCACGGAGGCTTGGCCTTAATGACTTGTAGAGGGCTTGGCAACACAATCCCAGGACGTCATCATTACCAATTTACACAAGAAAGCCCGTAGATAGAGAGGTAGATAGAGTTCAAAAGATAATTGATCTCGGGGTGCCTTCTTGGTATCAAATGATTGTCGAACAATCTAGAGAATCACTGACGGGTTACGAACCCGTGTGGGAGTAGAAGTACAAGTACAGAGGAAACGGCTATCATCATTATTCAAAATCAAGTCGCAGAGACAACAATAAACAAATAAATGACATGTCAATTATTCTCTTTCCTTTCTCCACATCAAAGCTTTTTAAAGCCCACCTGTCCGTCGCATGTCCTATGTCCACGTATGCTAACACTTAGGTAACTGAATAAAATTGAAAGTGCGAGTCAGCAACAGATATACTTTTATACAGAACGAGGTACAACATTTAATGACCAATTGTACATGCATATCCATTAGAGTCCAACCAAGAAGATTAAAATCGGAGTCAACATTGATTTCAGATTGCTTTCGTAGTGAATTCTGTCAAAGTGACTTTTATTTTAACTATCCCCTATTTTTAATGAATTTATAAGCGAGGTTGTGGTCATATTATAAACATAACATATATATATATATATATATATAATATATATATATATATATATTATATATATATATATATATATATATATATATATATATATATATATATATATATATATATATATATATTATATATATATATATATATATATATATTATATATATATATATATATATATATTATATATATATATATATATATATATATATACATTTGTTTTTTTTACAAAAAATATTTAAAGCTAACATGAACAACTTTAAACTTTATTTTAAGCCCCCAGGAATTGAAATACCACAATCTCTTTTCATAATTGTTATTGGTATCGTTATCAAATTAATTGGAATTACTTCGAGGCAAAATTTGAAGAGATTTGCTGAGTTGTAAGATAACAATGGGACATAACATAAAGCAAGACTAGGTATTACGAGAAAGTTATGCTATTAAAGTTATGTCCAAGAGCCAGGCCTAAAATATATGACTTATTTTGTACTACTTCAAACCAAACTTTTCTGAAAATATACTTTAAAATATGAAGGAAAAGCAAAGTCTGCCTATCCAGAGAAGAACCCTTCATATAAATGCGCTCACTCAAAATATTAGAAAATCGCACAACTCCAGTTTTCATGTAATAAGTGGTTCCCTGTAGGTCAAGTGAAAAACGTACAGAGAACATTATTTACCGCTGATGAAATTTCCCATAAAACGAGTGTTTTTCGTCAAAGTCGGATACCTACAACTAAAGTTATGACAGTTAACTAAGAAATTCGCTGACTTTGCATAAATTAGCCATTTTTTCAGTGTTTTAAAAGAGCCATAACTTTGGTTGCAGTCATCCGAGTGTGATGACTAAACACTCGTTTTACAAACAATTTTATCAGCTTTAAAAAAGTTCTCTTCGTGTTTTGCACACCACTCACAGGGAACCACTTATTTCAAGAAAACAGAAATTTGTGCGATTTCATAAAATTATGAGCATGCGCAATCATATGAAGGGCTTTACGTTGGATTGGCAGACTATGTTTTTTCTTAATAACATAGTTTACTATGTTTAAATTTTAAATATTCTTTAAGGTATATTTTCAGAAAAATTTGGTTTGAACTAGTAAAAAATGAGTCACATATTTTCAGGTCCGGCTCTTAGACTACAAGTAACAAGTTAGTTTATTCTCTTAGTTATCATTCCAATCGTATAAAAGGTTTTGCCATCTATAACACTATTAAAGTAAGTAGACTCTGATACCTACATTATTAACATACCAGTCTTTGTACCTAAATGATTGTTTTTTTTAATTTTTTTTTTAAGTAAAATTATTCTTAAATCAATATATACAACTGATAAAACTTGTATCAAGGAACGAACTGTATAGGGTCAGTGCCAAGTTAGATTTATTTCATAAGTCAGCATATATTTCTAATACATTCAATTTATTACAAAAGCGCAACATCGCTACCATTATAATAACCTATTAAACCTCAAGGTAATAACCTTAGTTTTACGCTGATGAAAGAAATTTATGCTAAGATCAGCGTCTACAAGTCTAGACCAAAGTACATAAATTTAAGTAACATCTATTTTAAATTTTAATAAATAAATGACATTTAGAATAAATTGACATTAAATGACCCTAACATTTTCCTAACATTCTCTTTAAGGAACAAGGAGAATGTTAGGAAGATGTTAGGAAGATGTCTTTGAATACGGGCCTAAAACTTTTTAAAAAGAGAAACAAAGTACATTTTTCCTAACAGGTTGTGAAATAAATTAATTACATTATTTCACATTACCACAAATCTCAAACATTTTCACAAATCAATGACTAAAATAACAAATAAAAATTATTATTGTCACTACTAATTCAAAAGTATAAATGCCTCAATTACGCACTACCTAATTACGCCTCTATATATTACTACTTATTACTTCAATTACAAGTAAATACTCCACATTAGTCCAGTGTAGACTAGAAACTTGGAGTAAGAACTATGTTCGGGCATGTCTTCTCTAAACTCTCTAAAGTACCCTAAGTTGCACTACACTGTTTCGTAACGAATCGCGGAAAAGAAGAAACTAAGTCTAAACTAGTCTAACTAAGTCTATCTCAGACTAAGCTGCAATTTTACTTCTTCTAAAAGGCAGAGTGAAGTAGAGTAAAATAAGTTTCTTTTAAAATTTAGGGAAAAATGTTTCAAAATTTGAAAAACATTTGAAAATTTGTTCCATTACTTATCTCTTACAATTTGGCTTTTTATTAGCAAACATTAAATCCAATTCTATTACTTACTATACGATTACTATTATTATATAAACAAAATGATAAGTATATTACTATACTTATCATTACTTATAAACAAAGATTACTACACAAACTACTAACAGAGTATTAGTAATACTTAAAATCACAATTTAATGCCTTACTAAACCATAATAAAATTAACAATAGAATATATTATTATTACTTATAAAGACATGTACTACCATGGGCGTAGCCAGGGGGGGAGGGCGCCCCCCCCCCTTTGGCGAGCAGGTTTTTTTTTTTTTGCAAAAGTTAAATAAAACTATGGTCCTGTCAAGGAAAAGCATTTTTCTAAATAAATTCATAAAATTAATTTAAATTTTAATTCATAAATAATTAATTAATTTTATAATTTTATATATAATAATTTAGATCTTAAAGGTAACTTTAGTCTTAAAAAATTAAATTTGTTTTATTACATTGACATTTTATTTACAATACTACACTACATTTAACCTTTTTTTAATATTTTTTTACCAGTTCATCTGTACTTTATTTGCGCTATTTTATTTCATACTTATACGTAAATTCTTATCACCGATGTTGTAAAAAGTTACGACAACACGATAAACTTTACTATTGTTATCATATTTTCATCTCGTTTTTATGGTTCGGACTGAAAAAAATGACATGTTTTTAACTTTATTTAAATAATCGATCTCTCCGGGGGCTAGTGCCTTTGCATTTCTGACCCTTTTTACCATCTTAAACCTCATATGTAAATAGGATCCATTTTGAAATGTATTCCACTATGGAATCCTCGGTGAGTAGAAAAAAACGAGATCCTGATGTCTATTACTCTTATATTTCCATAAAAGCTTTTTTTCTGTGAATAATTCAGTCATAAAACTGTCTTTCCAGTATAATATCCCCTCCCAAATGGCAGTGAACTTCTTAAAACCCATAAAACAGTATCAAGAACCTAAAAATAGGCTTATTATACCGAAAAAAAGGTTGTAACTCAATCTTTTTTATTGGGAATCACATTCTACGAATTTCCTTTAAAAATCCACTTTATGTTGCGTTGTAAGATTGTTAGACCTGAAAGTTTTAAAAGGCTAAAATTCGTTTTACAGATCCCAATTAAGTCAGAATTAAAAATGGTTAATATACTTGGAAGTGAGATAAAAATCTATTTAAAAGAGATCAAATTCAGAAGCGGGTTCAAAGTAAGTCAGAATGATCTAGACGAAACCCGAAGACAAGATCAAAATACGCCAGAGAAATCCCAGATGAAACCCGAAGACAAGATCAAAATACGCCAGAGAAATCCCAGATGAAACCCGAAGACAAGATCAAAATACGCCAGAGAAATCCCAGATGAAACCCGGAAACAAGATCAAAATACGTCAGCAAGATCCCAGATGAAACCCGGAAATGAAAATGAATTCAAAAATGAAGAAACCAATTTATAGATCCAGAAGTAAGATTAAAATCCGTTTTACAAAAAACTGAAAGTTGAGAGATGCAAAAATAAGGTAAAATTTCGTTTTCAGGCACTTGAATAAAAATGAAACTATAAAATGTCGTTTGAAAGGTCACTGATAAAACTATGATAGATTCTTTTATAGAATCTAGAATCTAGAAGAACAATAAATATTTTTTCGATTGTTTTCTTACCAGATTTAGAGTTCAGATTAAAAGCTTATTTCAATGTAGCTATTTGTAATTTAAAAAAATTGTCATAAAAGTTAAAATTCATCACCATGTAGAAAACTTTTTAGTCAGTTTTAGTCATCGCTTGGATTCTAACTAAAATAACTTATATAAAATTCAAGTTGACACATCTGTATCCATCTTTTAATGAAATTAAGATTGATTTAAAAGATCCTAGATCAACTTTGGTAGTATCGGTTTTGAAACCCAACACTTTTCGTGGCAACTTAATTTCCAAATCTAAAATGCCGTTTGGAAATTCGATTTTCTCTTTATTAATTGATCACCGCCTACAACGATAGGCGGTGATTCTTTGAGTTTAATCTGAAAATTACTCAACTTATTTTGTGTAATTATCACGCATGGTGACTGCCATATTGAGTCACCCTTTTGAAAAAAAAAAGAACAGTACCTCAATTAAAAAAAAAATCAGTGGTATTTATTATAGCCTATCAAAGTTAGTTTATAAAACCCTTTATTCCTTATCTAATTCAAAAACATAGACATTCTATTGTTCATTGAAGCATTTTAACGGTTCTTACTGATAAAAATTGATAACGCTTAGTCAATAAAGTATTAATTTAGTGTAGAGAGACTTCATAATATTTTTACTTTTCCTCATTTATACGGTAGGTATATAGGGAAAGTATTGTATTTGCAAAAAAATCCGAAACCGGGATGTCTCCGGAATTATCCGTTTCAGGAGTATTATCCGTGTCGGTCTGTATGTGTGTGTGTGTCTGGTATCATCGTAGCGCCCAGTGTATTTATGCTAGAGAGATGAAACAGTACAAAAATCAGTCTACCGCTGTAGTTGTGCATGCATGTAGCCATGTATAAGAGTAACATAAGTGCCAAGTTTCATCTCATTATTAGAATTAGTTCAAATTTTATCAAATGACTTGTGTACGTTGTTTAAAAATTGTAAAAAAATCTTTAAATAATCCAATCAAGTTGAAATTTAATAGAAGTGTCAACCATTACGTAATAAATAAGTACAAGTACAAGTTTCGTTTTAAAATGACAAGTATATCTATGATTTTTGTTAGATAATATAAGTTAAGCAGCATCGAGCATGGTCAGTGCCTGGATGGGTGACCGCTGAGGATGACAATAATTTATTTGTCAGCGAAGCGAGTCTGAACAGTTTTTGCTGTATACATTTGACGAATCGTATATTCTAGGGACGAGCGAAGCGAGTCTGAAGTAGGGAGGATGAGCGTAGCGAATCCGATGTAATGAGGAAATGTTCCGAGGTACCCCACACCCAATTTTTTAACATAACAATGTACTCGTACGCTCACTCTAATTCTGTATGAAGCGACTGGTATAACCAACACTTCTAAGGAAATTCGCTCATCATGCACACTCCGTCATTATTTAGAACTATACCTATAATAAAACTCTTCCAAAAGTATTTTTGTAAGTTTTTCTTTATGATATAATTCTTTATTGTTTGCTGTATAAAGATAATAAAACATTAAAGAACGTTTTATATTTAAACAATATCGTTTGATGTTATATTTTTATTACTTTTTTATCCTTTTTAATAATAATCTTTTCTATACGATTAATATTGATATTTGTGAATATAGTATCACTTATGTTTTTTTCCTTTTCCCCTCCGAGAATATCGAAATTAAAAACAAATTTATAATACTGCTTTTTTTGTATTATTTTTTTAATAATAAAAATAACGTTTCAATTGAAATTATTTATTTATACATAATTGTTTTTAAAAATTTTGTTCTCTATTAAGTATAAAGAAAAGAAAGATTGCAATAGCAAAAATTATGACATTTAAATTCTTCATCAAATATCCGTGTATCAGCACCCCCAAAATAAAGACCTTCAGCACCTGACCACTTCGCAGCCATTGCTTCTCGTAGTAATGTCCCAAACTAAATCTTTTAAATCGATTTTATATGAGTCGACTTAAAAAATAATCGACTAAATTCAATCCGAGTCTGATTCAAATTGACTTGATTCGATTGAAGACAACACGGTTAAAATCGACTAAAGTCGATTCGTATCGGCACAATTAGACTTGAGTCGATTTAAATGTACGAGTATACACAAAATATTTGAATTGACTTAAGCCGACATTTTTTATTCGAGTTGACTAGCATTCGTCTTTTACCGACTGGAATCGACTTGAATATACATTATTTTTTTGAATCCATTTGAATTAGACCTGATTCAATTTGAATCAACTCTGCTCCAACTCGAATTGATTTGACTCGACTTTAGTTGCATTGAATCGGCTGGAGTATATAATTCAAGAGTCCATTTAAATTACTTGAGTCGATTTAAATCGACTCGGGTCGAGTAAAGAGATATAAATTAACACATGCAGACTCAAATCGAATTGAATGACTTGACTAAGATTTACTCGACGTTTCAAATAGGCTTGAAAAAAATCGACTTGGCACATCACTAACTTCGCAGGCCTTACCTAGTCAGCATAGAAGAAGTCCCTTTTGTTAATCTTTTTTATTATTTTTATTTATTTATTACATAACATATTGTCATGTATTTAGCGAATGTTTATTACAACGACTCACTATGGCCGCTTCGGGGCACAAATTGTAAAGAATGACTAGGATAGTGGGTAACCAGGGTGGGGAGGTAGCTGGAAAGGAGCTCTCTTCTTTTAATGCTCTAAATGTCTATTTTTAAATAGCAACAGCAACAGTTATCAGGATGAAATTTAAAGGATCAATTATCCACCCATAGTAGATAGATTTTCATTTGTATCAAGTTTCGACTCGATTGATAAATTTTCGGTTTTAAACGAATATTTTAATTTTTAAATGACGCAAAATGTGTTTAAAGGTCACTGGGCAGCACCACTAACCCTAAAGTTTCAACAAGTCAATATTTAGAGCCAATATTTAACTATCTAACGTGAACACATGAGGAGACACAGACAAGACGCTTTCACTCACAAAACGAGACACAAACACACAGACAGGATCATAGAAACCTATCAGAACGTCATAAAACTGCAATGATTTTGATGAATGATCATTGATGAAACCTTGAATGATTTTGATGAAACCTTGATTTCGAATTCTTTGAGTGAACATTATGTTTTTCTTTTATAAGTTAGTAGTAAGTGAAGAAAAGTAATTTTAGTTACTAGCCGGGATTTCACCGGAATTATTTCAGGTATTTTTAAGGGCTCACCTTAAAATCACTTGATGAAAATGTTATTATAATAATAGTAACTAGCATGTTCAAATTATAGATAAAGCAAACCCATTCTCTCACAACATAAATAAAACAATACAACAAGATAAAGTTTATAAATAAACTGATCTGGCAACAGAATTGATAAGGTTATGGAGATGAAATCAAAGATAATACCTACAGTTCATTTTGCAAATAGAGTTATACCTAAAGCTATAAACACATCAGTAGATACTATAGATCTATCTACTACACTTAACAATTCAAAAATCTGTTAAATTGCAAACCTGTGTAATAGTAAGAAAAACGCTAAATATGGAATAAATTCTCTTTTCATCAAACAATGAGACATGACTACAACAAAAGCCTACACTGGGACGGGACACCATACATCTTTCAAAATTTAAAAGACGGTGACTTGGTACCAACCCGTCCCGTTTAGAAATCTCCTTGCTAGATTTATAAACAGGACGGGGTACTACCAAGTGCTAAGAAAATTCTAGAAAGAATTGAATATAACAATAATAATCATACATTTGATAAGGAGCTGCTTCTGTGGTCAAGACCATTAAAGCGTCAGTATTTATACTGACTTTTGACACCACGGAGGTCTGGAGTTCGTATCCCAGGTTACTCTCAGTTTATATTAGATTATTGGTCAAATAAATTATCATCAACTTTAGATTACACTTGGAGCGTAACGGTTGCCACTACCACCTAAGGTGTTTCCCGCAAGGGAAATCCCTTTTGAGCCAAAAGCTCTAAAGGGGCATTATTATTATTATAATACATTTCATCTCAACATATTAACGTTACATGAACATTCTCTATGCTCTTTTAAAATCATGCATCTTCTTTACACACTGATAACATTATCAGAAGGTATTATTGTTATCATTTTGTCTACACTGATCGTACGACAAGACTCGACCTTGGTGTGTAACCTCACAGTCTATCACGAGCTAGCAAACAAAACTATGCAAACATTATGTTATCAGTTTAATTTTAAAGTGCACTTGAAAAATGGCTTAAAATGTAGAGTGGTTTAACCTTGAAGAGTCGTTAAAAAATATTAACATGTCAAATCAAATAGAACCGTGATCAGCCTGATAGGCAAGATGGTACAGAAAATATTCAATGGTGTAAGAAATATCAGGATTGCAAACGCGTGTATGGTAAAGTTTTAATAAAGTTCTTTATTGTAAAAAAAAGTAAAAAAATTATTTGTGTAACCCTAACCCATATTATGTTTATTGATAATTGAGGCGTGCTCAAGTTATAAAGCTTAAATTTAAACCTTGAGCAAGAAATTGCTTTTTAAGCACGGAAACACGCATTCCAAAGAAAATTCGCCCGGTATGTGAATAACCACGCCAGAGGTGTGTGTTTTGACCTTTTGTGAAGGTGAATTTATTTTGTGAAAATTTAGTTACAGTAAAAATTCGCTAAAAGTTCTCTAATTATATATCTTGATAATCTTCTATTAAATATTGACGATGTTTATAATAAACTTTAAATATTAAACGTAAGCAATAAAAATACACTAAAAATAACCAAATTATAAATTACTGAATTGTCAAAAGAAAATGGCGTTATTGCAATTAATCCCAGTTCAGCATTAATTACATATTTAAGAGCTTAATCATTCTGTAGTAAGCAATGATGGAGCAAAAAAGAATCATTTAAATTTATTGAAGCGCAATAAGGCAGAATATTTAATTACGTACCCAATAAACATTATCTTGATTATTCCGGTAAGTAAGCAATGATGGAGCAAAAATAATAATTTGAAAGCTAACTGCTTAGGCTAAAGTATTAACATTAATAATAAGAATTTGCCAAAAGTAAACATGCTGCAGGAGTGTAAAAAGTTAATTTACATTGATTGACAGAATGTAAACAAATTAATTAGTAAACGTATTTTTACTTATAGATTTAAAAAAATCGCTTATACGTATAGTGGCAGTATGCACTTATATAAACCAGTAATATGACGCACTGATAAATTACAACAAACAAATAAAAAATGTGTCGTGAGCAAAATTTCCGAGGTAGCACGTACCCGATTTTTTGCTATTATTAAATTTCTTCCCTCGAAGATAAAAAAGAAAAAGGGAATAGAATAAAGATGAGACTATAAAAAGGTAGTTTGAGGGCGCGGTGCCAGTTATTATCATAATGTTCAAAAAACTGGGATCCATCTCACTAAAAACTCCCAAGAAAATTGTCGAAGCGTGGCTACCCAAGGATGAAAAACTAAAATAATTGTCTTTTTAAAACGTCCCAAACCAGTGCGACCCATTATCGGTTAACTCGAGAGGAAAAACAACTTTACGTTACATCTGTCTATGATTTGACTATATTATCTTTTTTTTTTTGGTCGCTAGGGCATTTTTTCAACTGAAAATTGATTTTTATTTTTATTCAGTGAAAAATGAAGTGAAATTATGATCCATAAAACTTATAACAAAAGGACAAAAGAAAATGAAAAGATCAAAGCAACAAAAAAGGATCCTTAAATATTCGGTGACGATTTTACAGAGATTTCCATCTTATTGTTCTATTGTACTTATTGTTTTTATAGGCAATTTTTATGATTGCTATTAAAATATTTTATATTATAAAACTTCTACTCCCAATCTACCGCAGGTAGCAGTATATTTTAAAAAGAAATGAATTCATTTTAGAAATCTAAAATGAGATTTTATCATAGTCATAGTGTCAGTCATTTTATGACGTTTTTAGTCATTTTTATAAAATAAAACTTGGCACAAAATCATACTTAAATTACTACCCTGGTGAACGTGCTAGCTTGTGTGTGTGTGCGTCATCGAAAAATTTTAAAAATTAGAAGGATTGACAAACCGATTTGATATTTGATGCAAATGCACCTGTTTTAGAGATAAATTTATCTCTCAAATTTTATCTTGATACCTCTGGTAGGAATTTCTCCAGTTTTTAGCACAAACTATGAATGAAGCCTTAACATTTCTTTGTTATGCTATTTCTTAATTAAAACAAAACATAACACAACTTAAGAACACAAATCACTTGTGTTCTTAGTCAAAAATATATTGACTACTAGAAAGTACAACTTTATTTTGCGGTACAAAACAAGAGGCCTTCGACGCTGGGTACCGCTTTTTGGCCATATAATTGTTGCCCTATATTAGTTTGTCATATTTTTTTTTATTAAATTATCTTTATTTATAAATTAATTGACATAGCATACAATGAACATAAAAGATCAGCTTGTTCATGATGGCCCCAAGGCCTGAGCTGAATATCAGTTGAGTCCCTTAGAAACAAACGTCTAGGACCAAAATCTCGTTCAACATAACCACCACACACACACACACACACACACACACACAACACACACACACACACACACACACACACACACACACAACAACATATATATATTATATATATATATATATATATCCTCCCCCATTCTCCTACTCCTGAGCCCAATTTCATAAGCTCATTTTTCTTTAAAATTCGGTAAAATGAAGAAAAAATCAAAAAGGTAGAAAGACGAGACGCTGAGAAGTTAATAAGAGTGACTGAAACCGGAAAGCCTATAAGAGAGAGGTTACGTTTTTAATAAGAAATTATCAAAAATATTAAGAAGGCCGCTAAATATAATTTTACGAAATAAGTTAAAACATCGAACCTTGGCGGCGACGCCGGGATTTAAGTCTAAAAACTGGACTCCTGGCAGCCATAATCTATCGCCATCTAGAAAAATCTGAATCTTAATTTTGTGTTAGGCATTAGATGAGTGCAAACATGAGGACAAGCAAAGAGGGTTCGATATTGTGAGAAAAACACCGAGGTACCCAGAGCCCAATGTTAAAATTTAGAAAGACATAACGTAATTCACACAAAAATACCGTTTAAGATCCTTGTAGCCCCTCGTAGTTTATTTTTCAAGAACCATTTCGTTAAAGCATACTTTTATTGAACATAAATATTTTTATGATAAAAAAAAATAATGAAAAAGAAATATATACGACCTGCGACGATCTACCACAGAAGTTACCCATAAAATTACCCAAATAAAAAATACCAATAAAAACTCCAATAGTCCCAAAAAACTAATAAAAAGGGAAAAAAAATAAGCTCATATTCTTTACTGGATGACAAACAAACTCATAATATCTAATAATGGGAGACTTTACTATTAAAGGATTTGCTTAAGGGTTCAATGCAATAGCGTTTATTCGTAGCATCTACACATGATGGTCCTGTTTTCAGCAATATGCAAACAGTATATTAAGAGCTTTGCTCAAAAATTGAAAAAAAATAAATAAAGCCTATCTATGCGTGATAGGGGCTTGCTAAAGACTATTATTAATATGAATAAACTGGATCAACATAAGAGTAATAAAAAAAACCGTTTAAGGCATTTACAGTCATTAAGGCACATAGATTATAAACCCTGCGGGAACTACCTCAGGTGGGTCAAATTTATTATGCTCTAAGCATTAATTAAAGTTGACGAAAAAACAAATTCAATTCTTAAAGAAAAGGGCTACAAATTCCGATCTTCCGGTGTGTAAAGTAGACACCTTACATCCTCAATAAAGAAGTTGAAATTAGTTTTTTACGGTCTGCGACACTTTAGTAGTTTATTACTGTCGCAGGCGATCGCAAAAAGTGTACTGTCAAATTTTTACATATAAAAATTAAAACAAAAAAGTTTTCCGTCACCTACTTCATTTTCGTTAAAAAAAATCACAAAATTGTAAGTGAAATTAAGTACCTGTTTTAATCCTGTGCTTGCTTTATCCTCTCCACACATTAAGCAACACGTGCGTTTCAACATTAAGGGTCAAGCATATGGTGATGAAGTATTTGAAAAATTTACATTCATTAGCTATGCTAAGCTCCTGGAAAAGAATTAAAACAATAATTCCGAGTTAAAAAATAGCACTGATATATCTCCGAGTTATTAAAAACTAGAGGGGTGGTTTGAAAAAAAAATTAACAAAAAAAAATACTGAAATATTCACTAATTCAATCATTTTACCCCTTTTCATGTTTTGATTTGGTAAAGGCTAAAAGTTAATCTGCAAATTCGCAGGTTTAAAAAACAAGCGGAATCCTCCCTCCTCCCCTCTACAAACCCCTCCCTAACATGTCATTCTTCTGATGAGGAACTACATCACTCATTTTATGATAGAAATTTGCATCTATCTCTATAATAGAATAGGAAAGCAGTGTAATTAAAAAAATAGTTGACATATACTTTATTCACCAAATGACCATGGATATTTGGTATCTGTTTGGCTGGGTAATCGATAAACGTGCAATTTACTTGCGGGCACAATAAACCCATTCCTGGGTCTATTGTGCCAAGTACAAGTATTGTATATATTTTACAGAAATGTGTCTCACAAGAGCAACAAGATAAAAATGTTTCAATATATACATATACAGGGTGTTTCATATAAAGGTGTCCACCAGAAAAGGAGGTGTTAGTACTCTTCAAAGGAAAAAAAATATCCTTAATATAAACCCCGATCTCCAACTGTTTCCCACAAGGTCAAATTTAATATTTTAAAAAAATATTTGACCTCACATCATAAAATTGTTCATAGGGATTTAACTATTCAAGCTAGAAAGGCGAAATTGGTATCATTAAAAAGCTGAGTAAATTCCTAAAGGACAAATACTAACTATGTCAAATATTTTGGAACTACTGCCAAAAATTTTGCATGAAACATGTTTTTTTTTAAAATGAATTTATGAAATTTTTTAGTAGGGCATTAAAGGAAAGTAAGAGATGAGCAAAAGTTCAGCCAAGAACGGAAAAAACTTCCTCATGACTGCCTTTAAGAAAATTTAAATATTTTCATACATTCAATAGTCAAAAATGTAAGCTATTGTTGCTAGAAGTTGCAAAACTGATCATTTTTGTCGTATAAAGTGAAAATAATGTGTTATTTTAACAAAATATTTTATTTTCGAAATAATTTGAATGTATGAAAATATTTACATTTTCTTAAAGGGCAGTCATGAGAGAAGTTTTTTCCGTTCTTGGCTGAACTTTTGCTCATTTCTTACTTCCTCTAATGCCCTACTACAAAAATTTCATAAAATTCATTTTTTAAAAAAAAACATGTTTCATGCAAAATTTTGGGCAGTAGTTCCAAAATATTTGACATAGTTAGTAGTTTGTCCTTTAGGAAATTTACTCAGCTTTCTAATGATACCAATTTCGCCTTTCTGCTTGAATAGTTAAATCCCTGATTAACAATTTATGATGTGAGGTCAAATTTTTTTTTAAAAATATTAAATTTGACCTTGTGGGAAAACAGTTGGAGATCGTTTATATGAAACCCAGTATATATATATATATATATATATATATATATATATATATATATATTATATATATATTATTAATATATATATATATATATATTATATATATTATAATATATATATATATATATATATATATATAATTGTAAGTATATAATTGTATGTATGTAAGAGGACACGATAATTTTCGATCACTTTCTCGGATCGAAATGAAACTTAGTACAAAAATCAACCTTCTTAATGCGCCTAACCTAGAATAATGACTCCACAAACATTTCAAAAATGACAAACCTTTAACAAGTGTTTAGATTGGGCTTAAATCTTTTACACATTAGTATGTTTGGTTACAAAATTACGAAGTTACATTTTATTACACGTTTTAGTTTCTGTTTTATTGATTGACATAAACAACATAATGTAAACAAATCACGTTTTTGACTAATACATTTAACAATTCGCTTATAACGTAGCATTATGCCACTTACATAAACTAGTAATATTACGAACTGATGTAGGACGAAGGCCATGTGGTCCAAGGCGACAGGCATGCGCCTGCTTATATCCTTTTAAAATTTGGTGTACATGTGCATACCTTACACAATTAGAAAAGGCCCTGAGAGTCCCAAAAAGATGTTTCAAGGCTCTTTATGTAATGAGATCGAGTATGACCCACTAGAGATCTCTGACGTAACTGTACAACTTAAGCTGATCAACCATACGAGATGATTTGACGGATAAAATCACCAGAGGGTTCATCAGATTTCCATTTATACCTCCGTCTTCTTTTTCGTGAGTTATCAATCCTATTGATAACTGATAACTATTGATTGGAATATTGCAGTTCTCTGCTCTTGGCTAGACTTTTAAGTTATAATGTGTTCGAAATTGCAGTCCGTCCTTAATCCTTTTTATCAACTCTATAAGAGAGTGGTTAAATTGAGTTATGGAGTCTCACAATTAGGAATAGAAATAAAACAGTCTCTCCACAATAACTTGTAATATATATAACAAAACTGACTTTGAGGAGTAATCTTTGAGGGGCTATTGAGGAGAGATTGTTTTCTTTCATTCTTTTTAAAGATATTCGAAAACTGAAGCTCATAAAAAAATTAAGTGATGTATTTTTTCTGTAAAAACGTTTAATATTGAAATTGAGTTGATATATTTGAGTTTAATATTTGAAATTGAAAGCCAGCGATAGTTATGGGAGGTTTCATATCTTTCATAATCGAATTTATATAAATGAGTTTAAGTCTTGACTGCTGATGATACCTTCTACTAATTAATCCTCAGAGACCAAATAACCTTCTACATTATCAAATAACCTCTTTTAGTTTTATACAAAACCGTAGCGTATTCGCTACGCCTCAAATAAACAAACATTTCAGCCAACACGAAATACAACAATAAATTAAAACATAACAAGGTAATTATAAGAAAAATATATAAATAAAAAATTATTATAACTGGGTCAGTAAACAGATAACACTACGCCTTAAATATGTACGACACCCTAATAAATTTATAAATTTTGGCAAAGACGCTTATAAACAACGTAGCGAGATATTCGACACGGAAAAACAAAATGAATTCCCAAGAATTTAAATTTGAAGAATAACAAAAATTGTGTAAATATGTTTTTAATTTGATGTCGACAATAATTATTTAACTTCCAATTATATAAATAAATTAATTGAAAAAGTATGGCTATAGCAATTAACCAATTTGTGTTTGTTCGAATGACACACCAGTATTTTTTAATAAGCGACACACCTATTTAGAAAATACAAATAACTATAGACTAGAAGATGACTGTGCTTTATTTTTCTTTAAAAGATAATATGTTATATATTTTGGCAACCAAATTGTCATGATGTGTTTGCATTCAAACTTGTTGTGAGATAAATTTTAAAATAGAAGAAATGTAGAAAACTATTAATTTGTTTTGTCATATTTTATAATATTGACGCATAATGATGCAGCACTTTTATTTTAAAAGTGTAAGAGTCAGGGACAATCTATTAATATTTTGTCAGTTTTAACGAAGGTATTGAAATATTGTCTTATAATAATATATTATACAGAATATAGCCTAAAATATAAATTCATACATCAGGAAGATTTTATTGACAATGGTTGCAAAAAATTAAATTAAAACATTTCGGAATAATTAATAGCATGCATAAACTAAAACTAAGTAATAATATATATATATATATATATATATATATATATATATATAAATATATATATATATATATATATATTATAATATATATATATATATATATATATATATATATATATATATATATATATATATATATATATATATATATATAATATATATATATATGGGGAAACGGACTATTCTAAAACATGTCAATATATTCAGAACATTAATTATTTCTAAACCTGTCGTCCTGGCCAAATTTTAGCGAATATTAGTAATCGCGCATGCGCAATTGAGCGTATATCTATTATCTTATTATTACTGTTTTGAGTAAAATAGAGGAATTAAAACATGCTTACGAATCATTAATCAATACATCATACGTTACATGTAAATTACACCATGAAAAGGAAATAATAAAAATCAATTCATAAATATAAAATCAGATACAAAAATTTTGGTACGAGGTACCTCGGAATTTCACTGGCCTTTGTATTCGGTCACCCTTCAACGTACTGACCTCATTCGATGTTGCTTAACGCAATCGGACAGAAAAACATCGTAGATATAATAGCCATCATGAAATAATACATACTTCATAAACCATTATATAATGGTTTATTACAAAGAAGTATGCACTCGGGCCGATGATTTGTATGTTTTAAAAACTTAAAACTTAATAGACGGCATTCGATCAAAAATTAAGCCAATGCTGATATAGAGAGTTCAGAAAACAGTAAGTAAGTACATTCGTTGGCATAAATTTCAAATTTATCAGAAAAATTGTTGAGATTCATGATTTTTCACGTTTTCGCTGAGTCATACATGATGGTTATTGGTCGTGCTAAGTTTATAATTCACTAAGAGCTAAAATATCAGACCCATACACATACACACTAGGGTGGGTCGAAAAAATGTTACCCCTAAAATTCTGGGGCCGCTAAAAAAAATTGTCGACTCACCCTAACAAACACACTTACAGACAGACAACTTACTAAAACGCCTCTGGAGGTCTTATAATTACTTCACGTAGATAATACAAGTTGAAAGGGCTGTTTCAGTCTTTTACAATATACTTTTCGTATAACTACGGAACAAATAGAAGAAATGTTAAAATAAATAGAAGTAAATACAAAATAAATCCCCGATGAAAGAAAAAAATGCATTCTGAACCTGGACAAATCCCTACTTGTCGTATGTCACGGTAGAATCAACTAAATAAACATTATGCTTATGCGACTGAACGAATTATTATTTAATGAGATATGATATATCCTTCAGCGTTTAATATAATATTATTATATTGATTAACAAAATATTATATCAGCAAAATCTCAAAAAAATACATAACCTAACCTAAAAACAGAATAAGTAATTTTTAAATAATAGTAAATAAATAATAACAATAATTTACCTTTATTGTTAATTTCAAATCAGATTTAATGAATTATCGTTAAACCAGCTATTATTTAATAAAAAATAGCACAATTAAAAAGGGAATTTATCCGAAAAACGAAAGAAATTCGACACGCCATCACGGACAAAATAATTCGATAACGCGGTAAAAACGCGATTTTAACTATTAATTTTAATATTATTGTAACTTTTACGGATAAAATTAATTAGATTAACATCATTTTAAAAAAAATGTCCATTATAAATACGCATATTTCACGAAAAAAGCACGAAGAAAGTAACACGCAATTACTTCTTAAAATTCGTAGTGAAAATCAGTGTGACCAACTCATGTATACGAAATTTCACTAAAGCATATTAAAAATCGTCTATTTTTATTTATAAAATTATTTAAATAATTGTTAATATTATTTATTTTTAAAAAGCGCTTATACTATTTTTTTATAGATTTTAAAATAACGCATTTGTTTTAATATAAAAGAAAACTAAATTAAATGTTTTATTTTACGCAACAAAATTAAATTTTTACGATGTTTACTAAAAACAAACATGGAATATGATTAGTGAGGGTTATTGGTCTTAAATAATTTATAAATGGCGATCCACAGCAAAAGTATAGAATATGTTTTTAAAGAGCTTAAAAACTGTGGTGTTTATAGCAGATCTTAATTTAGAAAAAAAAATTGTAATATTTGCCTTAGTTAAAATAAACGCAACCTTTCCCTGTACAAATGAATGGATTCTTGCCGACTTACTATTTTCAAAGAAAGTAAATATAATTAAAATATAAGCAAC
The DNA here is from genome assembly GCA_018340805.1 of Microvelia longipes. Classification (NCBI taxonomy): domain Eukaryota; kingdom Metazoa; phylum Arthropoda; class Insecta; order Hemiptera; family Veliidae; genus Microvelia; species Microvelia longipes. The sequence continues at coordinate 28,569,273 of JACMZG010001914.1, read as the reverse complement.
GCTTTTCTTGGCAATTGAAAGAGATGATGTGTATTTATTTTTGTACGCGAAAGATAAAAAATAAGGGATTAAAGGAAGAGGGAAGATGGTTTATTAGAGAATCTGACCTTGGACACTTGTCAAATGAATTGAATAGTTATAACCTTGAACGAATTGCTTTAGATATCATTTAAAATCCCTTTGTTGAGAACGTAATTGGAAAAGGCTTACTTAAGTAAATACCACACGGCTTAAGAAAACCATAATTAGTTTTGGGATAACTTGATCCTGAACTTCTTAAGAAACTATTGTTAAATAAAAAGTAAGTAAAAAATGTAGATATCACCGATATGGTTGATTATACAATTTTGAAGCCCAAGCAAAGATTATTCGAGGATCAAAATGAGGCCAAATTTAAGAAGTAGTAAATACTTCGTTCAGAGGCGGGGTATGACAGGGGGTTCAACTCTAACTGTTCACACGATATTTTTTTACCTATAGTTTAGACTCTACCCCGATAAAAAATAAGTTTCAGTGTTCAACCCTAAGTTCAATTTAGATTACATGACAACTGCCAGGAGGTTAAACCACGGAGTACTTAGAACCTCTGGTTAAACTCTCTGGGGGTTGTACACGGGGTTGAACCCCTGCCGAACCCCGTGTGCGAGCGAAGTAATATAGTGTTTTAATTTTATGTCCAATGTTATGACGTAGGCACCGTTTCGTCATTACATTGGACAAATTTAAAAAATTAACATTAACCAATAAACATTCCTTATAAGCTTAGTAATAGCAAGTTATCCGCAATAATAGATCCTAAAGAAAAGAAAACAATTTGGTTTGTATTGATGGTACATATAAATGAATAAGTATAGGTAAATAAAAAAGTACGATGGACAAATGAATTCAAGAGAAGATGAATGTGCACTTGTTTGTTAACATAAAAAACTGAAGAAAATTCAGCTGAAGGTAATTTTTATGCCATAATTCCAATGAAAACAGTCACACACACACACAAACAAAAAAATTGATTCAAATTACTCAGGTCATAAAAAACACTTACTACAAGTGAAATCGGATTTACAGGAGAACACATTACTTCTCCTATATACCTAAATGAGAAGAGTAAAAATCTTTACATATATATATATATATATATATATATATATATTATATATATATATATATATATCTTATGATTTAAAGATCAAGAAAGCTTAATCTTACAGTGGGGCACTGTTAGACACCTAGTTTAGTAAAAAGGTCCGAACAACGAATCCTACTTGCTATAAGAACAATCACCTCTCCTTCATTACTATCACTAAATAAAAAGATATAAGAATAGTAGGATATATGCAAGTAGAAAAGTCAATGTTAATGTCCTCTCATACTGTTCGCTAATCTAAACCAGTGCCAAAACTAGGACTAGTAGGCCTAGAAATCCAGCTTGAGTAATACTAACTTTCATGAACAGCCTTTACAAAGTGATCATATTATTCAAGATTACACCTGGATGCTATTTTTTTATGTATTTTATTTCTTTATAAAATACGACAACGCGAATAAAACACTAGAATTATTATTTCTGTCGTTTTTATTTATTTTATTTTTTGTTACCTAGAATATCACTAATTGGCCCTTGAATCCAACCATTTTGCATTTTAATACATAAAAAGAATATATTCTAATTACTTACCTAAAGGGAAAAAGTTTTTATACAGCCAAGTACATTAATGATCTATTCAAAATTTGCTTTTCTAGATGAGCCACTCAACCAAGAAAAAGTAAGAGACATAGCTTCTAATAAAGAAGCAATACGTAAAAAAACTCTTACATAATGTAAATTAACTTTTTTCATAGCTCTAGAATATCTAGAACATAGTGAAAAAAAAGTTAAAGAGCATTTTCAGAAAAAAGAACTAAAAATATCCCACCTCAACTTACCCATTTTAATGAGGTTTGAATTTTTTAAGGAAAATTTTTAAAAAAATAATTAAAAAAAGACAAACAGAAAATTTTTATCAGTTTTTTTTAGGACAAGTGCCCTCGTAAAAATTGATTCATAAGAACAATAAAGGGCACTAAAGTGGAGTTTTTTCTATTAGTAAGGCCTATTTTTTTAATCGACTATGTTCTATACCATATTTTTGTTGGTCCATACAAAAAATTAAATGTAATATCATCTAAGTCACAAACTATGATGTATTTATTTATTATATATGTTTTCAGGGGTGAAAAAAAGAAGACAAAATGTATATTCAAGCTGATAGAGTTCATAAACTGATTCAATTAGAGGGTTTTTATAAATGTTAGGTTTTAGTCAGGCATTAACGTCATTGTAGGAATAAATAGTAATTTGTCAACGTGGTGAATCGTGCAATGACGTCACACGTTATTCATAAAAACTTCAGGTTATGAAGTTTTTATGACTCCTCCTCCCGTTTGGTTTGTTTACATCGAATTGAAGCGCCTTATAGACTTCCAACATCTTGATGTATATCAACATTCTGATGTCATTATTGTCGAGAACTTAAGTCTACTAAATCACAGGTGAAACCTCAAAATACATTTTAAGTAGAATATGGTAAACAATTGCATGTGTCTCAGATTTTATTTAATAAAAGTTAAGTTAATTCTTATCCTAATGATAACAATACATTATCATTAATAATTTCTCATATGTAAATTATTTTTTTAAAGTGATTGATATTTAAAGAGTTAAATAATAACATAAATGACGCCACAGCCTAATATTTAAGCACTGCGGGTCAACTTTCAAGCATTTATTTACATTTAAAACTTAGTTTAAAATATTATACACCGGTTTAATTAACAAATTTGGGTAAGGGGTACCTCGGAACATTCTTCGCCTTTAATTTTTTTTAAATTCAATGTGACTTTACACACTTAAATGAGTGTTTATGGGGTTTCTTGATTCTTTTTATATGCTATTTTTTGATTTTAAAGAATAGCGTCAAAACTTATTTAATTTTTTTGAATTTTTTAAGAAAATGGAAGTAAGGTAAGCTTCAAATGAGTGCAAATAATGCTGTGTTGTGTAGTGTATAATTTATAATATATACACGCATTTTCTTTGAAAAATTCGAAAAATTTTATTAAAAAGTTGTGGTACTACTGCTTAGGTTCTGGTTATTTATTCTGGTTCTGGTTATATATTTATATACATCGAAAAATTGGATTTTAGCAGAAATTGAATTGATAAGCAAGAAACCGCGCATTTCAAGAAAACTGGCCCGGCTTGCGGACCTCCGCGCCAGAATATTTTTACCGTGCCGCTTCGCGGCCTGAGGATTTCCTTTGGCCCATTGCTGTCTTTTATAGTAGGTTATTTTATTATTATTTGTTTCTTACAAGGCATTTTGCCCAGTATTTACAGAATTTACATCGCGCCGCCTCACAGGCCACCTCCGCGGGTCTGTGAACCTTGCTGAGGCCCCTTCGAGTCCACACTGTTATTGTTTTAGCATTTATACTTACATAACATTTTGCCATGCGAATTTTTAGTCGGTGGTGAAATGGTCAAGTACTTGCCACCCACACAGGCAATCCGAGTTTGATCTCGGACGTTAAGATGATGGTTACGAGCCTTTGAGGTGTCAAGTACTTGTAAAAGATCCCTAACCCTAAATAAACCTCAGTTTGGCCAAATTGTGAGACCCCCAAAAGGTACTTAAAGAAAATATCTTATTATCTTAATATATAAATAACTTATATTTATTTGGTGTATCAACGAGTGGTGCCCAGTCTACAGGAGAGTTAGGACCCCTCTGCCGCCGATGCAGCAGAGGGACTGAAACACCATCACATGTGCTAGGGAATTGTCCAAATAACATGCTCCTTGTAACTCGTCGCCACCATAATTTCAAGCATAAAATCATTGAATTGATGAAGCAAAATGGGTATACTTGCTATGATGAGGTTCATAGCATTGATTCGCACGGCTCCACCAGGTATGCTGACATCATTGTTTTTAAAGATTAAAGTAAAGACGCTTTGGTGATAGACCCTACCGTTAGATATGAAAATAATTATTTAGACCAGGGTATAGAAGTCCATCGTGAAAAAAAGGAAATTTACGACAAGTGCCTTAATTATTACCAAGAAAAGTTCCTCGAAAGACTTGGCCAGTAGAATTATATTGTTAAAGGGCTTTGGTTTGGTTCTAGAGGCACTATACCTAAGTTTACCTCTGTCTATTTTAATGAAATAGGTATAGATAAGGAATTGACAAGAATTGCTGAATCTATAATTTTAGATTCCCTTGGAATTTTAAATTATCATATTAACGGTCGATTTTTAATTTTATTTATCTTTTTTAGACTTTATTTTAGTTTTATTAACTCTTTTGACAAAATTATGCAATGATTCTTAATTTGTTTAGACTTAAGTAAACGGTGATTTATACGCTTATTCTTGTAAATTTCTATTTGAATATAAATTACATACATACATACATATATATATATATATATATATATATATTATATATATAATATGCTGTTTTAGTTTAATTATTGTCTTGTATATGATTGATCAGTATACTGTGTATGTAGCAACTTATTGTAAATAAGCAGCCTCATATTGTATTTTTATAGATATATTATGTTTCTCTCTGTTTGTGCCTTACAACTTCAAGAGCAGGAATTTTTAGTTTAATTATTAAAACGTAAATTAATATCAGGGCTTTTGTGGTTAAGACAGAAATGCCTGCATTAGGATATGAGGTAGAACAATATCTTCTGTGTAAGAGAGTCAGAAAAAATGAGTCCAACAACGTGGCTCACTTACTAGGTGATCTATCACCTCTTCTTAATCACTATCACCTCCACTCTAAAATTAAAAAACAGAAAATAAAATCTGTATATTGTAAAAGAGGACCACTAATTTAAAAAAAACTCAACCTTAACAATAATAACCTATTTTAAAATTTTTATAACTAAAAAAAAATAAAAGGACCATTAAGGTGTAATATAAGCCAATTCTATTTACCGCAAATACGAGTAAAATAAAAAACTACGTCCTCCAAATTGTGAACAACTAGACGTTTTATGTTTTTTATTACTTTAGAAAAGAAATTAATAAAATAATATCTGTATATAATCAGTTAATAAATATTGTTTTTCGCATCCATATTTGATACAGTAAATACACATTGTTATAACCTAAAGTAAAAACTACAGAATTATATGTTTATTTTAAAAGGCTTTTATTCGAAACAAATAAATATTTACAGACATATAAATTTTGGATTTCAGGTTATGCAGAGTTTAAAATAAATACGAAAAAAAGGTCTCAGATAAAGAAAGATATAGTTAATATGGAGTGCTAAGCTTACGACTGCGTAGTTGAGTCGTAGTAATATATTCTATGCTCACACATGAGTTGAGTGGAAAGTAAATATTAAACCAACTTGAATTGGACAAAACCCTACGGGGAGAACTGTTTTCAATTGCTATATTACGGAGATTTAAGGGTGTTTGGTTAACGGGTTTATATGTTTGGGAATTGGAAACTATGGGCTTGCCACGATTTTGGATTAATAACTTTTTTCAACTTAAATATATCACAACTTTTACAAAAATGCCTATGGTGAATTTTATTTATAAAAATTTCTTTTAGCTTGCAAAGGTCGTTAAAAACAACTTGGTTAAAATAAGCCTAGGAAAAAATTGTAACACGTGTATAAGTTTTACTTAAAACCCAAATTATATTTTTACTTCTCATTTATACCGCAAGTAATTAGGAAAACTCTGGTGCGGAGGTTCGCACGCTGGGTGAATTTTTTTTGGAACACTTCCTCTTGCTTACCAATTTAGGAACGCGGCAGTTTTCTGCCCTGCCAAGTCAAAAAGACAAGATATAATACCACGCTTAACCAGTCAAGAAATATTCAAAAACCCACTAAAACGGTCAATGTATATTATACTGTACCCAACAAAGGTCAGTACTCAGGTTTTTGAGGGTCAGTAGCGAGCAAATTCAAAATTCTTATGCTAAACGTGGAGCAAAAAACCTAAACTAGCGAACGGTAATTTCATACTCTGACGTTCTAACAGTATAAACTACTAAGAAAATTTTTATGTGTGAGAACTTTTAGGATTCATCTTATGCTGGTGTGAATTCCTACTTAACAAAATCTGTAATTTGACATTTTTGTACTGAACACGGAGCGAAAAACTTAGCTAGTTATAGTTTTAATCCTAGTACTTAGGTGAGTCAATGTACATAAATACATTGACCTACCTGCGGACTTTACAACTGAATAGATTTTGGTTTTTGTGGACATTAGGTTGTGTCTGATGTCATTTAACATTCCTGTCAATAAGGTTACAAAGGACCCTGTAAAAATGGAAAGACTTCTTATATATAGAGCCTATCTCAAGCCTACATCATCCATGTTAATACATCTGTAGGGTAGCAATAACATAAAGGTCTTACAATTTTTTTATTTCTGGTCTTATAATGTTTGAACAAGATAGTTTCATTTGTACTAAACGGTTAATATGACCACAATTGCATCGTGTTACACCGATTTAAAAAGTCATTTAAACATATTAAGCAACGTTGTAAATAATTATAAGACAAAATTATGGCACTTAAAAATATTAGTATAAGATTAACAACACCAACTTCGTCTTTCCACCAATAAGCTTATTAGTATAAGACTTTTTTTTAATTGTACGTATAAGTAATTATATATATATATAATATATATATATATATATATATATATATTATATATATATATATATGTGTGTGTGTGTGGTGTGTGTGTGTATATACTTTGTAAAAATAAATAATTAAAACATAGGAGCTCGAGTGGTGTCGATTCCACCCTCCACAAACGTCATCCGAACTAACTTACATGCATAATTTTCTGTTAAAAATTCACTAAAACAAACTAATTAAACATTTTTGGCGCTCTAAAAGACAACATAAGTAATGGACATTTCTAAAAATTGTCTCTAAAAATGTGCGTAGAGCGTAGTAGTGCGTAGTAAAACGTAAAATAAAGAAATAAAATTTCACAGAAGGCGGACAGCAAGAAATACCTTCCGCTTGTGGTTGCCAAGAGTCTACCAGTAAAAGTACAACGTCTCATTAAAATTGCAATGATCGATCAATACATGATAAACGATCAAATCTACTTCGTTTAAAATCAATAATTTAAGTTATTTATTTAATTAAAATTTTGATTATTAATTTTTAAATACCGTCCACATATGTTGAAGTTAATTGTTGACATCTATAATGCATGTCAATACGAAATTGTAATTTAAAAAAATATAAACACATCAACATAAAACAAGAAGAAAACATATTGTTGTTTTGCGAAATTTTTTCTTTTTAATGAGTTACGTTATGATTTATTCTCTTTGTTTTCATCGTTCCAAAAATATGTAATCTTTCGAATATCTCATACAATACAGTTACAATAGTTAGAATAGTAAATAAAGAAACGCATTGATTATTTTTAATACTCAAAGAAATTAAAGATTCCTAAAAGAGTTTGTAAAAATAATTTTTAAAAGTAAGATTTTATAGTGTTTCTAAAGACAGATTTACAGGGGCGCAGCTAGTTGGGGTCTGAATTCTTCTGCCCCCACTCGCTCATTAAAGTAAAAGAAAGAAGTTGAGTTAAGAAAACCACAAATGATAATTTTTTGTCAATAAAATAAAATTTAATAAGGTTAAAGCAAGAGGCCTTCGGCCTCTGCGCGGCCACGCGCCTTCCTGTGGTCGCTTGGCGGCCAACAAAAACGTGATTTGTTCATATTATGTCAATTAATGACATCAGCTTTTGTTTAACATATGTATGTCAGTCATATAAAACCGGAATTAATGCTGATAATAAAATTAAACTTTGTATTCTTGTGAACCATACAAAGTTGTATATGTTTATGTATGAATACATAATGTATATGTACTCTCTCTCACACACACACACACACACACACACACAACACATATATATATATTATTATATATATATATATATATATATATATATATATATATATATATATATATATGTGTGTGTGGTGTGTGTGTGTGTGTGTGTGTGTGTGGGTGTGTATTTGATCAGGGAGCCCCTCCTCCCGTGTATACGCGCCTGTTTGTGTGGGATATGATAGAGTTGAATAATACTTCATTATGAGTTTGATTAAGCGGAAAAAAACAATATTTATAAAAGTAGAACAAAAAAAGGCAAACATTTTAGGTAGAAAATGCAAAAAAAACATAAGCAAAAGTTCTTGAAGAGAAAAAAAAATAAATAAAGCATTAAAAAATACATTTTATTTAATGTTTATTCAATTTTAAACAATATACTTACATTGTTGGTGTTGTGCGAAAATTTAGACCCGCTCTTGAGAAAACATTGGCTACGCCACTGCACAGTTACCAACTCCCCTGCTAATACAATAAAACATAGTTAGTAATCCGCTCTCAATTCTTATTAAATTTCATGCTTATAATTATTTTAAAATGGTGAATTACATATTGTTGTTGACTTAAGCAACTCAAACTTTTAAAGAATAGAAAATATATTAAATAAGATATAGATAGAAAATATAATGCGAACTAAAATACTACAAAATATAATACTATAAATCTGTAATACTAGAATATTAATAATTTATCCTCTGACATATAAAACTGTCAAATTTCAAATAAAGTCGAAGTAAGAGGGGAGGGGAGGTAAAAAAATTTAAAGAAGAAAATTAAAACAAGGGTTTTATTACTCGACAAGAAAAACAGAAATTGAACAAAAGTATTATTGTAAAATAATGATTTTTCAAGGTGACCTCAATGGTAGTGAAAATTTAGATCAAAAGATGTTTTTAATAAAAGAAAATTTAAAGATTTAAAAAGATTGTTGTCTAGAAAAACATGACGAGAAATCAAATAGACAATAGAATTTTGGAATTTCAGGGTTGTTTTAAAATAATATTCTACGCAAATAATAATGGAACAATGAGGGTGTAAATCAGGGGGCTTCTTTCTTTACAGAACTACAATCGATATAAGGAAACATCAAATGCTTTTATGACAAAAAAAATGAAATTGAAAATTTATTAAGGAAAACCAAACTGGAAAAAAAGAAGATGATGGAAAACATAGTTGATTTTTTCCTGATTATAAATATATTCCCAGCAGTAATTGCGGCAGAGGAGAAATTTCTTCTTAACCAGACCAACAAGAGCCATTTTAAGGCATTTTAAACCAATATATTAATGGATAAGCCCCCTATTTTGGCACCGGAAGTCTAGGAATCGCAGCGCGGGCTACTCGACTTAGCAGAATAAGATAATGGGGTCATTCATAGAGTTTTGCACTTAATATATATATATATAATATATATATATATATATATATATATATATATATATATATATATATATAATATAATATATATATATATATTATACATTTATTTTTCATTTTTATATTTGTTTTATATTTAGCTGTCAGGAGGCTAAGTTATCTGAAAGAGGGTTGGACCTCATAAGCATCATTGTCTTAAGAAATTTCGCAAAAAAGTAACATTAGGTAACTTAAGTGCCTAAACTACACTTAACTAAAAATATAAATAATTTTAACAACTGTTATTATTTATCTGAATATTTAAATAAGTAGTGACAAATCCTAGACCAATTTATAAAATTGAAAATCTTATTGCAATAAGAAATGTGTTAGTATTAGTAATGTTATTAGTTTGGCAGTAGACCCGGGTCTCAGGACCATGCTAGAGTCTCCGAGTCTAGCCGACCAGACTCAAGAAAAACTTGGTCTCACAATCCCCTGAATACTTTCTTAAAAGAGATTTACGACCGGCAACCCAATTTCAAATTACCCTATTTTCTCTGTAGATAAGAGTTTTATTATCCCTCAAAACTATCCCGCTTTAAGTGCAAGGATAGAAATCCCCCACCTTGTAATAGTAAGGGGTAGAAAAAGTTTTTTGTCTGTATTATTTTTTTTGTGTAGAAAAATTACTTTTTTCTTTCATATTTTTTTCTGCGAATTTCATTAAAATTCGTTGAAAAATACATAAAAAATGTCATAACAAGAAGTTTACTTAAGTATACTATGAAGTATAATGAGTGTACTACTGTCTTTTCCTGTCGAGATTTCTACTGCTAAGTCTAATTAGTCAACTACTATGTCTGCTACAAAGTCTACTATATAAAGTCTGCTATTAAGACTACGACTAAGTCTGCTACTATGTCTAGTATATATAGTATAGTATATCTATAGTATAGTATATCTCTGCTACGAAGTCTACTTATTCTGCAACTAAGTCTACGACTAAGTCTGCTATTTAGTCCACTTGGTCTTTTATTAAGTCTACTACTAAGTCTGCTATCATGCCTACTACTAAGTCTGAAACTATGTCTACTTAGTTACTATTAAGTCTGCTACTAAGTCTACTTAGTTTACAACTAAGTTTGCTACTTAGTCCATACTATTATTTCTACTTAGTAGACTTAGATAAAATACTTGATTTACGTACCGAGAAATCGAGGAAACAAGTCATTGGCACTAAAGTCTATCAGTTGGTTCCATACTTAGTTCCAGCCATAATCTCTCCTAAGCTATACCCCTGTACCAACTATATTATTGTATATAACCTATGAAATTCCCATTTTAATTATTTTTATGGCCAGAAAATAGCCAAAAGGTTTGTTAAGTTTTTCCTGAGAAATAGCCGAAGCAACCATACACTTTTTAATCTTGAAGTTCAGGCGAGAGAGTTAACGTCGAGGGTATAATGGACCACATTATCAGAGATGCAATGAGACCAAAAAGATTAAAACGTTATTGCTAATGCCTCTTCTCTAGAAGTCTGACTTCAAGAATTAGAACCACAAAAACCTTATACCTACTATTAAATAAATGTTTAAATTATTTAAAATAAAGTACATTAAAAACATGTACATTTTTATGATAGTATTTTAGAGGTCCCATTTTTCAAAAGAGAGGTTAGTTTAAGTTAAGAAAATAAAATATTGTTATTTTTATTAGAAATCTTTTTATTTATGTTTCATGTTATTATCTTTACTTTTAGTGGTCTTTGTTTTTTTGCGATATCTTTCTTTATTACCCTTTAAAAGAGAGAAACATTAAAAAATTGTAATATCATTGTTGTTGCGTAATAAACTTAGTTTTTTTGGCAGAATGCCGAATATAAATTTTAACGATAATAAAACCAGGGAACGGTCTTATGTGTTTTAAGACTTTAATACGCCTCAAAGGACCCATTTGTTGGCTCGATAAGTTCGGTAATAAAGTTCACCACAAAATAGCCCATTAAATGGCTATTTTGTGATCTTTTAATGATCATCTAAAGGGGTTGTATTTGTATGAAAATCATTATATTTATATAGAGAATATTGGTCTACTTACATCATAATTTTAGAAACCCAACTAAACCCTGCCCTTGTAGTTAGGAATTAAAATAAAAATATGTATTTCTTAAATTCTCTATCGTATTTTATGTAATTTTAATCAATACAAAAAAGAAGCAAATAGAGACTAGAGTTCATACAATAATTCTTCTATTTATTATATCATTTTGATTATCGATTATTTATATTTTTTTATTTATAATTATCAATAGTAAATTAAAAGAGTAGATTTCTGCCGGTCGTTTTGCACAAGTAATTGATTTACAGTCTTTGGGCTGCTCAGAGTAAGCGAAGAAATTATATATATATATATATATATATATATATATTATATATAATATATATATATATTATATATATATATATATATATATATATATATATATATATACAGGGTGTTTCATATAAAGTGTCCACCAGAAAAGGAGGTGATAGTAGTCCTCAAAAGGAACAAAAAATGTCCTATAATATAAACCCCGATCTCCAACCGTTTTCCCACAAGGTCAAATTTAATATTTTAAAAAAATACATGACCTCACATCATAAAATTGTTGATAGGGTTTTAACTGTTCAAGCTAGAAAGGCGAAATTGGTCTCATTAGAAAGCTGAGTGAATTTCCTAAAGGACAAACTACTAACTATGTCAAATATTTGAGAACTACTGCCCAAAATTTTGCACGAAACATGATTTTTTGAAAAAAAAAAATGAATTTTATGGAATTTTTACAGTAGGGCATTAGAGGAAGTAAGAGATGAGCAAAAGTTCAGCCAAGAACGTAAAAAACTTCTCTTATGATTGCCCTTTAAGAAAATCTAAATATTATTATTCATTCAATAGTCAAAAAGGTAAGCTATTGTTGCTAGAAGTTGCAAAAACTGATTATTTTTGTCGTATAAAAGTGAAAATAATATGTTATTTTAACAAAATATTTTATTTTCGAAAGTAATTAAACAATACGATTTTTATACTCTAGAAGGTAAAATAAACCCATTATATTCCTACACATTTTTCTCTAAAACCACTCTTTCCTCTTGCTTTAGAGATTTTTAATTATTTTATGTACCATGTAATTAACATTGTAGACATATGCAAAAATGCCAAAAAATATCAGTTTTCCCAACTTCTAGGAAGAATGGCTTAACATTTTGACTATTGAATGTATAAAAATATTTAAATTTACTTAAAGGGCAATCATAAGAGAAGTTTTTTCCGTTCTTGGCTGAACTTTTACTCATCTATTACTTCCTCTAATGCCCTACTGTAAAAATTCCATAAAATTCATTTTTTTCAAAAAATCATGTTTCGTGCAAAATTTTGGGCAGTAGTTCTCAAATATTTGACATAGTTAGTAGTTTGTCCTTTAGGAAATTCACTCAGCTTTCTAATGAGACCAATTTCGCCTTTCTAGCTTGAACAGTTAAAACCCTATCAACAATTTTATGATGTGAGGTCATGTATTTTTTTAAAATTAAATTTGACCTTGTGGGAAAAACGGTTGGAGATCGGGGTTTATATTATAGGACATTTTTTGTTCCTTTGAGGACTACTATCACCTCCTTTTTGGTGGACACTTTATATGAAACACCCTGTATATTATATATATATATATATATATATATATATACAGGGTGTACAAAATAAACTCCCTTCCCGAAAGGAGGTGTACTACAGCTAATTTCCAACAAAAAACTTCATATTAACTATAGTCCGATTTTCAACCGTTCTCCCTCAAGGTCAAATTTTATGATTTTTAAAAAAACGCGTTGACTTAACTTCATAAAATGACCAATTGTGGCTAAACTATAACTGCTAGCTTCAAAATATTGGTTTCGTTGGAAAGCTGAGAAAATTTGCTATAAGACCACTCACTTGTAATTTCAAAAACAATTTAACATAACAGCCAAAAAGTGCATGAAATCAAAAATTAGTAAAATTTTATGATTTTCCAAAAATTTTGAAGTTACTTTGATGAGAAACTAGCAAACTTGAGAACCTCTTGGTTTCAGGAAAACTACCTTGATTACTCCTCTTTAAGTCAATACCCATATCATTATACGTTGATACGGTGATTTTTTCAGAAAAAGCAAAAATAGGCCCAAAAAACACGCTAAAAATGACTCTTACAGAAGTGATTTCTGTATAATAGTCCAAGAGCCAGACGCAAAAAACGTGACCGTCTAGCCCCAAAGGTTTAACCCACTAGATCGACTTATTCTGGCTCCCTGATAATGAATCAGGTGGTCTGCCGTTTCAGATAAGGGAAATTTAGCCCCGGGGCCCCTTTAAAATCCGAAAAATGACCCCAAATTCTGTTTTCGCCCAATAACGGTGTTTCTATTGATTTTATCTAAAAACTTAAAGGGTTGTTTTTTAAAGTTTATTAAATTTGTGATAAATCCATTTTTTAACCATCAAAATCGGTCTAGTAAAACCGGAGATACAAATGTTGAAAGATCACCGAAAAAACATGTAAAAAGCATACATTTTTGTTCAAAAACCTTAAAATGTCATGTTTTTCCATATTAACATGTGTAAGAATTCAGCAGACTTAAAAATCATGCATATTCTGTTAAACTGCAGGTAATTAGAGTTGTTCTAGAGAAATAAGTCAGCACAGCTCTAATATGTGATGACTTACTGACCGACATATAATGCTGAAAGATAGGTTAAAACTTGAATTTTAGAAAAATACACTTTTTTCAGCATTATATGTCGGTCATTAAGTCATCACATATTAGAGCTGTGCTGACTTCTTTCTCTAGAACAACTCTATTACCTGCAGTTTAACAGAATATGCATGATTTTTAAGTCTGCCTAATTCTTAAACATGTTAATACGGAAAAACATGACATTTTAAGGTATTTGTGCGTTTTTGGACAAAAATGAATGCTTTTTTGATGTTTTTTTCGGTAATCTTTCAACATTTGTATCTCCGGTTTTACTGGACCGATTTTGATGGTTAAAAAAAGGATTTATCACAAATTTAATAAACTTTAAAAAAAACCCTTTAACTTTTTAGATAAAATCAATAGGAACACCGTTATTGGGCGAAAACAGAATTTGGGTCATTTTTCGGATTTAAAGAGGCCCCGGGGCTAAAATTCCCTTATCTGAAACGGCAGACAACCTGATTCATTTATCAGGGAGCCAGAATAAGTCGATCTAGTGGGTTAACCTTTGGGGCTAGACGGTCACGTTTTTGCGTCTGGCTCTGGACTATTATACAGAAATCACTTCTGTAAGAGTCATTTTTAGCGTGTTTTTTGAGCCTATTTTTGCTTTTTCTGAAAAAATCACCGTATCAACGTATAATGATATGGGTATTGACTTAAAGAGGAGTAAACAAGGTAGTTTTCCTGAACCAAGAGTTCTCAAGTTTGCTAGTTTCTCATCAAAGTAACTTCAAAATTTTTGGAAAATCATAAAATTTTACTAATTTTTGATTTCATGCAAATTTTTGGCTGTTATGTTAAATTGTTTTTGAAATTACAAGTGAGTGGTCTTATAGCAAATTTTCTCAGCTTTCCAACGAAACCAATATTTTGAAGCTAGCAGTTATAGTTTAGCCACAATTGGTCATTTTATGAAGTTAAGTCAACGCGTTTTTTAAAATCATAAAATTTGACCTTGTGGGAGAACGGTTGAAAATCGGACTATAGTTAATATGAAGTTTTTTGTTGGAAATTAGCTGTAGTACCACCTCCTTTCGGGAAGGGAGTTTTATTTGTACACCCTGTATATATATATATTATATATATATATATATATATTATAATATATATATATATATATATATATATATATATATATATATATATAATATATATATATAATATAAAGTATACTCTTGGATTAAATGGAAAGATAGCAAATTAAAAAGAAAAATAATAAAGCCCAAATGAAACATTTTGTATGAAGCTAAAATATAATAATAATAAGATAGGTTGTTGAGGCTAGGTAAGAAAGAGTGTTTTTTCAAGTAAGACAGTAAGATAGTGTTGTTCGATAAAAGTTTTCTGGGTTTATACCTTAAAATAACATGAAATATGTCGTAAAGTTAGAGAGAAGAGAATTTCATAAACTCTTGGATTTGTTAAAGACTATAAAAAATATAGCCTCGGGACATGGGACATGGGCACCTGACCAGGGTGATAAAGAGGTAAAAAAAAACAAATGACAAGACAACAAGAAAATATTTTAAAAGGAAATAAAAAGAATCAGGTATCGCAACCTTGGTACACAGCTCCGGACTTGCTTCACCACTTGCCCTCAGGATTCAATGTTACCCAAAACACTTTTAAGTTAGTCATATATATGACAACATGCGTGCCAAATCTTAAACCGATCGACAAATTTTCCGCGTGGTATGATTTTTCTTATTTTTGCCGAGTCATTATTGACGAAAATATTACTATCCCGAGAGCACAATTAGGTCTAAAAATTGATTCTTCTGTCAAGTTTCAACTCTCTAACATAAATACACTAGGAGATGTTATAACTAATAACTCACACATACAGGCTGACAACTTTGCAAAAACTGCTCAAGAAACATTAAAAAGACCTGAAACAGATTATTCCCGATAACATCCTGCTTTCAGATTTTTTCAATACACAATACTTTTCAATATTTATATCTACGGTAAAAATGAGGAAAAGTTAAAAAGACTACATGACGAAAATCAGAGTGCTGTTGCATTAAGAATACAGTAAATACAATTTGATTTCTGACAAAACAAAAAATGGAATTAGAGTTTCACCTATGCAGGTAAGAGGACCTTCAATCCGGACACCTAGGTAGGAAAGCAGCTCAGCTGTCACTCTCTTAGCTGTCATCCCAACTGTAACTCTTTCATTCCTATTATGTCATTTCAATCACACCCTAAAGACCAAAAAGGAGGAAAATAGGATAAACAAGACACAGAATTTAAATCAAAACAAGAGGCCCTTCGGCCTTTATGCCACTACGTGGCGTCAGAGCTGGGGGCCGCTTCGCAGCCACACACACACACACACACACACACAATATATATATTATATATATATATATATATATATATATATATATATATATATATATATATATATATATACAGTTGTTCTTACAACTAATTTATGATAATTTTATTTATCAATAAAATAAGACCTAATGCTACTAATAAAATTCAACTTTGTAAATATGTTTACCATACATAGTGGTATATTTTATAAATTTACAGCTGTTAACACTTATTACAATCTTGTATTCTAAGAATGTAATTGTCTTGGACTGATAATTAATCAATAAAGAATAATCAGCCAAGAATAATAAAGTCTACAGTCCGTTATTGTTATTTTTATTTAACAGTTATAATGCTGTTAAAATGCAATACAGTTAATAAATGTTAAATAAATTACAAATAAGGAACTGCAGCGTTCAATATTCTTGATGGTTTTTTACTATAATTAACAAAACAAGAGACCTTCGGCTTCTTGGATGCTCCGTAGCCAAATGGTTCATGTCCTATATCATTTCGTCCTATATGGTTCGTCTTATTATTAAGTTTATATTAGAGTCATACTGTCACGATATAAGCCAGTTTTCAAATGTTTTAGTCAAAAAACGTGATTTGTTTACATTGTGTCATATATGTCTACCAATAAAACCGAAACTAATACTGATAATAAAATGTTATTTGGTATTTTAATTTAAAATATATAGTAGTACATGAGTAGTCTAATTCACTCCGATCTAAACACTTTTTGAAGACTTGTATAATTTTTTTAAATTATACAAATTTAACCCCCATTTTTGGGCTAATGACGTCATACATGTTTAAAATAAACAATAGGGCTCGGCACAATAAACAAGGATGATTTTGCAACTAAGTTTCATTTTGATCCGAGAAAGTGTTCTAAAGTTATCGAGTTTTATTTTTGTCTCGGAACAAAAATCTCGTAGTACACATACACAGACATATATATCTCTATAACTCAACTGTATACATATATATTCAATGAGTCCCCACGTTATAAAAAATTCAAACTCCACTCCTACCCTTCTCCATGACCCCAACCTCCCTTAAAAAATTCCTAAAAATGGAGGATAGTTAAAATAAAAGCTATTGTATTTACTCTGACTTTAACAGTACTCTTAATTATGTCCTTGGTACAACCATGGATATAAACAATTTTGAGTTTTTAACCACCCATTTAAGCAGAACTTCCTTAAAATACAGTTAACTTATTAAACCCCCCCAAAAAAAATAGTTTAAAGTGTTAAACAAACAATTAAAAAAAATAATCAACAGTTAATTAAAGAGTAATAACATAGCTAGAAAATTGTTTTTGAGTTAAATTTCCAACCTTAACTAAAAAAAAACTTTGAAAACTACTTAATAGCATATTTCCTTCCCAAAAAGTTAAAATAAAATATTGTTTTATAACATTTTTTCTGCTCTTAACCAAAAAATATTAAAAATACTATTCAACCGAAGACAACTAATAAAAATCATAAAATATACATCTTCAAAATTTCTTTAAGGGTTTTTAAAAGAAAAAAATTAAAAAAGATATTTTTAAATTATCTAAGCCAATTGCTAGCTAAAAAATAATTAATACAAAACGAATACGTTTTTCATTTTATGTATCAAATAAATCAAATTTAGTTTTTATGTAAACATTGAAAACCATTTTAGTATCAAGCCATACGTAACTAAATTAATTTTGAGCATTAAATATCTCATCAAAAAAATAATAATTCTTATACCTAACAATAGACCTAAACAATTTAAACAATATATATGTCTATCATTATCTAAAAAAATATAAACTTTTAGTACTTCAATTTGAATAATAACTATTTTTTAATCTATCAAACAAAATTAGCAATAAAATATTTTATTTTTTTAACGAATAAACAAAAGAATTTGTATTAACAGATACTAAAACTAATTTATTTTAAAATTAAAAAGAAAAATTAATGTTTTTTGGCCTTTATAGTAATTAAGTCATTTATTTTATTTTTTTTTCGTTTTCAGACCACAAAAATCATAATTATGTATAATAATTAGGCCTTTAAACATTTTTCATTTTTTTCTTTTATAAAAAAAATATTAATTACTTTTTTATTCTAATTATTTTTCATTTTTATATTTTCTTCCCCTTTACTAAAATCATTCTCACGTTTCTAGCGAATTAATAGTAATAATTTTGTTTTATTAGTATTTATTTCATATTATGAGCTCAAAGGGTTTGTAAAATATATAAAATAAAAAATTAAAATATGAAAAATACGAAAAATACAATATAAAATATAAAGAGACTAAAAGAAAGTATAATATTTAGATTTTATCATGATTATAATTTTTCGTATATTTTGGCAGTTAGGAATTAAAATGGGATTAGGTGCTTTGCTTTATGATTCTACTTTTTATGTAGATTAGTCTTAAATAGTTATTTTAAAGGTTCAATAATGACTAGTAAACATATTTGATATGTATAAAACCCACAATTATGTTTAATATTATCTAGGTGATTATTTATTCACACCGTATCCTTGTTTTTCTAAACAAGTTAGAGATTTGAATAATCGGCGCATTAATCTTAATCTTATTTTTCTTTTCTTTAGAAAATAGAATAGAAAATTTATTTGTTTTTTTATGCAACGTGGTATTAAAGTGAGTTTGAAATTTTTTTGGAAGTGAAGACGTAATATAAAAAAAATATCTAAGACACGAAGAAAAGAGTCTTTCCATAAAAAGTGTAGTTATTACGTGGAGCATTTTCCATTTATCATAAGGCAATCATCAGTGCTATAGTAAAAAGACAAAGATAGACAAAATTTTGGAGGTAAGGACATAATATACAAAATGCCTAAGAAGCGAAGAAAAAATTCTCTCCATAAAAAAGTGCAGGTAATTCATGGAGCACTTCCAATTTAACATAAGGCCATTATCAGTGCTTTAGTACAAAGACAGGCAATAGACATAATTCTGGAGATGAAGACGTAATATTTCAACCGGCACCAGACCGTCTCTAAATTCAGCTTGTGCAAGGCAGCTGTTTTAACAAATAATGTCTCAAAACTAAATTAAATATAATAAATCACCATCATTTAATGGGAAAAGGCAAATTTTATTAAGAAAATAATTTTTCAGGTTTACCACAAGATGCATTTTAATGTCATATTCTTTTCATCGTTAATAAACGAAACTATTTCAATTAAAATCTCTAATAATTCATAAAATTTTCCTTTGTATTCACAATTATGAGAGAGAACTCTAATTACATTCTTGTATTCCAAGAAAATGTAGTTAGCTCTAGCTAAGAGTATGTATTAAAAGAGACATTAAAATGTATTCGAAAAAATAAACAAGTTGATAAATATTCGCGATATATTATAGAAATGTATCTAGCAGGGTAAAAGTTTATAATTAAAGTAATATTAGTTTTGGCAAAAACATCTTGGACATGAACTCAAAGCATTTATTAATTTTTTTGTATTTATTTTCTGACGTAAAAAAAGATACTAAAAATAGTGTTTTTCAGAAAGATTTTAAGTAAGTGCCAAGATTAGGAGGAATATTTCTGTTCAATATTCTTCATTGTGAAGAGAATAAAAAAGCATATTAATAGAAACACAAGGAATGTGTTGCATTGGCAACTCCAAGTAATATCTTATATAATCAACACCGGCGATGAGAGGTAACAGAAGTTTGAAGACATTATTTTAGGTCCAGTACTGATTAACGTATCTATGTTTATACGCACATACCAAACACACTCTAACACACACACGCACATAAATAAATAAATAAATAATAAATAATATTATAATATATATTATATATATATATATATAATTTATATATATATATAATATATATATGGGGGAGAGTTGTGTATACCCTTACAAAAATTCCATTCCCCACCCTTGCAATCTAAATTGACGGAAGCAAAGGTGAAGATGCGGAAGAAGAGGAATTTTTCATGCCAGTGATATATTACTGGTCATATTTTAGGTTTTATGGTAATCGAACAACGTTTTTTCGACTTTTTGGTCACTTTGGGTGGTGATGTCGAATTCATTTACACAAAAAATTAATATATACCTTTAACTATGTTTTATTAGCAAAGAAACCCCATGGTAAACCCAATTTTAAATAGATATTAGTATATTTTTGTGAAATTGTTAAATTGAAAAACAGCTAATTTCAAAAACGCTGTAGAGTACATTAAAACCAAAATAAACAATACTTAACACATTGAGCGTAAAACTGCAATGTATAGAGGTCATTTTGAGCCCAATTTGAAAAAAATTGCCCCAGTCCCATTGGACAATAAATCGCCCTGAAAAACACCAAAATCATGGAAGCCTTAACTTTCAATAATTCGTTGACTCTAAAAGGTAAAATTAGGAACATTAAATTTTTTTCTTGTTCCTTATGGTCACCTTAGTAACCAAAAGATTATTTCAATTTTTTTCAATATTATCTTCCTTGTTAAAAAAATAATGAAAAAGTGTATTTTCAGTCTTTGTGGTCAAATTTTTATTATGCAAACTCACGAGTAGATTAGCAGCAGTAGAAAAAAAATATTGGTTCTTATGTAAAACCCAAAGAGGACACCTTCAAACGAGATCTGTTTCATTAAGCTAGGTTAAGCCAAAGCCGAAATATTAAGCCTCAAAAATTGACAAAAAACTCAAAATTTGGGTGTCTCGGGAACTAAAAAGTGATTTTTGAAAATAAAGGAGGCTGTGGAAAAAAATAATACTAGGCGTTTTGGACTACCTATGGGTAGAAACAACACAGAAAAAAAAATCTTTTTTTTCGAGCAACATCTCTGCATCACTTTAATTGGATTGACCCAACAGTTTTCATTACTTAAGTATATGTTGTTAAAATAATCCACACTTTTTAAAAAATAAAAATAACAAAAGGAGTGTAGTACAATATTATATAAAAAATCAAGAATACATTGCCAGAATCTTTTTGGCATGTAGACGCATGTAAAACAGCTGGGCTTAACTGACCCCTCTCCGTACAAGTGACCGAACGTAAACGGTTAAAGGATCCTTTAGAAAGGTTTATTGGTTTTTTTTATAAATGATTTATTAGTGACATAGAAATTTTTTCGTATTTCAGTGGTGACCGGATGGTGAGTAAAGCATCAGGGATTCAGACAAGTTTCAAGGACCATTTGTGTTAAAGATCACAATTTAGTAAGATTAACAGCGAGATATTTTAATTGTTTTCATTAAATAAGTCTAACACTTTTGTCTTGGTTTTATTCAGACCACTCACATTATGTGTATCAATCACTTTTTCGGCCCTCAGTAAACTAAAGTTTCTAATTAAACTGCAAATTATAACTTCACCCTCTTAAATATTATCAAAAATTTCAAAAAAAATCGAATAATTAGTATTGGCTCTAGTTTGCAGTATAGAAAGACTAAAACTGCGTGTAAGAGAGAGAGAGAGAGAGAGAGAGAGAATCAAGAGGTTCGTAAAATTGGTAGTGAGCTAAAAATAGATAGGTCTATCCCACAGCTATATTAGTACGTCAAGTAATTGGAAATAGAAAATAATAAATCTAAAAATTCAATGTTGGTGCGGGTACCTCAACAGCATATTAGGGCCCTTGCTTTTTGCCTTATTCGTAAATGATTCCTCAATTCCGAACTATTCAAATTCAAATTCACTTCTTCCGAAGTGAATTTAAATTTAGAAACAAAAAGGTAGAATCGATAGAAAACGGAGAATTTTCAAGTTAAATTAAATTCCTATGGATATAATTGAGTCAAAAACCCTTTACAAAGTAAAGGATAAAACAAAAAGTTAGCAGCTTATTATTGCAAAAATTGCCATGTCATCATGTATGTTGATGACACATCAGTCTTGGTGTACGGACCTGATCTAGAGACGTTAGAGAGAAATGTTAATTTAGTTTGTGAGTTATTTGTAAAATGGTGTTTTTCTACGGTCTAGTAATAAATACTAATAAAATGTATCCATGGTTTACAGTAAGAAATAATTTCCAGGCCACTACTGTTTATGATAAATGCAAGTCCATTAAGTGTTGTTCCTATTACTAAACTTTAGGTTTACAAATTGATCGTGAGTTCAAATATGATTGCATGTAAATAATATTGTAAAATAACTAAATAGTGCTTATCATCTTATTAGAAAAATTAAAGAGTTACAACTCCACTAATGTGCTATTAATGTTGTATCATGGATTAGTATATCCTTATCTATCTAGTCACGTGCTCGCCTGGGGTTTAAGTCCTCAAGCTTGCAGAGTATTTATATTGCAAAAAAGAATTTTAAGGTTAGTATTTAATATTCCTTATAGAAACTCAGCCAAACCTTCTTTTATAACCATAATTATGACTCTATACTCTTATAGTTATTTTAGAAGCATGTAAATATATTGTACAGTTCTCTGATAAGTTTATTAGTCATAAGGATGTACATAATGTAAATACTAGGAATAAAAACAAACTTTACCCTTACAATGTAGAAAGCCAGGTTTCAATCATCTCCTCATAATATTGCAATCTCCTGTTATAATAAACTTCCTGATAATATTAAAACCAACTGTGCCTCTGCTGAGTCATTTAAAAAGTCAGTCAAGAAATTCTTGTTCAGCAAGGCTTTTACTCTATTAATGAATATTTAAAATAATTCAACTCTGTTTTTATTATAAAGAATGTTTTCTTGTATATAATGTATTATGTAATATACATGTTGTATCTTGTAATAAGCTAACACAATAAATAAGATTATTTATTATATATATTATTATTATTATTATTAAATGCTACACCAGGAACTGTTCCATCATTCGGCATTCTTCATCCATGATGGCTCGACATAATGTCATGTCCTACTCTGTTACGTAACGTCTAACTCATCAGGGCACTAAAAGGGCCTGAACTCACTCTGACCTTCGATTAAAATTCCAAAGAATATAATGTGAAGTATTTACCAGAGACGAGCGGTACTTTCTTACCGCCATCATGCTTGGCAAGCAAATCTGATGGAATAGTTCCAAGTTCTATTGCATTTTGCTTTTTAATTTTCCAATGTGTCTCTCACACAATTATATTATGTCATATATATATATATATATATATATTATATAATATATATATATATATATATATATATAGGTGTTTAAAACATAAATTTGTGTCAACACAAGTGCTCATGATAGATCCTTTAGCCTACACTTATTCGCTAAAAATAACATATCTATATTTTATAAAAGACTATAATTTTTGAGCTCAAGTTATTTTGAAGGAGCTAAAATTGTTTGTTCAGACCTCTAAAATAATAACTCTCAACTCATTATTCTTAGCAAATTGTATGAAGTACTGTTTTAAATTTATTAGAATGCATAAAAAAGTTCGCAGGGACTCCTTGATCACAAAAATATTAACAAAAGAGCTAATACAATGTGTTATAACACTAAAATGAAAAGCCTGCATAAAAGAAACCTTACAGTTTTCATTACTAATGTATAAGCTGTGAAAATAATTCACACTTTTTAAAAAATACATTATTATTACATTACAACAAAATAAAAATTAACAAAAGGAGTGTAGTATAATATTATATAAAAAATAAAGAATACATTGCCAGAATCTATTTGGCAAAAGGGTTTGGTAGAGATATTGTATTTTAACATGGTTAAGGTTTCTTGGCATGCTACCAATGTGTCTTTAGGGACGTAGATAACCAAAAAGGGAAGGCAATCCCTTATCAACAACTAAATACAAGATAGTATTAGACAGGTTTGCCAACCCCCTCCCCAACACAGGTACTGCCAACCTAAACCTTTTATGTTACAATATTAAACCGAAGTGAATTTAAATTTAGAAACAAAAAGGTAGAATCGATAGAAAACGGAGAATTTTCAAGTTAAATTAAATTCCTATTGGATATAATTGAAGTCAATAAAACCCTTTACAAAGTAAAGGATAAAACAAAAAGTTAGCAGCTAAAATGTATTAGAAACTAGGTCTTTGAGTTAAGAATATTACTTCCCTATCGAAGAAGAAGGAAAAAAGTATTGAAATAAATTTTATGAGTTTTTCATTAAATATTAACCCTGTATCACAAACGGATAACCGGGAATATGTAAAACTATGAATCTAGGACTATTGGTGTTACAGTTAATAAGAATTAATGACATTTCCTTGTAAAAAAAATGTAGATCAAACCAGTAAAGTATGGTTTTATTTTAAAAAAAGGGAAGAGGGTGCCCCGGAAAATTTCCTCGCAATATCAGATTCGCAAACCAAATCCTACCCACTTCAAATTTGCTTCGCTCGTCCCTAGAGTTTAAATACGCTTAATTTATAATTTTTAATATCATCGGAATTGCTTCGCTCGTTCAACAAATGCCATAGATTTACTATCTTTTAAAAATAAATTTTCTATGCTTCCTTCTCTTAAAGAATGTGTTATATTCCAAATTAATTTGCATGGTTTTGCGATTTTACTGACTTTTTAAAAGTATACAAGTCATTCAATAAAAATTGAACTTATGCTAATTATGAGAAGAAACTGGGCACATATGTTGGTATTATATATGACTAATTGTCAAATCGATCAAAAAATTTGTCACATTTTACACATTTTCGTCCTTAAAGTCATTAGACCTTAAGATGAAGAAAACCTTAATATTGGTTTTTGAACTAGGTTTAAACGTGTAAGCATAAAAACTCTGGCGGATACGATGATGAAGACACACAGACCGACAACTTCTAA
Organism: Microvelia longipes; assembly: GCA_018340805.1. NCBI lineage: Eukaryota > Metazoa > Arthropoda > Insecta > Hemiptera > Veliidae > Microvelia > Microvelia longipes. The sequence goes on along the minus strand of JACMZG010001914.1, from coordinate 28,544,104 downwards.
AACACATGAAACGGGATGATACATGTGAAATCCCGTTTTCGGACTTTAGTGCAAAAACAATACTTTCCTATATACCTATACAGTATAAATAAGGAAAAATAATTTATACATACTAACCCCGAAATCTAGTAATGGTTGCTAAGAGCTATCATAAAGTTGTTCCTTACATTTTAAATAATCCATATTGGTCCACTAGCTTCCAGGGGTGGAAAACCTCAGAGTATCACTTAGCTGACTATCCACAACAAAACTTCTTCTTATCTAAAAGATAGCAAAAAGTAATAAAACAATCTATTCAAATCAATACCTAATACATTTAACATTTAAATGTATTTCTATTTTAACTATCAAATAAAATACAATTTTCTATAACAATGTTGTCTAAAACTATTGTCAAGCCGCGTTTATCGCAACACGAAAATTATGTAAGCCCCTTCTATTTCCTCTAACTTCTATTTACTCTACATTTCACCTTGAGAGCAAAGATGGTCAGCACAGTTTATATTTATATATTTATCAATATATAACATAAAACAAATACACAAATTTTGTATAATACTTGGATTGCTGGTGAACTAAGTATATAGGGTGTTACTAATAATAAAAGAAATAAATTGTGTTCATTTTATTATAAGGTTATTAATCGACATATATAAATAAATATTTCCTTGAAAAGAAAATTGGTAAGGGATGGGATAGTATAACATCAATTTAAATTGGTTTTGGAATGGAGACGATCAAGATAGCAACTAGGAGGGTAAAATTATGGTAATTCTCTGTCCCCTTTCTAAACTAGCAACTTGCCTTTAACATCTAAATTGGATTTGGAGGCAAAATATATATCTTGTTCCTAAAACCATTAGATATATCTATATAAGGTTAGAGTAGGAGTTATTAGAAATTCAGAGGTCAAAACGGATATATTTTATTTTTAATCTCCAGGGATAAAATTAACTAGTGGTTGTTGTTCCAAGTTCATCAAGTAAATAAGCAAGCAATCTTCGATGATTTAAGTACATGACAACTAGATCGGTGATAAAGTAACCACTCTATAAAAATAAGAAACCAAGTATAAATTTTAAGCATAAGAAGAAATGCACCCCTGGACCCACAGGTTAGCTGCGTTCCACTCTTTGATTAATAGACTTCAAAATATTCCTCTCTCGCCTCCTGAATATGATAAAGAAGTTAGTATAATAAATTCTATAGCGGTCGAGAACGGGTACTCGAGAGATATGGTTAAACGTATAGTAGACAAAAAGAAAACTATGGCTGTATTAGACAGAATAAACGACTCTGATGTTTCTGAAATGCCACCTCATTCACTTAAATCTTGGCTTTAATATTTCATCATCTTATTTATTGTATATATATTTTCGGCGAATTTTCTTTGAAATGAACGATTTTTGCATATCAATACAATTTTTGTTTAAGCTTTTAATATATATTTAATAACCTAAGCAATAGCGTAAAATTTTTTGCAAAGAAAATGCGCTTAAATTAGCATAAAATGAGTTTTAAATAATTGCAAATAATGCTGTGCCATGTAGTGTATAACCTGTGAAATAAATATGCGCATTTTCTTTGAAAATTAAAAAAAAAATAAATAACAAGTTTTGACGCTATTGCTTAGGTTATTTTAAATATATATTAAATTTAATCAAAAGTTGGATTGATTTGCGCAAAAGCGGGCATTTCAAAGAATAATTGCCCGGCGTGCGTACCTCCTCCCAGAATCATTTTTGTATACTATTGTTTATTACTCTAAGATTTATCAATTTAATATGCAATAAGGCTTTAATCGTCATTAATTAGGAATTTAATGCAAAAACGTGTTATTTCACTATACAAAATATCAATCTTTGGAATGAATAATGATATAATTTGGAAAGTCCTCCTACTTCTGGCATGGTAAACCAGCAAAACACACTGTTATTCCAAATAGAGATCTATATTAAATTCTTGAAGGTAGGTAGCACTGATTGGTGATAAGGGCATGACATGGCATTTTTTTCAAACAATGCCAAACTATAAAGAGGATAGTTAATTCAAGGAAAAAATGTAAGCTGTAGAATTTGTACTTTAAGTTTAAAAATTGCCGTGTTTATAAGACCCAATTTAAACTATTTTGGTATATGAAATGAAACTTTAATATATTAAAGTGAATATATTAAATGAAATATTTTGGAATATTTTTGTTTTAGATCAAACACAAATATTCCAAATTTAGATACAAAACCTTAAATATTCAAAATTTAGCAAAACTGCGGTTTTACCACTGTTCCTCTGACTGGCTCAAATCATCGATGATAAAGACACACACACACACCGACAACTTCTAAAACACATGAAAAGAGATGATACATGTGAAATCCCGGTTCCAGAGTAGGAAACAATACTTTTCCTAAATATCAAATCATCGTGTCAAATCATCCTATTATGCTAGAAGAATAAATCTCTGAATCTAATATATATATTATATATATATATATATATATATATATATATATATATTATATATATATATATATATATAAATAATATATTATAATTAATAATAATATATATTATATATAAATAATATATATATGTGCGTGTTACGTATGCATGTAGCTACAATTATAATTTATATATTCATAGTCCGATTATGCGATGACTCTTTATTGCCAATGGTTTTTCCGGTCTACGGTTTTAATTTAAATTAAGAACACCAGAAAATAAATTATACATATATATTTTTTTTTGTTTCGCTATGCTTTTGTAATATATTCTTAGAATACAATATTAATTATTATTTCAGTATATATTTTTTTATTTGATATTTCTCTGAAAGATCTTTTCTTCATGTATAATTTTATTTATTTATTTTAATTTAAATAATTGTTGTCTGTAATAATAAAGCAGTATGACATCTATTGCAAATATTCAATTTTTTTATTACCGAATATCCATTTAAGTAAAAGCCCAATATAATACTAGTCCAAAAATTAAGTTTTAGAATTAAAAAAAAATAGGGGGAAACTAAACATTTGCGTCTTCAAATAGCAGCACCTATTTTAACATTTAACGAATTTTCAAATATATATATATATATATATATATATATATATATATATATATATATATATATATATATATATATATATATATATATATATATATATATATATATATATATATATATATTATATATATATATATATATATGGGTGTGTGTGAGTCTGTATGTATGTACTATACTTAAATAATTCGCTAAACTAAATTCAAAAGAAATTAACTTAGACCACTGCTTCTCTAACTGCACACGCTTTTTTTAATTTAATCTCAATAACACTCTTTGAAACAACTTTAATCAGCTGATTTGTGATAGATAATGACATGGATTTACTCAATACTCTAGATACTGAAATTCATCCCTAAAGTTTAATCTAATAATAAAATTTTATGAAATTTAATCTAATTGATAAATTAGTCCGCGATCACTATGTTGTTATCGAGTTATTTTATTAATAATTTATCACTTAACATTGGATCTTAACTTTTGAGTGCTTTTAGTCATTTTTATTTGCTGTCATCTTGAGAAGTGATGCAGTATCAATTTTTCATTTTTATTTCTTATCTTTTTAATGTCAATTGAGCAAGCTGGGAGTATGTTAATGGGAGTAACATGTGTCACTCTGTTTGTTTAAAGTTACTTTTAACCATGTTAACTCTGTCTAATAGCCCTAGGCATATTATGAAACTAAATACTTCATTCTGATAGTGGGCATACTAGCTACAAAAACTATGTATATATATGTATATATATTATATATATATATATATAATATATATATATATATATATATATATATATATATATATATATATATATATATATCTGTGAAAACTCTTTATTACGAACGGATTAAGATTTTTAAGTAAGACTTGTTACATTTATAGACCTTTGGGCGGGCCAAAAACCGTATTAAACCAGGTTGTTGTAACGTCATAAAACCAGTTTGCTGAGTCAGCAAAAATTTAAAAAAGGTAAATTTTATAGGCTTTTTAGGAAGATTAATTGAATGGAACTAGGTCGGAGTCAATATGATTACTCTGAATGACCAAAAAGTCGAAATACCCGTGATAAATAAGACGAATAATAACTTCAGTGAGCGCCGTGGAATGGTCTACAATATTAACAACACCAACTTCGTCTTTCCACCAATAAGCTTTTATTTAACTCTGAGCAGAGCCGGCTTTCGACTATAATGCCATCTACAGTGCCGGTGAGATGTTGAGTTAACTATTTTGTCAGACTCCAAGAATTGAAAAACTCAACATCTCACCGGCACAGTAGATGACATTATAGTCGAAAGCCGGCTCTGCTCAGAGTTAAATTAAAGCTTATTGGTGGAAAGACGAAGTTAGTGTTGTTAATAACACGAATAAATTTTGAGTTGGTTTCGTGTTCTTTGTTTTTAGGGCGATGCAATACAACCATTCAGAGTAATCGAAGCCAGGATTACCAGATATGACTATTTGTTATTGTCGTACTAACAATATAATGTTTATAATTACAAAATAATTCAGGCACGGAAGGTGATAAAGTACACTTTA
>JACMZG010001914.1:28522005-28537005 GCA_018340805.1 Microvelia longipes | reverse complement strand
ATACAATTATATACCAAAAACAAATAAAAAAAATACAGACGTTTGATGTGATGAGCCCTCTTAAGTAGAAACTACTTGAGTGAGGGCTCAGCTCTTTCTCTCTTCAATTATAAAATATTAAATGAAAAAAAAAAAAACTTAAAAAAAAAAAAAAAACAAATTAAATAAAAAGAGTCTACTCCGACTTACAAATTATTTTTGTTTATATAATATTTAAGAATATTGCTTAATATTATTGATCTTTAGTGCTATAAATATTTATTAGCTAAGGTCACATTATTAATTGTTGAAATTTTAGCACTATCAGCTATATCTAGATAAATTTTTACATCTATTAAATAAATAATCGTTATGCGATAAAACTTTTTCCGTCCTAATGAATATAATATTTACATTGTTTTATTTTACAAAAAAAATAAAACAATGTATTAGTTGATATTTTTATGCCAGTTTTTTGGCAATAAAAATTGAATATTTTATGTATATACAAATCACCTTAATAACTATGTATACGTATAGACACATGCACACACACAGACGCATATATACATATATATACATATATGTACATACACACATATACACACATACATACATACATACACATACATACATACATATATACACATACATACATACACATACATACATATACACACATACATACACATATATATACAGTTACATACATATATATATACATATATACATATACATACATATACATATACACATACACATATATACATATACACATACACATATATACACACATACATACATACATATACATACACACACACACATACACACATATATATATACATATACACACACATACACATATACATACATACACACATTTACACAGACATATACACACATATATACATATAAACTATAATTAATATTTTTGCTAATTGTTTCTGATTAAATTTCAAAAGTTCCATCTTCTGAATTTAAATTATTAATATTGACATATATTAATTAATTTCAAAAATAATAAAAGTTATGAGGTTTTGGTCGTATGATTAGGAAGACCTAATCATACGGTCGAAAGCTTAAATGTTGTTTTATTTATCATGACCAAAACCTCATAACTTTTATTATTTTTCTATACGTATGGTCAATAAGTGCTATTTGTTATTGTTTATTAATTTCATTATTTATTTTCATTATTTTCTGTTCGTAATTAGTTATATTTTATATTTGTTTTAGTTACTAAAAAGCCAATATATGTTTTTTGGGGAGGGGGGGGCAAGTTACAAACCTGAGGGGGCATAAGCCCCCCTAGCCTTCCCCTAGAATCGCCTATGCTGAAGTGGCGAAAAAGAGCGAAGGGAATACGATAAGGCGAATAAAAGTTTCGAAGTACCACGTACCCGATTTTTTCAAATAATTTCTATCATTTATAATCTACATAGACATTGACATGACAGTAATACATTCCTACAACTAACTTATTAATGAAATATGCTGGTAACAACAAAATACTTTTCTGTAAAGTACAAAAAACCCAAGATATCACTTGAAAAATACTTTGTAATGTATGCATGCATACTTGTTCATACCCTTGTCTCTAATAGTACACTCCAGGTTAGCGTTTTTTCAATAATGGTACATTATCTATTACTTTTAGTGAACGGGATAAGAACATTCTATTGTTAGTTTTTCACCCCTATATTGTTTTCTATACCCGCATCTATTTCGCTTTAAAAAAATTCTTGACAATAGCAAACTATTATATTTATAAAAAATAATTAGTATGTTCGCATTACTAATTGTCATGGAGTTAATGACTAAAGAATTATGCTGGCTTATTAAAAAAATAAAACATTTTTTTTATCCGATAAATCTTTAAGTAAATAAATCTTAATTCGTTCACGAAGCATAGCAAGTACAAGGTGAGAAGAAGGACTCAAAAGAAACATTTAAAGGACAATCCAAAGAAAAAAATAAGCTAACTAGCAGGAGATAGGTAGGCAGAAGGTTTTCCCCTATCATATATATATATATATATATATATATATATATATATATATATATATATATATATATATATATATAATATATATATATATATATATATATATATATATATATATATATATATACAGGGTGTTTCATATAAAGTGTCCACCAGAAAAGGAAGTGATAGTACACCTCAAAGGGAACAAAAAAAGTCCTATAATATAAACCCCGATCTCCAACCGTTTTTCCACAAGGTCAAATTTAATATTTTAAAAAAATATTTGACCTCACATAATAAAATTGTTAATAGGGTTTTAACTGTTCAAGCTAGAAAGGCGAAATTGGTCTCATTAGAAAGCTGAGTAAATTTCGTAAAGGACAAACTACTAACTATGTCAAATATTTTAGAACTACTGCCCAAAATTTTGCATGAAACATGATTTTTTGAAAAAAAATGAATTTTATGGAATTTTTATGGTAGGGCATTAGAGGAAGTAAGAGATGAGCAAAAGTTCAGCCAAGAACGGAAAAAACTTCTCTTATGAATGCCCTTTAAGAAAATTTAAATATTTTTATACATTGAATAGTCAAAAATGTAAGCTATTGTTGCTAGAAGTTGGAAAGACTGATATTTTTTAGCATTTTTGCATATGTCTACAATGTTAATTACATGGTACATAAAATAATTAAAAATCTCTAAAGCAAGAGAAAAGAGTGGTTTTAGTGAAAAATGTGTAAGAACAAAATAGGTTTATCTTGCCTTCTAGGGTCTAAAAATCGTATTATTAAATTACTTTCGAAAATAAAATATTTTGTTCAAATAACACATTATTTTCAATTTTATACGACAAAAATGATCAGTTTTTGCAACTTCTAGCAACAATAGCTCACATTTTTGACTATTGAATGTATGAAAATATTTAAATTTTCTTAAAGGGCAATCATAACAGAAGTTTTTCCCGTTCTTGGCTGAACTTTTGCTCATCTCTTACTTCCTCTAATGCCCTACCACAAAAATTCCATAAAATTAACTTTTTTCAAAAAATAATTTTTCATGCAAATTTTTGGGCAGTAGTTCAAAAATATTTGACATAGTTAGTAGTTTGCTCTTTAGAAAATTTACTCAGCTTTCTAACGAGACCAATTTCGCTTTTCTAGCTTGAACAGTTTAAACGCAATTAAAAATTTTATGATGTGAGGTAAAATATTTTTTTAAATATTAAATTTGACCTTGTGGGAAAACGGTTGGAGATCCGAGTTTTTATTATAGAACATTTTTTGTTCCCTTTGAAGAGTACTATCACATCCTTCTTTGGTGGACACTTTATATGAAACACCCTGTATATATATATATATATATATATATATATATATATATATATATATATATATATATATATATATATATATATATATATATATATATATTATATATATATATATATATATATATATATATATTATATATATATATATATATATATACATATATATGTATATAAACTCACACCACAAGAACTCTTACGACTGCATCAATATGTGTAGAATTAAAAAGTCCTAATAGTATGCAAGCCCCAAGCTGGGATTTGAACCCAAGATGGACGTGATCATAAACGCGGTTGTTCTCTAACCAACTGAGCTATTTCGAAGTAAAGACTAACACTGCACTAATACCTATATTGACCTGATTATCCAACACTCATAATAGACGGCTCCTAATCCTAAGCTTAATCCCAGCTCGAAACGATTTAGTATAACTCTTTATATATATATATATATATATATATATATATATATATATATATATATATATATATATATATATATATATATATATATATATATACATCTGAGTGTGTGTATTTCGGAACCTAGCAGCGTTCCGTCCCGCAATGTCAAGAAGAAAAGTTAATATATCCCGTTTAGTCAATAAAATAATCAAAACCCTACTAAAGCTGCCAGTGTATATTACACTGTATGGAACAAAGTAGGGTTTTTGAGGGTCTGTAGCGTGTAAACGGCTATAGGTACATAAACAATATCTCTAGAGGGCGTGCCGTGTGGATAAAAAATAAAAAATAATAATTCAAATCGGCCAAGTAGAAGTGGAGAAAAAGAGGTTTGAAAATGACATTTTTGACGACTTATTATTTTTATTCTTCTTATTCTTCCTGCACTTTTTGTTGACGCTCCAACAGTCTAAACTACTGAACACATTTTTGACGTATGAAGACTTTTTGGAATCGTCTTATGCTCAAGTGCATTCCTATCTACAAAAAAATCTTACATTCGATATTCCTTCGCTAAACGCGGAGCGAAAAACTAAGGTAGCGAACGGTAATTTTATAAAAAATGGATGCACCTACTGCCTAAACTACGTAACGGATTTTGAATTCTTCTTATGCTGGTAAGTTAAAACATCACTATTTAAACTAAACTTATAATTTAAAGTGACACTTAAAATTAATAAAACCATTAAAAACATTAAACTTTTATAAATATTTTTTATAAGATAAAGAAGTTAAAAAAAAACATTTTTACAATTTTGAATTGGAAACCAATAATTATAGGTTTAAATGGAATTAAAACAGGTATCGAATCGAATAAAATAAATCGATTCAATTAATAATGAAAAGAAAATAATATTAATGATTCAAGTAAACACTTATAAAAGGAGAGTAGTTTTCATAAAAACAAACCAGTTCCGTTAGTTTTGTTTAATAAAAGATCAGATTTGGTACTGAATTTGCATATTAAATACATTTAGAGGTGAAAAATTAGAAATCGTAAATTGATATGTCTTAAGATATTTATTAAATTGCTTATTTAATAGAAATAATTGATGACGTCGGTTATGCATTTTTTGAGCATGTTTTGCTTTTCTTGTGCTTCTGAGGACCCACCAGGTTTGTGCCGCATCCATTAATTAGTCTGTGGGACATCCGTACTCAAGTTTGCGCCATAAAACTATAAATTAGTCTGAGCCACATCCATACACAAGTTTGCGCCATACAACCATTAATTAGTCCGTTCCATACACTAGTTTGCGCTATCATACATCCATAAAGAATTCTGTTCTATGCACTAGTTTGTGCCATACAACCATTAATTCATTTATCTGCTCCATACACTATTAATTTAGTCTTTTCCATTCCATTTTAGATTAAAATTAGTCTGTTCCATGCATCCATAAACTAGTATGTGTCACACTAGTAGTTTATTAGTTTGCACTATATAACTACAAATTACTTTATGCCACGTCCTTACACAAGTTTGCACTATAGAACCATTAATTAGTCTGTTCCATACACTAGTTTGCGCCATATATTCATTATGTGTCTGTTCCATGCACTAGTTTACGCAATTTAATGATTAATTAATTAGTCTGCTCCATACACTACTTTAAATTAGTTTGTTTCATACACTACTTTAAATTAGTCGGCTCCATACACTACTTTAAATTAGTCTGTTCCATACATGCATAAATTAGTCCGTCCCGCCTATTCATTAGTTTGCGCCTTATAACTATTAATTAGTTTGAGCCACGTCCTTACACAAGTTTGCACTATAGAACCATTAATTAGTCTGTTCCATACACTAGTTTGCGCCATATATTCATTGTGTCTGTTCCATGCACTAGTTTACGCAATTTAATGATTAATTAATTAGTCTGCTCCATACACTACTTAAAATTAGTTTGTTTCATACACTACTTTAAATTAGTCTGCTCCATACTACTTTAAATTAGTCATACATGCATAAATTAGTCTGTCCTGCCTATTCATTAGTTTGCGCCTTATAACTATTAATTAGTTTGAGCCACGTCCTTACAAAAGTTTGCACTATAGAACCATTAATTAGTCTGTTCCAAACACTAGTTCAAATTAGTATTTTCCATACACTAGTTTACGCAATACAATGAGTAATTAATTAGTCTGCTCCATACACTACTTTAAATTAGTCTGTTCCATACATGCATAAATTAGTTTGTCACACTTATTCATTAGTTTGCGCCTTATAACTATTAATTAGTTTGAGCCACGTCCTTACAAAAGTTTGCACTATAGAACCATTAATTAGTCTGTTCCAAACACTAGTTCAAATTAGTCTTTTTACACTTGTTTGCATACAACCATTAATTAATTATTCTGTTCCAACCACTAGTTCAAATTAGTCTTTTTCATACACTTGTTTGCGCCATACAACCATTAATTAATTAGTCTGTTCCAACCACTAGTTCAAATTAGTCTTTTCCATACACTAGTTTGCGCCATACAACCATTAATTAATTAGTCGGTTCCAACCACTAGTTCAAATTAGTCTTTTCCATACACTAGTTTGCGCCATACAACCATTAATTAATTAGTCGTTCCAACCACTAGTTCAAATTAGTCTTTTCCATACACTAGTTTGCGCCATACAACCATTAATTAATTAGTCTGTTCCAACCACTAGTTCAAATTAGTCTTTTCCATACACTAGTTTGCGCCATACAACCATTAATTAATTAGTCTGTTCCAACCACTAGTTCAAATTAGTCTTTTCTATACATCATATAAATTAGTCATTAGTCTGTGTCACCCCAATTCATTATAGTCCAAGAGCCAGGGCTAAAAAATGTGACTCATTTTGTACTACTTCAAACCAAATTTTTCTGAAAATATACCTTAAATTATGAAGAAAAACATGTCTGCCTATTCAGAGTGGATAGGAGTGGATTCAGAATGGATACCCTTCATATGATTGCGCTCCCTTAAAATATTAGAAAATCGCACAAATTCCAGTTTTCTTGAAATAAGTGGTTTCCTGTAGGTCGTGTGCATACCACGAGAGAACTAACATAAAGAGAACATTTATTAAAGCTGATAAAATTGTCTATAAAACGAGTGTTATTTCGTCAAAATCGGATAACTACAACTAAAGTTATGACATTTGTTAAATGGGCAAAAAATGCACAGCCAAAATTTTTTCAAAGAAATTCGCAGACTATGCATAAATTAATCATTATTTAGGTGTTTTTGAAACAACCATAACTTAGGTTTTTGTCATCCGATTTTAATGATTAAACACTCGTTTTATAGAAAATCTTGACAGCTCTATAAATGTTCTATTTACGTCTAGAACACGACCGAGAGGGAACTACGTATTCCAAGAAAACTGAAATCAGTGCGATTTTATAAAATTTTGAGCTTGCCGAATCATATGATTGGGTGGAGCCCAGTGTGGAGCCCTTCATATGAAGGACTCCATATGAATTAGCAGACTATTCCTTTCCTTCATAATTTAAGGTATATTTTCAGAATAATTTGGTTTGAAGTAGTACAAAATTATTCACATTTTTCCAGGTCCGGCTCTTAGACTATTGGTTTGTGCCATATAACTATAAATTAGTTAGTTAGAACAAACCATTTTATCTTAAAGCATGCCACCTCCAAAAATTTTAATTCGCCAAAATACCAAATTATAATTATTTTTGAGCAGATAAAAAATATCTCATCTGCTACAAACAATAAAGAATGCAGAGTATCCTTTATTCAAATTCAAATAATACTTTATTTCCTTTTAAAAACTACAGGTTTCCCCAAAACAGTTTTTTTTAAATTATAATATAAATTTTAAAATGAATTCTGAAAAGAAATACAACTCAAGAGAGATTAAATAAGAAAAAAAATTATTAAATGTACTGAGTAAAATATTAAAAAAAATATAAATAAATTCTAATACTGGATATCTTAAGGGGATCCCGCAAAGAGTGGGGGTAAAAATCAATTAAACGGAAATATCTCTAGTTCTAAGCAAAATATCAAAATTCTAAGACGGTACTTCACTTCTAATTTTTATTCTGCACATTTTATGACTCATTTCAACCTTCTGGAGCAAAAAACAGTGGCGCAATTTGAGAACTACTTTAAAAATTGTAGTTCTCAAATTGCACCGGAGATATTTCCATTTCAGTGATTTTTACCCCCCCTCTTTGCAGGATCGCCTTAAGAGAAAAAAAATATACATAATGAAATAAAGAAAATGAAAAGTCAATACTATATTGTTACTAATGAAGTAACATTAAGTTATAATTACAGTGAGTATTTTGTTTATACAACAAAATAGAAATAAAAAATAAATTAAAGCACAACACTCATAAACTTTTAAAAGTGTTCTCTTCATAATAAGGGAAATATTTCTTTTATATTTATTCATGACGGCATTAAAATGTTATCAAAAACTAAAATTTTTACTTGTAGTTACTATCAAAATTCTTATCACTAGTTGACAAGCTGCACAATTATACCGATTGTGCGTTTTATCTAAATAATGTACTGAGTAAGCATTCAAAGATATCACTATTAATGCAGTGCATTGAGAATACTATCTTACTTATGTAATGTACCTTATCTCTTATCATAATTCATGTTTAAAACTTTTTTTTGTATAAAACTAATTTGTTAACGCTTGCTCTTGCTCCAGTACGAACTATGCTTGATTATCTTGTTAAAATTTAATCAATTTTATCAACATAAGCAAAAATAAAACGGGAACTTATTCAGTACAGCTATTTCACGCTTTATCGGATTCAGTACGCTCACGCTAACCATTTCGGTCTCACTTCGCTCGACCTCAAAATATGAAAAGCACCTAATTTATATCGCAGTTTGCTTTCAGACTAGCTTCGCTCAAACTCAAAATATGAAAAGCACTTAATTTATATCGCAGTTTGCTTTCAGACTAGCTTCGCTCAACCTCAAAATATGAAAAGCACCTAATTTATATCGCAGTTTGCTTTCAGACTAGCTTCGCTCAAACTCAAAATATGAAAAGCACTTAATTTATATCGCAGTTTGCTTTCAGACTAGCTTCGCTCAACCTCAAAATATGAAAAGCACCTAATTTATATCGCAGTTTGCTTTCAGACTAGCTTCGCTTAACTTCAAAATATGAAAAGCACCTAATTTATATAGCAGTTTGCTTTCAGACTAGTTTCGCTTAACTTCAAAATATGAAAAGCACCTAATTTATATAGCAGTTTGCTTTCAGACTAGCTTCGCTCAACCTCAAAATATGAAAAGCACGTAATTTATATAGCAGTTTGCTTTCAGACTAGATTCGCTCACCTCAAATATGAAAAGCACCTAATTTATATCGCAGTTTGCTTTCAGAATTGCTTCGCTCAACCTCAAAATATGAAAAGCACCTAATTTATATCGCAGTTTGCTTTCAGAATTGCTTCGCTCGACCTCTAAATATGAAGCACCTAATTTATATCGCAGTTTGCTTTCAGAATTGCTTCGCTCGACCTCAAAATATGAAAAGCACCTAATTAATATCGCAGTAGCTTCACCCATTGTCAAAATATGAAAAGCACCTTATTTATTTTCAGACGAGCTTTGCTCGTCCTTAAAAAATGAAAAGGATTTGGTTTATATTACAATAGGGTTTCAGTCTCACTTTGGACTTAGTCAATATATGAAAAACACTGGATTTATATCTCAGTTAGTTTTAAGACTTGCTTCGCTCGTCCTCAAAATGTGAGAAACGACTGACTATATTGCAGTGTGTTTTTCAGTCTCTCCTTGCACGTATTCAAAATATTAAATGCGCCTAATTTTTATTACAGTGAGATTGGTCTAAATCCTCACAGCAGTATAAATGACTTTATATAACAGTGGGTTTTGCAGATTTTACTTCCCTTCGTCCCTTAAATATAAAAAAAAATATATATTGCAATCGCAGTGTGTTTTTAAACTAGCTTCGCTCGTCCCCAAAATATAAAAAGCACCTGATTGCAGTTTGTTTTCAGACAAACATTGACTCGTACCAAATTGCAATTCAAATAAAAGATTTTTTACGATTTCTTAAAAACACTATACGGGCAATTCTGTAAAAATTAAATAATGTAGATAACATGGTTGCTGATAATACGTAAATGTACTTATAAAGCTTTCCTTAATACAATGCTTTTCTCTTGTATTATTGAAGATAGGAAAGCAAAAAGTTACTTTAGAAATAAAAATTAAACAAAGAAAAGTTGAAGCAATAAATATTCCTACGCTTTTCAATACTTCTTGATATAATTCTCTGCTTTTACAATCAACAACTATGATTATTTCAAGCTGAAAGAAAGTCTTTTCAAAGAGGTACTGATAATAAATAAAACAAGATAAGAACCAACATTGCTTCTAAACTTTGAATTTATGTTATCTGAAACATCATACAACCAAACTATTCAATAGAATCGATTCCACTCGGCCAGTCTTTACACAGAACTACTTTTGAAAGGACAAAGCTAAGTCGACTGGAACTGAATCAAATTAATTTCTAGTTTTCTCTGCATACATTTCTACTTTTCCTCACTTATACCGTAGGTATATAGAAAAAGTATTGTGTTTGCGAAAAATCCTAAATTCCACCTGAATTATCCATTTCAGGTGTTTTGAAGACATTCTAAGTGGTCCTCACAATGTTGTCTGTTTATATGAGTGTCTGTTATCATTGTAGCTCCGCACTATGTTATTGATAAAAAGTTGAAACTTGGTAAAACAATTAACAGTTAGGTCTAGTTTTGCTATCCGGAAAATATTTTTATGACGTCATTAACCTGCAATAATGACTAAGCGAAAATTCATAATAAGAAGGAAAATAATAGAGTAATAAGCGAGTGAATTTGAATTTACCTCACATTGAGTTCTTTGTAAGACAAATAGCAAAGTTTAAATAAAAATAGATTAATTACACAAAAGTCCTGCATTGTTTTAATATATAATAATAACAAAGCTTTCGACTAAAAATTAGTCATCATCAGAGTTTAGCAAATATAAAAAAAAATTACTACTTCATATTGCACCTTGGTATGGTTTGGTAAGCTATATTTAAAAAAATTTATATATTTGTTTAACTCTGATGGTGACTAATTTTTAGTCGAAAGCTTAGTTATTATTAAGTATTAAAAAATATAGGACTTTTGTGTAATTAATCTATTTTTATTTATATATTTTTTGAAAGGTCCACAAAAAGAAACTTTTTAACAAAGTTTAATTTTATAATCAGCATTCATTCAATTTTTATCGAATAACTTCTTGACGATTTTTTTAAAATTTGTAAAATAATCGAACTGAGTTTCGATTATTTAGTACTTGGATGGGTGAGCGCAATACATACAAATATATTTGTTTGTTTTTAATTTTGCTTAGTTAAGTAGTTAATATTTTCAAATCTATTTTAATAGATTAAAGATTGAAGAAATGTTTTAAAGGTCGTATCTTTGTTACTTAAACATATTTATTTTTTGGCATGATTATGGCCAGCTTGGCCGAAACGTCGCCACCATAATTTATTTTTATTATCCCGTTCTTGGACGG
This sequence comes from Microvelia longipes, assembly GCA_018340805.1. Lineage (NCBI taxonomy): Eukaryota > Metazoa > Arthropoda > Insecta > Hemiptera > Veliidae > Microvelia > Microvelia longipes. The sequence goes on along the minus strand of JACMZG010001914.1, from coordinate 28,525,681 downwards.
TCAAGATTGAAAATCAGAAAAAAGGGATACATTTCAACTTCTTAATCAACAAATATATTTGGGATAGTTATTATTGAAAACCAAGTATCATATACTAAAAAAAAATTTAGATATGATTGTTTTTGTTGTTTAAAAAATGTAATTCTTAAATGTTATTAAACATTTAAAAAAAATGCTTAAATTGCGTGATAAATAAAAGGAAAAAATGGAACATTGGGAACAAAGTGGGTCTCCTGAGATGTTTCACGTTGCATAGCAATAAGGGAGCGAAACCTCGCTACGTTTCGCTATCAAAAGGGAATACGTTATCTGGTGTAACAAAGGGACCAACCATAACTAGAAATCATACAAAGCTTTTCCTTATAATATATGGGGTCTTCTTTCCAAGAATATTTCCCTACTGTGTATCACCATCTAAATAAAAACTTTCTACATACTTTTCAGCGAATTTTCTCTTGTAATACTTCGCTTGAGAGGGAAAGTATAGAGGAAGGATCATTTTTGTGCAGGTAAGATGCCACAGAACCAAAGCTAATAATAATATAATAATATAATAATAATAATAATAATAATATATATATATATATATATATTATATATATATATATATATATATATATATATATATAATATATATATATAAATATATAATATATACATATATATATAATATATATATATATATATATATATATATATATATATATAATATAATATATATATATATATATAATATATATATATATATATATATATATATATATATATATATATATATATATATATACATATATACGACTTCTTATTTTTATTCTTCCTGCATTTTTTGTTGACGCACCTACAGCCTAAACTACTGAACGGATTTCGACATATAAGGACTTTTTGGATTCGTCTTATGCTCGTGTGCATTCCTAGCTTATAAAATCTCAAAATCGACATTCCTACGCTGAACGCGAAGCGAAAAACTAAGCTAGCAAACGATATTTTTTTATGTTTACGCACCTACAGCCTAATCTACCGAACGAATTTTGATGTGTGAGGACTTTTTAGATTCGTATTATGCTCTTGTGCATTCCTACTTCATAAAATCTAAAATTTCTGCAGCCTAAACTACTGAACACATTTTGATATGTGGCGACTTTTTGAATTTGTTTTATGCCTGTGTGTATTCCTATCTGATAAAATCTCAAATTCGACATTCCTATGCTAAACACGAAGCTAGAAACTGCTAGCGAACGCCACTTTTATATAAATTGACCCATGGGCACTCTTTACTAATGAATGAATTTTTATGTTTGAGGACATTAGGTTTTTTTAATGCCATTTTAACATTCCTGTATCAATAAATCCCAAATTTATAAGTCCTATGTTGTACGCGCCGCAGAAAACAAAGCTTGAGAGTAGTATATATAATACCTCGACACTCTTTACAGCTTTATTTTTGCTACACGTATTATGTTTACTTCTGTTTTTACATACAACAGGAGCCGTACAAAAAGTCATGAAATCTAACCAAAAACCGCTTATGTGGTAAAATACTCCTCGCCAAGTCTTTGGTCCAAAAAAGTAGTGAAATCAACTTTTCTTTTCCGCCAAGTCATGTCTGTATTGGGTGGAGATTGTCATAGGCGTTTCAAAGTGAAGTTTCTAGGTTGGCAATAGTTAAGGGCTCTATTTACATTGAGAGGCAATCATCAGCTTCTTCTACTTGGCGGCGTCCCAGAAAAGTGAATCACCTTTAGAGGTTGTGTTTGTAAGAGTATATAAGGTGTAGTGCCTGAATATATCGTACCGTTATCGTTTCATTCATTCATTTATTTCTTTTGTATACTCCTGGATCTATGCAGGTAAGTAAAACTGCTGCAATTATGACAACTGCTAAAATCTGTTATGATTAATCTCCACGAATACCTAAATTGTAGTTCTAGTGTGAACTAGAACAGAGATTGTGAAACCTATATTTCTAATTAAAATACTATAAAAAGTACTATACGAACCTTGTTATGTCCTGAGTATGTAATGCGGTTGTAATAATTAACTAGAAGAGAGATGGTGAAATATATATTTCTAAAGAAAATTCGCTGGAATGCGGTGTTGTAAGCCAGTATTTTCTACCCTATGTTAGAGAAAAGCCTTTTCCTGCTCCTAAAGTAGTTTTCCAAAGCTCCCACTGCACCCATAAATAAAAGGTGAGAACTGGAGCTACCCCACCTGTAAGTTTTTTAAACCTTTTTATTTTTTCAAACAGTGATAAAAAATGAGTTTCATTCAACTAACAGCTTTTGGTTTGCGACTGTTTAACTTTACCACTAATACATCGTAATAGTTTTTTAGACTTTTTTTGCTTTTTTGAGAGAAATTTACACAAAAATTCTATTTTTTGATTTATAAAAGCAATAAAGAGGCTGGTCTGTGTGAGTTAAAAGAGAACACAAAGAGAAAACTAACAAAAACAAGAGTAAACGTTTAATTTTTCTTCCTCGGCAGTAAAACCGTCAGACACTTGATATATTCCTTTATTTTGCCTTTTTTCAGGTCTCTTAAAAAACTATATTGAGATCTAGTAATAAATTATTGGTTGGAAAAAAATATAAAAATTTTAACATAAATATCTTCTGGCGTTTCCAAAGTAGTAAAAAACAATATTTTTCAAAGAAAAAAAAATTAAGATGAAGTATCTTAAATTGTCTTTAGGTTATAAAACATGTGTCAGTCATATCATGTTTTTGCAGTATAATTTTGCATTAATAAACACTTCGATGTAAATCAAACAAGGTAGACTACAAACTTTAGAGCTTTTAAATAATAAATAATAAGATAGCCCATCCTATTTGGATATAATTAATAAAAAACAAATGATGAGATGTTCCCACTTCATTGGAATCAATTAATCAACTAATAAAATAATGATAAGATGTTCCACCGTTAATTTAATTAAATCATTAATCAATTTTAAATTTATTAGTCATAAATTTTGATTCCCTTTTGACTCAATAACACAACACTATTTGTATCACGCAAAGATTCAATTTTTACTCCCCAAAAACAAAACCACAATTTTAACCAGATTGGCACCAAATTTGGTATTTTTACCAAATTTGGTACGTCATTTTAAAACTCTCTTTCCTTTAAGCATCGCAGGATTACTTTTGAATAAAAATGGAAAGTGAGTTTCAAAGCAAGATATCGAAATGAGAAAACGCTAGACTTATCAGTGTAATATGCAAGACATATGTACATAATTATAAGTTTCTACAGCAAGAAATCACGTAGAAATTTGGGGAATTCCAAAAAGGCACGGAAAGTACAGCCTTAAGGGTTGTTGAGTCTTTCTGTTTTCTTGGGAGAGAAAAGATATTTTACTTCTCATGAAGGGAGTATAAGATTATTTTACTCCCTCGTTAGAGAGGGAGTAAAATTATCTTTTACGTTCGGAAGAGGAGGGAGTAATTACCTCAAAACCGACTTAAAGAAGTAACTGATTAAAACTTGTTAACGGGTTATAATAGAACCGGAGTTTTTAGAGATTCCGCAAACTTTTATCCGCAAAATACGTTCCGTTAAAAAACTTCCACATTAAACTTTTACACTTTGATCCTGTTGGAAATCTTTTGTTATTCGGACCATATAATACGGTCTCAAAAGAATTCAGTATTAAAGTGCCCCCAAGAAAAAC
>JACMZG010001914.1:28509505-28517005 GCA_018340805.1 Microvelia longipes | reverse complement strand
TTTAATATGTACTTAAGGCCTTCTCAATGGATTTTACAAAGCTGTCTGCCTGTATTTGTGTGTGTCTGTCGTTATTGTAGGTAGCATCCTGGTGATAGTAATTAGGAGAGGTCATAGATTACCTAGCAAGTAGGCCACCTTTTGGACCCTTTTTGCTAACTCTCTTAGATAGAAGAAAGTGTTCTACCATATGAATCCTACTGCGCAGGTAATTCGCGTCTAATCCTCAGAAGAAGCCGTTGACTTCACTATAAGTTTTCTGTGGCTTCAACAAGAAACAACACGTGTCCCACTGCCAGTTTAAGCGTTCCTGATCTTGAAGGCATAAGGCAGAAAAATGTCTATCTTATTTATGTAAGCTACTATTATAGGTCCTAAATTTTGCCTAAACCCAGATTCATTTTGGGTTAGGGATCTTTTAAGAGTAGCTGACATCGCACAGGCTCGGAATAACCGACATAACGTCCCTTTCGAAGGACAGCACGTGAAAGGATTTCCATCCCTCCCATGAAAACCTTAGAGGCCCCGACTGGGATCGAACCCGGACTATCTGGGTGGGAGGCGCACGTGCTATCCTTAACACCACCGGTATCCCAGCATCATTATTAGGCTCTAACTTTTCTTATTTGGCCTGAAACAGATTTTATGTTTTCTTTAAGCCGCCCAAAAATGTTATTGCTCCCGTTAATTTATAATGGCTCCTGTTCAAAGGATTAATGCAATCGCATCTGAAATTCCACTTATTACAATATATGTGGCGACATTAAACTGAGAATGCAATGTACGTGAGTATTAAACAATGCACTCCGGTAGACGCCACAGTGTCTAGTAAGTCATACACAACCTTAACTAATCATACCTTATATGTGTTCATTTATATTATATATGTCATTTCATTATTAATTGTGTTACATAAATCCGTAAAAACACTTAATTTGACTTATTAATTTTTAAGATAGGAAATATATTTGTATTTGTATTATATGTGACGCCAATTTAATTTATTTAATGTTCACATTTCAGCACTAATTATTAATACTTAGTGAGGACTCCTTTTTTGCTTAAATTTTCCAGAAGTTGGCTTAAACCAATGTTTCATATATATGCTTAAAATTATTATATATTAAATATATATATATATATATATATATATATATATATAGATATATATATATATATATAACAATATCTTTCGAACAGTTTCTAGGATCGAAATGCAACTTAATATAAAAATCAACCTTGTTAATGTCCCGAATCCTATTATTCATAAAGTATGTGTAACATCATTGACCCACAATAATGACCCCATAAACTTTTCAAGAAATCACAAATCTTCAAAACGTATTTAGATCAGGCTTTTAATATATTTCAATATTTCAAATATTTCACACTGCCACTACTATGTATGAATAACAGATATTGAAGTTACAGCTTATTATCAGCATTAGTTCATGGTTTCTATCAATTGACACTAGTATAATATAATTGACAAAAAATGACGTTTTTTTTTTATAAATACATTTGAGAATTCGCTAATATCTTGGCAGTATGCCACTTATATAAACTAGTTTTATAATATGCTTATTATCATTTGTCGGGAGGCAAGTTTGCGTTTAAATTTTAAATCTGCGAAGTTAAAGTAAGGATTGGCAGCATGCGGAGTTCGTTTTTGACTTGTGCTCTGTGATGGATTCTTTTTTTCTTTCACGGGGTCACAATATATTTTTTTTAATATTCTTATTAAATAATTATTTAAATACAAATATAATTTAAAAAAATCATTAGTTTTAAATGTAATTAATTTTATCATTATTTATTTAAGAGACCCTCCACTTAAGAGTATTCAAAAGATTTTAGCGTGGTGGGAGTTCTATTTAGAGTATTTATTTAAAATAGCATGCATGCAAAATAAGTTATAGTTTATTTTAATAAATTTTTTTTATCTGAGATTCACAATTCAAGTTCATTTCTTAGTTGTTCTGTTTCAAATATTTAGTTTAGAAACTAATTATTTAATTTAAAATTCATTTAAAACAAATTAACTAAATAAATAAACATTTTAAAAATAATAAATAAATAAGTAAAGTAAATAAAGAAAAAATTTCATCTGCCATCACCAAAACACAGGCATACAGTATACAACATTCGCATTACAGCTATACCATATGCATACGCACACTTACATTACATACAGCATACAGTACTGACACACATCAAACAAAATACCGGCATTTATTTCTTCATTCATATATAAAGTAATAAAATTTAAGGTTTTAAATTTATATGGCAAATGAACAAGCGTTCATCCACGTTATTTGAAACAGCCTTGGTTTAATATAACTTGTCCTTTACATATGAATTCTTCAAGGTTCCTTAAGCTTGAAAAAAATTCTTTGTATATTCACACGTAAAGTAAAGTTTCTCTTTTCTCCCCGTTCGAAATCTCTCTATAATACACCTGACATATTTGTGCTTACGATGAATTAATAGTTATTAAACATGTATAAAGGGCCCTAAATAACTTTACTAATTTGTTTAACATTCATACAAAATTAATGGAAATGTGTGCTAATCAATGATATAACCTCCTTAGCATTATACTCAACACAATTCCAGCTAAATTATGGTCAATTCCCTTGATTTACATTCAACATAGGGAAATTTACATTAGTAAGTTACCAACATTAAATGAAGCATTATTGTATAATTGGATGTAGTGTCTAATGCAATTCATGTCGTTTAAAGACAATCTAGAGAAGAAAAAGCTGATCGATAAAATAAAAAATTTGTTTTCCTCCCTAAATTGGATTCCTTAAGGTTTATTCGCAACAACAGAGGAAAATTTACTAAATTAAAATGTCTCTTATTTTAAGTTTTGAAAAGTACAAAAATTAAGAATTTCTTTGGTTCTATGTTTTTAGTTTTTTTTATCGCGGGCCTTGTTCTTTATTTACTTGTTGTTTTAATTTAACTTGGGAAGAGATCCGTAGCGAATCCGATATAAATGAAAAAAAGTTCGAGTTACCCTGTACCGATTTTAGTTCGCTAAAACGTTCAAGGGTTCAACGATGGGAACCCAAATAATAGCATATTTTTAAATCCAAGAGATTTGATCAAACATATCATGAAGGATATATTATATATATATATATATATGTTATATTATTATATATATATATATATATATATATATATAATATATATAATATATATATATATATATATATATATTTATTAACGATAAAAATTTCTATACGAGTAAATTTAATAATTCTTCCTTCAGCTACCAGTTGTATACAAAAATAAACGATTAGTTACAAATACGATAGCCCTATAACAAATACCCGCCGTATACAAGGACAATATACGCCATATACAATAGCCGAATTACAAATACGAGGAAATTTAAATATAACGTTTTCATTCAGCTACTAGCTGTATACATATACCGCCGTATACACTTAAGTAATTTGAATAAAATTCCCGCAACTGCTAGCCGAATACCAAATGTATGATAATACAAGACGATAGCCTATACAAATTCCACTGTACACCAATTTACCCGCCGTATACAAATACGATTAATTTGAATAACGTTTCATTCAGGCTTCAAGCCGTATAAAAATAAGATTAATTTAAATACGTTCCTTTCAGGCTATAGCCCGAATACAAATATTGCCGGTATACACTTACGAGTAATGAATAAAAGTTTTCCTTCAATTGCAAGCCGTACACAAATTATGGAAGAATTACAAATACGATTAATTTGCAATTAACGCTCCATTCAGCTGCTGCCGATATTACAAATGTTTAAAGCCGGAGTCTGTCTCAAATTTATCTTATTTGTAAACTCATCTATCACCGTCATCTTGATTCACGGCTTGCACTGATGGTAGCCTATTGTTAGTTGGAAAGCGATTTATATTTAAGAGATATATATTTTTTGTGGGAGAGACTGCTTTTTGTACTTTATAAAATGAACTCCATGACTCTCAGCTTACTTCTTTAAAATATTTCTTTCGCTTAGTTAGGTAATAAATCTCCCTTTCTGTACAAAGATTCTATACTTTAAATTATCATGAGAAATTAAATTTAAAGTTTAAAAAGTTTTTAATTTCAGAAAATATAATACAACTTCAACTCCAAAATAAAGAGGCTTATTTGAACTAAACTTTAGATAATTAAGTAAAGCAAAAGTTTTTTTTGTTTAAATACCTTAGATTTACATAAAAGCATGTATTTTTAAAGTAATTAGGAACAAGTCGGTCTCGTATTGTTGTCGCTTACTTTACAATAACGATGACGAGTTCTGTTTCATTTCAAAATGCCACGAGCCAGAAAATTTTTCAACTTCATATTAGGTTTCTTTTTGTTTTTGAGGATTTATGTTGATTTACTATTATAATATATATTGGAATGAAGCTTTTTTCACTTTCCCTACTAATCTTTGTATTGTATTTAGGAAATTTAGGAAAAGAATTGTGTTTGCTCTACTAATTTGAAATCGAGATTTCAACCTGCATAATTCCTTTTTTACTTTTTCTCATTTAAACCGTAAGTGCATCGAAAAATTATTGTGTTCGCGAAAAAGTTCCAAAACTGGGAAAGTCCCTTGGAGACTGAGATCTGTTTTAGGGGAAAAAGAAAGGGACCTTATAATTATAATTCCAAACTAACATAAGGCTTTCGCAGAATTGTCATGAACATATTAGTCTTGTGGTGACTGTCTCAATGTTATAAGAATATTTAAGAGTTTTTGAAAGGCATCGTCAGGGGTTTCACAATGCGGGTTCAGTTTAGTGGAGCATGTGGTTTGAGAGAACTTCCTTTGGAAAAAAATGCTAATGAAGTAGCGTCATAGCGGGAGTCTAACCTCGGACCACGACCAAATCCGGTCACATAGGGGACCCTGATCAGGAAAAAATACGTTTGCAATAAAATAAAATAATATAATATATATAGTATATATATTATATTATATATATATATATATATAATATTATTATATATATATATATATATATATTTATATTTTGTGTGAGTCGGTGTGTGGTTTCTAGAGATTTCTTGAAATCAACAAGTTAAATCAAAAGGGTGCAAATATCAACCATGTGAATAACACAAACCAGGTTTTGCAATATTTTGAAGAAATCGTAAAATTCAAGTTAATATTTTTTCGCCGCAAAAAGAGTCTTTCTTTATCCTTTTTTGGGCGCTGAATTTAAATGAAAACCGATCCAAGGTCAATACGATCAAGCTGAGTGACCATATAGCCGCCTATATACAACAACCATATTTGCCGCAGAGCGGGCAAGAGGACATGCGGCTTCTTAAATTTTAGGCCTCTTAAAATGAACTTATTCTGATAAACGGTTTAGCCTGGGATCATTTGTCCCTAAAAGGTTTTCAAATAAGTAAATCAGTCTGGGTACATTTTATTCCTAATTTTTAGACTTATTCAATTAAGGAAAATTTCATTATAAAACTTCTTTTCCAATTAGGCCATAAAAAATACTAATTTGTTTCATCAATTATTTACACCAACTTTGGTGTTTAAACATAAAAATGACTCCTGACCCCAACCACCTTTAACCACATTTCAGTAATAGAATTTTAAATGATAATTTCCCTTTAATTTTTATTTCAATGCATTTTATACTTTAATAATAATTGCTGAGAAATATAATTGTAATGTTTTATTTTATACTAATTAATTCCTTTTACAAAAAGAGAAGATTAAAAAAAATGAAATGAATACATAAATCTTCTGCAGGTAGTTTATGTATGAATTTTGTGTATAATATTCTGCCGTGTTGGTATATGTATGCATTTTGAGTATAATCTTCTGCCGTTTATGTATGTATTTTTGTGAGATAATTTCCATGCCGTGAATGTTATGGTATGTATTTGTGTATAATCTTCTGCCGTGAATGTTGATGTATGTATTTTGTGTATAATCTTCTCCCATGAATGTTTATGTATGTATTTTGTGAATAATCTCCTGCCGTGTATGGTTATGTATGTATTCTGTGTATAATCTTCTGCCATGTATGTTAATGTATGTATTTTGAGTATAATCTTCTGCCGTGTATGTTTATGTATTTATTTTGTGGTATAATGTTCGCCAGTGGATGTTAATGATGTATTCTGTGTATAACCTTCTGCCGTGTATGTTTATGTATGTATTTGTGTTATAATCTTCTGCACGTGTATGTTTATGTATGTATCTGTGTATAATCTTCTGCCGGTATGTTTATGTATGTTATTCTGCGTATAATCTTCTGCCGTGTATGTTTATGTATGTATTCTGTGTATGCCGTGTATGTTTATGTATGTTCTGTGTATAATCTTCTGCCGTGTATGTTTATGTATGTATTCTGTGTATAATCTTCTGCCGTGTATCTTTATGTATGTATTTTGTGTACAATTTTCTGCCGTGAATGTTTATGTATGAATTTTGTGAATAATCTCCTGCCGTGTATATTTATGTATGTATTCTGTGTATAATCTTCTGCCGTGTATGTCTATGTATGTATTTTGTGTATAATTTTCTGCCGTGTATGTTTATATCTTTAATCATTAATAATCTTTAATGGTACCTCAGTTTGAAATCTGCTCAGATACTATTATTACTTATTTATAACAATACATTGAGTTACATTGAAGAATCAGCTACTGTCACGTCAATACTTAATGTTGTCTGGACCGGTTTATCAGTATAACTTAACATAACATAATGCTACATACAATAACTTTGCATTTATAAATATAAATTGAATATCTGCTTGAGTTAAAAAGACAGATGTTATATATATATATATATATATATATTATATATATATATATATTATATATATATATATATATATATATATATATTATATATAATATATATATATATTATATATACATATATATATATATATATATATATATATATAATATATATATATATATATATATATATATATATATATATAAACATCTGTCTTTTTAACTCAAGCAGATATTCAATTACTAAGGACTACTCGTAATTCATTTTTTACTTAAACTTAAAGGAAACTAAACTATGTTTACTTTACATATTTAGCATTTTTACTTTTTCAGGTGTTTGTCAGGTCTACTGAGTGATTTCTGCAAAGTTTGTCTGTCTGAATATGTGTGGTATGTGTCTGTTATCATTCGTAGCGGCCAGTGTATTATGCTAGAGAGTTGAAATTTGTACAAAATCAGTCTTACCGCTGTATTTGTGCTATTCGAAAAAATATTTTTTATGACGTCATTAATATGCTATAACGACTCAGTGAAAATTTCGAAAAATTATAAAACGCGATAAAATAATGCCATTGAGATTTGGCACGCATGTGACTATGTATAAGTCTAACATATGTGCCAAGTTTTATCACATTATCAGCATTAGTTCAATTTTTAATAATTAATAATTGACTAGTGCAAGTGTTTTAAAAAATTGTCAAAAATTAGAAAATAGTCCAATTAGGT
>JACMZG010001914.1:28454505-28507005 GCA_018340805.1 Microvelia longipes | reverse complement strand
GTAAAATATTAGGATTTAGGACCGGAAGTGTGTTATTCAGCGAATTTCCTTTGGAAAATAATCGCTAATGGGATATGCGTCATGGAGGGAGTTGAACTTTGGAGTGTGAACAAAATCCATTTTAGAGGTCTCTGAAATGCTTGAATTTTCATAGAACTAAAAATTGTAAGTCAAGCTAAAGTTGCTTTTACTAGAGAACGCTCGCCACTATAGAACTTGGTGTCATTTGAGAACCGCAATTTAGGGTCCTCTCCTTAACAAAGAAATATAGGTAATAGTCCTGTTCAGCTACCTAACACACAGTAGTCAGTCTCTTTAGTACCTTAGAGTACCTAGTACTCACCTCCGTTAGTACCTTTACCAAAGGTAAAGGTACAATGACTACTGTAGCTAATACTCCAATTGGTAATGCCACAGGCATAGTTAATTGTGTCATAAGCCCTCAACTATTCTCGGGTTCGTACTAAAGTACTTGTAGATTACTATGTATCTCTATCTAGAGTGCCTTAATCTGTATATACCTGAGACTTGTACAGACCAGGTTAAAGATCATTAACTCGCAGATCCTAACTTTCATGTATCAAGCCCTTCCTGCCTCATGCTTTAAACCAGGGCTAGTTTTTTTCCTAATTTGAACGGGGTATAGTGCTTAGTACCAAATCTAATAAGTTAATGAAAAGTACTGAGGTACCCCGAATACGATATTTTATGAGGAATTACCAATGGTAGGTACAGAAGCAGAAAGTGAGTTTAAATGAATAATTTGTCACGAAATTCAGTATTATAGTTCAGTTTTGTTGAAATAAAATCTTGAATTTTTGCTTAGAATGGTGGAGCACCCTCAATAGATGAAACCTTTAGAGGATTTTTAACATTATTAGAATACTTATCATTTGATACTATCGAGTTTTCAAACTATGAATAGTTGACACAATATAATTGTGGAAGAGACACCTAGGAAATGTATCAAGCAAAATGCAATACTACATCTGGGAACTGTTCCATCATAATACATATGTGATCATGGTTTGCAAAACTTGCTAGTATCAAATGATAACTGTTTTGATTGCCAAACATAATGGCGGTAAGAGAGCACCGCTCGTCTCTGGTAAATACTTCAAATTATATTCTTCGGAATTATAATTAGACGTATTTTAGTTAGACGTAACGAAACAGAGTGGTCACAATGATGACAAATGTCGAATGATGGAACAGTTCCCACATGTAGCATTACATTTCGCCTGTTACATTTCCTAGGTGTCTCTCGCACCATTATATTGTGATTTTAGAAAATTTTCTATTCCAATGGTGTAAAAATTTAAAACATCTTGAATTATTTTATTCAAATGATAACATAAGAAAGCTTAAAGCTCTAACAGCTTGCTTGAAATATGTAAATTAAGGAATAAAACGTCTAGTATTAAAAAGGACCTATCCTTAAATTAAAAATATAAAGAAAAATAAAAATGCGCTTAATCTGCATAAAGCTCGTGGGCGTTTTTCACTCAAAAGGTCTTGCCACGCAGGTTATGATTTATTCTTTGAAAAAAAAGAAAATGATAAAAAAATCCATCATACAATAGCACTGGAGAACTTTTTATTCTCTTAATTTTAAGGGAAGAAACGTAATATTGGTGACAGCTAAATATGTCAAAGGATAAAGTATTTATAAACTTCAGGCTGGAACAATTACCAAGATGTCATAAAACAAATAATTCAGCACTACTTAAATGTTTATCGAATTTTCCAGTGACGGGTTATTTTATAGGTTAATGTACGGTTTTCGCCAAAAACTAAACTATGCCTTATTGTTTGATCTTTAGGATGCCAAGTTATCAAAATATAATTTATGTGCAGTTGGTAACATAAGGTTTATGAAATATTTTAAGTTCTTTCAAAATACATTTTGATTTAAATATTTTTAAAAAAGTGTATGTTCTCTTATTTCTTTCTAGACACTCAATGGGACGGAATAAAATTCAAAATTTACATCCTCAATCTAAAATTTTATTAAGGTAGGGCTTGTCCTACTCCTGGAGAAAATTTAGCTGCTCTGACAAAGCAGTTTTCAGCGGAAGTCCTATAAAGGTATATGAAACATCTAACAATCAGGAATTAGTTCCCTCCCCCCAAGTTTTGGCTTGCTAAGGGCCCGAACTAATCCATTAATAAATCGAAGAATCAGCTACCGTCGATACTTGCTGTTGGTATGAATAATCCTGACCGGTTTCGGTATAACGCCATCATCAGCACCAGGGCAACACTCGAGTTCTTATCTAATGAATAAATAATAAGTGAATAAATTCTAGTCTCAAAGACCATGACAAGTCATCATCAGAGGACTCGTCGTGCTCATTGAGACTAGAAGTTATTCACTGATATAACTTCATTAGTTGAGAGCTCGAATGTTGTGCTCCGCCTACTGATGATGGCGTTATACCGAAACCGGTCCAGGGATATTCAAATACAACTGCAAGTAACGACGGCAGCTGATTCTTCAATCGTTTCGTCAACTGTGGTTAATACAACCTCTTATTTTTCTACTTATTAACCATAAAATTAGAAATAATTATAAGTTACTAAGTCATTATAACATTAATTATAAATATAAGATAAGTATAATTACAAAACAAATACAAGCGTGAACACATCTTTCCAAAGGTAAGGTATGTAAGGAAGAATAATGAACATAAACTAAAAAAAAAATAAAGAAATACACAAAATTAAGTATAAACAAGAAACAAAACTAAATAACGACATATATTCCTACAAATTTACTTTTTCTAAATAAAAAAAATATCTGTATAAACTCAAACAACCCTAATTTGTGTATTTTACAAAAGTACGAGCGGAGGAAAAAGAAAATATATTACAGCTCTAAATATTGGCACGGTTTCAGAAGTCAGGCAAAGACCTCAACACTAATTACCGTGCCAAAATTCGATCAATTTCGATTCATCTATATCTATTCGCTATTGTCAAATATCCCCCTCGTATATTTTTAAGATAATTTATCCCTTTTTATTTCTGTTTTTCATTTTGTCTTTCAATATATCTCTATAGAAAATTAATAATTATTCGCCTTTCTTATTTCTTTTAAAGAGGCGGAGAAATATAATAGCTAATATTGGTACACCAGATTTGTACATCAATGACCACGTTTCAGTACGTACAAATTACAAAAGTTGAAAAAAGAGTACTATGAATGTGTGGGTTTTAAGAGCATGCGTTCAACATGAAATCGCTGAAACTTAAACTCTAAGAAAGCTGATTTGTTGATAAGAAAAAAAATAGAAGCAGAAAAAAATAAAAGTAAAAAATTGAAGAAGAAAAATAGAAAAGAAACATTTCTCATCGCCTTATGCTACCAAACTACAATATATTGTAGTTTGATAATATATAATATATATATATATATATAATATATATAATATATATATATATATATATATATATATATATGTGTGTTGTGTGTGTGTGTGTGTGTGTGTGTGTGTTGTGTGTGTGTGGTGTGAATATACATATACATATGTATATACCTATCTAGTATATGTATATACATATACATATACCTAACTCTGTAAGGTCTCTTCTTATTACATATATATATATATATAATATATATATTATATATATATATTATATATATATATATATAATATATATATATATACATAAACTTGGACGTCATAAAGATACTATAGATCCATACACATCGTTCGTTCCAACAACCTTATAAGAGAGCCTAAAAAAAGTTAATTTTTAATATGAAGAAGTGAATAGGAAATAGTATTATTTCCAACAGTAACTTTGTATTTTAAAGACTTAAAATACAAATAAATATTGAATATTGTCGTACGGCTGAATCTATATTTGAAGTATTAACTTTACATGACCCTTAACTTTGCAAGTATTAAGTCAAAAGAAAAATACTGTCTCAATTTGAATTTTTGTTTAATCTAGAACTTTTCAATTTACACAAGTAATTTTTAAACTAGCTTGCATGATACTAGCAATAAGTAAATATAAAAAATAAATAGTAGAATAAAATACCCAAGAGGTCATACTGTAATTTTAATTTGAAATAAAATAATTGATTAGATACATAAAGAGTAAACATTGAATGTCAGTAGACATGGATGCGACATGGTTATATTACATGATTTGTATGATTGGTCTCCATAAAGTAAACTAAGTTTAAATATAAAGTAAACTAAACTATGTTTACTTTACGTACTAAGCATTTGTTTTAGTGAAATTAGTCGCATGAAAAATTGGTTGCGTGGTACCTCGGAACTTTTCCTCATCACATTGGATCCTACGCTCATCCTCAATACTTCACTCACTCGCTTCGCTCATTCTCAGAATTTACTATTCGCTAAATTAATACTGAAACATGTATTCGGACTCACTTTGCTCGTCTTTAGATAGTAAATACATTTGTTTGATTACCAGCGGTGAACCATCCAGACACTGTCCATGCACGATGCTGCATAACTTTTATGATAAAAAATCATGGACATACTTGTACTTAAACGGAACTTGGTGTACCTATTTATTACATAAAAGTATACACTTGTACCGAATTTCAACTCAATTGGATTATTATTTCCCTATTACAATTTTTTAAAAAACGAACACAAGTCACGTGATAAAAATTAAACTAATGCTGATAATAATATGAAACTTGGCACATATTAGTCTTGAACATGTGTAGCCAAATATATTGTGATATTGCTACATGCGTGCCAAATCTAAAATTGATGGCAACATTATTCCGCGTTTTATAAATTTAATGCAATTTTAGCTGAGTCATTATTGCAGATTTATGACGTCAAAAAATAATATTTCCAGATAGCACAACTTGCCAATAGGCTTTGTTTTTCTCATAAATGTGTTTGTCAGACTCCTTATTTTTTATAGGAATTGTTGAAGCTTGAATTCCATGGAAAAACCAGTAAAAATACTAATAAAAGAGAAAGAAGTCTCTCCACAAAAATATATTCTTAATAGCAAAGCGCTTTCAACCTAACAAGAGGTCATCATCAGTGCTATCCGTTGAATAAAGAAGAGGGTGATAGATGAGTCTTATAGATCAGATATCAAAGATAGACTCAGTCTATCTTTGATATCTGATCTATAAGACTCATCTATCACCCTCTTCTTTATTCAACGGATAGCACTGATGATGACCTCTTTAGGTTGAAAGCGCTTTGCTATTAAGAATATATTTTTGTGGAGGGACTTCTTTCTCTTTTATTAAGATGAACTCCATTAACGCTCACCTTAGTTCTTCAGTAAAAATACTTGTATTCTATTTGGTGGAAACCCCAAAAAATACATGTATTCTATTTTCTCAGGAAAACCTTTCAAAATACATGTATTACAATACCGTGGAAACCCTAAATACTGCACGTATTATATTCCATGAAAAAAATTTAAAATACACGTACAATAGATTCCGTGGAAACCTCTTAATAATACATGTATTAGATTCCGTGGAAAACCCTTATTATTACACGTATTAGATTCTATGGAAATCCCTTATTATTACACGTATTAGATTCCGTGGAAAACCCTGAATACAACACGTATTTATATTTCCATGGAAACATTAAAATACACGAATAAGATTCCGTGAAGCCCTAAATACTACACGAATTATATTCGATGGAAAACATTTAAAATACACGTATAAGATTCCGTGGAAAACCCGAATACAGGAAACATTTAAAATACACGTATTTCCGTGAAACCCTAAATACTACACGAATTATATTCAATGGAAAACATTTAAAATACACGTATAAGATTCCGTGAAACCCTAAATACTACACGAATTATATTCAATGGAAAACATTTAAAATACACGTATAAGATTCCGTGGAAAACATTCAGGCTTCATGGAAAAACCTTAATAATACACGTATTAGATTCCGTGGAAAAGCTTAATAATACACGTATTAGATTCCGTGGAAACCCCTTAATATTAGACGTATAAGATTCCGTGGAAACCCCTTAATATTACACGTATTATATTCCGTGGAAAACTCTTAATATTACACGTATTATATTCCGTGGAAAATCCTAATAATACACGTATTAATATTCCGTGGAAACCTCTTAATAATACACGTATTATATTCCGAGGAAAACCCTTAAAAACATGTATTAACGATATTTAATCCATCAACCCCTTTCCTCCATGTTGAGTAAAGTTAAAGTATATAAACAATTTCCATAGAAAGGTTTTCCTCGCGGGACTACTCAATTTTCTACCTGTCGTACTTTAGTTTCCATACTTTTATCTCTATTTTTTCTCCATTTTTGTTTCACTCCATCCTTCATACTTATTTTAGGGATAAACTGTTCTTTTTAATTAAATTTATTATTATTTTTGAGAAGTACAATTTTAAGAGAGAGTTTTTTATTTTTTTTTTTTTTTTTTTTTTTATTAAACATATCCTTTATTTACAAAATATTTTTCGTACATTATTATTTTTAATATAATTTATAAGGATTACTCTCTACAGAAGGATACTTACGTATCCTTGTGTCGTAGAAGAGAAGTATTTTGTACTGCAGTACTTAAAATCACCATTATTTATTTAAAGTCTTATAATTATAATTTATTATTTTCTTAAAATATAATTAAATTTTCCTTATTATCTAATGTTCTTTTTGTCTGTTATTATTATTCCCTATTTATGTTTATGTTGTGTCAGTTATCTGATCAGTTTTTGTCCGTCTTCAAGTTGTTTTTAAGTAAAATATGTCTAATTTTATTCTTAAAAGTATTTCTTTTATCGGTCTGCTTAATGTCGTGAGGTAAGTCATTCCAAAGTAAAGTTGCCTGATATAACCACTGTCTTTGTGCAGTTGTAGTCTTATACTGAGGTAATTTATAAAGTTGGTTAGTCTGTGCTCTAGTATTAATGCTGTCGTGATGAATAAGTCTTAGAGAATGTTTTCCGTCGTATATTCTAATTAAACATTGCTGTCGAAACATATTGTCGGTCTTCAGAATAGTCAGTTTGTCAAATAGTGATACTGTATGTTCGTATTTTGTTTTAAATGTAATGATCCTATCAATGCTTTTGCTGTATCAACACAGGTTTTTGTAGTTTCGTTTGCAGAGCCCCATGCAAGAATACCATATCTTATAATCGAATCTACTAAACCATAATATACTGCTCTTAGCTGTTCTGGCGAAAGGAATTGTCTTATTTTTATAAAAATATATCTTAATTTCCTCAATGAGGTTGTCAGTCTGTCGATATGTTTTTTCCATGTAATAAGTTTATCTATTGTCATTCCAAGGTATTTAGTCGAGTCAACTCTTTGAATATTTGGACAGTTACACGGGTTAGTAGTTTCATCATGGAGGTGGTTATGTAGTTGTATTCGTGTCTGTGTAGGTTGTCCTGTTTCTGTCAATGAAAAGCAAATGTATACTGTTTTTTTATATTTAACATAAGTCCGTGTCGATCAAGCCATTGTTTTCACGAGTCTTAAGTCTTGTTCTGCTACCATACATGTCTCTGTGAATGTCTTGTTAGCTGTTAAGTAAACAGTGTCGTCCGCAAAGCGTAAAGCATTCCGTCAAGTTTTATTTCAAGTAAGTCGTTAGTGAAAATTAAATATAGCAAACTTCCGAGGACACTTCCTTGAGGTATTGAATACTCTGTAGAAGCCATCTCCGGTTATATCATTTATTTTAACTTTGTAGCTCTTCTCTGCAGATAGCTAATGAACCACTTAAGCATTGTACCCCTTATACCTATTTTTCTTAATTTTGTAACTAATCTGTTATGAGACACACTGTCGAAGGCTTTCGCCACATCCATGAATACCGCTATCGGTTTGTTACCTTTGTCAAGTTCATCGGTAATGAATTGACATACTTCCGTTATCGCATCTTGAGTACTTAATCCACTTCTAAACCCAAATTGAGCAGATGATAATTTGAAGTTATTTTCTAAAAATTCTACTAGCTTTTTTTTAACCACTTTTTCTATAATTTTTGCGATATTAGATATTAAACATATTGGTCGGTAATTTGTCACTTCGCTGGGATCACCTGACTTATAAATAGGAGAAACAATTGTGATTTTTAACGCTTCGGGGAATATACCTTTCCTAAGACTAGCTTTGACTAAATGTATTATTGGTTTACGCAAAAATTCTAGGTTGTTCTTTATCATGTCTACAGTTATAAAGTCATATCCAGGTCCAGAGTTACCTCTGAGCTCGGATATGGCAGTATATATGTCTTTGTCTTCAATTGTACAATTTTCTAAGAATAGTTCGTCATCAGTATCGTTTTTATGTTCCGTCGGGTCGTTCTCTATATGCGCTACGTTGCTCAGGTTCTTTATTTTTTCAGTCATTTTTTTACCTACTTCAGTAAAATGTCTGGCCATGTAATTAGCGGCTTCAGTTGGAGTTTCATTTACATTTATAACCTTGCCATTTTCAGTTTTTATTTGTTCGATACTTTGCTTTGCTTTTGTTTTCTTAGTGTATATTTCTTGTACTATATCCCAAACTTTATTGATTTTATTCTCACTGTTTTCTAGTTTCTTTTTTTAATACTCTGTTTTTGTTTGTTGTATTAATTTGTTCAGTTTAGTCTTGTATTTTTGTAAGTAGTCTTTTAGTTTTTTGTTGAATGGTTGTTCTTTCAGTTTTTTGCTTAGTTTTTCTCTCTTTCTTATGCTAGTGATTAATCCGTACGTAATCCATGGTTTTAGCTTAGTATGTTTGGTTTTTTTAACGGTTATTAGGAGCTGATTGATCACTTCGCGGCTTTTACTAATTAATAGCTTAGTTTCTTGGCCGCTTCACGGGCCTTCGAACCGCTCTTATGATGTCTCTTGTGTATTGGTTGTTATTACTTTTCCTTTTATTATGCCTACATTCCTCAGGTATGTAGGAAATGAATTGTATTTGTACTAAAATTCCAAAATCAGAAATTCAATAAGATATAAGAATAATATAAGTTGGATTAATTATTATTTGTGCAGATCCTCCTATAACTATTAAAAAGAAACATTTTTTGAAAAAAATTGGTCAAAATAAATTTATTTGTGACACGTCCTCAAAGTTATGTAAGATTTGCTTGGCTTACTAGCTAAGCAAATCGCTTTTAGTACACTTTTACAACAAGAACCAATTTTGGATGTTGTGCTAAGCCGAATGGCATCATAGATAACAAATTTCAAATTCTTATTCATGTTCATAATTGACAGTGAGCAAATGAAGGATAAGTCATAGAGTATAGAAAACTAATCATAGATCTTGAAGACAAGTCACTATATATGTATTAAGATTAGAAATTGAGTATAGTCGTAAGTTTTTTTGTTCCCTATATGTTTTTAGTCAAATAATCTCTAAGTTGCGTTTTTTAAAAACATATATATATATATAATATATATATATATATATATATATATATATATATATATATTATATATGTGTGTGTTGTGTGTGTGTAAGGAAAAAAACAAACACAAAGGCGATCCCTCCACTTCCGTTATCCGGGGAACTTCATAAGCGTAATTTTCTAATAAAATTCGGTAAAATGAAGTTTGATTCATTGTTTCAAAACTAAAATATTGCCCCATGAAGTATTTCCTTCCATGGACTACCTATTACTAGGCAGCCTTACGATTTATTATTTAATTATCACTGATGAATACCGAAACGCTGTAGGCTGGTAATATAGTTATAATTAGATTATTAAAATAAGTCCCTTATCGGGTAAATATTTATAAAAATAATGCTTAACTTGCTTTTAACCAAATAAAGGTTTCCATCAGTGCCAGTGAGATGTTAAAAAGCTGAGAGAGTATTAAGCCTTATCTTACTGCTGAAGGATATAATAATTCTGGCGCGGTGGTCCGCATGTCGGGCGAATTTCCTTTGGATGCGTGTTTCCGTGCTTTTTACATTATATAAGTTTACAACTACTAAATAAATAATCCGGCGCTGTGGTCCGCTGTCGGGCGAATTTCATTTAGAATGCGTGTTTCCGTCAAAACAACCCATCTTGCTTATGCAAGAACCATGCCCATTGCGTGGTTCCAGTTCATGCTTTAGAACCTAAGCAGTTACTCAATTGTCAAGCACTGCTCGTAACTCATTCTGTCTTATTTACCAAAGGTGCGCATAACTAAAAGCACAAACTATGCCTCTAAAATTTAGAAGTACGCATGCACTAGTTTAAAGCTTAGTTACTCATCTTTAAGCTAGTCAGTTATCTTTAAAGGTTTTTAGCGCATTTCCTTTGGTAAAAATACAGACAGAAGAGTTACGAGCAGTGCTTGACAATTGAGTAACTGCTTAGGTTCTAAAGCATGAACCGGAACCACGCAATGGCATGGTTTTGCATAAGCAAGAAATGGGTTGTTTTGCACGGAAACACGCATTCCTAAATGAAATTCGCCCGACAGCGGACCAAGCGCGGAATTATTATTTATAGTTGTAAACTTATATAATGTAAAAAGCACGGAAACACGCATCCAAAGAAATTCGCCGACATGCGGACCACCGCGCAGAATTATTTTCTAGTTGTGTAAACTTGTATTAGGTGAAAAAAACGATAAAAAAATATTTGTCCTACTAGGATTTGAACCCAGTACTCTGGGGAGTGCTCGCATCCAAAGGAAATTCGCCCCGACATGCGGACCACCGCGCCAGAATTATTTTCTTAGTGGTAAAACTATATTAAGTAAAAAAAAGATAAAAAATTATCGTCCCTTCCAGGATTGACCCTGGTACCCGAGATTTGAGTGCTCGTATTAACCGGACCACTGGAATCAACTCAGAGCCCAAAAAACATTGAAAACGACACCCTACTCGAAATTTATTTTTCAACGACTGTATTTTTTCTATATATTTTGTGGTTTTTTCGCTGTTTTCACTTAGTGGTCGATATCGACTTCGGACCGGTTTCATTCGATGCGCCCAAAAAATACATAGAAAACGACACCCCTACTCGAAATTTATTTTTATCGCAACCTAAATTTTGGTTTTGGTAATTTATAATGGTTTTTTTTGGACTTTTTGTCACTTAGAGTGGTCGTCTCGGCTTCTTCGGACCGGTTTTTCATTCGATTCAGTCGCCCAAAAAATACACATAGAAAACGACACATTAACTCGAAATTTATTTTTATCGACCATAAATTTTGGTTTTTGGTAATTTAATTGGTTTTTGGGACTTTTTTGGTCACTTAGAGTGGTCGTACGACTTCGGACCGGTTTCATTCGATTCAGCGCCTCAAAAACATAAATATTGACCTTTTCGCGGCGCAAAAAATATTAACGCCTGAATTTTGCCGATTTTTTAAAAATTCGGCTGACTCAGCAAACCGGTTAATGACGTCACACAAACCTGGTTTTCAATAGGGTTCTCGTGTTCCCAAAGGTTGATTTTTGTACCAAGTTGTGGTTAAAAAATATTAATCCGTTCGAAAGATAGAGTGGTTTAAAGAAAGTGTCTTAAATATATATATATATATATATATATATATTATATCGATATATATAATATATATATATATATATAATACATATATATATATATATATAATATATATAGTATTATAAATATATAAATATAATACTATTATATAATATATATAAAGTGTGTCGCGTTAGAAAACGTAGTTTTTTTCGTCATAGGGACCTCTGAAACGGATTTGTGCGTGTCCCGAGGTTCATTCCGCTATGACGACCTATCCCATTAGCCGAATTTCCAAAGGAATTCCGCTAAAATTAATATTATTATAATATAAGTTAGGCCAGGCTTTCATACATAATAATTGTGTTTATCACTCGTTGAAAACACCAAAACTACATTAGTAATAAAATAAATTCAAATAACCATAGGTATAAAGCATTTCTATAAATAACAATTTATCTCGGATCGATAATCGATCTAATAAATAAACATAAGAGACAAAAGTGACATGTAGAGACAATTTAATCCAAAGAAGATTATGGCAAGTGACAGGTGGAATTGAGAGCCACACACCTCACCCCCTCAAACACATTTCCATTAATCCAAGTCATAGCTCAATGCTTACATAATATATTTTAAATTATTCCAATTGATTTGTATGTAAAAACATTCAAAATTTTGATTAGGTAAATAAGAGCCAGACAATTTTGAATCATCGCTGTTGAACAAATTTAAAATTACCTTTAAAATACAAATTCACATCACAGAAATCCTATAACCTATAAATAATGATTGGTATTTATGAGCAAGTCATTATTTTAATAAAATTAAAATTCAATAAAAATATAGATATTTAAAAAATTATAACCTTTTTTACTCGTTTGCTTATAATCTACAGAAAAGGGTTTCAGCATGGTATTTTAGAATAGTACCAAGGAGTAACTGTTATAACTACCTGAGAGTAGATTTTAAACAGAAAATTATATATATATATATATATATATATATACATACAAAATTTAATTATAATCATGCATTGATTAAACTAATACATGAATATAAATAGAAATTTACAATTGAAATTGAGTTCTAATTATATCATGAACATTTTATGAAAATAGCTATTACTAATAACAACCTTGATAGATAATGAAACAATAAAAGTCCAATTTATAAAACTATTATAAGTGTAATTTATACAACTATTCTACTTGCATTGTAACTCTGGTGAACTTAGCAGGTAGTTTATAACTTGAAACTAGATAAGGGAAAAAGAGACAAGTTGTCAAAAGATAAAGTGAGATTTGTCAGACATCAGGTATGTCTGACAGACATTATTTTAAAGCTTATAAATCAACAATGGAGTAACATGTCAATGTTTAATTATTCATGTTTTTGGATTTAAATAATTAAATCTGTTATAAGATTAACTCAAATAATTAAATGCAATAAGAATTCAATTTGTACTGAAGTTATGTTTAGGTCATTAAGTTTTTCTTATTACTTAAAAATATTTGTATAATTTATTATGTGACATATAAAGCTGTAAGGTAAAACAAATTTACTTATGAATGCTGTTTTATTGTCCATAGAATTTTGTGAAATATGTTGTATGGAAATTAAATATGTTAAACGATAATTATATGCAAGCAAGATATTGTGATAATATTTGATGAACTTTCAATAGAACTCAACACTTTTTTTTATGATTTATTGTTATTTTTTTAAAAAAACTTAATAATAATAATACTTTATACTATGACATACATAGATTTAAGATTTAATTACAAGAAGATATTATATATAACTAATAGAAATAGTATACAATGTTTATATATATGTGATTGGATATATTTTTTATGTAAACCCATAAACTAATATTTTAACACAAAATAAAAATTAAACTAAAATAAAATATAAATTAATGTTTAAATTTAATCCAAACAATTAATGAAAACATTAAGTTTTTATAAACATAGATTAATTACTTGACAACATAAGAAACAATTTAAATTTTATCTAGGTATTATTTACCCTATCAAAAGTTTGAAAATTTAAAAATAAAAAAATTGAGTAAAAATTGATAAGAAGTAACATGTTTAAATAGTCATAAAATAAAGCTGTCTTATCAAATTAAGTTTTGTTATCAAATACCTTACTTTTTATTAAGTGACATAACTTTTTATGAAAGTATGTCTTTAAGGTTTTAGAATGACTGTTGAGTTTTATTTTAGAGTTAGTATAATTAGGAAGTTTTATTACTTTAAAATAAAAGTTCGTTCATTATATTAAGTGATATTCCTAAGGTTAGACCATCCATACCATTAGTAATAAAGAATGTGAAGGTTTAGGTCTTCCGGTGGTGACTGTGTCAATGTAGATGAATAATCCAACGTTGCGCTTCCACTGTGGGAGGCATCTTCAGGGATGTAGGACATCATGGATAGAAACACAATGCTCTACAAAACTGAACTGAACAGTTCAGTTTTGTAGAGCATAGTGTTTCTATCCATGATGTCCTACATCCCTGAAGATGCCTCCCACAGTGGAAGCGAAAACGTCGGATTCTTCATCTACACTGACGCGGTAACCACCGGAAGACCTAAATCTTCGTGACAATAACCGCGGAAGCTACACAGTTTATTAATAAAGAAGGTTATAGTACAACACACGGCTAAAATCAATTAACAGCACGGGAAAATAGTGTTGGGGAACCAATAAAGTTGGCTTGATTTGGAATTGAGAGCGTGGTTTTATATCCAGGAATTACCTCATTGGCTCCCTCACATTATTTTCTCACGCTGTCAACTGATTTTAGGCATGTGTCATACTATATAAGAATCGATAGTTAAGAGGCTAATAGTTGATTATTATAATTGATCACATAGTACATATGTTTGTAATTAAAAATCCTTACGTACTGAATTTCAATGCTAGAGGTTAATCTCTCAGTTATAAAATTCAAAAGTGTGACCATTGCAGAGTATTTGAAGTTGATTGAGCATGTCATTTGAGACTGAGTGACCATGTCATTTGAGACTGAGTGACCATATCATTTGAGACTGAGTGACCATGTCATTTGAAACTGAGTGACCAAGTCATTTGAGACTGAGTGACCATGTCATTTGATTAACTACTGCTCAGACAGCAATGAATTTTGGCACAATTGTTGCCTTTTTAAGAGCCCCAAACGGAAGACTAGGACCAAAAAGCACCTTAGCATACTTGATCAGGGCTCTTGATATTTTTTTAAGTAATTGAAAATACTTTATGAATTTTAGAACTTTATGGATCCAATTTATTATACCTAGACATTTAATAGCCCTATACAAAGACTAGAGCCAATGATAGCCCTTAAAGATGCTTGGTCAGGGCCCTAGTACTTAAAACATCCTCAATTTTCCACCTAAATTTAGGCCCTTTAAGGGGCTTATTCTTTTCTTTTCCCCTAGACGGAAGGCTAGGTTCTCAAAGGGCTCTTAAAATACTTGATCAAGGGCTTAGAGCAGTACAAAAGGGCTCTAGAGATTAAACCTAAAATGGTTTAATTAAATGTTACATTTAAATGAATAACTACTTACTCTAGTAATATAAATTTACTTATAGTTTGAGATAAAATACTTACACATTAAAATTTTCAGCTATACTGCTTCAGCTTAAGCTTAGCATTCTGATGAGTAATTTTACAAAAAGGCAGGATAAGAAATGATGAAAGTTCAAATAAAATCTGAAATCAAATTGAACTGAATTAAAACACTGACATTAAAATAATCTTGCTGTTATTTCACCTAATTCTGAAGTTGTTACTCCTAATCATGGTTCTTACTGCAGAAACCACTTTAGGTGATAAATTGAGAGTGTAACTTGGGATGTAATTCCAAGACCTCCGTGGTGTCTAAGTCGGTATAATTACAGATGCTTTAAATACCTTGAACACAGAGGTGGCTAACTTTAATTTATTAAAATTAGCCCGTTAATTAATTGTACAATGTGGATTCATCCAACCTGAGGTGGTTCTTGCAGGGAGAATACCCTGATGGGCTTAAATGATCTAATATGGGTATTTATAGCCATATAATATTTTGAGTCACTGTCCATCATATAATTATTTAGTACTACAAGTGTGCTTTCTTTCATCTGAAACGGAGCCAATAAGTCTAATTTTTTTTAGCAAACAGTGCAATCAAGGCTCTGCGCAACAACAGAACCCAAACATAAAGTTATGTTCGTTAGTAATAAAATTATTTCTAAATAAAGTCATAGTTTAGTGGCTCTTAGGTCTATTAAAAGCGACTTTTATTCACTTTAAATTAAATATGAATTAAATATGAACAGGGCTGTCGGGCAGGATTTGGCTTGAATGCCTTCAAGGTGTTCAGGTATTCTGTGGATGATAGCCTTGCACCATTGGTTTGTCAACCGAGTACATAACCATATGCTCATGTGTAGAAATAATAATTCATACAGGGTGGTAAATTTCTAATACATAATCCCGATTACTCAGCTCTGTACAGAGCATTAACAATAAAATTAGTATCTGCCTCCTCTAAGTCGACCTCTGTGAGTTAAAATACCTAATTATTTTTTATGTAAACCTCTGATATGTATGGTAATGTGATTACTACAATGTGTTTTTATACGGTAACTTTAAAAAGTTAAATTAGAGCATACCATTACATGGAACAAATCTGGAACTGTGTCATATCCTGGAGAATTTAATACCAAAACCACTGAATCACAGTTATTTTTCTCATGCAATGTATTAGAATTTATTGATTCTGGAACACCAGTAAGCAATACTCCGCTGCATGCCATAGAATAGCGTGGGAAAAATTACCAGAATTTAATTTATTGGTATCAAAATGTTCAGTATATAACAGTCTCTGAAATAATTAATATAAAAGTATGCTCCAATTTAACTTTTTAAAGTTACCGTAGAAAAACACATATTGGTAGTCAGATTACCATACGAGCCAGATAATTACCAAACAAAGAATTTGGTATTTCAACTTCCAGCGGTCAACTTAGTGGGGATAGACACAATTTTTATTGCTAAGTTAAGATAATCAGCCGCCGTCTCGTAAAGGCATTAGTCTTTACACTGGTCTTTGACACCCACTGAGGTCTGGGGTTCGCATCCCAGGTTACGCTCTCAGTTTATAGAAGATTATTGTTTAGATAAATTATCACCAGCTTTAGAATACACTTTGAGCGTGACGGTTGCTACTACCACCCGAGGTGGTTCCGGCAGGGGTTATCCCTGATGAGCCGCAAGGCTCTAAACGGTCATTATCATCATTATTATTATTATTATTATTATAAGATAATCAGGGTGAAATATACCACCCGCTACATATAAGAAGCGCCAAAAAGAGCTACAAGGGCCTTTTAAAGAGGAGCGCCACCCTCTGGAAAAAATGCCGCTCTATCTGAGAAAGTAGTTCTCAGTAGAAGTCCCTAAAAGGTGTGGATCGCCCTCTAAGGTTAGTTTCACTCTCCCCAACTAGTTCTGGTTGTTAGGGGCCTGGATGCCTATAGCATAGAGATATATATCTCTATGCTATAGGCATATAGATATATAGGCCCTCTTTAGTATATACTAGAGTATATACTAAAGAGAGTATGTATACTAGAGAGGGCATAGCCTATATCAACACATTGACTGGCCAGAAACATCTTTATGGAACTCTCTTAATCTAAACTCATTGAAACCTCCTTCAAGAGTGAGTTAAGGTAATAATAAATCATTTGATTTCGTCTTTTCGTAAATTGTTTGTGTTTTGAATTGTTTTTTTAACGTTCTACTATATAATTTATTGTAATTAGGTAAAGCGAAGGTGTTCAGGTTACTTTTTCGATATTTCAAAATTTAACTTATATGGCCCCTCTAGTAATAATATCTCTATGATGACACAGGGTTAAAATCAGTTGACAGCATGGGAAAATAGTGTTGAGGAACCAATGAGGTTGGCCCAATATGAAATTGAGGGCATGATTTAACATCCAGGACTCACCTCATTGGCTCCCTCACATTATTTTCCCACGCTGTCAACTGATTTTAACCGTGTGTCATACTATAGTAATGAAATACTAAAAGAGTAAAAGTGTCATCTGTTTCTTATAACAACATATAAGGAGTAAAGTTCGACAGTGATACTTAACGTCACTTTGTTGGTAATGTTTAACAACACCCAACATGATACATGCAACAGATATAACTACCTGTTAATCAAAACAACCAAGTGATTTCATCAAGTTGTAAGGGTTGTAAGTTGTCAGAGTTGAAGCAATACAACCGTAGCAGTACATCAACAATTAACAAAGAATTAACAAAACACCAACAATTAATTAACATACCACACGTAAACAATCATAATCAGAGAAAATTATTAACAAATAAAACGACCGAATTTATTAACAAATAAAACAACCGAACAATCGAATTTATTCGAAATTCCCGAATGAGGCAAGAAATTAATGAATGCGCATGAGCACATAAGATTATAACCCAGGTTTAATTATTAATAATTATGACTTTAAATTTTGTATTGCGGTTCGTAAGAAACTTGATTTCATTTGTGTTTGATGTTCAGGAAAAAATTATTTATATTTTTAAAACTTTACCTCATTCATACCGTTGATATAGAAAAAGTATTGTAATTTGCTAAAATTTTGAAACCGGGATGTCACCGGAATTATCCATTTTAGGTGTTTATAATGCCTCCTGAGTGGTTTTCACAAAGTTGTCTCTCTGTATGTGTGTGTGTGTGTGTGTGTGTGTGTTACAAACGCGGAAAAATGTTGCGATTAATTCGACATTTGGCTCGCATGTAGCCATGTATAAGACTAACATACGTGTCAAGTTTCATCTCATTATCAGCATTAGTTTAATTTTTATCAAATAACTTGTGTATTTTTTTAAAAAAATTGTAATAAATCAGAAAATGATAAAATCGAGTTGAAATCTGGTATAAGTGCACACCTTTACGTAATAAATAAATACACCGAGTTTTGTACCAACACGAGAAGTATACTCATGATTTTGTTGGATCATAAAATTTAATTTTAAAACGGGTGACCGCTGGGATGAAAGTGATGAATTTACTATCTGACGCGAAGCTAGTCCGAAGTCGTGTTGCGGTATAAATTTAATGTCTTGCATACTCTGAGGACGCATATTTTGTTATGCGTTTATAGTTGTGGTAACTTTCTTGATGATTAACTGCATATTGGAAATGTTTCTTTTAATTTAAATGGGGAGGACTTTTGGTACTACCGAGTTTTGCAAAACATGAATAGTTGACACAGTAAAATTGTGCGAGAGACACTTAGGAAATGTAGATTACAAAAAGATATGTTACATCTAGGAACTGTTCCACCATTCGACGTTTGTTATCATTGGTCATTTCTCACTCTGTTTCGTTACGTCTAACTCATCAGGGCCTGAACTCACTCTGACGTAATAATCTGAAGTATTTACCAGAAACGAGTGGTGCTCTTTTACCACAATCATGATTGGCAAGAGTGGAACAAGGTGGGACATGACATTATGTCGAGCCATCAATGATGACGAAAGTCGAATGGTGGAACAGTTCCTAGATGTTACACATATTTTTGTATGTTACGTTTCCTAGGTGTCTCTCGCACAATTATATTGTGTCAACAAATTATTTTATTGGAAATTCGCTATATCGGTCACAACCTGTTGTTCAAAGTTAACCTGTAGTAACCTGTTCAGTTAAACCTTTGTACCCACTCCATTGTACCGTAAACATGTTTATTATTGTTTCCTTTTATCATCTTAAAATACTGTTGCTACAATACAAGTTTTAGAGCAAAAAATATCTTAAATAAAGGCATCCTTTGCAAAAACTACCTGAATAGACATGTGACTATGACTCATGTTTAAAGGGACTACCTTTAAGGGTTATGACCTTGAAATGTAAAATCGGGTAGGAGATATCTCGTAACCTTTTCTAAGGTCCGATTTCCACCACTCGATCCTATAGCTTCCTGTAAGTATAATTTATACTATTATAATGTAAAAAATCCTATATATATATATATATATATATATATATATATATATATATATATAATATATATATATATATATATATATATATATATATATATATATATATATGTATGTATGTGTGTGTGTGTGTGTGTGTGTGTGTGTAAACGAAGGAGCGTAATTTTTTAATGAAATTCCTAACAATTGCAGAACTAGTAAAATAATATAAGGAATAAAACAATTTTGTTCAATAAGTTCAGTTTATCGATATCATTAGAGACTACAGAGGGAGGCTACAGATGTTATAAACATCTATAATTATTTTTAAGCACGTTTCACTTAGATGAACTTAATATTATAAGTTTGTGCGTCATAAGTCTCAGCTTTCACACGTATTATCGTATTATTTTTCATATCTAGATAGCCGTGACCACTATTGACATTATATACAGTGAAACATAAGCTCAAATCTGATGCAACCATTCATCGCTAAATAATTAATAGTTATAATATAATAAACTTTGTCATCAATATTGCTGGTCTATCTCCTGCGAGAGGAGGGGAGAGCAATATTGCTGGTCTATCTCCTGCGAGAGGAGGGGTGAGCAATATTGCTGGTCTATCTCTTGCGAGAGGAGGGAGAGCAATATTGCTGTCTTCTCCTGCGAGAGGAGGGGAGAGCACATTGCTGGTCTATCTCCTGCGAGAGGAGGGAGTGAGCAATATTGCTGGTCTATCTCCTGCGAGAGGAGGGGTGAGCAATATTGCTGGTCTATCTCCTGCGATAGGAGGGGTGAGCATTATTGCTGGTCTATCTCCTGCGAGAGGAGGGGAGAGCAATTTGCTGGTCTATCTCCTGCGAGAGGAGGGTGAGCATATATCTCTGCTTTATTGCTTCTCTATTTTTTATAATTGGAGAGGGAAGCAATGTAACAAGAAAAATGTGACACCCTCTATTTTTCATTTTGGTCTTCTTTTTAAAAAAATATTTTTTTTTGTTCAGAAAACCTATTTTGTGCAGTCATCAAACATTTTCAAACTCGTTAAAAATCAGAAAAATTACTGATCGAGTTGAAACTTGACACAAATGTTCATCTATTGTTGATAAATTGGCCCAATAAGTTTCATCTTGATACAGGTCCCATTTAAAAAATATTAACTATTACATTCTAAAATTTAAATTATTTTTCAAATTTAAATTAAAATTACAAATGACTGCTTTCCGACGTTCAACATATTGTCAGATACCGAACTTATAATTATTAGCAGTAGAAATTCCATGGCTAATCAACTTATAGTTAGTAAGTTATTGTTGAATAAATTTATTGGTGCAAAACTTAAAATTATATGAAAAACGATTATTGTCAAAATTATGATGTATTGCTGAATAAAATTTAAATTAACAAATCATACGATATAGGTGCAAAATATAGAGCTAATATCTTCATAAAGAACTTCACAAATAAAAATTAGGCTGCTAAGTATGGTCACAGGTCTTTAATGCATAAGTGAATAAAAGTATAACCCGTAATATTTTATTGAACGCTTATCAACCGTTTTAATTTGTATGCTTTATTAACCCAGCGTTTTAACACCCTTGATATTAGGATTATCAAGATATTTGGATATTCTGATTACCACGCGAAGTCGAAGTAATTCCACCATAAACAAGGAAAAATTATTGCATTCTGAGGACGAGCGAAGCGAGTTAAAAGTAATAACACCTTAGACTTTGGGTATCTATTTAAGCTTTGAATAATCATGACATTCTGAGAGCGAGCGAAGCGAGTCCGAAGTCGTAAAGAAGTACCGGGGTACCCTGCACACGATGTTTCATTTCTTAGAAAATAGTAAAATACTATTAAAACGTGTGGAAACCTATCACACATGTTAGTTTAATGTTATTAAAGAAGATATGAAAATTGTATTTGTGTTTCTTATCACTTAAATAGAATTGCTTTTAATAAGTTTTTTTTTAAAAGGTAGGCAGAGAATTATTAACTTTACAGCCTAAAACATATCTAAAATCCATTTTTTCACTTAAGATCTTAAATGTAGGTCTTCAGCTTCGGCCCATAGCCGCTAGCCCCACCCATCGGGTTGCTTCACGGCCTGGGTGCCTCCCTGTGGCCGCTTCACATTGTTGTTGTTTTGTATTGTTTGTTGTGACATGGCATTTTGCCATATATTTATTGAATTATAATCGCTTCGCCTCACAGGCCCGTTTCGAGGTCCTGTGAGGCTGGCTATGGTCCCTTCGGGACCATAGCATTGACCTATTATCTCAACCCACTGTGTAGTAAAAGATGACATCATAAAATGATTAAAAACAACACGCCTCGTAACCTCCTTAACACTCCCAATATGCCAAGTTTCATTTAACCTGAGAAAGCTTTCGAGTGTTATCGTTCGCCATACTCATGTGTCAGAGATGACATTTAGGTGTCAAAACGACTGACTGAAATCCCTCTGAATCTAAACAAACCAGGAAGACATGAAAATGTAGGTTTATTTATTAAATAAGAGAAACAAATATTATACTGCATATAAAGTATTAGACATCTCTGTCGAATATTCTCGATATGCTTGCATTGCTAAATCATAACCTATCACTTCCTAACGGTATTTTTTTGCTGTAACAGCAAATACGAACTACAACAATAGCACTATGCTTCTTCAAACAAGATTTTAGCTTTAGTAAGCGAAAATAGCATACAAAGTAAAAAAATAGCTGTTGTTACCTTAAAATAAAAACTTTTGCAAACTTAACATTTTTTACTTAATTGTTTTGTGTAATATAATGCTAACTTGTAATACTTTTTGATGTGCGTCACTAAAAATAAATCTCGCTAAAATAAAGGTATGAAATATTAAGGAGAACGAGGAGTCTAAAATATTCACTATACACAGTCGCTGTGATGTTATCTTTCATTTTTGCATTTCTCAGAATATCTAATTTTTGCTCTCAGATTACAAAAAAATCAGGTACGGGGTACCTCGGAATGTTCCCTCATCACATCGGATTCGCTACGCTCATCCTCCCTACATAGGACTCGCTTCTCTCGTCCTCAGAATAAGCCGTTAAATTTATACTGCTAAACCTCTTGGAACTTGCTCGGGTCGTCGTCGAAAGTTAATATATCAATTTAATTCTCAGCGGTCACCTATCCAGACACTTGCGTATTTAAATGAAACTCAGTGTACTTATTTATTACGTAAAGGTATACACTTGTACCAAATTTCAAACTAATGCTGATAATGAGATAAAACATAGATCATATGTTCATCATCATCATATGTCTTAAATATGGCCACATGCGTTCCAAATCTCAAAATGATCGCAACAATTTTCACCGTATTATGATCTTTCGAAATTTTTGATTAGTGATTATTGCGAATTAATGACGTCATCAAAAAATATTTTCTGAATAGCACAACTACACCTGTAGACTGATTTTTGTACAAAGTTATAACACACTATCATAAATACACTCGGAGCTACGATGATAACAGACACATATATGTGTTCCTATAGGTATTAATTTTTGTTAGTTTTTGTTAATTTTTTTTGGTATTTTAGATTAATTTATTATACATATACTATAGGTATTAGTTTTTGTTATTTTTTTTAGATTAATTTATTATACATATATGTTACATTGTACTAATTTACATAATTGTTACATTGATTAATTTATTATACATATATGTTACATTGTACTAAGAGCGCCCTACTTGTGGTTCTGCCGTTAGGGGCTCTTAAAAATAAATAAATAAATAAATACGTATACATACAGACAACTTTGAGATAACTACTCAGGAGATCTTAAAAGACCTGAAACGCATAATTCCGGTGTCATCCCGGTTTCGAAGTTTTTTCCAAACACAATACTCTTCTTATATACTTACGGTATAAATGAGTAAAAATAAAAAAGTATTTACTTCATACGCAAACATTACGTAGACACAAATTTATCACCAACATAACAAAACTTATATTTAAATTTTCAGAGAATTTAAAGTGCAATCAGTAGATTGTTTCTGTAACCTGTCTTCTCAAGCCATGAAACTATACTAACCCTAATACTTGTTACAATAATTATTGTCGTTTTACTCAATTTAAAATGTCAAAAAAATTAAATTTGAATATACTATTCAAAGTAAATTTAATTATACACTAATTAAGGGGCTTTCGCAGCACCACACATCAGGCCTATTGGTCTTTGGTAAAGCAAATGTTCAAGTAGAAGAACCTCTCGCCACGGAGGCATTAGTCTCGCCTGCCTTTCCTTATGTACTATACCATTGTCTTGAAACTTATTTTAAACGTTTAAGTGCAAAAAACATAAGTAATGACAGCCCATTTGACCTACATTGCAAAAATTATTATTTAAAAAAATGACAATCTTTATTTTTATAATTATCTTTATTTTTCGTCACTTAAGATGTTGGATAATACATCATGTCAAAATTGATAAAAAATGGACTCCGTTTGGTTTAATGACGCCTTGTTAAATTTTTGAACGCAATGTGAGTACTAATATGTTTTATATATATATATATATATATATATATATATATATATATATATATATATATATATATATACAGAGAGAGAGAGATTTCTTCCTTTTGTGAATTTCCTGTTAAAATTATTTTCTAAAATGGGGTGCTTTTTCTTTTTGCTGGGAAGGTGTAAAAGATTACGCTATTTTTCACTAGTTTATTTTCTAAACAGGAAGTATTGTATACATTTTTTACTACTTTATTTCCTGAACAGAAAGTACCGTTTACATTTTTTTGTACAATGACGTTCCTGAACAAAAATAGTGTAACAATATACTCCAGTAAAACGTTCCAAAGAGAGCCAATAAATTTGTACAGTAAATTGTTTGAAGATTAAAATTAGTGCGGAAAAAGTACTGTGGTAAAGTTATATATCATATATACATATATCATACATACATTTAGCCTTGAAACGTAACGATTATTTAGATACGATCACAAATAACAGTAAAATAAAAAAAATCGTGACATCGTCAACAAAATAGTTATCTTCACTGCTTTAAAATCCATATTTAGCAAATAATTCCTTATCACAATTTATTTTTAGCGTTAATTTACGATCGTTTTTTTACTAACAATTCAAATAACCTTCTTAAAGAATAAAAAAATCTTTATTACTATTTTTACTGCCGACTAGCTACTGACCTATCCCAATAATTTATGTATTAAACCATCGTAAAAAATAATGAAAATAATAAAAACATATTTACGACTAGTGTAAAATAAATGTGTCTCATGAAATAGACCTCTAATTAAGCTGAATTTTAATGCAAAATAGCTATTTTATAATTATTTTAGCTATCTTTATTAATGCGATACAGGCTCTTAATTTCGTTATATCGCTCGTTAATTTAGATTAGTCATTTTGTTCTGCCTAAATGAAATCCCATGACCTAGGGTAATAGTTGCATAATTGCATTAATTCTTTAAAGGTTGTAAATGTCATGATTGTAAGCTATAAAAGATAATTAACGCAATAATGGAAACTCTTGATTCTTTATTACTCATTTGTTTGTAATTGTTATTGTTTAATAATGCCTGGTGCACAATGGTTATCTATCTGACTTTTTTAATTTTTTAATTTTATTTATCACCAAAAGAAAATACAGTATACAAATACGTATATAAATGTCCAATAAAGAGTAGACGTAAATTAATAAAAATGGGGTACGGGGTACCTCGGAACTTTTCCTCATTACATACACTTATCCTCCCTGCTTCGGACTCGCTTTACTCGTCTTCAGAATACACAATTCGGAAAATTTATACTGCAGCATGCCTTTAGACTCGCTTCGCTCGTCTTGAGATAGTAAATGCATCCGCATCATTCTCAGCGTTCACCCATACAGCAATGCTTTTTATTTTTTATGATCCAACAAAAATCATGGATAAACTTTTCTTTTTAAAACGGAACTTAATGTACTTATTTATTAGATAATGATATACACTTGTACCAAAATTTAACTCAATTGGATCATTTTCCAATTTTTTAAAAAACGTTCACAAGTCATTTAATAAAAATTAAACTAA
The DNA here is from genome assembly GCA_018340805.1 of Microvelia longipes. NCBI lineage: Eukaryota > Metazoa > Arthropoda > Insecta > Hemiptera > Veliidae > Microvelia > Microvelia longipes. The sequence goes on along the minus strand of JACMZG010001914.1, from coordinate 28,481,428 downwards.
TGCCGTTGATGAGATAAAACTTGGCACATATATCAGTACACAGTACATATTCACATGCGTGTGAAATCTCAATTAGATTGCATTATTTTTCCGCATTTTATAATTTTCGAAATTTTTGCTGAGTCATTAATGCAGGTTAGTGACGTCATAAAAAAAATATTTTCCGAATAGCACAACTGCAGCGGTAGCGGTAGACTGATTTTGTACAAAATTTCAACTCTCTATAACATAAATACACTGGGCGCTACGATGATAACAGACACACACACACATACAGACAGACAACTTTGCGAAAACCATTCAGGAGGCCTAAAATGCCTGAAACGGATAATTCCGGTGACTTTTTTTGGTGATTTTTTTGCAAACACAATACTTTTCCTATATACCTACGGTATAAATGAGGAAAAGTAAAATTTGGGTACGATTTACCTCGGAACTTTTCCTCACAACATTAGATTCGATGTGGTGAGGAATCATTCTCCCTATATCGGAAAAGCTTCACTTGCCCTCGAAATATAAAAATCACCAAAGTTATAGTGCAACGCTTCTTCGGACTCGCTTCTTCTTCACAAAAATGTGCGATCTAACGAAAATCATGAATATATTTGTCGTATTGAAACCAAACTTAGTGAACTTATTTATTACGTAAAGGAATAAATTTGTACCGAATTTCAACTCAATTGGATTATTTTCCGATTTTTTTACAATTTTTAAAAAAACGTACACAGTCGTTCGATAAAAATTACTGATGCTGATAATTAGTTAAAACTTAGTATATGTATCTGTCGTATACATCTGTGTATGACTAAATGCGTGCTAAATCTCAACACGATCTAAATATTTTTTGCTTTTTATGAATTTTCAATTTTTTTTGCTGAGACATTAATGCGGGTGACATTATAAAATTTGACATTATAAAATTTCAAATAGTTCATATTTAAATTATAAGCGCTAGTAAATTTTATACCATAAGGATGTAAATAAAAGTCTATCCACAAATAAATTTCAACCAATGTAATGATGACAAAACCGGCTTTCAACCTAATACAGGTCATCCTTAGTGCCAGTGAGAAGAAGCTAATTTTCCTCTTGAGTCTTTTTACAAGATTTGAGATTGGATGCAGACAGAGGAAAAATTAGCTTATTCTTGCCGGCACTGAGGATGATCTGTATTAAGTTGAAAGCCGGTTTTGTCATCATTACATAGGTTGAAATTTATTTGTAGATAGGCTTTTATTTACATCCTTCAAATATTTCGTTTTAGTTCAATTAGTTCGTTTAGGAGTATGAATTGAAAACATGCCATTACATGAAATTTATAATTTAATAATTATAAATATTAAGGAGTTATAAACTAAACTATATAAATTATAACAGGAACAGGAATTATAAACTGCATTATAAAAATGTAAGAACGACATTATATTTATAGGAATATGTCTGAAGGATTACTAACCTATATTCCATTCCAATGAAACTAAAAAATTAAAAAAAAAAAAAATAAATAAAATAAAACTATGTATTAAATAAAAAAATACAATAAAATATAAATTGCCAAGTTTTGTATCACATGAATAATATTGATGTCACACCTGGTGTTTGTGTTTAATAATAATACTATCAACAGGTGCGTTGTTAACTTTATAATAAAAAAAGTCCTCTGAATTAATATTATTATTAATAACAGAAAGTACTCTTATTATTAGATTTTTTCTTTCAACAAATTCTTTAATTAATTGGCTTGTATGGCGGGTACAAGAACCGGCAGTGTGACTCAATGCTTCTGACGTCACGAATAAGTAGGTTTCAGGAGGCTTGTTTTTGGGCGGAAATTCAAATGAAATCGAAGTTGATACGGCCACTCTAAATAACTAAAAAATTGAAAAACTAGACTACCCTGAAAATTGAATAACTAGAAAATTGAAACTGAAACCCCTAAAATACGATTCGACAACAAATTTCGAGTAGGGTGGGTTTCGAAATTTTCAGGGGTTTTGAGTTAAATTAAACCGATCCGGAGTCCATTAAGGCCAGGAAGAGGGCAGGATGGGAGGCATCACTCCTGGAAAATTCGCTCCTTATGAAAATGTACTTTTCTGCGGAAGTCTCTAAAAGGTGTGTAAAAACATCGCCGCCTCTGGAATTTGCCCCTTCCCCCCTTCTTACAGATTTTAGTTCGCAAGCCGGGCAAATAACCTACTATACTAAATAACGTACTATACTATGCAAGCCGGGCAAATAACCTACTATACTATGCAAGCCGAGCAAATAACCTACTATACTATGCAAGCCGAGCAAATAACCTACTATACTATATAAATGCAAGCCGGGCAAATAACCTACTATACTATGCAAGCCGAGCAAATAACCTACTATACTAAATAACGTACTATACTATGCAAGCCGGGCAAATAACCTACTATACTATGAAAGCCGGGCAAATAACCTACTACACTAAATAACCTACTATACTAAGCAAGCTGGGCATTACTACATACTACTTAATTTTTTCTCGATTTTTCAAAGGAAATTCTGTAAATGTTTAAAGGATCAGCAAAAACTGATCATTAAATTAGTGCGGATAATGTGATTATTGTGCTGTGCTCTGATCATTGTTTTGCATTATCTGTGGAATAAATATTATGTTACAAGTATTAATGCTGCTCAGGTCATGAAGCATAAACCGGAAACTTAAGCAAGAAATGGATTTTAGAGCAAGGAAGTACGCATTCAAAGAAAATTCGCCCACCTTGCGAATCTCCAATCCAAAATATTATTAGGACTAAAATCAAATGTCTGTTAGTTAAATTGTATTCAGCGGAGGATATAGTAATATATCCTGCATTTTTCAATGATATTTTTCAAATCTGGAAAACGCAATATTCAGGCAACTTTCATTATCCGTAACATATTACTTGGTTTTATTCGGCGCTTGAAATAGGGTTTAAAACGTTAAACCAAAAATTGTAAAAATTGAAATGCTTTATGACAATTCATTTGATAAATTTCTAACAATTCGAATAAATATCGCAAAAACGATTTTATTGCTAAAAATTAAAAAAAAAATCGCATACATTTTAGTTTTCTAGAAATAAGTGGTTTCCTGTTAGTCATGTGCAAATCTTAAAGAGAACATTTTTTAAAGCTTGAAACATTTCCAATAAATCACTTGTTTATTCATCAAAATTAGATAAATACAAGAATTGTTAATTTTTGCAAAGTCATCGTCGTTCGGTCAAAATTAACCGATTTTGATGAATAAACGCTGGAATTCTTGGAATTGCTTAACAGATTTTAAAATGACCTATTCAATTTTTAAAACTACTTATTTTAAGAAACCTAAAATTTGTGTGATTTTCTAAAATTTTGAGCGTTCACAATCATACCCTTTACTCTGGGTGGCAGACTATGTTTCTTTATCATTTAAGGTATATTTTAAAAAAAAATAGTTCTAAGCTGTACAAAATGAGTTAGGTTTTTTCTGGTTCTGGCTCCTGGACACCTAGTTTTTAACTGCATAATTAATTTTATTCATAGCATATCTTAATTTTATTAATGAAACATTATTATTCGATAATAAGTTCTATTATAAGTTCGATAATAAGAAAATAAGCTTAATTTTTATGATAGAAATTCGATGACAACGATTCTTATCACCCTTTTGTTTAGAAGTGGATGCATGTACTACCAACTTAACAGCTGTACTAGGAATCGCAAATAGTCAGTAGTGAAATGAACAAAATAAATGCCCCACCCCTCAACGATATTTTTTCGTCTAGAATATTTACCCTCTTTAAGGTCGGAATAGTCAAATTTAGTACCGTTGGCGTCGATTCAAAGGTTTTATTAGTATTTAGGTAAGTTTAAAGCTTTAAACACTGCAATTTTCTTTTGGAAATTTTCCAAAATTAAGAAGGAAACCAAGCATGTAAAGCTTTAGTGCACTTTTCGTCTAGTAATGATAATTCTAACTGAATTGTTATCACTATTAATAAGTTTTTTCAAATTACATATATCATGTAATTCAATATATCTATGTACGTCAATACATAGTGCTCATTATAAAAATATATAAAAATTAAGAATATGTATGGTTATTATGACCTTTAATACCATTTAATTTTATTATATTTTACAATAAAACTATTTCATTTCAAGACTACATATAAATATACGTAGACGTTACCCAAATTCAACATAATAGCTTTATCAGTGCAAACATACATATAGAATTAAACCTATCACTCTTACACAATAAATTTACACGGCAATAGAGATATTTTGTACTTTTAAAAGTCTAATTTAATTAAAGCTAAGTTTATTTTTCAAAAACAAACTTGTTCTATGATATCTGAAGTTAAACCTAGTTTAATTTATTACTCGGATTAAGATAAGAGAAACAGAGAACTTGTAAAACAAGAAAAATAACATAATTGAGATAACATTATGTCGTACGTTTTAACTTAACGACATTTATTCTTAAAATAGTAAAATTTACTACTCAAGAAAATAGGATATAAGTTTTTGACAATTATATAATTATGTCTAGCATTAGTTTAGAAAAAAATATACTAAAAACTCATTTTTTAACAAATTTGTAGTTTGTTTTAGTACATTTTTTAAAGTATATGTTATTATATTGATGTAGTTATTATAAGTGTAGCTATAGTTTTAAGATAAGTAATTTTAACTTTAAATAGAAAAACCCGTAAATTTATATCGAAAGTTTTTTCTTAAAAGGTTTTTATTTAGCAATTCAACTTTAATCTAAAATATATTTATAGCTTTAATTTAAGATTTACAGGTTTGTTAAGTAATATTTTTTATAAAAATACTGAATAATGTCTAGTGTTTTACTAATTTTAGTGAATTGCTATAGTTAGTTTATAACATAATTTTAGTGAATTACTATATAGTTATTCGATTTCGGCACCGGAGGTCCGGGGTTCGCAGCCCGGGCTACGCTCTAAGATTTTATGAATAGTATTTGTATTAAAAGATTTCGCCATCTTTAATTAATTCTTAGAGTGTAGTAGATGCTACCCACCTGAGGTGGGTCCCGCAGGGTGAATACCCTGATGGGCCGAAACGCCCTAAAACGGGCATTTATTTATTTATTTACTATATAGTTAGTTTATTACATAATTTTAGTGAATTACTATATAGTTAGTTTATTACATAATTTTAGTGAATTACTATAGTTAGTGTATTAAACATTTTTTTTATTCCAATAGATGACTGATTGATTTATTCCAATAATTTAGACTTTAAACTAGACATTTAAAGTCGGTAACTAGTTAATATATTGCTAACTATTTAAGTACATTGTAATAGCGACGTTAATGTGTGTACCTTTGCTTGTCCTCAGAACTAAAGTTAACCAAAAGCTTAGATAAATATAACTACAGACTCTCTTTGCTTGTCCCTAGAACTAAAGTAAAGCTAAAGCTTAGAGAAATATAACTACTAGCTATTTTTGCTTGTCCTCAGAACTAAAGTTAATCAAAAGCTTAGATAAATATAACTACAGACTCTCTTTGCTTGTCCCTAGAACTAAAGTAAAGCTAAAGCTTAGAGAAATATAACTACTAGCTATTTTTGCTTGTCCTCAGAACTTAAGTTAATCAAAAGCTTAGAGTAATATAACTACTGACTCTCTGTGCTTGTCCTCAGAACTGAAGTTAACCAAAAGCGTAGATATCTACAGACAGAAACTGGCCTGACTATTGAACTTTATGTCGATCACATTGCTTTTCCTGTCAACGACTTTTTCTTACTTTCCCTTTTCCTAAGACAATATAGGTAAGAAAGTAAAAATCAAATAATGGCAAAACCCTGGACTGGTATTACCGATGACTTTTCGGTTTAGTTTTTTTTAAAAAGTAGATTTGTCCTATTTTTTTTAAATTTATCGAGGCCTTTTATTTATTTTTTATTATTTATTGCCTTTTTTTTTAATTTATATTATTTATTTTTAATTTATCTTTAGTTAGAACTAATTTTTTAATGTAATAATAATAATAAAAACGGTTTAGTAATAAATGAAATACAATAAAAAATACAATGCAGTTTGTGAACCTCTTGGGTTTGACCTATCAGAGGATTTATTTTTTACATTTAATATATCTTTTAATCAAACCCAAATTACTAAAGCTCCGAATTCTTATAAATAATGCAGACGAAACAGATCAAGTAAGTTTTATTTTTTACTTAGCTCATCTTTTTAATGTTTTATTAATTTTCAACGTTTTATTTCAGCTTTTATTAAAGAGATGAGACTTTGAAAAAAAGTACAAATCTTGAAATATTAATGAATAATTCTTCGTGTTTAATATAAAGTAATAAATAAAAAAAACCTAGAAGAAATGAAGCATAAAACTTTTTATTGAATTTAATTTTTTAATATAATATCTCAAATGAAGGTTATAATTTTTAAAACAAGCAGCAAATTTTTTTACTTATCATCCTTTAATTTTTTTAATGCATTATAACTAAAAATTAATGTCCCGACATTTAGATATTAGTTATTTAATTAGAATAGTATTATATATAGTAGTTTTGTAAAATTTGACTTTTGAGACTTTGTGACGAACCAATGAGTATAATAGAAGTATGTATACTCTTTGTATATTTATGTATGGAACGAAGGAGAGACACAAGGAAGGAAGTTCACTGTTTGGTCAAACAAAGGACGTACGAACAAACTGTTTCACCCGGAGCAACTTTCAGATTTGTCCTAAGGATAATTTGAAAAAAAGCTATCCGGAAACTAGAGCTATCAAGATATCCAATTCTTCGGCTTGATTATTCGAGGAATGATCTGCTAAACGGAACCTCTGCTAAGCCAAAAGTTGTCCGAAGACGCGTTGCAGTATAAATTTAACGATTTGTATTTTCTGAGGACCTGCGAAGCGAGTCCGAAGTAGGGAGGATGAGCGTAGCGATTCCGATGTAATAAGGAAAATGTCCGAGGTACCTCGTAATCACTTGTGTTATTTTACTTATTTATTGTTAGGCTCAAACACCTCCTTATATTTATTTTTTATTCATTTATTTATTATAATATATTTTAACCTTTTTTAAAATTAATTTACTTATTACTTGCTCTTATTCTTTTTTGGATGGTTCTTATTTATGTATATAATTATTTAATTATTTATTTACTTATTTATTTATTTTTTTTTATTTTTGAACTAATATATGATGATACATAGATGATATATAGATGATATATGATAATACTGGTCTTATAAATGACTGCATGAGTGCTAAAATAAATCCCAAACGGGACCAAAACTTTTTTATGTTTTCTGAACATTCTAACTTTTTGCTGAGGCATTATTGCAGGTTAATAACTTTATCGGATAGAACAATTAAACAGAGATTGCTACATGTTTCAATTCTCAGGCATTAATACGGTGTGATCTACGATAATAACAGACACACACAGCCGACTTCGTAATAGTTATTTATGCACCAAAGGAGTAAAGAATGCTATTATTTCCCTGAGCAGTTAGTTAGTTCCTAAGGCTTAAGCAAAGGGAACCAATGTATTTAACTCCCGAGGCGAAGCCGAGGATTTTGTTTTCAACTCCCGAGGTAATGCCGAGACAGTATATATATATATGCCTATGGTATACATAAATAAATAAATGATAAATATATATATATATATATATATATATATATATATATATATATATAATATATATATATATTAACTAGGTGGTACGCCAAATATACTGTGGGGTGGTTAATGGTACGTGGTGTCAAAAACTTTGCGGAAACCTATACAATAAATAAATACATTCCTTTGAATTCCATGTATTTATAACCGGGGTAGTTATAACTATACTATAGTTATAACTGAAATACTTATAACTATAATTATGATGTTAAAAAAATAAACAAGGTATATTTTTCATGTATGTATGTCACAGTTTGGTAAATAAATAAAGAGTAAAATGTCAAAATTCTTTGCTTTTTAAAAACTTCTCGGCAAGATTGTTGTGGTTTTAGTTTAAAAATGATTCTCACTGCTTTCTTTTGCAGAATTAACAATTTAATTATGGATCATCTTAACTTTTATGGATCATAAAAGTTAAGGAGTCAAACGAGGTCAGTGCCTGGACGGGTGACCACAAGGAGAATATTTACTGTCTGAAAACGAGCGAGGCGAGTCCTACGGTTTGATTAATCATAAAAGTTATGCAGTATTGAGCGATTTCAGTGACTGGATGGGTGACCACTGGTAATAAAACTAATGTATAAACTATCTGAGGACGAGCGATAGTAGATAATTAATTTACATTAATTAAATAAAGAATATTTAAATTTAAAAGAAATAAGAAACATAAATAAAATAAAATGAAATTTTAACACAGATAGAACTTTAGCCCATCATTTTTTTGTATTATTTATGAAAATCATAGAGAATCTATTTGAAGCGATTTAAAACTTTAAGGAAGTTTTATAGTTACTATTATTTTATTTTATTGATTTTTAGGCGGCAATTATTATTATTGGTTTTTCAGCAAACCATTTCGGTGATTTTACTATAAGTTGCTAGTTAGGTAAAATAAGGAAGTAATCTAGTACGGAATGGAAAGGTCACAAGTAATCATCTGGGAGGAACTTTAAATACAATAGAGCTATCTATCAAACCCAACCTATCTACAGGTTTATCATCCAAGCCTTTTAAAATCCTTGAAAATCTTTTATTTATTTCACTTTTGAAAAAATCGATACATATATTCTACGCTTATAGGGGTTATTTTCCATTTCAATCTTAAATCCGAAGTTCAGAAAAATTTATAGTAGCATAGAAAAAGCATAGAAAAATGTATAGTTGCGTAGACAAAGCATAGAAAGATGTATATTTGTGTAGAAAAAGCATAGAAAAATGTTTAGTTGCATATTGCATTGCAATGAGTATACTTCGCACCTACACATAATTATCTAATTTTACACAGATAACAACCAATATATTGTATAAACCTCATTAATCGGCGAACAGTGGTCATTATATAGTCCGCTTAGGGACTACATAATGAAAAATTAACTACTTATAGAACTATGAGATTCATTTCTTTATATGACGTCATTCACGAAGCTGAGTTTACCAGAATTTTACATTTATATATGTAATTTTTTTAAACAGTAGAATTGAGCGAAATCAGGTAAACATGGATTCAGTATGTTAAAAATATTAAAATAAGACACCTCCTTAAAAATAACTAGGTATATTATATTTAAAATGTTAACAGTTTTAAATTTGGATGACGTCATAATTTGGGTTTATGTCGTCATACAATAGGCATCGTAATCTTCCCAACATCAATCATTTATCAAATTAAATTGACACAGTTCGAAAATATCGCACTGATTCTAAAAAAATATACCGAAAATATCGAAAAAGGTAAGTTTTTATATGGAAGTGCTGCGAAAATCCGCAGGCTATCAATGGTAAATATTATTGCAGATAATTTTCCTTTCAGACAGACAAGGAGCTATAAAAGCTGATATGTTTAGCAGAATAACATTTGCTAGATAATATCAAGAACGGTTGTACAAATGAGCAAATCAAAAAGGTCCCAGGACTAACTGGAATAAATAATAACGATAGAATAGACAATTTATTTGATGATTTGGATAGATAAACACGAACAACTAGCGATTTAAAAAAATCGGGTTTCGGAGTATACCAGATTTTCACATCATAAACACATTCGTATAATTCTCAGCAGTCCCCCATACAGCGCTGACCATGCTCAATGCTGCTTGACTTTTATGGACCAAAAGAACCATAGATAGATATATACTTGTCGCATTAAAACGAAACTTGTACATAAAATGTGTACATATGTATTATGTAGAGATATATACTTGTACCAATTTTCAACTCAAATGTATTATTTTCGAATTAAAAACGTACACAAGTTATTGAATAAAATTTAATCAAATGCTGATAATAAGATAAAACTAGGCACATATGTTAGTCTTATATATGGCTACATCGTGCCAAATATCAAGTGTCATTTTTCCGCGTTTTTTATGAATTTTTAAAATTGTTGCTTAGTCATTATTGCGGGTTAATGACGTCATAAAAAATATTTTCTAAATAGCACAACTACAGCAGTAGATTGATTTTTGAACAAAGTTTTAACTTTCTAGCATAATTACACTAGGAGCTACGATGGTAACAGACACACACAAACACACATATACAGATGGACAACTTTGTGAAAACCACTCAGGAGGTCATAGCAAAACACCTAAAACGTGTAATAACCTCAGTTTCGGATTTATTTGGAAACTGAGGAAAATACTTTTCTTATGAGGAAAAGTAAAAAATCTATTTACTTTTTGTCACTTACTATTTTAGGTCTACAGGAAAAGTTTAGTTATCTCAGTTTTAATCCAAAACTGAGATTCATCAAAATTTTGACGTTTTTTAAGACGTTCTAGTGGTGTTCATCTTGATGTCTATCTGTACCTGTGTGTAGTATGTGACATGAAGAACCTTTAAGTTGTATAGTTCTGCAAGCACTGTACTGGCCAAATCTAAAAGTGATATCAAGGCCTTTTATACCTATGAAATGTGTGAGGCTGTTTTAACACTTCGCGTAATATAAGAACTCAATTTTTGTACGCTAGACTTGGCTTAATGCTATGAGCGTTACAGATGGGGATTTTATTGTGAATATATAAAGATCGTGTGTATGTATGATCTACTGTTTCTGAGGCGAACAATAACTTTCGTAGGCTTTTTTAAATCGAAACGAAAACTTCATATGGCAAGATCTTGGGAGGTTACAAGACCTATTGTTTAAAAAAATCAACCCTGGTTGTGACGACTTTACTAGATAAATGACAAAATGTCATGTAACAACAAATAAGGATAAAAAAAACAATACAAAACAACAACAATTAGGCCGAGGGGCAGACCCCGCGGAGCAGCTACAAGCCAATTTGCCCGTGTTTGAGTTCATTACTAGGTAGCGCTAGTAGCCAACAATTTTAAGGTTAGAAGTACTCAAGTAATATTCTAGTTAATACGATGTCTCGCATGCCCCACTAAAGACGTGATACTTATTAACTAGAATATTCCTGTTACTTTCTGTATCTGTTCTGAACATTTTCAGTTATTTACTGATTTGTATAATAAAGTTTAGCTATATACCGAATTTTAAAATATCTGCGTTCGCTGGAAGTGTCTAAGAATTATGGTAAGTGAATAAGAGAGTGTCAAAAATGTCTGATTGTCTGAAAAAGGCTTCTATCTAATAAACTAAGGACGAAAAAATGAAATTTTGAAGGATGACTCAAATCATAATTATCTTTTAGCTAAATGCAATAATAAATTTTATAATGATTTAAAAAAGCTACGGAGGGGTGAAAATAGCCTTCAGAGGTTTTCTTTAAAGGATGTACACCAGTTACCGCTAGTAACTGCAAGTGCACTACAGTGCTCCCAAATTATTTTATAGAATGAATTTTTCATCTTCCCATTTGTAAAATTTCTTGTCTTATCAAGCATTGTGTGCTGGCATGAATTACATTTAGTTTCTAAAGAAATGTATCAGTAATCTCATAAAACGTTCCGTTAATCATATTTCAAAGCAGAAGCGAAACTAATAAAATCATAGGCATAATCGTGAGACAGTATGGGTATAACGACCATGAAATTATTATTATACTCTAGTATAGAATCTAGTTAATCTATTACAGGAGGTCATTAAAAAAAGATGTATAAAAAACAAGATATAATATTTATAAATTATGAGATAAAATGGGATCATTAAAGTTTTTTATTGCTTTATTTAATTCCACAATGGTAAGTATTTTAATTTCAGTATTGGTAACATTAGCAGATGACTCAGTTTTATGTTTGGCAAATTAGGGAAATAATGGACATTAATGTTAGAGGTAAATTATGTGTCATTATTTTAATAGTTATGAACATTTAGAGAGTATTGTATTGGAGAAAAAGAATTTAATGCAACAAATTAAAATAATGAAATATAATTTAACACGATGTTATTGATCATCGGGGCTATTTTTAAATTATTTCTGCAGGAACCACTTCGAGTGAAAGGCTAATCGTAAAAAGGCTAATCGCATATTTACAATCCACTGATTGGTGTCTAAAATGATTTATGCTGAATATACTGCAAACGAGTACCTTAACAATGTCCTCATAGTGTAAACAATGTTACATAAACAGTGGTTATATAAATTATTGCGTTGAGTTTTCGGTAGTGTAGTTAAATTTTAGTAGTTTAGTTATGTGTTAGCAATCGAGGTAAGTTTTTAGTAATTTAAGTGACTCCTGCAGTTTAGGTAAGTATTTAGTGCTTTAGTTAGGCAAACCTTCATGTTCAACATAGTTTACGTTAAACCAAATGTGGTTCACGTTCAACGAGGTTAACGTAAATGAGGCGGTAGGGAGGGGCATAAAGCTGTCTGCCAACCCGTATTAAAATATACAGTTATAAAAGAGTTGACCCTGATCCTCCTCTTGCTAATCCAAATATTCAGTTATAAAAGAGTTTATCCTGATCCCGATCCAGATCCTCCTCTGCTAATCTAACTATACAGTTTAAAAGAGTTGGTCCTGATCCTGATCCCGATCCTCCTCTTGCTAATCCTCATATGGAGATATAAAAGAGTTGATCCCGATCCTCCTCTTGCTAATTCAAACATGCAGTTATAAAAGAGTTGATCCTGATTCCGATCCTGATCCTCTCTGCTCCTCTAATTGGAGTAAAACAGTTGATCCTGATCCCGACCCTCCTCTTGCTAATCCTCATATGGAGATATAAAAGAGTTGATCCCGATCCTCCTCTTGCTAATCCTCATATGGAGATATAAAAGAGTTAATCCCGATCCTTCTCTTGGTAATCCAAACGTACATTATAAAAGAGTTGATCCGATCCTCCTCTGGTAATCCAAACATACAGTTATAAAAGAGGTGATCTTGATCCCGATCCTGTTCCTCCTCATGGTCCTCCAAATATGCAGTTACAAAGATTTGACACCAACCTTGCGCTGTGCCGAACATGCAGAACTGTCAGATTCCTACAACTTGAAAATCCACACTTACATGCAAAGTTCCGTTTTTCTCACTGGGTGTGTAATGTAATATTAAAAATTAACAAAGATATGAAAAATAAAAGAATATATTACAGTTCTCCTTAACAGTTTTTAACACATTAAGGCTTTACTACTAATTTACGAGATATGAAGTATAATAGGTCACAATAGTTAAAAAAATAAAGGATATATAACATTTATATTTAAAACACTTGTTCACTTCGTATAAAATAAGGGAAAACTTAAACAAATAGAAAATAATTCGTTATTTAATATTTTAGGCAACGATAGCCATAAGTAGCTTACTTAAAGAAAGAACAACTTTTTACTAACTAAGCTAGGTTTCCAGCCCGGCATATTGTATTTGATTATTTTAATGAAAATATATGAAGAAGGAGGGATTTCAAGCGATTTAAACCTTAATGGTATTTTCGTGTAATCTGTTTTAATTTTTGCTTTTTCCGCTAAACATTTTCTCCTCTTTAAAAACAGTATTATTTAGTAAAAGTTTCCAGGTTTTAAAATAGAAAATGTTTTAAATTTAATGGTGAAATACATTATTGTCTTTGTTTTAATATATAATTTTAAATTAGATTAAAGTAGATATTAGGTATATATATTATATTATATATATATATATATATATATAATATATATATATATATATATATATATATAATATATTGCTGAAAATAGTTTTTATTATAATAATAGTTGATAAAATATGTTGTAGATAATAAATTTGTTGTGCATTACAGGCAACGCATGGAGTCCTATAAAAGAACTGAAAATTCGATAAGTTACAGCTTATTATTAGCATTAGTTCGATTTATATCGAATGACATAAATACAATTTTATTTAAATATCAAAAATCAATCGAAGAATAGAGTTAAAATTTGGTATGTATACATATATATATATATATGTGTGATATATATGACGTATTTATTCTATGTAGTAAATACTAAGTTTTATAGTACGGCTAGTACATCTATAGTTTTTGTTGGATCACTTATATTTTAGCAGCATCAAACGAGGTCAGTGATTGGATTGGTGAACGCGATAAAATGGATATATTACCGCAGAAAGAGCGAAGGCTGAAGACGTACTTGAATATAAATTAAGTGAGTTCTCTATTCCGAGGAAGATCGAAGTAAGTCTGAAGTGGTGAGGACGCACGTAGCGTATCCGATATGACAAGGAAAAGTTCCAAGGTACACTATACCAGAGTTTTTGTTTTGTTAAATAAAAACTAACGTCTCTAATTGACTTTTTATTAATTTTTGCAACTAAATTTTAAATAAGTATTAATGCCAGCAGTCTGAATATTTTATGTCTCTATTTATATGTAACAGCTTTAGTATAGAACATCTAAGACATAACTAAACGAAAATAAATAAGGGGTTTCTTTTTAAAGCTAAGCTTTACAAGAACAGAATGCAGAAAAATCCTGTACTTTTATTGAAATAGAAGATATATCTGTTTTTTCCAGTAACCCAAAAAAATTCAACCCCCTCTCTCTTATTTTTAATTTATAAATATAAACTAATTTGCTGTGGCAAGGAGTAAGCAGTTTAAATGGAAAGGTACTCTTTTAGGTCATTCGATAAAAATTGAACTATATTATGAGATGAAACTAGTTGCACATATTTGTCATTAGCACACATATGCTATAGTCATACATGGCCACATGTGTACTTAATCTCAATTTGATAGCAACATTTTTCTGAGTTTTATGAGTTTTCGAAATTTTTGCTGAGTCATTTTTTGTGGGTTAATGACGGAAAAATATTTTCCGAATAGCAGAACTGCGTCTATAGACTGATTTTTGAACAAAGTTTTAACACTCTCGCATACTCTGGGAGAGTGAAACGGATAATTCCGAAGATATCCATTTCAAAATAAAAATAAAAACTTAACTCAATGCCTCCTAAACTCAATCTAACTAAAAATACAGACTCATACATCGAACATAAGACAATCTAAGTATCTATTAAATATCTTTTCATAAAACATTTATTTTAATTTTTCATTTTATTTATCTAAAACCATATTATATTTTATTTGAAAGGTCTGAGCAGAACTACTCCTACACCTCAATGTCCTTAAAACTTAAAAGTAGGGGCTCTTTTTATAATCTTTATATCCTATAGAGTTTAGTGAATTCTGTTAGTAATTTTATTTATTTATAATAAGGTGCTTTATATTAAATCATTAGCACCTCTACACTTGTCAACAAATATTTAGGTGTGAGCATGAATATATAGATAAATATATAGAATGATATAGATTACATAGTACATAGAGTCATAGGTACAAGTAGTACACGCAATTAAGTAGATTGATACATACTTAATATAGATAGATAAAGTTAATTGATAAGGTTCTGGTAGATAGTGTAGATATTCCTTTGACTATAATGTTGTGTTTATTCAGATTATATTATGTTTAAATTTTAATTTATAAGGAATAATATTTGTATAATTTACTTTGTATATTAATTAAATAAATAAAACTATTTGTTAAAGAATATACCTGAATGTACTAAATGCTAAGATACGTTTTGAGGTACCCCGTACCTCCAAATGGAATACTGGGAAATACAATCCTGAAATACAAGCCTTGAAATAAAAGGGAAATTTAATTACGACCCAATAAATAATTTCCATGCACTTATTCATGTCCATACTTGAATTAATAAAAATATTTAATTTGAATTCTAATTATTATTTAATATAAATTATTTATCTGATACGGCAGACCCCCTCATTATATTCTTTTTGTAATTTAAATAATAAATTAATTATAGAGATATTTAATATTGGCCATTTTGTAGATTGATAAAAGATTGAAGTAACCAGTATAATTAGAAATAACTGTTTAATTAATAAATAGTAGTAATTTTTTTAATTGTAATTTGATTTATTTGACTTTTACTTTTCTATTGTTGAAGAAGAGAATGTATTTTATGAGGAAAAAAATAATATTTTTCCTTTTTAGTTGCCTACCATCCGAAAAGTATTGTTGTTCACCCCAAAAGTTCAAACCTGAGTTTTGATTAAACTTTTCCGTTTCAGGCGTTTTTACGACATTTCAAGATTTTTATCATTATATCTGTCTGTGTGTGTGTACTTGTGGCACGCATAGATCTTGCTGTATTTTCGCTAGAAAAATAAAACTTAGCATGAAAATCGAACTATTTGTGATGCCCGCATTATAAAAACTTTCGAGCTTAAACTCTAACGAGTCAATTAAAAATTTTTTAAAATCGAAGAGTTAATCAATGATCAAGGCAGGCATTAAGCTATACTATTATGTTACTACAATGTTGTGTTGAATTATACTATTGTGTTACACAATGTTATGTGAGTTATATGTTCTATGTATGTTTACATTGTTACACAATGTTGTTGTTATACTTTATGTTACACAATGTTGTTAGTATATTCTATTATGTTACTACAATGTTGTGTGAGTTATACTACATGTTATAAATTGTGCACTGCACTTAAATAAGATGATATTTAATAATTAAAAGTTCATACCTTTATACCAGACGTTTTATCGAGTTAACATTTTCGTTTAATCATTCTTAAGTTTATCTCACCTGTAAACAAAAGCCAAAATTAAATTAAAATTCGCTGATAAAACAGCTAATACGAACTAAACACAAATACGTCATACAAACACACAATACCAAAACACAAAATACAATGCCAAAAAATATAGCATACATGAAGAAAAGATGAAACTTCCTTCAGTAAACTGAGCGGAAAATTACAAACATTATTTCACCAGTTAATGCTTTTTAGCATAAAACAGTATTTTTACTAAAGAGATAATTTTGAAATTGTTTAAAATGTTCAAGCTATAAAATAGTTTTAACTTAATTTATAGTAAAAAATACAGCTACGTATGTGAATCGTTAGCTTAAATTGAAGAAATTAAATATTTTTATAGAATTATAATATAGATGCCTATTAAATAACTTAACTGACAAATGTAATAAAAAAATTTGTTAAACCCTTTCTATTTAAATTAACTTTTAACATTCGTCATTTATTCATGAACGTTATTCTCGACTACATGAACTAGGAGCTAAAATTTATTTTGTAATTTTCTCTCTTCTTAATATGTGCTTTAGATTGTACAAATTAATAGCTCACATAAACGAAATAAGGTTTGAATTACTGCTAAAGACTTTACTTGTAAGTTGTCAAGACGTTCTTTATAACTTTCTAAGACAAGTCTTAAGGCACTACAACTTAGAAAAGTTTATACTAAGGAAACATTAGAGGTAGTTAGTGTTAAATCAACTGTCCTTTTGACTTTATTGCGCTCTTTACCTTCCATTCCCACCAAAAATCCTTAGTTTTTCCCTCCAAATAGAGGGAAGTATTAAACATTTTAAACTTTCCTTCTTATAAAATTGCTTTATTTTGTTATTTTCTTTTTGTAGCCCCTATTAGTATTTTCCTGAGGAAATAAAATGTTGGGACCGTTTAAGTATTTTATTTTGAAGCCGCTATAACGACTTGAATGTCGTCGAAATTCATTAGTTTACTTTTAATATTGTCTTGTAGAAGGTAAATTGATAAACTGAGGTCTTGTTTGACAAATAATATCATTTGTCAAGTTTTAACTTAATTTCATTCTCCTCTCTTACTCTCATTCCTTGCTTTATTGATCTCGTTTTCTCCTTTTGAAAACAGCAGTTTCCACGTCATTTCGTAGTTGATGGATTGTGAAGCGAATATAATGCTATAGCAGTATAAGTATAGCAAGCATAAAATACAAAAGTGACTTCTGTGTCCGTTCCTTGGTTAAACTGTTGTTGATTTCGATTGTTTGCTGTCACAAAGCATTTTGCTATATAAACAGCAAATTATCTATGTTATGATATATATTGTAATATATATATGTATATATATATATATGTATATATGTATTATATGTATATTGTATATATATATGTATATATTGTATATATATATATATATATATATATATATATATATATATATTATATACTATATATATAGTATATATATATATAATATATATATAATATATATAAGGGCATATCAAGCTGAATGTATGTATTTTAAAATAAAATTATTATCAAGCCAATTTTAGTCTTTAAGCTCAACCAGATGGTAAAGCTAAAATATATAAATATACTCGGGTAACGTTATTATTTAAAAAATCGATTTTTGCTAAGCGGGGTGTTTTTGATTGTGCGAAATCGTTTAAAGTGACTCTAAGACAAGTAAACAACTATTGGGGCCTCGATGAGACAAATGTGAGCCAAAAGGGTCGCACTCAATTTGAGGTAATACGATTTCATCTTTGAAAATTTACTATGCTTACTAAGTTTTGTGAAAACAAATAATTCAAAACAACAACAATAAGGCAGTAAAGAGCCTACAAGAAGGTCCTTAAGGAGCTTCGCTACCGAGACTGCGTAGCGGATAAAGTGCCGAAAAAGAATAGAATAGAATGGCCATTTATTAGAAAAAAATATAACATTTAAATAAATAAATCTTTATTTCTAATAAATTTACACACGTAAACAACAGAAAAAGTCAAAACATGTTATATATTAAAATAATTCATATTTTTGCATTGAAGTATTCATCAAGGCTATAAAAGGCTTTGTCTGTTAAAATATTTTTAATTTTCTCTTTGAATTTGTTAAGAGTAAGGTTTCTATCTGATACACTTAGATGATTGAACAACTTGATTCCTAGAGATTTGTATCCGACCTCTGACTTACAAAGTCTGTGATATGGTACACTAATATTTTTATGAGATCTAGTTTTGTAGTTATGACTGATAGTTAAAAACTTATTTTCATTCATTTTATGTACAACAGGGATTTATAAATAAATATGTTTACAACAGTCATTATTTTTAAATCTTCGAAAAATTTTTTGCAAGATGTTTTGAAGTTTAGTGAGAGCATTATTCTTATTAGTCTCTTCTGTAGTATTAAGAGGCAGTTTGTATTTGCATGGCCCCAAAGAAGGACACCATAGCTCAACCTACTCTCTATCATAGCTTTATAGAACATAACTAATGAATCTACAGGTAAGTCATTTTTAAGTTTTCTCATTAAAAATGTATAACTGCTTATTTTGGCTTTTAGTTGATCTATATGATAGGTCCAGCTCAATTTGCTATCAATTACTACCCCTAAGAATTTAACATGATTTAAACTATTATTATTATGTTTCAGCGTCATTAGTAGTTGCTGAGTTTTCGCCTCATTGATCTGGTAGTTGTTGATGTTCAGCCAAAAGATCATCCAGTCTAGACTCTTTTCGGCTTCAACTTCAAGCCGTTTCTTATCTTTACTCGTATTTAACAAAAATACAAACATTTAACAAATAATAGTTTACTAATCATCTGTGGCTATGGCAACATTAAGTTCGCTAAGTAACGCTTTTTAATTTTTCTTTATTTTTTTTTATAAAGTGCTGAAATCCCCATATTTAATTTTAAAGTAACAGCATTTATCATTTATTTTAACGAAGGGGAAAACAAGATAAGTTTATTATACTAACTACTGTCTAACATCAAATAATAATTTTAAATAACAAAAAAATATACATTTTCTAAAATTACTCTAACCCTCATATTAATTCAACCATATTAAATGTCATTTTGTCATTTTTAAATTATTAAAAGAAAGTTGATAAAACTTTGTAAAAAATGTGTTGTCTTCTATACTTATATAATTTATTCATAAAGTAGTTGAACCGAATAGGGTTTGAAGTTAGAAAAATGTCACGTAAAAGGAAGCGACAGAGCTTACCTAATTTGACGCTTTAGTTGTCTGTCTGTCTGAAACGCCTGTCAACCTCTAACCGGGAATTGCTCTTTTGGGTGTTATAGTAGGGGTTGTGTTGACTCTAGACGTACAGAGGCCCACTTTAATCTCGGATTTTTCCCATTTGTATAAATCTAAATCTTATTTTCTCTTTTCCTCATTTATAATGTAGGTATATAGGAAAAGTATTGTGTTTGCAAATAAATCCAAAACCTAGATGTTACCGGAATATCTATTTTAGGTTTTCTAATTGTCTTTCTGTCTGTGATATGATATGATAATGATAACTAAGTTAAGGATTTTTATAGTGTAAGATTTCTTAGTTAAAATTATAAATTTATTGTATAAAAAAGATAATTTTGCATATAGTTGTAATAATTATTGTATGTATTTTATGTAATTTTAATAAATAAATCGGCTGAAAATTTATCCACGTTGAATGGAAGAGAGGACCTTATGGTACTAATTCTGCGTGGTAAAATAAATCAGTAATTAATCTGTCTGTGTGTGTATGTGTGTGTGTCTGTTGTCATCTAAGCTCCTAATGTATCTTAGAATAATACTATATATAGAAGGAGCACAGGGCCGTAAACACATGTAATTCCACTGATAACAAGAAAGCCGGTGACTGGTGCAACTAAGTAATGCTGCCAACCTGACAACAAAACATAATTTTAAATATTTGTCATAAATATCTATTAATGAAGAAAGATCGTAAAGAACAAATAAATAACTTAAAACACCTGCTGAGTATTTAATAAAACTGGTCTTAGATGGCAAAAGGGTAGCAGAATACAAGAATCTACATTTAGTTGACGAGGACTACTTATTATATTATAATTTTAATAAAATACGTAAAACTACAATTTTAATAATGCTTAAATATTGTAATCATGACCGATATTTTATATTAGTAATTTTTATGAATAATCAATCATTAATTAAAATAGAAAATAATAATTTCAGCAGGATCAACAGAAGGTATTTGCCAACTTTTTTTTCAGAAAAATTGTATATTGTTAGCTAGTTGGCCTTAGCATTAGTTAGGTTAGGCACCAGTGAACCGACTTTTATCGTGTTATCAGTCAGTGCTCCTTATTCTATATAGTATTATTCTAAGTAATGTATTTATGCTAGAGAGTTAACATTTTGTTCAAAAATATTACCGCTGTGGTGGTGCTATTCCGAAAATGATATTTTATGACGTCATTAACCCGCAAAGACTTGACACGCATGTAGCCGTATAGGGCTAACATATGTGCCAAGTCTCATCTCATTGTCAGCATTAGTTCAATTTTTATCAAGTGACTCGTGTTCGTTTTCAATCGGAAAACAATCCAATTGAGTTGGACTTTGGTACAAGTGTATACCTTTACGTATACAGATAAAGTAATACAGTTTCGTTTCGATACGGCAAGTATATTTACGAATTTTTGTGTTGATCATAAAAATAATGGCAGCATTGAGTGGTAGTTTCCGTGCTGTATAGGTGGAAAGATGCTGTTAACTATCTGAGGACGAGCGTAAGCGAGTCCGAGGACATACTTGGAGAATAAACTAGGCGAATTATGTAACTACAGACGAGCAAAGCGAGTCTGAAGCAGAAAGGGATGAGTGTAGCGAATTCGATATGATGAGGAATTGTTCCGAGTTACCCCATACCCAATTTTTTTCTATACGTTTCAGTATAGTATAGTCATGTCAGTATGGATTATTTTCCTTATGGTTGTAGCGAAGTTTACTTAGACTGCATCACATGAAATTATCGAATTTTTAAAACTAATTAAAAATTTTAATTAATATTAATCAAGGCAATTATTTAATAATAGCAATAAAATTAATAATTTAGCAATTAATCCCGCTATCAAAAAAAGAAAAGAAAGGAATGAGTTTCTCTTACAAACTATTATTTTTTTATTTGTACAGGCACTGAGCTAATGCTCAGGTTATCAAGATAATGCTCGGGTTATCAAACTAATGCTCAGGCTTTTAGGCTATTGCTCTAGCGGAAACTTAACAAAACCTGGATCGTTAAGCGAGAAAGCATGCATTGCAAAGAAAATGCACCTGCCTTGCCAGAAGTTTTGATATTTTGCATAGAAACGAAGCTATTTCCATTTTTACACCAAACCTTACCTACAGTTCTTTTCCTAGACAAACCATAATATCCTTAACAAATGCTTAGAAGTGAAAATAACTTAGTACTTCTCTGCTTTATCCCAACTTTATTATCTGATGAACTAACTTTTTAATATAAAAATAATGCGACACCAACAACAGACTCAGAGATTATTTTTTTTAATATTTTTTTCTCCTTTTGACATTTTTTTACTGAAAAAATAATTACTTTATATTCAGAAGAATTTAATTATCTATTACTGAATAAAAAAAGTTAATTAAACATTTGAGGAGTAGACAATGTAATTATAAACTTTCTCATTTTGTTTCATATTTTTATTTAGCCATATAAATTGACTTTAAACAATCTTTTAAACAAAGTTAAAAGTTTTTGGTACTTTATTAAACCACACGTTAAAAAAATATTGGAAAACCAAATAACTTAGCATTTTAGTTATCCTTATAAATTTGTTAGAATAAATCTATATGCATTAAAAATCTGTGTCTCTAAGAAGTGCCTTAAAGAGCTCCAAGAGACAAATGTTTTTAAAGTACTTAATATTCTCAATTTGTTACTTAAATTTAGGTTCTTTAAGGTTCCTATACTTTATACTTGGACTTTTACAGGTTCTTAAACAGAATACTAGGGCCTAAAGGGGCCCTTAACTTACTTTATCAGGGCCATAGAGAATACAAAAAGGGCCCTAAAGATTAAACATAAAATATTTTAATTAAATATTTCACTCAAAGAATAAACTTGAGTTTTACTTAAAAGTTAATTTTATAATTGCTTATTTATTTTATATATTTTAATTTAATTAAATTAAATAATATCAGGATTAAATTTTATTAAATATAAATTTTAAATTAAACAAATTTAATTAAGCTTACTTTAATCATAAGTACTACTCTAGTTAAAAGTAAGCACCTCTGAGAAGCATTATAGGAACCCCCCAATTGGGCCCCTTGACATGTAGGTTTGGGCCCTTTTAGACCAAACCCTCTTCGGGCCTTTTTGGCTCATTTCGCCACTGTGCCCTAAAACTTTATCTCTTCGATAGAGCTTTAAAAACTAAGGACGTTTTTAACTTCTCGAGCAGTAGAACGTTTCATGTGCTCTAGGTGTGTAAAAAATATGCCTACTTATTCTAAGCAATCTATCCAATATATTGCATCACTACATTTCTCTTTCAATCTAGAAATACTTATTACACAACATGAAACATGACATCACATGTAACAATTATTATCATTTTGTCTACCTCTTGAAATTAGTCAGTATTCTCTCTAATTCGTATTGGGGATTTTTACAAAACTCCTCTGGGGAGATTAAGTAGTAAGGCTTCCTAGAGAAATAGATGAATGACCTACCTAACTTTGATATTTTGTTTTACCAATTCCTTTATCTTATTTTGCACAATAATAAATAAAATAATCTTTTAAAGAAATGCTGAAATTCAATTTTAGTGAATAAATATTTATTATATGATATGATGACTGAGTTTATTTTATCTGCAGTTTTTATTTTATTAAAAAAATCAATGATTTAATATACAAAATTTGAAATTAGCAACATTTTTAAAAATGATTATTAATAAGTAAAAACATCCTTACAATATTATTATATATTATATATTATTAATATGTATATTATTCTATTCTTATTCTTATTCTTTATTCTTATATATATTATTATTATTATTATATATATATATATATATATATTATACTATATATATATACTATGGATATATATATATGTATGTATGTATATGTAATGTATGTCTGTTGTGTGTGTGTGTGTGTACGAGATTTTGTTTCTAAAAGTTTTTATAAGACACGATAACTTTCTAAGGAATGAACAGGCACAAAAACAACCTTGAATTTCCAGAACATTATTTTATGAAATGTAATGACTCATTAACTCACAATAGTGATTCAGCAAAAAGTTTGAAAATTTTCAAAAACCTTGGAAAATTATTTGATCATTAGGCTAAAATTTAATGCACATATACAACTATTTATGTTAAACACATATACGAAGTTAATTTACATTATAAGTTGAATTGGTCGCCATTATAAGTATAAGTTAAGTGTTTGGGCGCTTAAAAGACAAAATGAAAGCTTAGATCTCATGTTTAAACAATATTTCGATTTTTATCACACAGAGCATTATCAATTTATTAAAATCAATAGTTAGGCTATATTAACTAAGTCAAAAATTAAATTGAAGTGATCAGGTCAAAAAAACTAAGGTAATGAAATCAAAATTCATATTAATAAGATTTATACAATTTTATTTAAAGCGAAAATAAAGACAAATGAGCATCCAAAAAGTATTTAAAAGCCAAACAAGATTTGGAGTTTAAATATTAAATATGGAATCTCAGTTTTTAAATGCTTTTTTTGGTTGTTTAGGATTTGTCTTTACTTTAGCCTTTTACAAAAAATGTATAAACTCTATTTATATGTATTTTGATTTCATTACCTCATTTTTTGGCCTGATCACTTCTATTTAATTTTTGACTTGGTTAGTTAATATAACCTAACTAAAGAGCGAACAGTTGTTTAAACGTAAGAACTAAACTTGCATTTTTGTCTCTTACATCTTTGTTGCGCCTTAACATATAACTTAAACGAAGTTAAATTTTTTATCGGCATTAATTTATGATTTTATCGTTTTGAGATTAACGATTTTCGCATATAAACGGCAGAATGCCACAAAAAAAACGATTAATACGAAAAACTCTACTGCCTAGCATCGAGGCACCTTGCTGTGTGCTGGCCGATAATTGTAAAAAACGTATTAGTTTTTATAAGCAATATCAGCATATATAAAGCTTGTTTAAGTCCTACTTTTACATCAGAAATTCATTTTTACAAAATCCAATCATTCAAAGTTGCAAGAATCCAAACAAAATAATTTCCGAAACAAACGTTTTCAATAATTAAACGTAAATTATTGGCTTCTTTTTATAATATCTTCATCATGTGGTCATTCTAGCGCCTTACATCCCATTTTTTGGAACTGTTTAGCTCGCCAAAATTGTTTTTCACTAAAACCAAATATTATAGAGAAATATTAAGGGTTTTACTGGCTATAAACCATTGTAACTTAGTGTTATAAAATTCCGACATGAATGTAACATGGTGTCGATCTCATATGCTACAGTCTCGATGAAAATATTTCAAGGCTACTTGTGTAATACTGTTATCTCAATACGATACCTCTCAAGTATTATCAAACCTATGACTTGTGACTAATGTAATTTTAATAATAGACTAACCGATGAAATAATTATTATCGTACAAGCATAATTACGCGTACCTAACACGTGTTTATCTGACTTAAATACAACCTATTGCCTAATGCTATTTTTACAATGTATTATCAAATTAGAATACATAAATGTTATTTTATGTTCAAAATTCATTTGCAGCCGATGTCAGTACGTGATTGGGTGACCACTAACTGTATATGTATATATATATATATATATATATATATATATATATATATATAATATATATATATATCTATATATATGTATATAGTATATATATATATATATATATATATATAGATATATATATATATATATGTATGTATACCATACATACATTGGAGCAGTAATTTATGTACTAAGTGATAAAATGTTTTTATTATAAAATGATGATTTATGAGTTTGTGAAATTCAAAAATTTATAAATTATTGTTAGCATAAATCCAATAATTTTAATATCAAAAATTTTCTCATTTATAATTACTGAGATACTAATTAAGAGTAATTAAAATTAAATGTTATAGTGTTGTATCAGTCCTATCCTGAATAATAATGGTTAGAAAAAATAGAAAGGTTAGAAAAAAGGCATTTCACAGCCTAGAAATATTACAGTTGATTATTAGTTAGAATTTAATAGCTCAGTAATCATTTTTATAATTAATTCCTAAATTAGGATTAAACGCAGCTTAACAGCTTACGGATCTTTCTTTGAGAGGGAAATCCTATGCTTGAGTAAAGCAAGCAGCGAAGTCGTGCTCAGTGGCGATATTATTCGTCCATTCCGCTGCACAAGGTAATGTTTACCTCGCTGGTTTGAGCAAAATTTTTTTCAAAGAAAATGAGAGAGTGGAAGAAGTATTTTTTAAATGTGCTAAAAATTAGCATAGTATAAACGGAGCTTCAAATGAGTTGCATAAAAAATGCTTCAAAGAATGCTGTGCCGTGCTTTTTACAATGCATCTATAGGATAAATATGCGCATTTTCTTTGAAAAACTCTAAAAAATTAAATAACAAGATGCGTCGCTACTGATCAGGTACCGAAAAATTCAAACAATAATTGGATTGATAGGTAAGGAAGCGCGCATGTCAAAAAATATTTGCCCATCTCGCGGACCTACGTGCCAAATTTTATTTTGAGTTTGACTTTTTATAGGAATGCAATTTTTTTACGAGCACAGATAACACAACCTAAACGAATCATAAGGTTTGGATAAAAAATTGCTACCATTTTTAAATTTTGTACGAAATCAACATTGTTCCATTAGATTAGATTATTAAAATAAGTTAAGAGTTGCGATATATTTGTTACGAAAATACATTGTTTACTGACGAGTGATCAAAGGCAATAGTAAGAGTTGTTTAAGTAATATTCTAAGTTATTGTGTCTAAGCAATACTGATAATCTATTTAATTAAATTTTGATGCAAAGTCGAGAGATCGACGATAGACGTTTATTTGGGACGCCGATCGTCAAAAGACATTTCTATGAGACACGATAACTTTCGAATGCTTTCTGGATCGAAATGAAACTTGGCACAACCCTTTTGTTTATGAAATATGAGTGAGGTTATTAACCCACAGTAATGACCAAC
>JACMZG010001914.1:28433423-28453505 GCA_018340805.1 Microvelia longipes | reverse complement strand
TTAAGCTTGAAATATTGAGAGAGATTATCTGATCATACAACAAAGGAGAACAGCAAGCCATTGGAGTGTAAGTCCGTGCTGTATAGGTGAGAAAGATGCATTAACACGAAGATTGACCAGAGCCGAGAGCGGTCCGAGGACATGACTGTGAGAATAAACTGGCGACAGTATGTAACTAGCACGACGAGCAAAGACGATGTCTGAAGCAGCAAAAGGATGAGTTGCATAGCGAATGCGATATGTGAGGAATTGTGTCCGAGTTACCCCATACCAGATGTTTTTTCGGTATACGCTGTCATGTATATGTTAATTGTCATCAGGATATCGGATCTATTTCCTTATCGTGTAGCGAAAGTTTACTTAGACTTGCAATCCATCATGAAATATTATCGATATTTTTGAAATAGCCTAATTATATAAATTTTAATTTAATATTAATCAAGGCAATTTATTTAATAATAGCAATAAAATTAATACATTATTAGCAATTAATCCCGCCTATCAAAAAAGAAAAGAAAGGAATGAGTTTCTCTTACAAACTAATTATTTTTTTATTGTACAGGCACTGAGCTAATGCTCAGGTTATCAAGATAATGCTCGGGTTATCAAACTAATGCTCAGGCTTTTAGGCTATTGCTTCTAGCGGAAACTAACAAAACCTGGATCGTTAAGCGAGAAAGCACATGCATTGCAAAGAAAACTGCACCTGCCTTGCCAGAAGTTTTGATATTTTGCATAGAAACGAAGCTTATTTCCATTTTAACACCAAACCTTACCTACAGTTCTTTCCTAGACAAACCATAATATCCTTAACAAATGCTTAGAAGTGAAAATAACTTAGTACTTCTCTGCTTTATCCCAACTTTATTATCTGATGAACTAACTTTTTAATATAAAATAATGCGACACCAACAACCAGACTCAGAGATTATTTTTTTTAATATTTTTTTCTCCTTTTGACATTTTTTTACTGAAAAAATAATTACTTTATATTCAGAAGAATTTAATTATCTATTACTGAATAAAAAAAGTTAATTAAACATTTGAGGAGTAGACAATGTAATTATAAACTTTCTCATTTTGTTTCATATTTTTATTTAGCCATATAAATTGACTTTAAACAATCTTTTAAAAAAGTTAAAAGTTTTTGGTACTTTATTAAACCAACACGTTAAAAAAATATTGGAAAACCAAATAACTTAGCTTTTAGTTTCCTTATAAAATTTTGTTAGATAAATCTATAATGCATTAAAAATCTGTGTCTCTAAGAAGTGCCTTAAAGAGCTCCAAGAGACAAATGTTTTTAAAGTACTTAATATTCTCAATTTGTTACTTAAATTTAGGTTCTTTAAGGTTCCTATACTTTATACTTGGACTTTTACAGGTTCTTAAACAGAATACTAGGGCCTAAAGGGGCCCTTAACTTACTTTATCAGGGCCTAGAGAATACTACAAAGGGCCCTTAAAGATTAAACATAAAATATTTTAATTAAATATTTCAACTCAAAGAATAAACTTGAGTTTTACTTAAAAAGTTAATTTTATAATTGCTTATTTATTTTATATATTTTAATTTAATTAAAGTTAAATTAATATCAGGATTAATTTTATTTAAATATAAATTGTTAAATTAAACAAATTTAATTAAGCTTACTTTAATCATAAGTACTACTCTAGGTTAAAGTAAGCACCTCTGAGAAGCATTATAGGAACCCCCCAATTGGGCCCCTTGACATGTAGGTTTGGGCCCTTTTAGACCAAACCCTCTTCGGCCTTTTTGGCTCATTTCCCACTGTGCCCTAAAACTTTATCTCTTCGATAGAGCTTTAAAAACTAAGGACGTTTTTAACTTCTCGAGCAGTAGAAGACGTTTCATGTGCTCTAGTGTGTAAAAATATGCCTACTTATTCTATAGCAATCTATCCAATATATTGCATCACTACATTTCTCTTTCAATCTGAAATACTTATTACACAACATGAAACATGACATCACATGTAACAATTATTATCATTTTGTCTACCTCTTGAAATTAGTCGTATTCTCTCTAATTCGTATTGGGGATTTACAAAACTCCCTCTGGGGAGATTAAGTAGTAAGGCTTCCTAGAGAAATAGCTTGAATGACCTACCTAACTTTGATATTTTGTTTTTACCAATTCCTTTATCTTATTTTGCACAATAAATAATAAATAATCTTTTAAGAAATGCTGAAATTCAATTTAGTGAATAAATATTTTTTTATATGATATGTGATGACCTGAGTTTATTTTATCTGCAGTTTTTATTTTATTAAAAAAATCAATGATTTAATATACAAAATTTGAAATTAGCAAATTTGATTATAGAAAAGAGGTAAGGTCAATGATATATTACTATATATCTTACATATATATATATATATATATATACATATATATAATATATATATACTATATATTATATATATAATATATTATAATATATATATTATATATTATATATATATATAGATATATATATATATGTATGTATGTATGGTAGGTATGTATGTATGTCTGTTGTGTGTTGTGTTGTGTAACGAGATTTTGTTTCTAAAAAGGTTTTTTAAGACACGAAACACTTTCTAGGAATGAAAAGAGCACAAACACAAACACCAGAATTTATTATGAATATGACTCGTCATTTAACTCACAATAGTGATTCAGCAAAAAGTTTGAAAATTTTCAAAAACCTTGGAAAATTATTTGATCATTAGGCTAAATTTAATGCACATATACAACTATTTATGTTAAAACACATATACGAAGTAATTTATTATAAGTTGAATTGGTCGCCATTATAAGTATAAGTTAAGTGTTTGGGCGCTTAAAAGACAAAATGAAAGCTTAGATCTCATGTTTAAACAATATTTCGATTTTTATCACACAGAGCATTATCAATTTATTAAAATCAATAGTTAGGCTATATTAACTAAGTCAAAAATTAAATTGAAGTGATCAGGTCAAAAAAACTAAGGTAATGAAATCAAAATTCATATTAATAAGATTTATACAATTTTATTTAAAGCGAAAATAAAGACAAATGAGCATCCAAAAAGTATTTAAAAGCCAAACAAGATTTGGAGTTTAAATATTAAATATGGAATCTCAGTTTTTAAATGCTTTTTTTGGTTGTTTAGGATTTGTCTTTACTTTAGCCTTTTACAAAAAATGTATAAACTCTATTTATATGTATTTTGATTTCATTACCTCATTTTTTGGCCTGATCACTTCTATTTAATTTTTGACTTGGTTAGTTAATATAACCTAACTAAAGAGCGAACAGTTGTTTTAAACGTAAGAACTAAACTTGCATTTTTGTCTCTTACATCTTTGTTGCGCCTTAACATATAACTTAAACGAAGTTAAATTTTTTATCGGCATTAATTTATGATTTTATCGTTTTGAGATTAACGATTTTCGCATATATAACGGCAGAATGCCACAAAAAAAACGATTAATACGAAAAACTTCTACTGCCTAGCATCGAGGCACCTTGCTGTGTGCTGGCCGATAATTGTAAAAAACGTATTAGTTTTTATAAGCAATATCAGCATATATAAAGCTTGTTTAAGTCCTACTTTACATCAGAAATTCATTTTTACAAAATCAATCATTCAAAGTTGCAAGAATCCAAACAAAATAATTTCCGAAAAAACGTTTCAATAATTAAACGTAAATTATTGGTTCTTTTTATAATATCTTCTCATGTGGGTCATTCTAGCTCGCCTTACATCCCATTTTTTGGAACTGTTTAGCTCGCCAAAATTGTTTTTACACTAAAACCAAATATTATAGAGAAATATTAAGGGTTTTTACTGGCTATAAACCATTGTAACTTAGTGTTATAAATTCCGACCATGAATGTAAACATGGTGTCGATCTCATATGCTACAGTCTCGATGAAAATATTTCAAGGCTACTTGTGTAATACTGTTATCTCAATACGATACCTCTCAAGTATTATCAAACCTATGACTTGTGACTAATGTAATTTTAATAATAGACTAACCGATGAAATAATTATTATCGTACAAGCATAATTACGCGTACCTAACACGTGTTTATCTGACTTAAATACACCTATTGCCTAATGCTATTTTACAATGTATTATCAAATTAGAATACAATAAATGTTATTTTATTGTTCAAAATTCATTGCAGCCGATGTCAGTACGTGATTGGGTGACCACTAACTGTAATGTTATATATATATATTATTATATATA
Source organism: Microvelia longipes (assembly GCA_018340805.1). Lineage (NCBI taxonomy): Eukaryota > Metazoa > Arthropoda > Insecta > Hemiptera > Veliidae > Microvelia > Microvelia longipes. Next base: position 28,449,257 of record JACMZG010001914.1, on the reverse strand, counting down.
TATATATATATAATATATATATATATATATATATATGTATATATATATATATATATATATTATATTATATATAATATATATATATAATATATATGTATGTATACCATACATACATTGGAGCAGTAATTTATGTACTAAGTGATAAAATGTTTTAATTTATAAAATAGATGATTTATGAGTTTGTGTAAAATTCAAAAATTTATAAATTATTGTTAGCATAAATCCAATAATTTTAATATCAAAAAATTTTCTTCATTTATAATTACTGAGATACTAATTAAGAGTAATTAAAATTAAATGTTATAGTGTGTATCAGTCCTATCCTGAATATAATGTTAGAAAAAATAGAAAGGTTAGAAAAAAGGCATTTCACAGCCTAGAAATATTACAGTTGATTATTAGTTAGAATTTAATAGCTCAGTAATCATTTTTAATTAATTCCTAAATTAGGATTAAACGCAGCTTAACAGCTTACGGATCTTTCTTTGAGAGGGAAATCCTATGCTTGAGTAAAGCAAGCAGCGAAGTCGTGCTCAGTGGCGATATTATTCGTCCATTCCGCTGCACAAGGTAATGTTTACCTCGCTGGTTTGAGCAAAATTTTTTTCAAAGAAAATGAGAGAGTGGAAGAAGTATTTTAAATGTGCTAAAAATTAGCATAGTATAAACGGAGCTTCAAATGAGTTGCATAAAAAATGCTTCAAAGAATGCTGTGCCGTGCTTTTTACAATGCATCTATAGGATAAATATGCGCATTTTCTTTGAAAAACTCTAAAAAATTAAATAACAAGATGCGTCGCTACTGATCAGGTACCGAAAAATTCAAACAATAATTGGATTGATAGGTAAGGAAGCGCGCATGTCAAAAAATATTTGCCCATCTCGCGGACCTACGTGCCAAATTTTATTTTGAGTTTGACTTTTTATAGGAATGCAATTTTTTTACGAGCACAGATAACACAACCTAAACGAATCATAAGGTTTGGATAAAAAAATTGCTACCATTTTTAAATTTTGTACGAAATCAACATTGTTCCATTAGATTAGATTATTAAAATAAGTTAAGAGTTGCGATATATTTGTTACGAAAATACAATTGTTTACTGACGAGTGATCAAAGGCAATAGTAAGAGTTGTTTAAGTAATATTCTAAGTTATTGTGTCTAAGCAATACTGATAATCTATTTAATTAAATTTTGATGCAAAGTCGAGAGATCGACGATAGACGTTTATATGGGACGCCGATCGTCAAAAGACATTTCTATGAGACACGATAACTTTCGAATGCTTTCTGGATCGAAATGAAACTTGGCACAACCCTTTTGTTTATGAAATATGAGTGAGGTTATTAACCCACAGTAATGACCAACTAAAAATTTCCAAAAATCACAAATCTATATTGTATGGTTAATAAAAATACGAAGTTACCTTGTATTATCAGTTCTAGTTTCGGTTTTATTAATTGACAATTATAACATAATGTAAACAAATCACGGTTTTTGACTAATACGTGTGGAAATTAATATATATCGTGGCAGTATGCCACTTATATAGGAACAAAGTGGCGTTCCGCCCCGCCAAACCAAAAAGGAAAGTTAATATATCCCGCCGAAAAGTTAAAAAGTCAATAAAAGAAGCAAAATATCCGCTAATGCTGCTAGTGTACATTATACTGTACGCAAAAAAGTCGGCTTTTGAGAGTCTGTAGCTTAAAAACGGCTGAAGGTACATGAATAATATTATAATATGTTTGAGGGGTGTGCCTTGTAGATCAAAAATAATTAAAAAAATCATTCAAATCGGCCAAGTAGAAATGGAGAAAAAGAGTTTTGAAAATGGCATTTTTGACGACTTGTTATTCTTATTCTTCCTGCACTTTTTGTTGACTCTACCATAGGCTTAACTACTAAACGGATTTTGACGTATGAGGACTTTTTTGATTCATCTTATGCCGTGTGTAGTCTTAGCTGATCTCTAATTAGACTTTCCAACACTCAACCCATAGCAAAGAACAAAGCTAGGAAACGCTATTTTCATACCTTGATGTTTTTACAGTTTAAACTACTGAACGGATTTTGATGTGTGGGGACTTTTTGGATTTGCCTTATGCCCATGTACATTCCTACCTGATAAAATCACACATTCGATATTCCTATGCTGAACTCAAACGAAAACCTAAGCTAGCGGTGGTTTCATACGTAGAGCACCTACAGTAAAACATATTTAACGGATTTTGACATTTGCGGACGTTTTGGAATCGCCTTATAATCCCGTGTATTCCTACTTAATAAAATCTGTTATTTAAATTAAGAGGTAATCATCAGCTTCTTCATCTTGGTGGCGTGACAGATGAGTACATCAAACATAAAGGTATTCATCATTAGAGGTGGTTAGAGGTGGCAAGGGTGAATATAGGAGTGTATTTCCCTTTGTTAATATTTATAGCAACCCTTTGTTTTAAATTATGTTTAAAATCTACGAAATAACCCAACTTTGATACTTATTTGACAGCCTGTATTATACTTACCCAATAAAACGTGCAAGCCGACTTAGTATTGCTTATAATCATTGATAGTCAAATAATTGATGGGTAGCAGATGTGTAATTATTGAAAAAATTACTTTCCTCTGATAACATTTGAGTGAAAAATTACTTTTGATTGTAATAATTTAATGATAATACTTAAAAAAATTCCAATCCAAAGTCAAAGCACTTTTTAATCAATTTGGAACTTATCAGAGTAATTATTGTGGATTTATTCCAATAAAATACAAATAAAAGAAATTTTAAACGATATGAATGTTTGTTGTAAAAGTTTAAATATTGAAAAAATAGGGAATGGGATACCTCGGAACTTTTCCTTACCACATCGGATTCGCTATGTTCGTACCCACCATTCCGGACAAATTTATATTACAGTAAAAACACCCTTTTTATTCACAGCAGTCACCGATCCTGGTACTGACCTCCATGCTGCGTGTATACCCTGATGGACCGATCCTAAAACGGGCAATTTTTATTTGCTGCATTGATTATAGTGCAAATATGGTAGTTTAAACTCAGCTCTTAGCATGTTTGTCTACAAGTAGTATCTTGGAAATAGCCTAGCAGAATTTGTAATGAGGATTAGATGAAAAATAAGATCCACGTAATTGACTCCCTACGTTGATTGTAGTGCTTTAGAAGATCAAACAATCCAATGACTGCAAAAAGTTAGGTCTTAAAGGATTGGATTAAAAGTTATTTGAATTTGACAAGTGACCAAATCTAGTAGCTCTGTGTTAAAGCGCTCTCCTTTCAACTTGGAGGTTGAGGGTTTAAATTCAGCTGGGCTCCTTTCAACCTTAATATGAGGTTAAGGTCAATGTTAAGGTCTATTATTCCGTACACTCGGAAGATCTTGATTTTAAGGTCGACCAACCCAGCCAGGGTTTTAACTGGTTTCCTTGGCTGCTAATACGCTAATGCGAGGTTGGCTCCTGTTTCATCTTAGACAAGTCTCGATCCACGTTTCCGTTGTCTCCAGATAACGAAAAGTTAAGGTTTAGCGGGGTGATAGAGAAGGTCGGATAATGAGCCTTCGTATGTCCGAAAACTCAGTCAGTGGAAGTAAAGCCGGACCACGAATAACGTAAGTGACTAGCAACGAAGTGCTCGGTACTTAGAGACAGAAATTTCCTAATAGCACTCCGGAACTTTGACTTTCTAAAGAATGAGTTTGTGCACACTGACGTCGGGAGTCGCAGTTTTCTATTGGGTGGCCCTGGACCTTAGAGCCAGGCTAGAGTCTGGTGATACTAGAGGAGCTGATGAGATTGGTGAGACTAGTTAAATGAGAGCGGGCCAGGTGAGACTAATGTGATCAGAGGAACTTGTAAGTCTAGATGAACTAAACTTACTGCGAACTAATAGTCTGCGCTACCCAGAACGGTGAACCTAGCCAGAGTCTGTCTAGCTGGTCTAGATGATCTAGGCACACAGTGAACTACTAGTAGGCACTAGCCAGAGCGGCGAGTTAAGATAGAGTCTGGTCAGGCTAAATAAAATAGGCACACTGTGAATTAGTCATATGTGCCGCCATGTACTGAGGGGGTGCTTTCTAGATGACTGGGGTACAAAATCAGGGGTGCATCATTTGATTGAGAGTTAAGTAAGAAGACAATACTAATATATGGGTTAAAAGTTTCTATTTATTTAAAGTTTCTATTTCATCTTATCTATATTCTTTTAACAATCAATAGACAATGACTGTACCTACAAAACACCCAACTGACGCTAAAAAGCCTAATGGATATGACTGTGATGCACATAATATATAGAACAAAAATATAAATCAAATTTCAACCTCAGTAAAAGAAACTAAACTCACATTCCCACTGCACAGGACACCCATCCTAAAGTGGGAATTAATTCCATCATAATATAGTTAAAAATTTTGTACTTTTTTTTTTAAAGATTATTAAAAAAAAAAAAAAAAAAAAAAAAGATTAAAAAAATTCGATGTGAACGATGATTATTATTTTTGGGTTGTAGATTCTCTGCATTCTGAGATCATCCAGAGACTATAAACTATTCGATAAAGTGAATGATAAATTTATAATATAACAGTAAATGAAATGATTCATATGACATAATAAAGGCTATACGGAAAGCAGTAAAAAGAAATCATTACTCCACCTGACGATAAAACCACAAAAATATACAACAGTTCAAGGTTTAGTTGTATATAATCCAATATAAAAACGTAAAATATTTATAACGCGGATATAAAATCATATTTTGAGTCATAACCTATTTGAAAAAAGAAATAGTTATTATTTTAACATTAATAACCAAGAAAAGAAAAAGATAAAAATAATTAAAAAAAATGCAATAATTTCTCGAACCATTTGATAATACTATTTCGTCATTTACATAAAAATATAATTAAGAAAAAATTGATAAAGTTTAAAATTATGAGAATTATTGTTATTATTTCATCACTCGGGTCATGTTTTCAGTGACCTGAAACTACATTTTGTATTATTTATAAAAAAATGAATATGTGCTATGCATGATCCATCATTTTAGCGTTTAAATTTAGCATATATATTATATATATACTATATAATATATATATATATATATATATATATATATATATTATATTATATGATATATATAATATATATATATATATACATATTACATATATAATTATTTATATATATATATATATATATATATATATATAATATTATACATAACATATACGAATGAAAGGAAGGGCTCATCGTGCTCATTAAAACTAGAAGTTTATCACTTGATATACTTTTATTAGTTGAGAGCTCGAGTGTTGCCCCGCCTGCTGATGATGGCGTTATCCGAAACCAGTCCAGGGATATTTATATCCCACAGCAAGTATCGACGGTTGCTGACTCTTCGATTGCTTCTTCAACTTGCGGTAAATACAAACCTTTCTTAATATATATATATATATTTAAATGATTAATTACAAGGCTATGATGTTCTATTTATAAAACGCTTTTATGTTTGTGTTTTATTTACACATTTATCCCACTTTTTTAAAGAAAGTTAAATGTTTGGGTATTTTATAGTGAATTTTCAATAAGAAATGACGGCGATGATTAAATACAATAATAAATTTAATACTTGTACTGTCATGCTAAATAAATGACAGTTCAATGTAATCTTCGAAAAGTATTGTATTATTTAAGAGGTTTTAAAAACCAAAGAAATTATTCGAACTCTAGTTGTACTCCTTGTTCACACACACACACACACACACACAACACACACACACACACATATATAATATATATATATTATATATATATTATATATATATATATATATATAATATATATATATATATATATATATATATATATATATATTATATATTATATATATATATATATATATATATATATATATATAATATATATATATATATACACACACTCACACACACACAGACACACATAGTCCACAGATAGTAAATACATTCGTATTCGTTCCATTTCCAGCTGTCAACCATCAGGCACTGACTACCTCAATGCTGCTTAATTTTTGTAATACAAAAAAAATGATGGATATTTTTGTCGTATCAGAATGAAACTTGGAGTGCTTATTTACAACGTAATAGAACCTCATTTCAACTCAATAGGATAATTTTCCGATTTTTTACAATTTTTAATAAAGATTTCACAAGTCATCTGATAAAATTTGAAGTAATGCTGATTGATAATGAGATGAAGAAATTTGGCATATATGTTAGTCTTATATATGGCTACATACAATAGCATTATTTTTCCGCGTTCTATGGTTTTTCAAAATTCCTGCTGTGTCATAATTGCGGGTTCATGAACCTCATAAAAAATAACTACAACTAAAGACTGATTTTTGTAGACATTTTCAACTCTATAACAACGTTTATGCCCAACTCAGACGGCTTGCAAAAGGGGGTAGGCTCTTAATATGTCTCTGTCACTTAGTAACACTGATCTTACCAATATGATGACTGACCTTAGCCAAAATGAGCGCCACCCTGTTCATGAATCTGTTCCTATAAAATAAAAGAGGAATACACAAGGATAAAGAAAACAACGGACGAGGCGAGGTGATAATGGTAAATCTTTGGTAGATTTTAGTTCTTAAGACAACACACTCGAGGATTAGAGAATGACGAGGGCAGTCGGTGAACAGGAATACCGACTTAAAGGAAGAGGGTTGGGACTGGGAGGTGATGAATTTGGACTGAACATAAATGTAGATCATAGATCTAGGGATCGTATTTTAAATAATAACTAACGTGATTTAGTTTCAAGCTGGGAACAGCATGTGTATTAAGCTTTAAAAGAACAGTAATAATCTCTGTTTGCCCGAAATAAACAAAAGCTACCTACTATCAGAAACAGTCGCAAAATGAACTAAAAGAAAATTAAATGATTCTAATTTTAATTTAATTAAATAAAGCAATGACTCTAATGACTGTCTGATCATAATTACTTAAATTAATTATACAAAACAAAATGATAAACTGAACTGAGTATGGTAACCTTGGGGCCCATCACAAAGCTTCTATTGGTGTCATCCACCAACCTAATATTAATTTTGGGTACAAGGTACAAAGGTATATACATAAAAAAAGGAAGTTAAAAAATATATCTAAAATAAAAAGAGAACTGGTGAGGAAGGATGAGGTATGGTGACTTGGTTTTGTACTCCCAAAACCGTTCACCAATCGCAAACCCAGGTTGTAAAGGAGGAAGAATGAATGAAATCTCAAACCTCGATCTGTGAGTAATCTCACAAATGATTGATTTACTGTGGCTCAAAACCAAAAGAGCCTAAAATCTGCCAAGAGATCGCCTATCACCAAAGCTTTATTTGGTGCCTAATCCTGAAGCCTAGCTTAGTCCAAGAACAAAGTCTTTGGGATTATTTTATTCCCAAATTAATCCACTAAATGTCCTACTCTTTAAATCCACTATAAAGTACAGCTAAACTATCAAAACTTAGCACAACTTGAAAAACTTAACACTCTAGAACATGAGGTCACGAACTCTGACCCTCAGTCACTGACACACAGTGCAGCCAACCTAGCATACAAAAAAGGAAAACTAAAATAAAACCTAAACACTATCAGAAAACTACCAGAAAACCTAAAAGGAAAAAGAAAAGTGTATTAAAAGAAAACCTAAACTTCAGGAGAACTTAAAGAAAGACAACTAAAGAAACCAAACTGTTTCCCTCCAATTCTTAAATTGGCACCAAATATTCAAATTCAAATAATTTCATACCAATTACAAATTTAATAAGACCATTAAATAATCAAATTGGTATTTCCCCAAAATAAATATGTTACAACTCTTTAGCATAAATTTACTGGGATGTAAGATTAAAACAGACATAAATAGACAGACAACTTTGTGAAAACTAATCAGGAGGTTCTGAAGCACCTGAAACGGTGAATTCCGGTATCGTCCCGGTTTCGAATTTTTTTTTACAATCAAAATATTTTTTCTGTTGATAAAACGCTTATTTTTTTATTTATATAGCCGTATATAAAATATATAATGTCGTTAAGGGGGGGGGGGGGGGTGCATCCCAGGTTAAGCTTTCAGTTTTATTAACTTGTTGCCAACTTTAGATTATCTAAATATAGATTACACTTTAAGCACAACTGTAGTCATTGTAACCTAAAGTTATAAAAATTCTAATATATATTATAAAGTAATATGAAACCTAATTTAAGCTATTTATACTCACTTTTATGTTTCAAGTACTGCTTGAGTTTTTAGTGATAACCTGTAACACAAAAATTAAAAAAAATAATAATTAAAGTTTAGTTATGTTTCATATAAATCATGTGCATATACATGATGGAAAGATGAACAATATTCAATTATAATAAACTCCATTTATATATTCTCATTCTATATAGCATTTGAACGTTAAACATAATTAGCATTTTACGAACAGTTGAATCGAAAGTTTAGATTTTCAATCTAAATAAGATAGGATTGCCATAAAAACATAGAAATTATTCCTAAAGAAAATTCTCTTGCGGGTTGCGTAAATCCGTGCCAGAATTTATATGCTAAATAAACTATATAAATTTAGTTTATGCATAAACTAAATTTATATGCTTTTACTTTCCCTGTCCTCTTAGCGTTGAACACTTGGGTAAATTTTATATTAAAAAGGCCTTTGGCTTCGCGCTACGTGGTGTTGGTGATGAGAGCTACGTCGCAGTCTTCATGTGGTCACAAAGCAGCTAAATGGTTGTTGTTCTTTATCAGTTTGTCATATTACTAGTTTATATAAGTGGCATACTTCAACAATTCAACAATATAAGTAAATTTTCAAACGTAAAAAACGTAGTTTTTCTATATATGTCAATCGATAAAAACCTGAACTAATGCTGATAATAAATCTTTATAATGTGTGAAACATACATAAAAGTATAAAATTTTAACACGATTAGACAAATTTTTGAAGTTTTGTCATTTTTTTTAATTTTGGCTTAGTAGGTTATTAACGTCACACATCTTTTATAATCAATATGGTTTGAAACATTACCAAGATCGATTTTTGAATCAAGATTCATTTCGATCCGAGAACTCGTTCGAAAGTTATAGTGTCCCATAGAAACGTCTAGGAACAAAATCTCGAACATACTTACTTACATACATATTAATATTTATATATTCTTGTCCAGTAAGTCCCCCCTTCCAAAATATCCACCCTCCAAGCTCATTTTTTTTGTTGAAAATTCGCTAAAAACAGACTGTCATCAACAGAAGAATTAAAATTTTTACATTTCTACATCCCTTAACCATAATGAAAAGTTTCGTTTCAAGAGAATTAAAATTAAATTAAAGAATGAAAAAATCCTTTTCATTCTAAACGGTCACCTATCCCCGTACTGACATCACTCGATTCTACTCAAAACTACTTATCCGACAAAAACCATTATTTCGAAATTTAATTGCAATGTTTTTCTTATTTATTTTAAGAAAAGTGATTTTCATAATACATTAATAATGACCAAAGGTATAAAGAAAAATAGATTTATATACATATTTATGTATATAAATATATATATATATATATATATATATATATATATATATATATATATTATATATTTTTTATATTATTTATATTTATTATATTATACTCTCATTTCATCTACTCATATTAAATCTGCATTACATTTGTTACAATAGTATTAACAAAAATTATATTTCTATAGCGAATAAGAAATCTTTATAACATTTTTCTATGCTTCAACTTTTTAAAAACAAAGTCTTAGTTAAAAAAAATGTTTCGCAAAAATACAATTTTGTAAAAAAAATACAATTGAAAGTTATATTATTTCTTTAAAAAAGAATATTTTAACTTGTTTTAAAGGCTAAAAAATGAGACTAAGAAGGAGGGAAAAAAGAAAGGCTTTTTTCCCTGTAACTTAATGGATCATTGTTGAACTAAAAAATCTTATAACTCCCTCCTTTTGTCTTTAACAGAACAAAAAGATTAAGACTTAATGGCGCGCTTAACATCTAGATTTTTCTTTTGTTATTTTTTTCTTTTTATATTTATATATTTTTCTTAACAAAGTCTTTAAATATAATTATAACCATTTATATTTATTTATAATTTTTTTTCTCTCAAGAAATAATTTATATTAAAAAAAGAAAAATGTATAAGAGGCAAGAAATGAGTTACAATTAATATAGGTTTTTATAAATAATAGTGAACTCATTATTCTTATTTTGACCTAAAACAGACTTTAAGGGATTAAAAGCAGAATTTTTCAGTCGGATGCCCCTAATCAAATTTTGGGGTACCGACCGAGGGGCCCCAAAAAAAAACTAAAACCTGTATTGCTTGAGGTATCTCGTACCCGATTTTTACTTTTCATGTTTATACCGTAGGTGTATAGGAAAAGTATTGTGTTTGCAAAAAAATCCGACACCAGGAATTCACCTAAATTTTCAGATTCAGGTGCTTTTAAGACCGCCTAAGTGTTTTTTTTTTCAAAGTTGTGTGTCTGTGTGAAAATAACCTTCCAGGTTATTCTCTATTAAGAGTTGGAAGTACGTACCGAAAACAATCTTCAGGTCTAGTTTTTCTATCTGGAAAATTATTAGACACCATTAACCGAAAATCATTCACAGAAGAAATTTCGAAAATTCTTGAAACGTGGAAAACTATTTAGATTTGTTTAAGGTGTGGCTGGCATGTATTCATTTATAAAACCACATGTGCCAAGTTTCATCTCATTATCAGCATTGGTTCTAATTTTATCGAATGACGTTTTTTTTAAAAAATGTTAAAAATCAAGAAATAATCTCATTTTGTAAAGATTAGGTACAAGTGTATCCCTTTACGTAATAAGTATACATAGTTTAGTTTCAATACTGCTAGGATATCTAAAGGGTTTAAAGGATCATAATAGTTAAGCAGTGTCCAGCGAGGACAGTTCCTGGATGGTCCACCACTCAGAGTAAAACAAAACTATTGTATTACCTGAGGACAAGCAATACGAGGTCGAAGACGCGTTTCAGTATAAATTTGGCGAATTGTATATTTTGTAGACGAGCGAAGCGAGTTTCAAAAAGGGGGTGAATGAGCGTAGCGAATCCGATGTAGTGAGGAAAGGTTTCATGGTACCCTGTGCCCATTTTTTTTAAATTTACATAAGATATATATTAAAAATAATATTTTTACAAACTAAAACAAATGTTTTAGTTTTATATTTTTTTTTCAATTATAAATTAAAAATCAAATGTTAAAGTCTTGAATTTAAAAGATCAATTAAACTTAAAGATATTTCAGATATAACTTAATTATTTTTGATAATTTACGGAAAACCCGATAAACGTAAGTAACGTTTACATTAAAATTATAATTTTTAAAACTTTCCTGCCTCGGGCAATAGCGTGATTTGAAAAATTCTGTAAGAGTTACTAACTTGCAAAAGTTTAAAACTATGTTAGTGAGGTTATACATACATCATTTATAAATTAAAGTTAGTATTAGCTTTTAAATTAGTAATCAAAAGATATTTGATTGTAAAAGTTGTTTTACCTAATTATGAACTTACATAATGTGGGTGGTAAACAGAAAAAGTTTACACAATTTATTAGTTAATGATCGACGTTGATATTTTTTATCGACGCTTATATTTATTATTTCTCTTAACTTATGTTTTCCTATATCAGATATTATGATACGAGAAAACCTTTTAAAGCATAATAGCACAACGACTTTTAAAAGTAGTTAACTTTAATTTTTTAAAAGGACGTGAAATGGTTTTAAAAGTTAAGTTATACGGAAGAATTAAAAACAATTTAATGATTTTTTGTTTAAAAATAGGGTTAAAAATTAGCTAGCAAAAAAACAGGAGGCCTAGCGGAATCGATTTCACTCCATTCCCTCTCTACTTCTGTCATCCGAATATAACCTGATAAACGATAAGCGTCAATTTAAAATAACAATTAGCTGATACATACACAATCACTTATAAATTTAAAACTAGTCTCTTATAGTGTCTTATCACTTATTTATCCAGTTATGAAGACACACACAAATCTTAATTAAAAACACAAAAACTTGTTAGCCCTAGCTTCAACTTCAAACCAATTTTTTCTGGAAATATACCTTAAATTATGAACTAAAAGTACTATCCAGAGTGGAGCCCTTCATATAATTGCGCATGCTCATTTTTTTATAAAATCGCACTAATTTCAATTTTCTTGAAATAGGTAGTTCCCTGTGGGTAGTGTGCAAAACATGAAGAGAACATTTTTTAAAGCTGATACAATTTTCTACAAAACGTGTGTTTTCTCATCGAAATCGGATGACTACAATCAAAGTTATGGCTCTTTCAAAAACACCTAAAAATTGTTAAGTTATGCAAAGTCTACGAATTTATATGAAAAAATATTGGCTTTATAAGCATTTTTTTGGCCATTTAACTAAATGTCATAACTTTGGAATTATCCAATTTTGAAAAAAACAATAAAACTCTTGTTATAAGAAATTTTATTTGCTTCAAAAAAGGTTTTCTTCGTGTTTTACTCACAATCTACAGGGTACCACTTATTGCAAGACAACTGGAATTTGTGCCATTTTCTAATATTTTGAGCGAGCGCATTCATAGGAAGAGCTCCGGTCTGGAGAGGCAGAATATGCTTTTCATTCATAATTTAAGGCATATATTCAGAAAATTTTAGTTTAAAGTAGTACAAAATGAGCCGCATTTTTAGGCACGGCTCTTGGACTGTGTTTTTATTTCTGTTTTAGTTTTCCCTGAATGCTAACAACGCTTTGATTTAGGTTTTTAAACTTTGATAATTTTGTTAAGTATAACCCTTAATTTGGCGATTGTTGCTACCAGACCCGTAGCCAGGCAGGGGCCAGAGGGCAAAGCCCCCCCCCCCCTGGCCCCTGAAACAAAGAGTAGCCCCTACAAAGAGCCTCAGGGGCTCTTTGTAACCTCATTAAAACCTTTTCCAAGAGTGATTTTAGATTATAATAAATTAATTGTTTTCGACTTTCCATACTTTGTTGGTCTTGATTTGTATTTTTAACGTTCTACTATAAGTAAGTTATTGTAATTTTGATTATTTTGAACTTATTATTTGATTCCATTATGAGCGAAGGTGGTCAGATTACTTTGTCAAAGTTTCAAAATTTAATCTATAGGGCCCTTCTAGTGATAATATCTCTATGTGTCTAATAAGAGTTAGAGTGAAGATTTAAAGTTAAGACTTAATTTATAAATTAATTTGGCTTTTTGGCAAGCTGAAGCTTTGTTTCAAAGCGCCGGATAGATTTTAACTCACAACCATCATTTCGAAACACATAAAGTAAATTTTAATTTAAATATTTCATATCCAACGTAGGCGTATTTTAAGCTTAAGTTATTAGGTAATTTTTATTTAAAAATAATAAAGCTTTTATTTGTACATTATAAAATGCACTTTTTAATTGTTTAAATATTAATTTTAATAATGATAAAAAATATATATTTTCGGAATCAGGAGACCAAGCGGAATTGATCCCCTACTCACATCTCTAACACTTTCATGCTCACAATTTCATTAGTGTATTTTTTTTAAATTCACTTAAAATGTTACATAAGATGATATTGGCTAAAATGTAAAACTAAAATGTTAAACTATCAGCTGACTAATCCTACAGGTCTCTCCACCAAGCAGGGTAAATCAAATACGTCTCTCCACCAATAATTATTTTTTATTAAAAAGCAAGCTTTCGGCTGCATCCAGCCATCATCAGTCTAGACGAGTGTAGGTAGCAGGAAGTACTGATGTCAGAGGTAACCAGACACCTCTGGAACCTCCAGGTGTTAGCGCAACTTTACGGGATGAAGATCAGCAGAGTTATATACCTCTTAGTTTTAGTGGATACACAATACTTTGTGAATCCACTAAAGTAGTCATTTAGTGAAATGAGTCACTGAACCGACATTTCACCTGAAGTATCAATTTCAGATGTTTTTGCGACGTCCTGAGAGGTTTTTTTCAAAGTTATCTGTAATGTCTGTATGTTTTGTGTGTCTCAGTGTGTCTATGATCATCGTAGCTCCCTGTGAGTTTATGCAAGAGAGTTGAAATTTGACACATAAATCAATCTTTTCGTCTTGTATGCTAACCAAAAAAATAATTACTTATAACGTCATTATATGTTATTATTAAGCAAAGAAAAAAGTTGCTATAAATTTTATTCCTAAGGTAATACTATCCTCTAATTTCAGGAGTCTAGATAAACATAATATAATAAAATTGCACGATTAACTTTAGAACAGATTTTATATTGTCTTACCACAGGTAATTTTAATAGATTAACAATAATAAATTAGAATAAATGAAAATAAATGATGAATAAATGAAATAAAAAATAAATAATAATGAAAAAAATAACATAAAATAACAAAATTATGAATAAATAAATCCTATGGAGATATTAGGAATAAGATAAAGATGACAGTAGTAATCTTGCTTGGAATAGATATTTACGATTAACCCGTCCCATATTAACCATAGATAATTATTCTATTTATATCTAATGCAGATAATCTTGTTAAAACACGTTTATAACTATTTAAAAAGAGAAACGGGTCAAAAAGATCTCAGATAATATCAGGTCATAGTTTACAAGATAATGTTATAATCCTTAGCATAATAACCTTACAACTTTCTACAAAAAAAAATCAGATAACAAAAAGAAATACCTGACTATTGACATTATAAGGAAGTAATCGTTATTTGGTAACTTTAGACTCATTAAAAACTACTTCACAAACCATTAGTTTGAAAATTAAAAAAAAAATTGCACTGTAAAGTATTGTGATTAAATGTTCTTATTTTAAAAACATCAGTTAATATTCGCATATACACTGCGTATGGTTTTTGGGTTAAATGATCAATATGTTAGCTAACGTATGTAGTTGGAGGACAGAAACAATTTTGAGTAAAAATGTTTTTAGTCAGTATTATAGTCTGTGGATAGTTTAGGGTGACATGGTTTTCGGTAGACATACGTATTATAGTCTGTGGATAGGGTGAAATGGTTTGTAGGTAGCTTCGTATATAGTACTGTGGATAGTTTAGGGTAAATGGATTTGTAGGTAGACATTCACGTAATTATAAGTCTGCTGTGGATAGTTTAGGGTGAAATGGATTTGTACGGTAGACATAACGTATATAGTCGTGGATAGTTTAAGGTGAAATGGATTTGTAGGTAGACTTACGTATATAGTCTGTGGAAGGTTAGGAACCTGATTGTAGTAGACGTAACTATTATAGTCGTGGGGATAGTTAGGGTGAAATGGATTGTAGGTAGAAAGTACGAATTATAGTCTGTGGATAGTTTAGAGTGAAATGGATTTGTAGGTAGACGACGGTATATAGTCTGTGGATAGTTAGGCGTGAAGCGATTTGTTCCGGTTAGACATACGGTATATAGTCTTGTGGATAGTTTGGCGTGAAATGGGTTGTAGGTAGACATGACTATCTATAGCTGTGGATAATTTTGTGAAATGTTTTGTAGTAGATCGTCACGCTAATGAAGTCTGGTAGATAGTTTAGGTAATGGTTTGTAGGTAGTACGTACGTAAATTACAGCTCTGTAGAAGTTAGGGTTAATGGTTTTGAGGTAGACGAGTACGTTTACAGTCTGTAGATAGTTTAGGGTGAAAATGGTTTGGTAGGCGTAGACTTACGTATTATATTCTGTGGAAAATTATGGACAAAATATAATTACCAGTAACATAAATAAGAATTGTGACAGTTACAA
>JACMZG010001914.1:28367696-28431845 GCA_018340805.1 Microvelia longipes | reverse complement strand
ACGAGCGAAGTGAGTCCAGTATAAATTTAATAACTTGTATATACTGAGGGCCAACGAAGCGAGTCTTAAGTAGACAGGATGCCCGTGGCAAGTTTTTCCAATGTTATGAGGAAAAATCCCGTGTTTAATTAATTTTTTAAATTAATTTTAAAAATTGGGTACCCGACAACTATATTTGAAGTCCAATTTTAGTACGAAGTTTGAACTTTATACCACATAATCAGCGGAAGTTATACAAAGACTTTCTGTCAAATATATACCACTCTGAAAGTCCAAACAATTTCTATAAATGATTATAATATAATATCAGTTTGGGATTTTTAGGATGAAAACAACAAATTTCCTACTTACCTAAAACAGTAGGTAAAGAAATGTAAAGAATAACAGCTCAATAACTATTTTTTTTTTCAAAACCCGTAAGGTGGACGTCTTTGAAAAGAAAACAATTTTTTAAGGTAGCAAATTACCCTTTTGTAAGTAAGATAGATCTAGCAGTACTCTTGTAAATCTAACCTGCGACCTTAATACCACTAAAACAGGAACCACGTTAATTACGGCCAAACATTATGGCACCAAGCATCATTAACTTTTTTAAAAAACCTTTTTGTCCCTTTATTTTGGTATTTTAATGAACCATTTTTTGGCATCAGGTATAATTTTTTTTCAGAACATTACACTTAGGTTTGGGGTTACAAAGATTTAACGATAATTAATATTCTTTCCTTTAAATTCTTTGACATCAGGAGTAAAGTAACCTTATGACTAAAGATATCGATGCTTGAGTCGAACTTTTTTAAAAAAAAATATCCTTTTTAATGTCAACACACCTTATCATCAATCATTATCCTTTTCACAGCGATTGTATTTTTTTTATAACCATTATAAAAATTTGACTCCTATTGTACGCAAACTGCATCGAAAGCGTATTTTCAAAATTATAATTGATTAGTAGTGAAAGATAATATTTTCATTAGTTGATTTTTAATGTTATCAATAATCGACAACATGGTAAAACAAAATAGTTAAAATAAAATGAAGTATTTAGAATGCTCATATGGACTTTAAATCGGTTTTTATTATTTTATTCTAGGCTCTGAAATGATCAATTCCATTATGTTAATAATAGGAAATTAATAATACAGTCTTTTTACTGGTAGTAAGAAGCGGTCTGTTTTTTCGCAATTTTTCGAAAAGTATTGTTTTATCGTATTTGTTGTTGTATTCAACCTTTGTGGTTACATGGAATTTTGGCATGTATTTAGCGAATTTTCATCACCTCTCTCACCTTTTACCACCTCAGGTGGTAGACGGAACCATTACGCTTAGAGTGCAATCATCTAAAGTTGGCAAAAATGTTTTTAAACAAATCCCTTTAAAAACTGAGGATAAATATCAGGTAAGTATAAATACCAACACTCTAACGACCTCAGCTCAGCCACACACACACATATAAATAAATAATAATATATATATATATATATATATATATATTATATTATATATATATATATTTCTTTTGTTTTGTGAAATCAGAAGGCATGAGAAGTTGATTCCCTTTTTAAGTCATTCGAACTATCTTTTTTTTAAACAAGTTCTTTATTGGCAAAGTATACAAGATGATTTATTTTGTGTTAAGCCGGAGCCGATATTTTATTTATTGGTTTAGGGTGATTTGTGCCTCTTTATTTTTATTTTATTTATTAATTTTGGTATTAAATTTGGTTATTTTTTGGGGTCGAACTATCTTAGACAGCGTAACTTTTTCGCTCCGTGAATTAAAGATGATCTACGAGCAACAGTGATAGCGGTACCAAGATAAATGAAATATAGCTGACGTTACTAATGTTAGGCGATTACGTTATAGTGTCAGCGAGTTACTTAACTCTAATAATAACAATGTAAAGGTAACCATAGAATATAATTATTGGGTTTAAAGTTTTTATTACTACTGAATAATACATAATGGAACGATTATTTAGGAATATGGAATAATAGGTACCAATTAATGGTTATAACATTTAGAATATGCAGTTTAATTTTTTTATTTGTATGATTATCTCAAGGCTAGATTCATGAATATTCTACGACTACTTAACTATTATACTTAAATTATTTTCATCAATCCAACTATTTTTAAACTAAAAAGAAAATAACTTTTAAAACATTTAATGATGTCAGCAAAGAATAAAAAGTTATAAAAGAATAGAAAAAAATAAAAATAAAATGAAAATTTCGACATAAAAAACCTCAAACCTCGACTCTGCATAATTTATGAGTTTGGAAACTATAAAAAACTTCTATTTTCCTTAAATTGGGACGATTTTATGACAGGCATGTAATTTGATGTTTATTTTTGGTCGAAAACAGTATAATTTACATTTGGATTAATGGCAATATAATGGTCTTATATTTATAAAATGCTATTAATTTTGTTTTATATTTTTAGAACTCATCAAAAGGAAATACAATGAAAATGGAACAACAAAAATGAAAATAAATATTTGTTTTTTTTAATATTGGTTATATTATTAATTAAAATTTTAAAGATATTTGTTTGTGAATCTCAAATATGCATTTTAGAAGTTGAAACTTTGTGAGTGTGTGGTTAGTAACTTGGATACGCTATGTTTTAATATAGTATTGATTCGGTCTCTCTATTTTAAAAATTTAATAAAAAACTTTTATTAAATAGAGAGACCGAATCAATACTATATTAAGCATAGCGTATCCGAAGTTATTACACACACTCACAAAGTTTAACTTCTAAAATCATATTTGAGAATTCACAACAAATATCTTAATTTTTGACCTTAGAATTATTAGGTAACTTAATGACTAAGAAGTTAAACCTTGTTGAAATAAGAAAAAATGTACATAAATATAAACTAGGAATAATAAGAGGAGAGTCCATGGCACTGGGGGCCGCTTCGCGGACACATAATTGTAGTTTTATATCAGTATGTCATATTTCTAGTTTATATAATTGGAGCCAATTTTAAATGTTATTGTCAAAAGTCGGGTACGGGGTACCTCGGAACTTTTCCTAATAGCATCCTTCCTGCTTCGGACTCGCTTCGCTCGTTTTTAAAATATACAATGCGCCACATTTATACGCAGCTTATGTTCTTAGACTCGCTTCGCTCGTCCTCAGATAATAAATTCATCCGTCTTTTTCTCAGCGGTAACCCATACAGCACTACACTCAATGCTGCTTAATTTTTATGATCAAACAAAAATCATGAATATATTTGTCGCATTGAAACGAAACTTAATATACTTATTTATTACGTAAAGGAATATACTTGTACTAAATTTCAACTCAATTGTATTATTTCCCGACATTTTTAAAAATTGTCACAATTTTAACAATTTTTTAAAAATATACACATTTACAATCATTTAATATAAATTGAAATAATGCTGAAAATAGGATGCGACTTGGCACATATGTTAGTCTTATACATGGCTACATGCCGGCCAAATCTCAATCTGATCGCATCATTTTTCCACGTTTAATCATTTTTCGAAATTTTTGCTGAGTCATTATTGAGGGTTAATGACGTCATATCAAAATTATTTTCCGAATAGCACAATTAAAGTGGTAGACTGATTTTTGTGCAAACTTTCAAATCACTAGCATAAATATGCTAGAAGCTACGATGATAACAGATACACACATACAGACAGAAAACTTTGTGAAAACTATTTAGGAGGCCTTAAATCACCTGAAACGGATAATTCCGGAGACATCCCAGTTTCGGATTTTTTCGCAAACACAATAATTTTCATATACACTTTTAGTATAAATTAGGAAAAGTAAAAACGTTATTGGTTTACATTATATTATACATGTCAATCAATAAAACCGGAGCTGATAAAACCATTTAAACTTCTTCAATGCGTTAACCATACGCATATATGTATAAACTTTCAGCCTTATCAGATAATTTTATATGTTTTATGATTTTTTGCTGAACCATTATTGAGGGATAATGACGTCACAGAGTGAAGTGTTTAATCCACAAACAATAAGGTTTAGGACATTGACATGACAAGGTCGATTTTTGTAGTAAGTTTCATTTCGATCTCAGAAAGCGTTCGAATGTTATCGTTTCTCATATAAACTTCAAAACATCGTACATAATATATCGTACATACATACAGGACAAAATATCGTACATACATACAGCTAAGAATCA
The DNA here is from genome assembly GCA_018340805.1 of Microvelia longipes. Lineage (NCBI taxonomy): Eukaryota > Metazoa > Arthropoda > Insecta > Hemiptera > Veliidae > Microvelia > Microvelia longipes. The sequence continues at coordinate 28,427,646 of JACMZG010001914.1, read as the reverse complement.
AGTTTCAACACTTCCATCAAGTTTCACTTGATAAAATGTATTTTAGCTTTAGAATTTAGACTTTGAAAGTAAATTTTTGGATTTATTTTTTTGTAGCGTTTCCAATATTAAATGTTATTTAATTTCCAATACTAAATATACATAAAGAACGATATTTAATTGAACAAGATAATTTTCATATACCAACGGCAGTGGAGGAGGAAAAATTAATACCAATTATTGTCAGACATTTATCAATTTATCATAAATGCATTTATAAATCATTGATAATATATATATATATATATATAATATATATATATATATATATATATATATATATATATATATATATATATATATATATATATATATATATATATGTGTGTGTGTGTGTGTGTGTGTGTGTGTGTGTGTGTGTGAGTGTGATTTTATTTCAGATTCAGGGTCTAATATAGAAGTAAACTGTTTTATATAAGTGATTTCCATTATTGATTTCCTAAAGAACTCTATGGTATAGTTTTTATTTTTAAAGAGATTTAGTAAATTATTTCCCAGTATTAAACAACTTTTCCTTATTAAGTCTTTATTAGCGCATTACAGTACTATAATTAAATAAATGAATTCATTTAAATATTCTTATTGACATAATAAAAACATTAACAGATACAGTTGTAAATACAGTTAAATCTGTTTAATATTTTAATTTCTGTATATTTATAAATTCGTCAAACATAGCTTTGACGTTTAAGAGTAATAAAAGTAAATACACAGCGTTACGTAAAGTAATAAAAGACAACAATTTTTTTATTTATTTTATTTTTATTCTTAAGACCTAAGTATTTATTTACATACATAAGTATATAAAAAAATAATTAGAAGTAGTAAATATATAAAACTATCTCTCACATTATGTATGGAAATTATAATAATTAACTAGAGTTTAATCTACATTACGATCATTTGATGTTTAAAATGTTATTTTTCTTAGCTAATAAAACATCCACAAAAAAATTAGAATTATGACGCATGAGAGTTGTTACGCTTTCCTGAAGTTGTATCCTTGTTTTTGATACTTTATTTTAAATTATATATTTCAAGTAATGATTAAAGTTTTCGCTAAGACGTAATAAATTTATGTGTGGTTTAAACTAATAGATATGAAGTTGTTTTGTGAGTTTAAATAATTAACAGAGTTAAGATGTATCCTGTGACGTATAAAGCTGTTGGAAGACTAGATCAAAGAATGAATGTAGTGTTAAAATGTAACAGGATATTGTATTGTTTTTATAAAAAAAAATGAATCATTACATTGTTTCAGGACACAGAATTCAGGATACTGACGATGATTTTGGAACTTTTCTTAAGGAATTCTTTTTATGAAGAAAAGTGGGTTTAATTTATGTAGAATAACAATTATGTACAAATTATTTTAGTTTGTTTCTTGTTTTATCCATTTCCTTTATTTATACCTACAGTAGGTATAAAGGAAAAGTATGGTAAGGATGTAAATAAAAGTCTATCCACAAATAAATTTTAACCAATGTAATGATGACAAAACCGGCTTTCAACCTAATACAGGTCATCCTCAGTGCTAGTGAGAAGATGCGAATTTTTCATCTTGAGTCTTGTTACAAGATTTGAGACTGGATGCAGACCAGTCTTATCCAGTCTCAAGACAAGAGGAAAATTAGTTAGTTATTAGCTTCTTCTCGCCTAAATTAATTAAGCACGAAAAACTGTTTTAATCCATTTAAAATTTTGCTCGCATGTAGTCATAAATAAGACTAACATATATGCCAAGTTCTACCAAATTGTCAGTATGAGTTCAAATTTTATCTAATGAAATGCTTTCATTTTTTAAAGAATCTAGTTGAATTTAAATTTATTACAAAGGTGTTCATTTGCGCATTAAATAAGTATGTCAAGTTTCGTTTTAATAAGAAAAGTACATCCACTGTTTTTGTAAGGCCATCAAAGTTTAGCAGCATCGAGCGAGGTTAGTACCTCAATAGGTGACTGCAGAAAATAAATCTAATGCATTTACTATCTGAGTACGAGCGAAGCGAGTCCGAAGTAACTATCACGAGCGTAGCCAATCCGATGTAGTAAGGAAACGCTCCGAAGGACCCCGTACCCAATCTTGTATTTATTTAAATCAGTTTTATTTAAATTTGACACAAATTTATAATTTAAAACTTTGATTAGTTTAGTTCATTAATCAAGTAATTAACTTCACCTAAATTTTATTTAAATGAAAGTTAATTAATTCGATGTTAAATAGTTGTTAAGCAGGAAAAAAGGGATTCTAAGTAACCTGTCTCAAGATTAATCAAAAGATATAATCAAGAAATTATATAAAAAACGGGTACGGGGTACCTTCTCTTGTCCTTCCTACTTCGGACTCCTTCTCTTGTCTTCAGAATATACAAGTCGTTAAATTTACATTGCAACAGATCTTCGGACTTGCTTCGCTCGTCCTCAGACAGTTAAGTTAATATAAATATAGACAGTTAAGTCTATATAAATATAGACAGTTAAGTCTATATAAATATAGACAGTTAAGTTAATATATATGTTTTATCCCCGTATACACAAGTCATGTGATGCTGATATTGACATAAAATGTAGCTTACATGTTAGTCTTATGGATGGCCAGGGGCGAACTGGCCATTGAGGGCAAGTGCGGCAGCCCTCCTTGAGCTCCTCAGGAGGGGCTCAAGGAGCTAATTTATTAATTATTAATCAATTAATAATTTATAAATAATTAATAAATTAATAATTTATAAATAATTAATAAATTATTAATTTATAAAAAACAACGAAAATTAAATAAAAATTAACATATTTAATATTTGATATATTCATAACACAAGAGTCAAAGAGGCCCAATACTCTAAGGTAGGGCCTAATTAAAGAGCTCCTAGAGACAAATTTTTTAAAGTACTTAAAAATAATTTGTTACCTAAATTTAGGTCCTTTAAGGCCCCCATTCTTAATACTTTGACCTTGAAAGGTTCTAAACGGAAGACTAGAAACTCAAGAGGCCCTTAACATACTTTATCAGGCCCCTAGAGCAGTACAAAAGGGCCCTAATGATTAAACATAAAATAGTTAACGTAAAAATTTCAATTAAACGAATAAACTTTTAAGTTTTACTTAAGTTCATTTTATACTTTGTTATTTATTTGATTTATTTAAATAAAATAATATCATTTGATTTGATTTTATTAAGTATGAAATTAAAATAAAATAGATTAAGCTTGCTATAATCATTAATACTACTCTAATTAAAAGTAGATTACTCTGAGAAGCTGTATATGACCCCCCCCCCCACACATTGGACCTCTTGAGTTATAAGTTTGGGCCCTTTTAGGCCAAACCCTTCTCAGGCCTCTTTGGTTCAGTCCGCCACTGTAGATGGCGGATACGAACCAAGACTTAGCTACATGCAAGCTAAGTCTCATACCAATCAAAACATTTTTTTGCGTTTTACAAATTTTCAAAATTTTTGTTAAATTATTAAAGCTGGTTAATGAAAGCGTAAAAAAATATATTTTCCGGATACCACAACTAGACCCTAAAGATTAATTTTCTTTCCAAGTTTCAACTCTCTAGTATAACCAAACTGGGAGCTACGATGATAACAGACACCCACACAAATAGACTGTCAACGTGGTTGCGACTACTCAGAAGGTTCTAGAAGCACTTTAAACGGATTTTTAGCTGAAACACAATACGTTCCCTACATACCTACCGCTTAAATGAGAAAATGATTTTGAGAAGTTTGAGTAAAGCTTCCTAGATGGACATAAAACATACTTACAACCTTTAAATATGCAAAACTTAAATATATTCATGAAAATTAGCTTAATAGAAATAACATGAGCATTTGAAGCCCTGGAGGGAGATGATTAAAAGTAGGGACTCATTAAGTATTTGCTTTATTTTTTTTTTAAATATATATACATATATATATATATATATATATATATATATATATATATATATATATATAATATATATATACACATACACATATATGAATGTATGTATATACTTGCATGTCTGAGTTGATTCAAGTCAGGAACACAAAAATCGAACTTATACATGACCCGAATCCTCTGTTTATGAAATGTGCAGCGAAAATTGCTTAAATTTATAAGATCTCGAAAAGTTACCTCATGATGCTGAAATTTAATTTACTTACACAACTGTGTATAAATAAATTTTATTATCTGAATTAGTTCTGATTTTATCATTCGACATATATAATTTGATGTAAACAAATCCCGTTTTTTGACTAATACTAATAATATAATTTCTAAGTTTTGAAGCAACTTGCCACTTACAAAACTGCTTATGCCTTAAAGTTCTATAGAACGACAATTACGTAGCCAAAATGTGGCTACAGGAAGGCGCGGCGTCAAGTAGTGGCCTAGTATCGTCGGCGCTTAGCACTGTAGAGATCGAAGGCCTCATGTTTTGAGGGGTCTGGACGTTTTGGAGGTGTCGACGTTTTATATCAATATCTAGTTTTACATTGATGTTTAAAACATAATTATTTCCCAAAATATTTTTAGCAATTAAAAAAGATCAATTTGACTAATTATTAAAAAATTATAAATTAATTATTAAATTGCCTACTCATAATAACACTAATTAATAAATTGCTAATTAACTACAAATAAAAGTATGTCCCAATACAAAAAAAAATTAATCAAAAATACAAAATGATTAAATATTATAATTTGATACAAAAAGGGAGGAAGTAAAATGAAATTAGTCTAATTTAGCGTAACTTTACTCTTTCAGTTTATATTAATATAATAATGATAATTTAAAGCCAGGAAGTAATAATGCTAACTAAGTTATAATGGAGTCCTTTGGTAATTTTTAAAATTTATTAGAACTTTAGTTGTTTAATGTAAAAATGTAAAGCAGTAGGAAAATTAGGTAATTCAATTTTTTATACTTTATAATCATTGCTGATTAATTTAAATCTTCAATGCAATTTGATATTAATGAATTTACGAACAATATATTTATTACATAATTGAATAAATCATTTAATATGTTAAATAATAATACAAAAATAGCATCGTATTATATAATTAGTACATTAAAATTAATACTAAATCTAATCATGAAATAATGGGCAAGTATTGTGATTACAAAATAAATACGAAACCTGGATTCACCTGAATTATTTCTTTATATAATTAGGATTCTTTTTCGTAGCATATCCTATTTTTTAGAGGTTTGTGTCTACTTAATAAAATTCTGGCTTGATGGTCCGCAAGTCGGGCCAATTTTCTTTAAAATACGTGCATTCTTGTCTAACTATCCATTTTTTGCCTAATTGTTTACAGCAAGCTTTAACCTGAGCAGTAGCGTCACAATGTGTTATTTATTTTTCCCGAGTTTAAAAAAAATGCGCAAATTCGTCCCATATCAATAGGTTTAAGGAGTTAAATAAACAGTGGTGTCCAGCCCCAAGCTACTGTGCGGTCTTTCGGTTTGCTTAATAACAGCTGGTTGTTGTTGTGTATTATTTGATTTTACATGACCTTTTTCTTTTTCTCATTTGTACAGGGCCTTACCGGATACCATTTGCACATGATATTTCTATTCAGCTAATTTTCATTAACATATTTAAATAATTAACATTTATTACCTTACAATATAAACTTATTCAAAACACCATCAAAAATATCTTTGACAATGTTAAAAAAAATAATAATAATATAAAATTTAAAATACCCAAACCAGGGGGGGTTAACTTAAATGAGGAAAAGTTTGGATTCCATTATCGCAAGCTACTAAAAATAGCGCTGCGGCGGACCGGTGCGGACAACTTATGAACTAACCCCAATAGCTTTCCAAAGATGACTGATTATATTTTTATATTTAAATTTATGAATACCATGACAATTCTTGGTTATGACAGCTACATTTATTATTATTATAAAATTGATTGTTTTCTGTATGTATTTTTCACAAAAACGGTTCGCCGTTGCATGTTCTATATTTCCAAAATTCAGAAACTAAAGTAAATAGAAACCTTTTTAAAACTTCCAGAGAACGCTAATGATGGCAGATAAGTATATTTCATTTAATTAATTTATTGATTTAGTCGATTTTATCAGGTAATTACATTTAATCACATGTGCGCATCTCGCCGATGTAATTAAAATACAGGCTGCATTAATTGCCAAAATCTATCTTTTAGCACGTGTAAAACTTTAGCCACTATTTCATTATTACCTGAGTGAATCAATTAAATTAATAAATTACTTAAATGAAAAACTTAAAAATAATCACAAGTGTTCTGTGTAAGATTAAAGTGGTAGGGTTAGTTAGAAGTATAACTATACAAAGTATAAAAATTAAATTTCAAACTGACTGTGGGCATAAAGCGGGAAATTAAGACACGCCCACTCAATTGAAAGGTAGGTCCACCGCAGCGCTAGCGTCGTCCGGAATCCAAATTTTCCTACCATTGAGTCGACAGTCTTACTGTTTAAGTATCTATAGTCTCTGACCCAAACCAGGGGGGGTTAACTTAAATGAGGAAAAGTTTGGATTCCATTATCGCAAGCTACTAAAAATAGCGCTGCGGCGGACCGATGCGGACAACTCATGAACTAACCCCAATAGCTTTCCAAAAATGACTGATTATATTTTTATACTTAAATTTATGAATACCATGACAATTCTTGGTTATGACAGCTACATTTATTATTATTATAAAATTATTGTTTTGTATGTATTTTTCACAAAAACGGTTCGCCGTTGCATGTTCTGTATTTCAAAAATTAAGGTACTAAAAGTAAATAGAAGTTTTTTTAAAACTTCCAGAGAACGCTACTGATGGCAGATAAGTGTAAATTTCATTTAATTAATTGATTGATTTAGTCGATTTTATCAGGTAATTACATTTAATCAGATGTGCGCATCTTGCTGATGTAATTAAAATACAGGCTACATTAAATGCCAAAATCTATCTTCTACCACGTGTTAACTTTAGCCACTATTTCATTATTACCTGATTGAATCGATTAAATTAATAAATTACTTGAATGAAAAACTTAAAAATAATCAGAAGTGTACTGTGTAAGATTAAAGTGGTAGGGTTAGTTAGAAGTATAACTATACAAAGTATAAAAATTAAATTTCAAACTGACTGTGGGCAAAAAGCGGGAAATCAAGACACGCCCACTCAATTGAAAGGTAGGTCCCTCGCCGCGCTAGTGTCGACCGGAATCCAAATTTTTCCTCCATTGAGTCGACAGTCTTACTGTTTAAGTATCTATAGTCTCTGACCCAAACCAAAAAATATAAAATTATCCTTAACCTAAACAACCCCCCTCACACCGCCAAAAAATAATCAAAATTTATACCACAAAAATAAAAAAAATAAATAAATAAAATAAAAATAAAGCACAAATTACCCTAAACCAATAAATAAAATATGGCCCCGGTTTACACAAAATAAATATTGTATACTTTTGCCAATAGAGAACTTGATTAAAAAAAACATTTACAAAGGTATATTGAAACACCAAACGTTATTTTTATGTTATTTAGTCTAAATAAACAGAAACACAAAGCAAATACTGAAATGCCTTTATTATTTAAATGTTAAAACTAACTCCTTTATCCCTTACACAGCTAATAAAGCTAATAAAGTTGTGAAATAATTTAGTTCTTGCGAATAGAATAATAACTCTACAGTTTTGCATGTTTACATGTTTTTTTAATTAAATTCCTTTATTGATGAAAACATTACAATAGATAGAAATAAAAATTAATTAGACACAGGAATGAAACCTCCACCTTTAAGAAATCAAATGTCCTGTGCTGAGGTGTTGTATGTATGTTTTATGTCCATCTAGGAACTTTTGCTCAAATTTCTTTCAGCTTTTTTCTCTTTCTCATTTAAGCTGTAAATACATAGGAAACGTATTGTGTTTCTGCTAAAATTTCGTTTAAAGTGCTTCTAGTACCTTCTGAGTAGTCGTTACCAAATTGGCTGTCTATATGTGTGGGTGTCTGTTATCATCGTAGCTCCCAGTTTGGTTACACTAGAGAGTTGAAACTTGGAAAGAAAATCAATTTTTAGGTCTATTTGTCCATAAAATAATTTATTTTTGACTTCATTAACTAGCATTAATAATTTAGCAAACATTTCAAAAATGGATAAAACACGAAAAAATACATAAGACAAATATATGAACAAACTTTTATCTCATTATCAGCATTAGTTAATCTTTTATCGAATGACTTGTTAAGGGTTTTTAAAAAAAAATTAAAAAGTCGGAAAATAATTTAATTGAGTTGAAATTTGGTACGTGGGTATTTCTTGACGTAAAAATAACCTTACTAAGTTTCGTTTCAAGACGTCACGTATATCTTTGAATAAGGCTTTTTAGGATCATAAAAGTTACGCTGCATTGAACGAGGTCAGTGCCTGAATAGGTAACTGCTGGGAATGAAAGCGTAGCAAACCCGATATGGTAAGGAAAAGTTCCGAGGCACCCCGAACCTGATTTATTTTCTTAGCAAATTTTCAACTTGTTGGTTATTTCGCGTTAAAAAATTGTGGGTTTCTAATTATATTAAAAGATTGCGACAGACTCTTAGGGGGGCGTAAATAAACTCGTAGTGGGGGGGGACCAATCCCTTAGGGGGGCGAAATTCACACATCTATAAGGGAATACCACTAAAATCTTCGCCATAGGGGGCGAAACTTATTCTAGGGGGTTCAATTCCCCCCCCCCAGGCCCTTACCTGGCTACGGGCCTGGATTAAGAACTTGGTCTACATGCATAAAATGTACAATTTTCTATAGTCAAAATTAGCCACCTAATTATCATTTTTTTATTTTTTATTTTAGTTGTATAATTTAATTTTATAATTATGAAAGTAATTAAAATTTCTTGTTAACTCATTAAATTGTATTAATCATATGAAAAATATAGTGAGTACAGTAAGGAAATAATTAGAAGAAAGATGAGTTGCAAAATACGAGACATTTCTTTGAGTGACATAATTATTTTTATATCAATGATAATACGCTACTAATGGTTGTATTTAAATTTAATGATGATACGTCAAATAGCTACTTATTAATTTAAAATAGCAGATATAGGTGACTCAAAATTACGAGGGGGGAGTGGAATCACATGATGAATGACTAGTTAATAGCCAATATATAACTCTATAAACGCCTCTTATTTGATTCGCTACGCAAATTTTCTTTGGACTCGCTACGCTTGTGGCACAAAACTAAATCTTGATGTCTAGTTGTAGTTTCCAGGAAATAATTATTTGTGACGTTATTAACTGTTACCGCCTTGGCGGTTTCTGTACATAAGTTTATAACTTGTTTGTTATTTATTGTCTTTAAATTGTCCTGTTTGACTTGAGTTGACATATATTTTTATTCTGTCATGTCCTGTCATACTTAGTTTCATTCAAGGTTTAGCAGTCAGGGAAAACTAGTGCCCCTTATAGTTCTTTGACGTGAAGTTAAATATTTGTTAATGTTAAATAAACTTCTCAGTCTAAAGACTATAAATCTTGTTGTTATTTACTGCCGCAACATTAACCGTAACGTTAACGTAACGTTATTCATGACTCGACAAAAGTTTATTAAACGTGAAAAAATGTTCGGATTAGTTTTAAATGTTGCACTCTTGCAGTCCTAGGCGTTATATATTGGTGTTATGAATAACACCAATAAATGTTCTATGTTTTATCTTATTACATTGGTTCAATATTTTTTGTATGACGTGTAATCGTTTCGATACAATATGAAAAATCACACTATTAAGTTGAAATTTTGTAACCCTTTAAGTCTATTGCAATGCTAATAAACATGCCCTTTATCGATTAACATGCTAAATCCGATAAATACAAAGATGTGAAATTAGCTTATAAATAAATAAGAAGTCAAGACTTAAAAAACAAATAAAAAATAAACAATAAACGTATAAAATAAATGAAACAAAATCGAGTACCTCGGAATTTTTCATTATTGCATCGGATTCGCTAGGGTCATCCTCATAACATCGGGTCGAATTTACAAGTCGTTAAATTTATACTGCAACACCTTTTCGGACTCTCTTCGCTTGTCCTCATATAGAAACTAAATTCTTTCATTCCCAGCGGTTACCCATCTAGGCACTGATCACGGTTGGTGATGCCTTACTTTTATGATCCTACAAAAATCATGGATATACTTGTCGTATTGAAATAAAACTTAGTGTACCGAATTTCGACTCAATTAGACTATTCATTTGATAACAATTGAACTAATGCTGATTATGAAATTAATGTGGTGAGAATCAGATAAGGTAATAATGAGCGTGGCAAATCAGAAAATAAGTTGAGAATGTGAGTAATGAATCAGATAAGTAGAGAATGAACGTAAGGAATGAGATACGATAAGAAGGAGCGTAGCGAATCAGATAAGGTGAGAATGATCGTAAGGCATCAGGTAAGTGAGAATGAGCTCAGCGAATCAGATCAGGTGTGAATAAGCGTAGCGAATCAGATAAGGTGAGAATGATCGTAAGGCATCAGGTAAGTGAGATTGAGCTTAGCGAATCAGCTCTGGAGTCAATAAGCGTAGCGAATCAGATAAGATGAGAATGATCGTAAGGCATCAGGTAAGTGAGAATGAGCTTAGCGAATCAGATTAGGTGTGAATAAGCGTAGCGAATCAGATAAGGTGAGAATGATCGTAAGGCATCAGGTAAGTGAGAATGAGCTTAGCGAATCAGCTCGGGAGTCAATAAGCGTAGCGAATCAGATAAGGTGAGAATGATCGTAAGGCATCAGGTAAGTGAGAATGAGCTTAGCGAATCAGATTAGGTGAGAATAAGCGTAGCGAATCAGATAAGGTGAGAATGATCGTAAGGCATCAGGTAAGTGAGAATGAGCTCAGCGAATCAGCTCGGGAGTCAATAAGCGTAGCGAATCAGATAAGGTAAAAATGAGATTAGAAAATGCGATAAGGTTAAGGAAAGTTCTGAGATAACCTGTGCCCGATATGTTTCTTTTTTTCGCAACAACAAAATCAGTTCAAAGTCAGTTCGATCTCTAGGTTATTATAAGTGCCGTTTAGAGCCTTACGGTTATCAGGAATAACACCAGAGACCCACCTCAGTTGGTCGTGGCAACAACTAAAGTTGGACATTTTATTTTAACAAGAGCGTTATAAAAACTGAGAGTTTAACATGGGATGCGAACCCCAGACCTCAGTGGTGTCAAAGGTCATTATAATTACTGACACTTTAACGACCTCAACCATGGAGGCGGCTTTAGATTAAAGGAAATTTCATTGCATATACTCAGATCAATGTAAAGTTTTACCCACCAAGTTCAATCACCTAATCTAATTAAAACAATTTTATTTAAAATTGATTTATTTTCTTTTTTATCAGAACAGTAATGAAAAATAGGCCATTCTTATACAGACTTAATTAGTCTTAAATTTAATGAGTGATAGTTAAATTAGTTTTTTATCGAATTGTTTTAGTAGAAATGTTTTTATTCAAGGTTAAAAAAATAAAATTAAAATTTTACATTGTTTAAGATGCAATTTACAAACTGTTAAATTATGAAAAAAAAAGAAAATTTAAGAGCAAATTAAGTTGAAAAGTTACAACTATATCATATGATACTACCAAGATTTTTCCAAATGGATAGAGATTATTCCAAATGGATAGTCAGACAGAACTATACTGAAATTACTTTATAATAGAGCAAAGTACTTGAAGCTCCACACACACTATCAAGTCGTATTCTGCAACTAACTTTCCACATATGATATGTTCGCTTTACAATTCTGAAGCTTCAATTCAAACAATCCCGATTCGTTACTTCAAACAATCTTGAAGCTCAATCCAAGCAATCTTGACGCATCAATTCAAAACAGTCCAGAATCGTTAATTTATACTATCCTAGTTTTTACTTTATTACTGCTCTTAGTAATCATTTTTAAATAGTTTTAAAAATGTAAGTATCGCCTCAATAAATATATAAGTTCATCAACTTACTAACTACAAGTTCAATAGCATAGGAATTTCCACTTCTATTTCTTAGTAAGTTTTGCTATCTGACGATGTTTCAAATGTCAAAAAATGGTAGAAAAATAAATGAATGGGCCGTTAAATCTTTAAAATTTAATGGTCAATATTTTCAATGTGGCAACCAATAACAAAATTAAATTTTCTGAATTGATTGACCATCTATAGATGTACATTTGTGTCCAATGTCAACTCGAACGGTCAAATGTGCAATTATTTTAAATGTTTGATGACTCAGCAAAATATGTTATTATAATCTGATGGTTTTCCGAGCAGCGCAGCTGTTTAAACTCGCTAGAATTAACAAAGTTTGAGTTATGCGTGACACAGACAGACTCAAGCATACAGACAGACAGCACGATGAAAACTACTCAGAACGACAAGATGATACCTGAAACGCATAATTATGTTGAAACTCCGGTTTCGGATTTTTATAGACACAATACTTATCCATATACGTACATATTTCCATACATTCCATATACATTTCCGTACAATCCATATACGTATACGAAGTAGGGGGGGGGAAGTAAAAATTACTTAAAAGCCAAAATTAGTTAAAACAAGATTATAATCGAAAATAAAAATTTCGCATCAAGTAATTATTTCTTTTAAGTGATAGTAAACTCTTAAAACTCACTCCTTACTCAAATTTAAAGATTAAAATATGATATATTTTTTTTGGAATCATCTACATAACCTCATAAGCGTAATTTTCTGGTAAAAATTCAAGCTAATTAGATTAGGAGTTCAGTCGAAACCGTATCGTGATTCGTCAGTTGAAGCAATTATCGAAGGTTGCTAGTTGTTCATTGTTTCAAAATAACATACAAGCGAGAATATCGTTGTACCAATGGTTTGTCACAGTGGCGTAGCCAGGGGGGGGCTGAGGGGGGCTTCAGCCCCCCCCCGAAATTTTTACATAACCTAAACCCGCAATAAATGTGTGAAAAAAAGCTATAAAAATATATAAAATAATAAATTAAATAACATATATTTTTTAACAATAAACTTATAATATAAACATCATAATATATCAAATACATATATAAAAATAGAAAGATATACAAATAATTTGAAAACAGTGAACAATACAAAGTAAAGTAGGCTTGTCCGAAATATTATCTCGAAGTTCCAATTACGACATAACGGTCAGTTAGGTCTTTGAGTAATAACTGTGTGACCTGTGCTTAGAATAATACTATACATAGAAGGAGCAGGTATTACACACAATTTAATACCACTGATAACACGAAAGCCGGTTAACATGATAAATCCATTTTTTAACCATTAAAATCGGTCCAGTAAAACCGGAGATACAAATGTTGAAAGATTACCGAAAAAACATCTAATAAGCATACATTTTTGTCCAAAAACGTACAAAAACCTTAAAATGTCATGTTTTTCCATATGAACATGTTTAGGAATTAGGCAGACTTAAAAATTATGCATATTCTGTTAAGCTACAGGTAATATAGATTTGTTCTAGAGAAAAAAATCAGTACAGCTCTAATATGTGATGACTTAATGACCGACATATAATGCTGAAAGATAGGTAAAAACTTAATTTGTAGAAAAATACACTTTTTTCAGCATTATATGTCGGTCATTAAGTCATCACATATTAGAGCTGTACTGATTTTTTTCTCTAGAACAAATCTATATTACCTGTAGCTTAACAGAATATGCATAATTTTTAAGTCTGCCTAATTCCTAAACATGTTCATATGGAAAAACATGACATTTTAAGGTTTTTGTACGTTTTTGGACAAAAATGTATGCTTATTAGATGTTTTTTCGGTAATCTTTCAACATTTGTATCTCCGGTTTTACTGGACCGATTTTGATGGTTAAAAATGGATTTATCACATATTTAATAAACTTTAAAAAAACAACCCTTTAAATTTTTGGATAAAATCAATTGGGCGAAAACAGAATTTGAGGTAATTTTACGGATTTTAAAAGGGCCCCGGGGCTAAAATTCCTTTATCTGAAACGGCAGACCACCTGATTCATTATCAGAGAGCCAGAATAAGTCGATCTAGTGGGTTAAACCTTTGGGGCTAGACGGTCACGTTTTTTGCGTCTGGCTCTTGGACTATAATATATGACTTATAAAAGTTAATTTCAAATGGAACGTAGGCAAAGAGCAAAAAAATTAAACCACACCTACTTAGTTGAAAAGTAGGTTTGCCGCGGCGCTAGCGTCGATCGGAATCCAAATTTTCCCACCATGGGGTCGACAGTCTTACTGTTTAAGTATATATAGTCTCTGGTTTGTACAATCCGGTAAATGACAAGTACCCCTGATGTCGCGGACTATTTCAAAATTTACTTAATATAATATTATAATAAAAATTAAATGTTTTATTAATTTTACGTTATAAAAAAATTTAATACATTTTGTGCAAAATATAGTTTGTGTTTTATAACTATGTGTATTTTATTGATTATATACTTAACCAGAAACAATTTATTTATTTATTTAATATAAAAATAATATTATTATTTAATAATAAATAAAAAAAACAATGTATAAATTGTAATCTTGTCTATATTTTAACGGTATATATATATATATATATATATATATACATATAAAATTTTTAACATTCAGCCCCCCCCGAAATTAAATTCTGGCTACGCCACTGAGTTTGTCATATGACCACAATGATCTATGGTGACACATTGTCCTATTACGTGCATGCACTATTTTAAGACCCTTTAGATGGTAGAACCCTTTAACATATGGTAGGTATGGTTATTTCAGATGCTTTGCATTTTTAAGTCAGTTTAAGTAGGATTGACCCCAGCTGTAAACCCAGGTGAAGAAAACTAGGTTATAATTTACCAATAAATATTTTATTGATAAACTAATTTGTATCGTAAGCAGGTGAAAGAAAACCGTTGAGAAGAAACAACTGAAAGTATTTCTTTAATGATTATTTTCAAAAAGTTATCGTACCAAGGTGTGTTTCCGGCGCCTTGGAGTCTGCTGACAGTAAATCCTTGGAGGCGCCGGCTGACGGAGACCACCTGGAAATTCTTTTTGCTGAAAATCCGCATCCTCCCTTCCCAGATGTTTGAACATCCGCGACTATTTAAAAGTTTTTGTAAATGATCCTTCAAAGATGTGAAGAGTAATGACCTTTTTTGTTAACAATAAGGGATCTTTATGGTTTTATTACCCCCTTGACAAAACTCGATAGAAATTGACTGAGGTTTCGAGTGAAAGCATGAAGATGAAGACTAGAACGCCATTATCCATGGTCCATATGAAATCGCGTTAAACCATGCCCACGTATGATATTGAAGCGCACAATGATCCCTTTCTATCTAGCGATCACGTGTCACCGTCTTAGACGAATATTACATAAATTAAGGAGAAAATCTACTTTATAAGATGCTAAGTCGGATTAAAGCTCTTCCTTATTGTCAAAAAACAGTTGATAAGATTTCATCTTTTGTTTATCCTTTTTACTTTTTCTCATTTATATATAGAGAAAATATTGCGTTACCGAAAAAAATCTGAAACCAGGATTGCACCTAAATTATCCGTTTCAAACGGTTTTAGAACCTACTACGTGGTTTTCACAAATTTATCTGTCTTTCTGTGTGTATATGTGTGTCTATTATAATGATATCTCCCCGTGTATTTTTGTTAGAGAATTTAAACTTAAACAAAAATAAAGCTTTACGATTAATTGTGCTATACGGAAATATTTTTATTTCTGGGTGGCTGAAAAATAGGTACTTAACATCCTCGAAAAAGTAGGTGATATGCGTTTTTTACCGTCTTCAACAGTCTTCACCACCGCTGTCACTGGTGAAGTTCTTCAAATGTGAAATATTTCTTCTAAATATTTGTTTACTGTTACTACGCCAGAAAGAAAACAGCAAATGACATATGACTGGGAATAGATTTTTTACCTCGGCCCCTATATCTGTATGTATTTACTGTCTCGCTTCGCTCGACAGTAAATATAGTCGAACACGTAAAACAAGACCTTCTTCACAGTCTTGTAACATAATATACTATTTAATTACGTCATTAACCCGAAATTGTGACTAAGCAAAAATTATAAAAAATCCATAAAACGCGGAAAATTTTGTAAATCACTTTGAGATTTCACATGCAAGTATGTTGCATAAAAATAACGTATGTGACATGTTTCATTTCATTATTAGCAATAGATCAATTTTTAACAAATTATTTCGATAAATTGTTAATTGATAAATTGAGGCTGTTTAGAAAATTGGAAAGTATTCCAATTGAGTTTTAATTCAGTACATGTGTATTACTTTACGTAATAAATAAGTATACTAAGCTTCGTTTTAATACGTTAGTATTGAAAGCTAAGTTTATCTATGTTTAAGCTAAGTTTTGTAGGATCATAAAAGTTTAGCAGCTTCGAGAGAGGTGAGTGCCAGGATAGATGACCGCTGGAAATATATCGAATGTAATAATGTTTGAAAACGAGCGATGCGTGTCCGTAGAAGTGCTGCAGTAAATTGGTGATTAGTACATTTTGAGAACGCCCAAATCCGAAGTATTGAGGATGCGCGTAGCAAATCTGATGTGATTATAAAAAGTTCTAAGGTACCCCGTACCCGATTTTTATCAGTTGCTATTGCAATTTATAATATTTTTCCAATGTCTATACGTAGTTTCCGTAAAAAGTACGTGTCCGCTCCGTTTTGAGTGGCCGCTTCGCGGCAACCCTGGACCCAGGTAGCCCATTTTTACTGTTTAAGAAAATAATTTTTCCGGTTGTACCTCAATAACCACTATATCTATTACACGTTATCTATCACATCAATGACGTTATCTATCAGACATATAACTACGTCTAGTTAATATCAAAAAAGTTAATTACCATTTTCTGCCTAAGAAGTTCATCCAGAATCAGACAAATAGTCCGTATTAGTAATCCGTCAACTTTCATGTTCAATTTCAGCTCTGAAATCACAAACAATATCTTGATAATAAATCAGGTAAAAGAAAAAAATATTAAAAGGATCTCAAAGATGTAGGGGAGGAGTCGTGTTTAAAAACATCGTATTTTTTTCAAGAAATTTAAAATAAAGTTTTGTTCAAAAAATAATCTTTACCCAAATCTAAATTATTAAAAAATTTAAATAAATAAATAAATAGATCTATTTTCTTCAAGTTTTAAGATTTTAAAATAAAACAGTCTCCCCCACTGTTGTATAAGTTTATAAAAAGTCAACACAATATAATTGTGCGAGAGACACCTAGGATAAACATTGTGATAATTGTGTTAGTAATTTTAATTGTAATAATAATAATTGTGATAGTAATTGTAATTATAATAATAATAATAATTGTGATAGTTGTGATAGTTATTGTAATTATATTAATAATAATTGTAATAGTAATTGTGATAGTAATTGTAATTGTAATAATAATTGTGAGAGACGTCTAGAAAATGTATCTAGCAAAATGCAATGCTACATTTAAGAACTGTACCATCATTCACTTACAACTATTGCTGATTAGTTAGGAAACTAGAGCTAAGAGTTAGATATATGACATAAGAAGCTTATTTCCATATTTGGCACCTTATTTGACTCCTAAATCCAATTTTTAATTAACTAACATGACTAAGCCCTTTAATTTTTTTTACTATTTAATTCAAAAGGTTTCATACTGAGAAAGGTCTAGGCGAGGGTGAGAGGGAGTGAAGCAACCCAAGTATAATAAACCAAGTTACCTCTCGAGCACTAATTAGGAAAATTTTAAGTTGATAAAATTTTAAGCAAAACTTTCTCCCTTTTCCTTTGGCTAGACTTTGTTACAAACTTTTCCCCTTTAATTTTAAAAAATATTAATAAAAAAAAGTAAAGTTGGTCAATAATTGCTATTTGTTATTGTTTAAAAATATTAATAATAGTTTTGCTTTTCTACCTCCTTAAACAAAAGGCAAAGCAGTGCAATAACAAATAATGTGACACCCATACTTCTCTAGTGAGATGGATAGTCGATATCTGATTCGATACTTTATCGCAAGACTTATATATATATATATATATATATATATATATATATATATATATATATATATATATATATATATATATATATATATATATATATATATATATATATTGTGTGTGTGTATGTGTATTTTTATATATATATATATATATATATATATATATATATATATATATATATATATATATATATACACAAACCTTTTAAACGCGTTGTTTTTTAAATGTTTGATTAATCGTGGTAAATAACTGGTAAACCCTTAATAAATGTTTATGGTGCAAATAAATTTATGGTAAGGTATGCACATCGATGTGTCCTAAGTCAAATGACACCGGTCCGGAGTGGATATATCCCCATGTATAAAGTACAAGTTTGACTATACTTTTACAAGGGGGCTGTTTTATACAGTCCCCTTGTATAAAGCATAAAAAACGTAGCCAATGACCTCTTTTTTATCTTCATTGATTATTGTCTACAATAAATGTATTTGACATAGTGCTAATGCTGGTTAAAGTGACTTGGCAGTCTTGATAAGAGGAATCACCCAGTGGTGATACTTCTTGGCTTGGTTAGACCGAAAAATCTAAAACATAATTGGAAATAACAAATTTTGAGTGTCTTCAGTTAAATGAAACCGGTTCGGAGTCAACACGAAGACTCAAAGCCAGTACCGTTAATGATATTCTATGGTTTTATTTTTATTATTTAAGTTTATTACAACAAAATAATTCTAGCGCGTAGGGTCAGAATATCGGACGTATTACCTTTCAAATGCTTGCTTCTGTCTTTAACAATCCATTTCTTGATTAAGTTTCCGGTTTATCTTTGGTAACTTGAGCAGTAGTTGCTTATTTGTTCTAGATTTTTCAAAGGTAATCCATTGAAACCTTTTAAAGATTAGCATGAATTGAATTTTTAATTAAAGCGAATATTGGTGAGCAGTGCTAAATTTGGAAAAATGATAAGAGCAAAAAAATTAGAACAAGACATTATGCTAATGCTCATGTTGTAAAAGATAAACCAGAAACTTAAGCAAGTAATGGATGGCTAAGCCCGAAAGCAAACATTTCAAAGTCAATAAACTTCCACCTTATAGGGACACTATAAGGATAGTGTCCCAATAGAATATAAAACCCAAAATCTCTTTTATGTAAATGGATTCAACAAATATTTTTAATGCTACAAAAATCGCATAACAGCCATGTTGCACACTCTATTTTTCTATAAAAGTCATCCAATAAAAATATGGTTGACACAATATAATTGTGCGAGAGACTATATTGTGTCAACTCAGTGGCGTAGCCAGGATTTAATTTCGGGAGGGGCTGAATGTTAAAAATTGTATATGTATATATATATATATATATATATATTTATATATATATATATATATATATATATATATTATATATATATATATATATATATATATATATATATATACACACACAATTTTTTTGCGGGTTTAGGGTATGTAAAAATTTCGGGAGGGGGGGGCTGAAGCCCCTCAGCCCCCCCCCCCTGGCTACGCCACTGTGTCAACTATTCATGTTTTGCAAAACTCGGTAGTATCAAATGATATAAAAATATAGTTATTTTGATTCCCTTATATAACCGAAGAGTTGTGCAGAGCATCGAAAGTAAATTTATTACTGCCTAAGCAAGAAAGTTATACTAAACAGAACATTTTACAACTAATGAATACTCTAGAACCGCTTTAAATTTTTATTTATTAATACAATACATTAACAAACATTAAAAAATACAACTCAAATTTTAATTAATATTTAAGTCTGAAATCTATCTAATATGGATTAATCTTTAATATAATTTTATCTAAAAATGTTTAGTATTAAAATTATCCATTATTAAAGATAACATTATTGTACAAAATATATAAGTACATTATTAAATTTATAATTTCGTGGTCGATATATCTTTATTGCTATTAAAACCACTTCAAAAGTCAAGTGGAGTTATATATTCATACTTTTAAAAGGCTGTCATACTGTTATCAGATAATTTTTAGTGATATCACAGATTATATGAGAAAGGTATTATTAGAACCACTTGAAAATATTTGATCGAACGATAGAACAAGTTTTACTAACGTCTAGTCATTGATTGTACGGATGATCAACGTTTTAAGCACATCTATTACACCGTATTAATTTAACCAAATATATTGCTTTTCCTAATTTATGCCTTAGGTATATAGGAAAAGTATTGTCTTCGCAAAGAAATTCGAAATCAGGATGTCACCTGAATTATCCGTTTCAGGTGTTTTAAGGCCTCCTAAGGGGTTTTCACAAAGATGTCTGTCTGTATGTGTGAGTGTAAGAGTGTGTATGAGTGTGTGTGTCTGTTATCATCTTAGCTCCCAGTGTATTTATGCTAGAGGGTTGAAACT
Source organism: Microvelia longipes (assembly GCA_018340805.1). Taxonomy (NCBI): domain Eukaryota; kingdom Metazoa; phylum Arthropoda; class Insecta; order Hemiptera; family Veliidae; genus Microvelia; species Microvelia longipes. The sequence continues at coordinate 28,407,140 of JACMZG010001914.1, read as the reverse complement.
TTGTACAAAAATCGGTTTATAAGTGTAGTTGTGCTACTCCGAAAATAATTTTTATGACTTCATTAGCCTGCAATTATGACACAGCAAAATTTTTGAAAAATCATACAATTGCGGAAAAATATTGCCATCAATTTTATATTTGGCACACATGTAGCCATGTATAAGACTAACATATGTGCCAAATTTTATCTCATTAGCAGCATTAGGTCAATTTAAGTTTCGTTTCAATACGTCAAGTATATCCATGACAGATAGATATATACTTAAATATATGGATGTAGAAAAAGATAAATGCATTTATAGACGGATGGATGTATAGATAAATATATGGGTGTATAGACATATATATGAGTGTATAGAAGGATGGATGTATAGATAGATATATTAGATAGATGTATATACAGATGTATGGATGCAAAGACGGATGGATGTATAGATAGAGATATGGATGTATAGATGGATAGATTTATAGATAGATTTATGGATACATAGACTTATGGAAGTATAGACGTGTATAATGCATATGTCTTAAACGCAGAGGTAAAGACGTCTCAAATGCAGTCATTATACATTTTACAAAAGTTTAAGAAAATAATTTTTTTCTAGACATTATTTTGCGTACTATTAGCATCAGCAGTGCAGTAGGTTAATGGTAAAGCAAAGAGTTATTGAGGGACGGAATGAAACCCTCAATCTCCAAAAAGTACCGAGTTACCCCGAACCGGATTTTTTGTTTTTATCGTTACCATATCCTTGTAATTTATGAGATTATTGAGATTTAACGTCATAAATATTTCCTCAGATATATTATTACTTTATGACCTCTTGTGCTCAATTTATGTCATCAATAAAAACTAATGAAAAATAATTAAAATCAAAACGATGACTACTCATAATCTGATGCAATTTAAATGTTCATTGGGTAATTATATTGTATTTAGTTGAGAGGAATTATTTGTAAAAAATTCAATAAAGCAATTTTTTTGTTTTTTGTTAATAAATTCCGTAAAATTAATTTTAGATGTTTAATTGGAAGAAGATTATTACAAATAATTAATCAATCCCAGTAAAGTACCATGACTTTATTTCCACAAATATTCAACAGAAAACGACATTTTTACTTTTCTTCGTTTATACCGTAGGTGTATAAGAAAAGTATTTTGTTAGCAAAAATATTCGAAATCGGGATGACATCGGAATTATCCGTTTCAAGTCTCTTTAAAACCTTCTGAGTAGTTTTCTCAATGCTGTCTGTCAGTATGTTTGTGTGTATGTGTTCGTCTGTTATCATCGTAGCTCCCAGTGTATTTATGCTAGAGAGTTGAAACTTTGTACAAAAATAAGTGTAGTTCTGCTATTGAGAAAATATTTTTATGGCGTCATTAACCCGCAAGAATGACTTTATAAAAAGTCATAAACGCGAATAAATGTTGTGATAAATTTGGCACGTTGGTGGCCATGTATATGACTAATATAAGTGTCATGTTTTATCTCATTATCAGGATTAGTCCAGTTCTTATAGAATGACTATTGAAGGTTTTTAAAAAAATTGTCAAAAATCGGAAAATAGTCTAATTAAGTTGAAATTTGGTACAAGTGTATATAATAAATGGTACCTTTATATAATAAATAAGCAGATAATTCTTGTCGCTTCAATGCGACAAGAATATCCATGATTATTGCGGATTCATAAAAATTAAGCATCATAGAGCGTTTTCAGAGCGACCGCTAGGAATGAAACGCAGCATATTACCGGTGATTCATACATGTTATGAAAAAACTGCGTTTCTACGTTAACGAAAGCGACAAATACGTTACTATTTAACGAATAATGAATAAAAAAAAATATTTCATTATTCTTATATGTATTGTTGAAATCAATTTTGCAATAAATATTTCTAATAAATGTAAAAAAAAATGTAAGTATTGCATTACTAAATGTGTATTTTGGCCAATACCTTACAAGCAAAAAGTTAAATACCTAATGAATCTAATGACATATTGAATTTCTAACTACTAGTTCTTTTTGTTTTTCGCTATCAGACAATAATATCAGAGATATTACAAATTTATAAACTACCGAAATTTAAAAAAATTAAACTCAATATTTTCAATAATGCGACAAATATAAAACACCGACAATATATTGTTGGTGTTATTTAATAAAAATGAAATTTAGTGGATTACATAAAGATGTATATTTGTGTCAAATACTTAACAGAATTGGTCAAAATATTGATTTTTTTTTTTTTTTTAATGTTTGATAGCTTAGCATAGGTATGTAGTTTAAATAATATATCTTTGGGGCACAACTAACCTTATGTCTGACTTTTGTGTCAAGTTTCATACCTCTAGGATGAACACAGAGGGATTCATGTGCAACGAGGTCATAAACACTTACCCACGTCATAAAAGTACCCGTAACAGATGTTTATGATGAAATTTGAGTACAGATTTCTAGGGTATGTCTATGCTAGCAAGTGAGGAAAAGTAAAAAAAAGAGGTTAATAAAATAAACAAAATAAGAATAATTTTAATTCGAAATATGAGATCATAGATCAATGAAGGACGTTGTATATGAGAAAAAGGAAAAGAATAAACCAGTTAATTAAAAAAAGTAATATATAAAACATAAACATGATTAATTAGGATATAACAAAAAATATAAACGCGTTATTAGTTAACTTAATTAATGATGTAATGAGATATGCATAAGCATTAAATATTATAAATAAAATGTAATCATAATTATATAAAAAAGCAATGGAAACACTGATCTTTAAAAAATAGGCTATAGGGTACCTCGGAACGTTTACCTAATAATACCTAATCCATAGAATGAAGAAAAATCAACAAAAACAAATCCGAAGGTATACTTGCCGTATAGAAAAGAAACAGTGTACTTATTTATTACGTGAAGGAATAAATGTACTTGTACTAAATTTCTACTTATTTGGATTATTTTTCAAATTTTAGCTTTTTTTAAAGTTATACAAGTCATTTGACTAATTAATGAATGTATAAAAATTAAACTAATGCTAACAATTAGATGAAACTTTACACATAAGTCAGTCTTATCGATGTCATAAATCGATCGAATGCATATTCAGCGTTTTATGATTTTCCGTAATATTTGCTATGTCATTATTTCTGGTTAATGACGTCTATAAACAATTATTTTCGGAGAGCACAACAAGATCTAAAGGTTAATTTTCGTGCCAAATTTCAATTTTTTAGCACAAACACACTCGGAGATACGATGCTAACAGACTAACACTCACACACACTCTCATACAGACAACTTAGTAAAAATTACTTCGGAGGTCTTAAACACCTAAACAGATGATTTAGGTGAAATCCCGTTTTTAGATTTTTTGCAAATACAATACTTTTCCTGTATACCAACGGTAAAATTAAGGGGTAATAAAAATGGTTCATGGAAATTCATAATGAAGTAATTAAATTGAAATATTTATGACGTATGACATTAATAATTCTAATTTATGGAATTATTAAATTTTTTCTCTTTAATGTTCAGGTAATGAACTGTAAGTATTTATGATTCATTTGTTGAGCAAATAAGTTAGCGGTGTATCTGATTTAATTACATATAAATCATATTTGTATTAAGTTATGGTGTAAATGCAGAGTGGAAAATTACTGTAGTCAGGTGAAATGAGATCATTTCTATTAATATGAAGAAAAGAAATTCATTTCTATTATAATTACTATTTTTGCAGTCTCTTGTGAGTGGTGTTACTTGTCATCTCTTGAAGAAGTTATCTATTGGATGACCATAATATGTTTTAGCGAATTTTCTTTGGGAAAAATTCGCCAATAGGATACATGGCGGGAGTCGAACCTTGAATCACGACAGAAATCAGTTTCAGAGGTCTCTGATGACGAAACAGTAGGTTATACTTTAAGTGACCAAAAAGTAAACAAACATGGTAAATTCTGGAAACCAAAATTATGGTCGGTAAGAAATAAATCTTGAGTAGGGTGTCGTTATCTATGTAATTTTGGGTGCTGAATCGAACAAACTCGATCCGAATACGATATGACTACTCTAAGTGACCAAAAAGTCGAAAAACGGTGGTCAATACCAGACAACCTAAAATATGGCCGCTAAACAACACATTTCAAGTGGGGAGTCGTTTTCCATATTTTTGGGCCTGTGAGTTGAATGAGAGCAGTTCGGACTTGATACGTGCACTCAAAGCCAGAGTAAGTTTTATAGGTTTCTTTATGTTATATTTAAGTATCTAACTACATAATAATTCTGGCGTTGTGGACAGCATGTTGGGCGAATTTCCTTTGGAATGCGTGTTTCCGTGCTTAACAATCCATTTGTTGCTTAACAATCCGGTTTATGCTTTATAATTTGAACAATTACTCAAGCACTACTCGTAACTATTTTTTGTTCCATTTTCAAAGGTAATGCGCTAAAACATTTTAAGAAACCAACCATGAAACCATCTGAGCATTAAAATAGTGCAAATAATGGTGAGTACTGCCAATTTTAGAGCCCAAGTTTTGTATAACCAACAGGGCTCATCGCCTCAGAAGTTTTTCTTGAAAGCCCATAAAAGTTACTTTTTTGTCACCATGCAATTTCATTAAACCCCAATATTTCAAAGCCTTAGTTTGTAAGTACTTTGTTTACACAAGTTCTTCAAATCTTATCGTAAATCAAAAATGAGTAAATCAGAAATGTATCGAGTGAATCTGGCTGAATATTATTTGACTTGGCCAAGGCAAGGTATTTACAGGGGTCAAAGAGCCAAACGTTCCTTTGGGTCATTTTGCGTTTTTTATTTTCCTCGAATAGTTGTTACATGGGATAGAAGGTCTTCAAGAGTTAGGGATTGACCTGAAAGTATTTGTGAAAGGTATCGTGTGACCAAGGGTTGACTTGGATTCAACTTCAAGAAGCCGTGAAAACGTAGTAATGGTTAACGGGCCTGAGGAAATGTTTTTTTTCTACTATCGACTAAAATCAACTGAGACTGACGCCGAACAATGTAGATTGTTTCGTTTATTTTATTTTTTCATTCTTGTAGGATGGGATGATTCGAATGAAAACTAGAGAGTTCCGGGTCATGATTTAGGTTGTTTCAATAATCTGTATTCTATCCAAAGTAATTATAATTTATGACTGTAGAATTCGCTTGGGCGAAACATCATTTGGTAGGATTCATCGATTGGTCACGTTAGTGTTCCCACACGTCCCCTCGAGACGGAACACTGCACTCATCTCAAGTGGGTTCTCATTAACTAGATATCTCCGCAAGTAAAAAATTCGCAACGGATGTTAAGTTTTTTACGACATTGCGGTACTGTCGCGGGCCAGATGTTCTAAGGAAAGGTAATTAAAGTTGAAGGGGGGTAAGATTTAGCCGACAATGAGGTGATCCAGGTGGGAAGATCGACGCATCTGGACCTACCCTAACCCCTTCAGCTTAACCTCCCCCTTTTCAGCATTAAAAGCGACATTTTGACGATCCCCCACAACTTTGGCACCCCTCTGAATAATCAATATCAAGGGAGGAATCAGCTGGCTCCCTTCTCACTCGCATGGAAAATATAAATATTAATGATGCCCATATACTATAAAGACAAAATCTGGACATTGATGGAACACTATAAACCAGTTTTTATCGCTTCTTCACCAATACTAAGCCTTATCTAGAGCGATACTATAAATAAACTAGAAGATCAATATTTGAGCCTGCTACTGACATCCACTCGACGTCTCTGCCTAGAGATGCTCGTATATATAATCTTTATGAACGCTGTAATTTCATTACAAACACACCAGTTTGTTGATTTAAACTTGTTTTCCTTTATACCTATTTCCATAATTTTAATTAGATATAATGAAGCATTTTGTTCTTAATATACTTAAATACTTTCAAAGTACTTATCTGATAAGATAATAGAAAGAGTTCAACTTGTCTGTAAAGTGTGTTGTATTGATGTGATCATTTCTTGACTGATTGCATGTCTTGCTTGCACAGCTTTTCACCAACGAGACTTGCTGAATTTCTATCGTTACATGTGAATTTGTTACGCTGAATTTCTAAGCGTATACCTGTATACGCTTAGTTGCACAGTATGTAATAGATTTATTTGAATAAGTTACGCGTACAAAGTTACTTGCGTACGTGATACGTACATATATACCTGAATATGCTCAGTTATACAGTAATAGAGTAATACGTTTACTTGAGTAAGTTACGAGTATAAAGTTACTTGCATACGTGATACGTACATACGTGATACGTACACCTATATGAATACGCTTAGTTATAAAGTAAGTAAAGTTATAAAGTTTACTTGAATAAATTACGTATACGTATTCAAGTATCCGTCACGTGTATAACGAACTTGTAATCGTTACGTGTATTTCGTTTTTAGATTAACTAAATCGGGTACAGGTTACATCAGTATACTCTACGCAATTTTGGACTCATAGCTTCAAGTAGTATTACTTCGGTCAAGCTATGCTCGACTCCAGAGTAAAATCTAAGTCTAAGCTGTAATAACTTTAGTTTCGTTTCACTAGTTCTCAGAATGTCATAATTACCCAAAACTATTACTTCAAAACTAATTACGTGGTATTACTTCAGCCTCGCTATGCTCGCCCCTAGAATTATTAGGTCACTTATTATCTCGGTTTGCATAACGTTTATTATTATTATTATTATTATTATTATTATTATTATTATTATTATTAGTGTGGAGGTTAGATGAAATCTTTCTATGCACAGCGAATTGAAGTCTTTTGTTCATAATTGTAACATAGCTTAAGGTTAATTAAGCTAAGAGCAAAGTAATACATTAAACAGGCGTTCAATCAAATAATACGAGTAATACCTTTTTATTATGTTCTTGAATGCTCAGGCTTGATCAAGGGGACTTTATAGTTCTATAACAAATTTTGAATGATTTATTCAATTAATATATTTCACCTATCATTGTAGGCATCTTCAGAATCTATATCTACAAGCTACATTAATAAACTATTAAAATAAATAAATAAAATAGTTTTAATAGTTTATTAATGTAGCTTGTAGATATAGATTCTGAAGATGCCTACAATGATAGGCGAAATATATTAATTGAATAAATCATTCAAAACTTTTTATAGAACTAAAGTCCTCTTGATCAAGCCTGAGATGGAGTTCAATAAACTTTCCAGTGCTACAAAGAACAAACTATTAGTTCTTGAATGCATTAATCATGTCAATAACATAGAAACTAAAACTTGAATGGATATGGGATTTCCTCTGCTAATTATATTTTCCATGTTCCGCTATAACTAACGTGACGATCATCGTCAAAATACAGTAAAAAGATAAATTTATAGACAGTTAAAGTTATATAATGTAATTGTTTATATTTTGAAATGGCGAATATTGAGTAAATGAAAATTTGTGGATCTATTGACCACTTGTTTGTGTTTATTTTTGGGTTAAATATCAACTTGATTGGTCAACATTCTGATTTTTAACAATTTTTTCAAATGTTTGATAACAGAAAAATTAAAGAGATTAGCACAATTAGCCTACTGTCTGATTTTTGTACCAAGTTTCAACTCTGTAGGAATTATGCGTGACATAGAAACACATACAGATTGCATATTAAAACCACTCAGAATTTCATGAAAGTGTCCGATACGTATGATAACGAAAACATCTCGATTTCGTATTTTTTGGGGTGAAAAGAATATCTTTCCTTATGCCTACGATACTAGGCGAGGAAAATTAAAAAAATCTTATGTTTCTAGACTTGTTAAACATTTTTGGGCAGTTTATGCTTCTGTGTGTTAAAACCAAAATCATAATGCGAATGGATAGTAACCTAACTTAACTAATAATTGTTAATAATCTAGAAAAGTCAAGCATTTTTTTAGGTAATTTATGTTCTTGTTTTTTAATAACTAAAAACATCACAATAATAGACAATAACCTAAATACCAACAATTGATATGAGTCTAGACTAGTCAAACATTTTGTAGACCATAATTATAATTTATTGAACAAGTTTTCAAAATTATTGTGGTGGTCATGGTTCGATGACATGATGAAGCTGAAATATGATATGCCATGCTGTCTGTCCGACATAGGGGTGTTACTTAGGGTCCTTTACAATCATGTTGATAGTGATTAATTCGACCCTAGGAACCAGTTTTAAAAAACTAATATTTAGTTGAAGGCTTTTATTTGAGTTTTATGAAGTGGAGTTTCTAACGGTCAGTGAAATGGTCACTATGTGATTATTGGTCAATACGACACCCTAATTTATAGGGAAACATGTTGCAATTTATTGCAAATGCCAATATTGTCAATACATTGCAAATTTAAAGAGAATTAAAGAGTTAAGAGCTTAAGGAAAAATTAAGTGCATATAGTCTTTTAGCTAGGAAATTAGAGTGGCTGTTAAAGAGACAGAAAACAAAAGAAATCACTTATTTTTTAATAATAAAAAATAATTTTAAAATTTAAAATAATTTCATTTTTAAAAATAAAAAATAATTTAATAATTATTCATTTCTGAATAATGAGGTTTTACATATTGGAAAGAAATGTATGTACAAGTAATTATTTTTCATTTTTTAAAGGAGAAAATAAGTCTTGAATTTGCAGATCTAGTCTCGTGACTGTATTTATTATTTTTGAGGAAATTTTCTTTGAAAGTGTAGCTTATTTATAGGTTGTTAAGAACCCTATTGATGTGGCATTAAAATTTTAAAAGCAGGTCCATCCTTATAATGACTCTTATAATGACTGTCTCCAATAATGACACAGCAAGAATTTCGAAAAATCATAAAACGCGGAAAAATGATTTGATCGTATTGTAATTTTGCACGCATGTGACTATGTATAAGACTAACTAACATATGTGTCAAGTTTCATTTCATTATCAGTATTAGTTAATTTTTTATTAAACACTTGTATACGTTTTTTAGAAAATAGTCGAATTGAGTTTAAATTTGGTACAAATTAATACCTAATAACTAGCTAGTATAACTTTCTTATCTTGGCATAGCTTTGTTATCTTTAAACTTAAATAATGTAAAAAACAGCATAACATGACTTGCAGTTGATTTGTTTTATATTTTACTTACAATGGTTAATTGCTTTATATGTCAAACATCATGCTGTTATGATATAAGTTTTCCCCCTTGTCACGGTATGCCGTTGTAGGGTCTTAAGTGAACTGGTGAGACATGTTATGCAATTTTTCTTGTAAATATATTTTTAGGGGAAGTGTTTCTATTTTAATTTGTTTTGAAGGAATTTCACTTTAATTTAGTTTTTCTTATATTTATCACGGTTATTATTAGGTTGTTCATTAGTTGATCATTTTTTTTTATAACTTTCTTAGCTGAAATGCATGTAGTATTTTCAAAATGGAGCATGCAGATTCAATCTTTATAAAAAAAAAACAAAAAAACACACACACACACACACACACACACATATATATATAATAATATATATATATATATATATATATATATATATATATATATATATATATATATATATATATATATATATATATATATATATATTCTTGATCAGCAAGTTCATAAGCTCATTGTTTTGAGAATCCACTAAAACCAAAAAAAAAAAAATCTTTCTTAGCGGAACATTCCATCGTATCTGTATACATATTTATCTATAATACTCATGTTACTTACAAAATAACTAAGAATGACGACCTTACCTAAAAAGTTTTGGCACAGTAAAATGGCTATATAGTTCAGTTTCTATTGTTCCGCTTCTAGTCGTAATTGGAGAAGCTGTTGTGTTATCATTGCAGGTGACTATCAGAGAGAAGCAAACACCCGGACTCATCAACACCTCAGGATCCAAAATATATTAATAATTCCTAAAAGTAATTATTACAAATAAAAGTCAATTTTATTTAAATTTTTAGACGTTTGTTGCTGTCGTGATTGCCATGAAGAAATCATGAATCCATTATCATCTTAATAACAATAAATTCACGAGGAATGATGTGGAATCATGAATCCTTTATCATCTTGATGACAATGAATTCACAAAGAATGATGAGAAATCATAAATCCTTTATCATCTTGATGACAATGAATTACAAAATGATGGAAATCATGAATCATCTTGATAACATGAATGAATGATGAAAATCATATCCTTTATCATCTTGATGACAATGAATTCACAAGGAATAATAAGAAATCATGAATCCTTCATCATCTTGATAACAATGAATTCACAAGAAATTATAAGAAATAAATCCTTGATCATTTTTATAATATTGATATACAATAAATAATGTTTAATTCTTATCATCCAATTTTGGGGTCATCAACATCATTAATACTATACTTATATCAATTTAACTTTACGTATATCAATTTTATTAAGTTCCTAAGAAATAACGTCGTACCTAATGAAGCATGTAATACAAAGTGTAAAGGAGGTCTATAGGTCAATCGCCAAAAAATAGGTCATTGGGTAAACTTTTTCAACTAAACCTAATACTTGCTAATAGTCAAGTAACTAGAGAAAACAGTTAATTTAATTTAAAAAAAAATATCCTAAAAATTACAACACATAATTTTATTATCTTTATAATTTCTGCAAAATATGTATTATTTTGCGACATACATACATTAGGAATATATGAAAAATTATAAATAGGATAGGTATAAAAGTAAAATACGGTAATATGGCACTTCTGTGTTGTATGAGCTCTTTGAGAGTCTCACCTGCCCTTGGTGCCCTTCGAAGGCCCTAGTGAGCCAGATGATTGATTCTGAAAGCATTGTGTACTTCCAACCGTCAAAATGTTACAACTGTTTATTCTTCATATTTGTTTGCAGAAGAAGGTATTTTCGTAGAAATAGACAAATGATTATATTGACAATGTTTAAGTAAAAACTACGTTAAGAGCAGAAGTATACCAACATTTTAAATACTATCTGTATACGAGTCAGTAGAATGTAGACATCTGTGTTGATTAACATAAGGCGTATGGCCTCTTGGCCTTTTAGCGGCGGTATTCTCGATGGGCCATATGATTAATACGTTCACCAAGCAAACTAAATCCGCGGATCTTTTTAAATACTCTAGTTGTCCAAGAGCTGGACCTGGAAAAATGTGACTTATTTTGTACTACTTTAAACCAAATTTCTCTGAAAATATACCTTAAATTACGAAGAAAACATAGTCTGCCTATCCAGAGTGGAGCCTTTTATATGATTGCGCATCCTTACAATTTTATAAAATCGCACAAATTTAATTTTCTTGAAATAAGTAAGTAACCACTTATGTTTTGCACACGACCCACAAGGAACCTCCTGTGGGTCGTGTGCAAAACATGAATAAAAATGTTAAAGATGATAAAAATGTCCAATAAAGCGAGTGTTAAATCATTAAAATCGGATAACTACAACTTAAGTTATGGCTCTTTCAAAAACACCAAAAAATTATTGAGTTATGCAAGTCAGCGAACTACTTTGAAAAAAATATTGACTTTTTGCGCATTTTTTTACCATTTAACAAATGTCTTAACTTTAGATGTAGTAATCCAATTTTGACGAGAAAACATTCGTTGTATAGGAAATTCCATCAGCTTTAAAAATTGTTCTCTTCATGTTTTGTACACGACTTACTGGAAACCAGTTATTCCAAGAAAACTGAAATTGAAATTAGTGCCATTTTCTAATATTTTGAGCGAGTGGATTTATATAAAGGGGTCCATTCTGGATACACAGACAGTGTTTTTTCATCATGACTTAAGGTGTATTATGAGAAAAATTTCAAATTGAAGTGGTACATTGATAATGATTGTCATTGTTAATGATTCAAATTTTCGAATCAGCCTGGCTTCTGGACTAGTTGAATACGGTTTAATATGGTGTAAGAACCATGCGGAGGGAATTCAGTCAGATACGCTATAACTAGAGAGATAAATTCTAGATCAATCCCCCGATATGCTGCATGTACCTTCAGAGGTGTTTGTATTTCAAATATAACCATCTTGACCAATATTTCACTTAAATATTACTGGTTTTCACCACATAACGTTTAAAAATATTTTTTAGTGTTACGCAAAAAAATCTCAAATAAATTAAGTAATTTTTTGTTCAAAACTTCCTAATAATCTAAGAGAACCATTGCAGCAAAAGACGCGATGTTTTGGTGAGATCAGTAATGACGTCATCTGACTCGATCGACTAAACAAATACAGCACAAGAACCGAATTAAATGCGTATGGAATACGATCACCTGTCAAATACGCCATGTGTACGCAGTAATTGTAATATATATTACAAATACCAATGGCTCTAAATAATATACTCTATGTCCGCAAACTTGTTAGTAAAGAGTGATTTTTCAAGTACAGCACTAAAGAGTTTACTTACACAAGACCTGACGCCAACAAGGTGGCTAGCTTGGAACACACGTTTCAGTGTCTTAATAGAACAATTTTAGCGCCAACAGACCTTTTTTTATTTAATCTTAAATTCCTATTATCAATGAATTCACAGATTTCATTCAACTATTGACAGAGTCAGCAATCTGACTCTATTGTTCTCTTATTGATTAATTAATTAAAATTTGAAATGGTTATCTTTCATCTGGTTTATGAAGTTAAGATATCAGCAAACCATTGTTCTGCTAAACAATAAATTTATTTCTAAAGATAATCATTTCTACATTTCCATTCAAGACAGACACCCACTCGTGCATTGTTAATGATAAATTAAGAAATAAAATTAAAGAAATTTAACTATAAATTTAAATGTTTATTAATTAATTTAATAGATTACACGGGCATAAACTTCATTAATATTATAATAAATTTATCAGCAGTATTATTTGTTATAATGAATCTTAAAAGATTTACAAATAAACAAAAATGATTTGAAAAACAAAATTGGGTAAGATGTACCTACGATCTTTTCCTCATACACCTTAAGTATTGAAGTATTATTGTCCAAAAACCGGACCGGAAAAAATGTGACTCATTTTGTACTTATTCAAACCAAATATTTCTGAAAATATACCATAAATAATGAAGAATAAACATAATGTTCCTATCTAGAGTGAAACCCATCATATGATTGCGCATGCTCAAAATTTTATAAAATCACACAAATTTCAGTTTTCTTGAAATAAATGGTTCCCTGTGGGTCGTGTGTCAAAACATGAGAACATTTTTTAAAGGTGATAAAATGTTCTATACGATTGTTTAATAATCAAAATCAGATAACTACAAACCAAATTTATGGTCTTTCAAAAACACTAAACAAATAGTTAATTTATGCAGTCAACATCTTTGAAAAAATATTGGCTTTTTGCGTAGTTTTTGTCATTTAACAAATGTCATAACTTTAGTTGTATTTATCCAATTTTGACAAAAAAACAATTGTGTTTATGGGAAATTTTATCAGCTTTAAAAAACTTTCTGCATGTTTTGCACACGACTTACTGGAAATCATTTATTGCAAGAAAATTAGAATTTGTAAGTATTTTTAGCGAGTGCATTAATATGAAGAGCTCCACTCAGGATAGGCAGACTATGCTTTTCCTTCTTAATTAAAGGTTTATTTAAAAAAAATGTTTAAAGTTGTACCTCTTGGACTATTAGGTTAATTAGTATATATATATATATATATATTATATATATATATATATATATATATATATATATATATATATGTATGTGTGTGTGTGTGTGTGTGTGTGTGTGTATATTATATAATATACACGTATTATTATAATAATTAAAAATTTTTGAGATATATATATATTTGGTATCAGGAAGCCAAACTGATCCCCCCACTCCCCCTCTCTACTTCTATCTTCCGAACATCCTCGTAAGCGTCATTTTTATGATGAAAACATGTTATTACATTTTTCCTCTTCCAGGGAGAAAAATTACACCTTTATTAAACTATATTTAACTTTTATCAATTTAATAATAAAAATGAGGAAAAGTAAAAACAAATCGTATCAACGATCGTATCTTACGTTGCTTCATATCATTTGTTTTGATCATAAAAAATTATGTCTGAAAGTGCTGTATTTATACTTTGTCTTGAAACTTTTATTTTATGAATAATCAAAAAGAAAAAAGATGAGATAAAAGGTGAAATGTAACAAAGATAATGTTTATAATATTACTTGCTACATGTTTTTATTGCTCGGAAGGTAACCTTAAAAAACATTAATGTTGTCTTTAAACTAAAAGTAAAATTTATGTTAGCATAACTGTTTATTTGTTTAACTGAATGACTTAGGAAACCAACCCTTGTTTTTTTTATTTATCTTTGCTTCTTTTTTATTTTTGACCCATTTACTGTTGGGTGAATAACAATTTTTTTGTTTTTATGAGAATTTAGTGTTGAAGATTTTAAATTAAACAAAACTTTGAATATATAGGTAAAGTGTAGTAAAATAAAAGTTTTGTTTTTATCCTTTCTAAAGGAAAAATGTACGTGCCGCGGGAGTAAAGTTATTACACCTCTCTTAAATTACTTTCTTTGGCTAGGCCTCAGAAGTAAACTTGCTTGTTTCGGCTCCGCCTTAGAAACCATCCCTATCAGCCCCCCGACTACGCCTCTGGGTTTAAACATAATGGTTTCCTCGGCTTAAGCTTCAGGCAATGATAAATCGGGGCGTAATGACTCTGTTTTCTCCCTTGGTATATAAATGATAATAATATCTTTATTTACTTTAAGACATAGTCTCTGCAAAGAGTACATGGTTTAAGCTATAGCATAAAAGCAGCATGCAAATAGTTAAATATTATAAGTTTGTAAAAAAAAAAGATTATTATTATTATAATTAAAATAACTATTTTATCTAGACGATTATAATATGGAGATAAATGAGTAGTTTTTAGGGAGTGAAAAGTGTTTTTTATAACTCTGGTTAAAGGCCACAAATCTTATTAGAGGGGGTGTTATTCCATTTTTGGAAGCAGCATTTTATACATTTACTAGGGGCACCGAACATTTTTTTAAAAAATTTTTATATTTTATTTATAAATATAAACAGGACCCTAACAAAAAAAATTGTAAATAAACACAACTATAATACGACACACGGCTAAAATCAGTTGACAGCGTGATAAAATAATGCGAGGGAGCCAATAAGGTTTGTCCTGGATGTTAAACCACGCCCTCAATTTCAAATCAAGCCAACCTTATTGGTTCCTCAACACTATTTTCCCGCGCTGTCAACTGATTTTTAGCCGTGCATCATACTATAAATGTTTGAAAATAATAATATTAGAATAATTAAATTACGTCAACGTCCAGAGATAAAATTTTGTATGCACTTCGAAAGTAAAATGTAATATTTTACTCGCAAAAATTACCTCCCTTGGCTTTGCTTTAGGAGTTAAATACATAAATACCTCGGCTTCGCCTCGGGAGTTAAATTCATTGGTTTCCTCAACTTTCGCCTTGGAAACTTCTGCAACTTATTGCTCAGGGAAATAATAGAACACTTTCACTTTAGTACCTTTGTGCATAAATAACTATTACCAACTTAAGTTAACTTTAATATACCCTCTGCCAGTACCCTTTTGTTCATTGCTTATGGAGAAAGTTTATGAAAAAAAACTATACTTATTCCGCAATAGAGTAGAGGAAGGGAACTAATAAGTTGTTTTGTCGCTGATTTTAAGAAAATAAAAATGGTTTAGAAGCCCTCATGGGTCGGGAACCCGTGCTATAATGTTTCACATAATTGTAAATACGTCAGTGTCGATTTATTAGTTTACTAATAAAATAGTAGACTATCAACCTAAGTGTCTAAGACAATGAACTCAGAGCTAAAGCGGCAGTCAATATTTGTTTTTTAAAGGTTTAATATAGAATTATGGTTTCACTGCCTTGACATTTGGACTTGGTACTAGTGCTGAATATAATATCGTACCATATCAGGTATATTTAAAAACCTGTTCATGAAGAAGACTTTGACTTAAACTGGTTATTTCTAGACTCGTAATCCGCAGTCAGACAGTAAAGTCATTGCATCAGCTTACAAATGGAAAACTCGCTTTATTTTGACGTTTCCTCAGCTTATACTTTATAGTGTAATTAAAAAAATTGGGTACAGGGTACCTCGGTACTTTTCCTCATAACTTTGGACTCGCTTCGCTCGTCCTCAGATTGTCATGATTATTTAACGCTTAAGGTATCATTGCTTCGGATTCGCTATGCTAGACCTCAGAGTTATTAACCAAATACCTAGGGTGGTATAGTTATAGGTTTGTTAAAGCTTAGAAAAATAATACGGTAGATAGGCATTCAAAACATACAGGTAATGGATATCATATTCACAAATGCATTGAAGACATACTTGGCATGCATTGTGATCATACTTAGCAGCCTAATTATTTACTAATATACATCAATACATTTTATTAATATATCAAATGATTTGATAATTTAAATTTTAGGCCCGTATTCAAAGACATTTTTCTTACCTAAACCTAACATTTTCCTTAAGGGCTCCTTAAAGAACCCTTAAGGAAGCATATTATTTTTCTTACCTAAACTGTAAACCTAACATTTTCCTTAAGGGTCCCTTAAGGTAAATGTTAGGTTTAAGTATGGAAAATGTTTTTGAATACGGGCCTTAAAATTTTATTTTAAAATTATGAAATATTTTGCCCTAATTTAAAATCGAGGGCGTGGTTTAACATCCAGGACTAACCTCATTGGCTCTCTTATCGCCAATATTTTCCCACGCTTTCAACTGATTTTAGCCGTGTGTCTTATTATAACATCTTGCAGTAAAACAATTACGTAAAATACTCAAGTTGATTGCTATGAAATTCCAGTGTTAATTTATTGTGTGTTTTGCTATCCGACAATATGTCAAACAACATTAATGTTATATTATGTTAATTATTAATGTCAAGTTATAGAGCTATAGGCCGTAAAAGTTTGAAAATTCAAAGGTTAATATTTCCAAAATGGCTACCAATAGAGAAATGGATTTTTTTGGATAGATTTACCACCTATAGATGAACTTATATTAACATGAACTAAGATTAATTGAAATTTTCGATTTTTACGATTTTTTTAAATTTCTGATGACTCAGCAAAATAAGTAAGCGTAGTCTAAAAAAATATCTTCCGGAAAGTACAACTAGACCTAAGGTCTGATTTTTGTGCTAAGATTTAAGCCTAGCATGCACATAGCTGATTAATTTGGGGTTATCCCATCAGGGATAATCCCTGCGAGAACCACCTTAATGTTGGCGATAATTCATTTGAACCATAATCTTATATAAACTGAGAGCGTAACCTGTAATGCGAACCCAAGCCCTCTGTGGTGTCAAAGGTCAATATAATAACTGACACCTTAACGACCTCAACCACGGAGGCGGCTAAGAAAATCACTTCCTTAAACATTTTTGTAAATAAAATTTGTTATTTCTTTCATACATAAATTCAATGTGATGCAACAATTTACCATTTATTAAGGTGTTAGACAGTTTAATTTGTAAAGTTAGTGACAATCAAACTTTTAGAGAGAATTTTAATTAATAAATTACATAATTTCATGAAGAGAAACGATAATTAAAACTTAAATTCATAAACTAAATCGAATAATTAAGCCTTAACACTTGACCCAAAATGTCAGGTTGATTTTTGCCAAACTGACGAGAGTGTTGAGGGTTAGCTGATTACCATCTTATGTTGTTGGCTCATCTGAGCTAAGATAAAAAAGTACATCTTGTACTGTATTACCTTTTTTGGTCCCTTATCTGCCTTTTTGGTTATCTAAAAGGTTATTGTTTTATAATCAATAAATTTGATTATGAAATAATTGATTTTATAGGTGAGGCTGAAAAGCTAATTAATAGACCAAGACTCATGTTGAGACCTCAAGTATTTGGAACTAGACTATCACTTTGATATAGCTACTCAAAATTTGTCGAAAATCTTGCTTAACTTATTTCATATTTTAAGGCTAGCCGAACGATTATTCATATATGAGTCGATTACAACCACTTTTATGCATTTATATCAAGGATCTTAAACAAAAGGGATGACGCGATAGGGAACTTTACTGGCCCCATGAACGTTGTATGTGATAGAGAAATAATAAACGAATTTACCTTCCGCAAGGTTATAGCATAAGGTACGAAACATAGGTTATGTATCAAGGATAAGACGAGTTCAGGGCATTTACACTTCACGACAAATAAAACATTTCAATGATCTTATTAATTAAATTATTAATTAAATAAAATATTCATACACAAGGAGGTAGCAAAGCAAAATAGAGTATATTTCTTTTTAATATTTGTTTATAACCTACAAAAGGAAACCATTCGCCAGAAGGTAAGATTAGAGAGACTATCCGAATCAAATAATTAACTAAATAAAGAGTTTTGACTAATTTCTCCGATTGAATATACACTAGGTTATTACGATTTACAAGTTTGGCAAAACACGTTATTTCCTAAACCAGGAATTCTATTATAAAAATCTTTTTAGATTCTGAATCTAAAAAGTTTTTTTTGTCATTTCATATATTGTTATATATATGAAATTTTTATATTCATTATATTAAATTGTTATATATATTTCAAATAAGTTATATTGTAAACAATGTTTTTATGTAACATGTTAACATATCTTTAAAGTTAATATAACATAATATCCAATGAATGTGTTTTAAACAGACGCATTTATTCATAATTTATTACAATTTTTTTAGGTCGTAACTTTTGTAAATAAAAACTTGTATTGTATATATTTTTCGCTACTTTTTTAATCTTGAGGAAAAAGTGGTATAGTTACAAAAAATGAGGAATATAGGATAAAAGATAAAAAAAAGTACATTTACACTAACTAACAAAAAATCGTCAATTACTTCTATCTTTTTTTTTTTTATATCTATGTATATAAATAGTTTGTTTTTAGTGATAATAAAATTCAAATTAAATTTATTATTTTTTGGATTCATATCACTACTATAGCGAAATGTTTTGAATTTAATTTAATTTATATGGTTGAAATATAGATTATGAAGTCATAGATAGTACGGAAGAAGTAGAAATAAAAGAGCTTAAAAAAAGAGACAAATGTTAGAGAGCGCAAATTACACTTCAACACACTTCATTATTTTTGTTTCATTTTCTGAAGTTATATAAAAGTGTATTTCAGGCTCGTAGTGGTGTATTTTGTAGGTCGTAAGAGTTAGAAGCAACTGCAGTATTATTAAAGTGAAAAGTGTTGTGAAATGAAAAATTGACATGAAGTTGGAAGGGGGGCAGAGTTTTTGGTCGAGTAGAGAAAAAAAAACACACAGGTTGGAAAAACACAGGCATCAAGAAATATGGCAGTGGCAACTCTATATTTTCTCTTATATCCAACCCTCTTAAATTGTCTTTTATAGTTAGATATATAAAATACACTCTATACACTAAAAACTTTATGAATCATGAAGTTACGAGTTTTTGTTTTTTCGAAGGAAATAAGAAACACTTGTTTCTTTTACAAGGAAAAGTTGGAAATTACAAAAAAAAATCAATTAAATCATTTTTCATTACTTATACTTTTTTGAGATATTTTTATTTTCGTTTTTTTTTATATCCGATTTAATTTCCGGGTTTAAAACGTCGTACATACGTAATAAATCGAGTAACACTTTAATACCTATAAAAGTAAAATAAGTTTAAACTTTGAAGAATTTAAAATGGGTACGGGGTACCTTGGAACTTTTTTCAACTTATCGGAGTCGATCCCTAATCGTTATCACTTCGCTCTCTTCGCTCGTTGTTAAAAATTATTTTATTATTGCAATTTGCAAAGTATTATTGCATT
Source organism: Microvelia longipes (assembly GCA_018340805.1). Taxonomy (NCBI): domain Eukaryota; kingdom Metazoa; phylum Arthropoda; class Insecta; order Hemiptera; family Veliidae; genus Microvelia; species Microvelia longipes. Next base: position 28,387,279 of record JACMZG010001914.1, on the reverse strand, counting down.
GATTCATTATTAAGATGAACTGATCTTATCCAGATTTGGAGTGTATTGTTTCGAATCATCATGAGGATGATGATTCGATCAGGATGAACAAACTTTACTCAGATTCAGCGTGCATTGTTTCGAGTCTTCATCAGGATAATGATTAGATCAGGATGAAATAAAATCACTCAGTTTCAGACCGTAATATTTCAAGCCATCGTCAGGATTAACATCGTAAGAAAAGAAGATGTCAAACAACGGAAACACCGTTATTTCAATTCCCTTGTCAGCGACGTCTCAACAGAAAATTATAAAGGTTCTAGATATTAATCAAAAAGCCTAAGCACTCATAAAATATAACTCATTTTACACTAATTTCTAAGGACATGAATACATAATAGAATTTTTAACATGAAATTTATTTAAAAAGCAGATGCGTTACGAAAATTGCGCCATTACAAAATAATAGATTAGTGAGAATGCATATTTTGTTGACCTATACAATAATGATACGTCTACTCACCAGATGGTCTAACAAGGCAAAGTCTATTTACAAGTCCTAATAGTTCTAAACTCTATTCAGTATTACAGTAGTTTTGATAAATAGCTCTTTCAATAATGTTGCGGTGCATTGTTCAATAAGAGAAGAAACGGTTAGGGGTACCTCGAATCCCAAAATTTAAAACTAATCCGATAATTGGTCTTGCATTAAATCAATTTATAAACTTTTCCTGAATCATTAAAGACGGTAATGATCCCAACAAATATTTTTAACAGTTTTCCTTTTTTGATTGACTGACTTATTAAACTTTATAAGCGCTCTCCTAAATATTTTTAGGGCATTTCCAGTTGAACACAAGCTTTTAAGGTTGTATAATATATATTATATATATATATATTATTATATATATATATATATATATATATATATATATATATATATATATATATATATATATATATATATTAGGTAATAATTATATATGTTAAGTAAATACTTACATACAAGTAGATGGAATAAATAACTACTAAGCAGCTGGAATATTTTCAATCCTATCAGGTTATTACTAAAACATCTATTCACTTTTCTAGCTACTATTTCTGCTACAGATCCAGAAGTAAATTATAAGACCCGAACACATACCTAAAACAATATGCTTTGACAACTAGAACTAAATATAATTTATTGCAATCAATGTAAAAAATGATGGTATCTGTCAAATTAATTTTAGCATATTGTCATAAGAACGCATGTTCTGAGGTAGTTCCAGGTGACGAAAATGGAGAAGGGAGTAATTCCAAAAATATACATTTTGCTAATTTGTTATCTAAATACATACGACAAATTGCTATATGATAACATAAAAAAATCGGGTATGGGTAACCTTGGAACTATTCCTTATCACATCGGATTCGCTACGCCCACCCTCCCTACTTCGGACTCGTTTCGCTCGTCCTCAAAATATAAAAATTATCAAATGTATACTGAAACACGTCTTCGTACTCGCTTTACGGTCCTCAAATAGTAAATTCATCCGTTTTATTCTCAGTGGTCAACCATCCAGGCAATGACTACGCCGGACGCCGGATGCTGCTTAACATTTATGAACCAACAGAAACCCTAGATATACTTGTCTTCAGACGAAACTTTGATTACTTATTTTAAAGGTATCAATTATAGACCAAGAGCCCAGGGGTGTTTTGTTAATAAAAAGTGTAATGGCTGGAACCGGTCTCAATTTTTTGTAAATACCTTCCTGAACAAAGATCTGCAATTCTGCCGACTCGTATCGGATGGGTGTCCCAGGCAGAACGCACTTTAGGGGTCAAAGGTTCTGCCTGGGACGCCCATCCGATACGAGTCGGCAGAATTGCAGATCTTTGTTCAGGAAGGTATTTACAAAAAATTGAGACCGGTTCCAGCCATTACACTTTTTATTAACAAAACACCCCTGGGCTCTTGGTCTATTAGACCAATTAGATTATTTCCCGAATTTTTAATAATGTACACAAGTCATTTGATAAATCTTAAAGTAATGCTTATAATGAGATAAACTTGGCAAATATGTTAGTCTTATACATGGCTTAATGCGTGCCAAATCTTAAATTGATTGCATGCAACATTTTTTCAGGTTTAATAAATTTCCGAAATTTTTGTCAATATTGCGGGTTGCATACAAAATATTTTCCGGATAGCACAACTACAGCAATAGATTAAATTTGTTCAAAGTTTAAACTCACGCATAAATACACTGAGAGCTACGATTCATACACTTACACACACATGCAGACTGACAACTTTGTAAAAACCACTTAGGAGACCATAAAAGCATCTGAAACAGTTTGAGTGACATTCCGGTTTCAATTTTTTGCAAACACAACACTTTTCCTATATACCTACGGTAAAAATGAGGAAAAGTAATGATTAAACAACAAGTGATTCATAATAAAAACTAATGCATAAGGCACATCTACTGAGATGGGCTGAAGCCATAGAAGCAATGGGCGGAAGTTCAAGGCCCTTGTTACTACTTCATTCTTTTTATTATTCAACCAGATGATCCGAAAATACTTATATCTGCAGTGGGTTTATTATATAAAGTTTATTAACAAATTAATTAGGGAGAAAAAGTTACTTTTCACTCCCTTGGGAGTAAAAGTGTTTCCCACTATGGGGGATATAGCCTATTATATCAATTTTTTGGGAGTGGTGCCCTCCAAATTCATTAAAGAGGTCGATCAATTTTGGTAGCAATTTCTTGGGAGGAGGGAGGGGATCACCCTCTAAATTTATAAGGGGGGCACGACCTAAAAATTATTTTATTGGCTCAAAATCCGTTTCAGGCCAAAAGAAGCAGTTTAAATCAATTTTTTGGGGGGGGGGCAGCACCTACAGAATTTATTAACGGGGTCCAAAAAATTGTTTTTGGTAGAATACAACTAAATGTATTAAAATGTGAATGACGTGAACGTCTGAAATTTTAATTTTGTATGCACCTTGGGAGTAAAATGGTACTTTTTATCTCGCAATTATCTGCCTCAACTTAGCCTCGGGAGTTCATAGTCATAACTCCCTGACCTATGCCTTGGGGGTTAAACACATGGGGTTAAACACATAAATACCTCGGCTTCGCCTCAGGAGTTAAATGCTTTTAATACCTCGGCTTTCGCCTTAGGAACAAACTAACTGCTCAGAGGATTAATGGCATTCTTTACTTCCGTGGTGCATAAATAACTATTAAACCCGCCGTGTGAACTGTATTATTAGGGTTTTTCTTAAATCTCCAAAAAGAAATGAATTAATTACTTTTTTTAAAGAGAAAATTAAAAAGATGATCTGAAAGGATTCAAGTTTTTTACTTAAATTACTTTAAACTAGTTTAAAATGCAACGGACATAACATCAAGACGAAAAAATCTAAGACCTAAGGATTTTTTAAAATAAAAGTTGTGTATTTCAAGCCTTAGTTTTTTTAAAGAGAAAATGTTCAAAACGTTTTATATTTTAATTATACAATTTTGCACTTAAATATTTCAGAAAATCATGGTGTAATTTTTTGATTGTCTTAAAAACTTAAATAATTTTAAAATTCAGACAAGGCTCTAAGTTGAAACAAAACTTGAGGATTTTAATTTCTAGCTCAGCGAAATAAAACTTTTTTTAGCTTCATCAACTGTTTTTGAGAGTTTTGAAAAGAGAATCAAGTTAAGTTGAAATTAAGATTTAGGCTTTAAAGAGGGACGAAAGCTAACTTTTACCTATAACAAAGATAAAATCCTACAATATTTTTTTACTAACTATAAATTCATTTAAAGCTAACAATACAATAACATTTAAAACAATTATTTTAACAATTATATATAAAATTTTGTTTTGAGAAAGCAATATTATTGATGCCTTAATTTGTGACTTATTTTGTCCAACATACTAATTGACATACATACAATTTTGAGGGGAAAATAAAAGTCCCCTTTTCTTAAGTTTTTTTTAATTTTTAAAAATAATTTTATTTTTTTATATGTAAATTGTTATATATTAAGTAATAGTTTTAAAAACAAATTAATTTAAATGTCTAATATCATTTTGTTAATTTTACTTAATATTTTCATTTTTTGCAAATAAATATAAAGTTCTTAAAAAATCAACTTCGTGATTAAAAATTATACAATTAATCTTTACAAGAGATAAATCATTTATGTATCTACGCCAATAGATAGCTAGAAAATAACGTTTCATTCAATTTTCTTATTTGATTATTTCAAATCTTATAAGTGGACGAAAAAAATTACTGTATAATGGCTGTATAGTTGTTTAATTTTTTTAAGATAATAATCTATTTTAAAGATTCACGTAATATAAATTTTTAACTTTGTAAAGTTTGGAAGGAAAATTTCTGACTAAATTGACTAACTTTGAACCCAACAATTACAATGGAACTTATCGTTAACTTAAGTCTGAGTTTAACAATTATGAACAAAGTCAAAGTTTTGACTCTTCCTTGGGATACCTTTATCTAGAGGTATTCAATAATTGACTTGTTCATTATGAGGAGGTTGAGTTTCCTCTTACAAATAAAAAGAGCTGGAAAAGCAACTTGATAAACTCCACTGTGAATAAGATATCTTCACTAAGTAAAGACATCTTTATGCTACAGCATTTATCTTCATATAGTAAAGAATCGGGAACAGGGTACCTAAGTACTTTTTCTCACAACTACGAACTTTCTTCGTTCGTTTTCAGAATGTCATGATTATCCAAAGCTTATAAGATACGCTGCAGAATAAATTTGGCGAATTGTATATGCTGAGGACGAGCGAAGCGTGTCCAAAGCAGGGGGGATAAGCGTAGCGAATCTGATGTGATAAGAGGGACTTAAAACAATTTTACAAACACGCTAGGCTTTAAGTGTTCAATTATTTGTATACTAACTTTTTAAGGGATTTGACCAACACCAATATTGTGAATTATCTAGGTTGGATGAAGGCCTAAATGGATGAAGTTCTGGAAGACTTAGTTCTTCTAAAACAAGCTTATTCTCTGCTCTACTCGCCTAATGGATGGAGTTCTGAAAGACTTAGTTCTTCTAATACAACTTATTCTCTGCTCTACTCGATACCCTGCAAATTTCAGCATTATCGTATTAAAATAAATATATTTTTTTTAAATTTTTAAGTCTTTTTATACTTTCTACAAATTTGAAAATCACTGCTATTTCTAATAGAATATTATAGTTGGAAATAGGCAGTTTTAAGTTTACGTCAGAATTGATATATAAGTTGGTAGGAAATATAATAATATGGGCAATATAATAATATATAATATAATACTTCTTGTACGTATGTCAATGAAGACGTATTATTGCTTGTTCTAGACGAGATTTACTTGCTCAGCCTTGTAGAGTTTGTTTATTTTAAATCGGTAACAAAATCAGTATTATTTTGACAATTTCGAAGTATTTTTCTATAAGATAACAGATCAATGATTACGGAAGAAAGGAAATATCTTAAAATAAAGTAAGATATTGATGGTATTAGTATGTTAAGATCTTGAAAGAAAAAAGACAGTTAATTCAAGCAGTTTTTTCCCTTTAGCATTAAATGTTGAAATATTCAACATAGCATGGTAAAATATTAAGTATATATGTGTTTCGTGCAAAAATATGTGCTGTAAATTAAATGAAAGACTAAATTAAAAAAATAATAATTAAATGAATAATACTTAACTTAATGACTTCTTTCATTATTCAACTAAATTAAGTTCATTTCGATTCTAACTTTTACTAAATAGAATTTTAAATTTTTACCACTTTTATTAAATTTGTTATCTCTAAATGTATTAGAATTATTTAATACCAAATTTAATAAAACATTTAGGGGTTATAAATCAATACAATATTGTGCACATAATAATAAATAAATTTAAAAAATATTAGAAATGGTACTAAGAGTTAATAAATAAAAACAATATTAGTGATGGTAAGAAGAGTGATAAATATTGGCAGGGGGGCTTTATCACTCTTAAGAGGAACTTAAAACAATTTTACAAACACGCTAGGCGTTAAGTGTTCATTAACTTGTATCCTAACTTTATAGAAGAGAATTTCACCAACACTAATATTGTTAATTATCTAGGTGGAATGAAGGCCTAAATGGATGAAGTTCTGGAAGACTTAGTTCTTCAATAGCAAACTTATTCTCTGCTCTACTCGCCTAATGGATGGAGTTCTGGAAGACTTAGTTCTTCTAAAGCGAACTTGTTCTCTGCTCTACTCGATACCCTGCGAATTTCAGCATTGTCGTATTATAATTATATAAATTATAATTTTAAATTTTAAGTTTTTTTATACTTTCTACAAATTAAAAAATCACTGCTATTTTTAATAGATTAATAGTTTGAAATAGGTAGTTTTAACTTAACGTCAGAGTAATGGAATGCAATATAATAATATGGGCAATATAAAATATAATATTTCTTGAACGTATGTCATTGAAGACGTATTTATTGCTTGTTCTGGACGAAATTTAATTGCTCTGCCTTGTAGAGATTCTTATTTTTACATCGGTAACAATATCGGTATTATTTCGACAATCTTACAGTATTTTTCTATAAGATAACAGATCAATGTTTACGAAAGAAAGGAAATATCTTAGAATATAGTAAGATCTAGAAAGATATTACTTTGCTAAGACCTTGAAAGAAACAAGACAGTTACTTCAAGCAATTATTTGCCCTAAGCATTAAATGTTGAAATATTCAACATAGCATAGTGAAATGTAGAGTACATATAAGTTTGTGCAAATATATGTGTTGTAAATTAAATTAAATTAAAATAAATTAAATGAATAATACTTAACTTAACGGCCTCTTCCATTGTTTAACTAAATTAACTTCTTTTCGATTCTTTCTAACCTGTATAACCAAATTAAAAAACATAGGGATTATAAATCAATACAATATTAGTGAATGCACAAAGATTGAAATCAATTAAGACAATATAAGAAATGGTACTAACAGTTAAATAAATAAAAACAATATTAGTGATGGTAAGAAGAATGATAAATATTAGCGGGGGGGCTTTATCACTCTTTAAGAGGAACTTAAAACAATTTTACAATCACGCTAGGTCTTTAGTGTTCATTAACTTCTATACTAACTTTTTTTAGGGGATTTGACCAACACTAATATTGTTAATTATCTAGGTGGAATGAAGGCTTAAATGGATGAAGTTCTGGAAGACTTAGTTCTTCAAAAAGAAACTTATTCACTTCTCTACTAGCCTTATGCATGGAGTTCATCAAGACTTAGATCTTCTAAAACAAACTTATTCTCTGTTCTACTCGATAACCTGCAAATTACAGCATTATCGTATTACAATTATATAAATTATATTATTAATTTTTAAGTCTTTTTATACTTTTTACAAATTAAAAAAAAAATAACTGCTATTTCTTATAGGTTAATAGAGTTTGAAATAGGCAGTTTTAAGTTAACGGCAGAGTTGATACATAAGTTGGTAGGCAATAAAATACTATGGGATATACAATATTATTTAATACAATACTTCTTGTACGTATGTCATTAAAGACGTATTTATTGCTTGTTCTGGGCAAGATTTACTTGCTCAGCCTTGTAGAGTTTCTTATTTTTTTCATTGCTAACGAAATTGGTACTATATTGCCAATTTCGAAGTATTTTTTTATAAGATAACAGATCTTGAAAGATATTACTTTCTTAAGATTTTAAAATGAACAAGGCAGTTACTTCTAGCAGTTTTTTGCCTTTAGCCCTAAATGTTGAAATATTAAATTATTTAACATAGCATGTTAAAATATTGAGTACATATATGTTTCGTGCAAATATATGTGTTGTAAATTAAATTACTGAATTAAAAAAATAAATTAAATGAATAATACTTAACTAAATGACTTCTTCCATTGTTCAACTAAATTAACTTCTTTTCGATTCTGACTTCTAACCTGTAGTAACCAAATTTACTAAAAAACTTAGGGGTTATAAATCAATACAATATTAGTGAGTGCACAAAGAATGAAAAAAATTAAGAAAATATAAGAAATGGTACAAACAGTTAAATAAATAAAAACAATATTAGTGATGGTAAGAAGAGTGATAAATATTGGCAAGGGGGCTTAATCACTCTTTAAGAGGAACTTAAAACAATTTTACAAACACGCTAGGTCTTTAGTGTTCAATAACTTGTATACCAATTTATTAGGGGATTTGACAAACACCAATATTGTTAATTATCTAGGTGGAATGTAGGCCTAAATGGATGAAGTTCTGGAAGACTTAGTTCTTCTAAAAGAAACTTATTCTCTGCTCTACTCGCCTAACGGATGAAGTTCTGGAAGACTCAGTTCTTCAAACTCAAACTTATTCTCTGCTCTACTCGCCTAATGGATGAAGTTCTGGAAGACTTAGTTCTTTTATGCAAACATGTTCTCTGCTCTACTCGATAACCTGCAAATTACAGCATTATCGTATTACAATTATATAAATTATATTTTTAAGTCTTTTTTATACTTTCTACAAATTAAAAAAATCTCTGCTATTTTTAATATTAATAGAATAATAGAGTTTGAATTAGGTAGTTTTCACTAAACGACAGAGTGAGTATATATGTTGGAATGCAATATAATAATATAAAACATAATATTTCTTGAACGTATGTCATGGAAGACGTATTTATTGCTTGTTCTGGACGAAATTTAATTGTTCTGCCTTGTAGAGTTTCTTATTGTTTACATCGGTAACAATATCGGTATTATTTTGACAATTTTGAAGTATTTTTCTATAAGATAACAGATCAATGCTTACAGAAGAAAGAAAATATCTTAAAATATAGTAAGATCTAGAAAGATATTACTTTGCTAAGACTTTTAAAGAAACAAGACAGTTACTTAAAGCAATTATTTGCCTAATGCATTCTTCTATTGTGTAACTAAATTAACTTCTTTTCGATTCTGACTTCTAACCTGTAGTAAACAAATTTACTAAAAAACATAGGGATTATAAATCAATACAATATTAGTGAGTGCACAAAGAATGAAAAAAATTAAGAAAATATAAGAAATGGTACAAACAGTTAAATAAATAAAACAATATTAGTGATGGTAAGAAGAGTGATAAATATTGCAGGGGGCTTTATCACTCTATAAGAGGAACTTAAAACAATTTTACAAACACGCTAGGTCTTTAGTGTTCATTAACTTCTATACTAACTTTTTTTATGGGATTCGACCAACACTGATATTGTTAATTATCTAGGTGGAATGAAGGCCTAAATGGATGAAGTTCTAGAAGACTTAGTTCTTCAAAAGCAAACTTATTGTCTGCTCTACTCGCCTAATGGATGAAGTTCTGGAAGACTTAGTTCTTCTAAAGCAAACTTGTTCTCTGCTCTACTCGATACCCTGCAAATTTCAGCATTACCGTATTACAATTATATAAATTATATTTTTAAGTCTTTTTGTACTTTCTACAAATTTAAAATCACTGCTATTCGTAATGGAATAATAGAGTTTGAATTAGTTAATTTTTATTATATAAGTATTCTAATGTATTTAAGTTAGCATCTGAGTGGATATATAAGTTGCCATGCAATATAATAATATGGGACATACTTTCTTGTACGTATGTCAATGAAGACGTACTTATTGTTGGCTCTGTACAAGATTTACTTGCACAGCCTCGTAGAGTGTCTTATTTTTACATCGGTAACAAAATCGGCATTATTTTGACAGTATCAAAACTTATAAAGACATATAATAAGAGACAGTAAAACAATAGTATATTTGAAGTAAATAATGTAACTTCTTACTCCGTATATAAAATATAATCTCTAAGAAAGTATCTTTTAAGGTAGTAATCTGTAGTAATGAAAAGCCATTCAACTTTTAAAAAAAATTTTAATAAAAACTTATTTTTTAAAAATACCAAGGTACAAGATACCTAGGAACTTTTTCTCACAACTTCAGACTAGCTTCGCTCGTTCCCAAAAGTTTATCTCTCCACGCTCGTCCTAGGAATAAAGTTATTCATAAAAAATGCAACATAATACTTACTTACTAATAGGGCTTAAATATACTGTAGTCCGTTCATTGCCTCGCCAACTTCTCCATCAGCCATTAACAGATATATTGCTATATTGGTGTCTTTCCTTACTTTCTCCATCTATCACAGTCCAGGCCTATTGTATACATACATGTAACATAATACCTGCACATATTAATAGCTTATTTATGCGACTTGTTTCTATATAGAATTAATTTTTTGTCTGTAAAATAAACATTATTTTATTCTATTCAATATCATTACACACTAGACTTTGGATGACCATTCTAGCGAAGCGAGTCAAAAGGTGTGATAAAAAGTACCGAGGTACCCAGTACCCAATTATTTTAAATTTAAATCATTCTAAACAAAATAATCTTTGAGTAGCTTCAGTTTTGAAATATTTCATTTCTCCTTTTCCATGAAATATATTTAAAATGGTTTTGCAAGTTAAAAAAGAGACAAAAAAATATTTTTAATATAAAAATTACTTGAGATAAGTAATTGAAATTCGAAACAAGAGAACGAGAATTATTTTATAATTAAAAATTTATATTATTACTTTATAATACAGTATTTTCTCAAATGGTAAATATATTCCTATGTTTCATGTTATAGCCTGAAGTGGAGTTATATTAACAAGCTTTTTAATTACAACCATGTTAAGTTTTGTTAGTTCTCTACCTTTTGACCTTTTATGTATAATCTCATAATTCTATTAATACTTGGTATCATATAATAAAAACGAGTATATATATTGTACAGAGCAGTAGCTACGATACAACAGGCTTATTTCAAATTATTGTAATAAAACTCGCATGTTGTATTTATAATACTACGGGATCGTGTAATATGAGTTAATAACATAAAATTAATTATAAGCAGAGAATGAAAATAACAATGATTAATTTAATATTCAACAATGTATATATATATATATATATATATATATATATATATATATATATATAATATATATATATATATATATATATATATATATATATATATATATATATATATATATATATTTATATATATTATATATATATATATTATATATATATATATATATATAATATATATATATATATATATATATATATATATATAATATATATATATATATATATATATATATATTATTTATATTTGTGGAATCTGGCTGGAGGACGAGCAAAATCTCTCTCAGGTCTTTGAGAGGGAACGAAACGATTAGCGTAATTTTATTGGTAAATTCAGTAAAATGTTTATAATTAATAGTTAATAATAAATTCTAAGGTATAGCACGTTAGTTTCTATTTTGCAATAATAAATAATAAATATAAAAGTGTATTTATAATCTCCTAAAGATTATATTGAGCACAAAATTTCGCACGGTTGTACGCAGTCTAACAAAATATAGGGTTGCAGCTATTGCATGGTTTAACTTTTTTGAAAAGCGTCTCTAATCGAGCTAGTGGATGTTGGACATCGGGTCAACTTAAAGACACACAACACAAACATAGAAGCTATTTACATCCACCGATGTATGTTATTAAATACAATTTACTAAGGCAATGTAATAAGCATTAACATTAGAGCATATTAAATCAATGCTGATTGTTTACAACTAACAAAAATGTAATTTATCCTTCGACATATATAGGTGACAAACGTTCAATCCAACCATTATTATTTTGCGTAATAGGTTGATTTCCATAATATGCCTATTATTTTCTAAAGTTCCCTTAGGGCTGCTCTATCCCTTAATATCTATGATTTTTAGCCCTTTATACTTTTATGGTGATAAAAAACTAACAAATATAGTTATAAACACGTCTTATCTTTTTGGATTAGAATTATCTGTGAATATTATATCTTAATATTATAAATATCTTTATTCATCCCGAGTGCCGTTATGCAAACAAAACCGTTGTTTAACTAAACCTCTAAAAGCCGTTTGGTTTATCTTTTGCATAAATTAAAATCTAATAGGTTATATGATATAGGGGATTGTGATCCTTACACACTTTGATACTTTAAAATCAAAGGACCGAAGAAGCAATAAATGTTCAAATCGTTGGCAGGTATCTAGCATTGTCAACGTTTACGAAACAAAACCTGGTCCTAATCATCATACTCTCCGTTTTCGAAAAAAAACTAGTTTATAACTTCGTCTAGATATGTTAGATGATTTCTACCATCAGTTTTGTTTATGGAAGTTAATTGATCCACCATTCCCACTCAAAAATGATGTCAAATTTTCCGCTGGTTCCTAATGCAATTCCAAAACTTCAAAATTATTAGTTACAAGTCCAAAAATCATCAACACTTTAGAAATAAATACCTACCTCCTAATATTATCGGACCTTTTCAAAAGTTTAATGGTCCCCAAAATACAATATAATTGTACCAGAAGACACCCAGGAAACGTAATAAGCAAAAAGCAATGCTACTGCTACCTCTAGGAACTGTTCCATCACTCGATAATCGTCATCATTGATGGCTCGACATTATGCCATGTCCCACTCTGTTTCGTTACGTCTAACTCATCAGGACGCCGACAGAGCCTAAACTGTAGTATTACTTTTTGTTTGTTACATTTCCTAGACGTCTCTCGCACAATTATACTGTGTCGACTATTCATTTTTTGAAAAACTCGGTAGTAGCAAGTAATAGATGTGTTGCTTGCGCCAGCAACATTATTATTTTTTAATTATTAATAAATAATAATTATTTAATTATTTATTAACCAGAGACGAGCGGTACTCTCTTACCTGGCTGTAAGAGAGTACCGCTCGTCTCTGGTTAATAAATAATTAATTATAATTATTATTTATTAATAATTAAAAAATAATAATGTTGCTGGCGCAAGCAACACATCTATTACTTGCTACTACCGAGTTTTTCAAAAAATGAATAGTCGACACAGTATAATTGTGCGAGAGACGTCTAGGAAATGTAACAAACAAAAAGTAATACTACAGTTTAGGCTCTCTTACAGCCAGGTAAGAGAGTATCGCTCGTGTCTGGTTAATACTTCACATTATATTATTCAGAATTTTAATTGTAGGTCAGGTGAAGTTCAGGGTCTGCCGGCGTCCTGATGAGTTAAACGTAACGAAACAAATTAGGATATGACATAATGTCGAGCCATCAATGATGACTAAAGTCGAATAATGGTAAAGTTCCCAGATGTAGCATTGCTTTTTGCTTGTTACATTTCCTAGGTTTCTTTCGCACAATTATAATGTGTCAACAAGTATAATATATATCTCCAAAATAATCAATATTTCAGAAATAAATATTTAGCTCTCATATCATCGACTTTTTCAAATGTTTTTATACTTCTCCAAAATCATCAATATTTCGAAAGTCTATACAATGCTCTATCATAATCACATTTGGAGTAAAGATAATATCAAATACACAGACAGACAATTTTGTAAAAGCCACTGATGAAGTTTAAAACATCTGAAACAGATGATTCGGACGAAATCCCAGTTTTGTAATTTTTATTGCAAGCAATACTTTTCCTATATATTACGGTATAAATAAAGAAAAGTAATAATAACCCCACTTAAGTTGTAGTGAGACAATCTGTGATGATAACAATAAGAGCATTTGTGAGAACAATAGCACAACGTACTTAGTAACATACCGGCCTTCTTGAAAATTGCTTTTAAACAGTGTTGTTGAATACTCTGGTCCAGCAATGTTTGAATATTGTAGTATATCTGTGGAGCAGCTGGTTTAGAGCGTTAAACTATCAGTGTGGAACAGCTGAGAACCAGATGTGACTGATATGGAACCATCTAGAACAAACCACAATCATATTTTTCTAATAATTCTATATAGATTTTATTATTCAGTTCTTTTGTTTAAGATTTTGTCGAAAAATATATTTTTACTTCACTCACTATTCGGTCCTCAAATAGTAAATACATCCCTTTCAGTCCAAGCGGTCACGTATCCAGGTACTGACCTGGAATGTGACCGCTTGATGCTGCTTAACTTTTACTTAACTGACAAGCTATCACATATCCAGGTACTGACCTGGAATGTGACCGCTTGATGCTGCTTAACTTTTACTTAACCGACAAGCTATCACATATCCAGGTACTGACCACGCTTAATGCTACCTAACTTTTATGAACCGTTTTTAAAAACGTACACAAGTCATTAATAAGAATTGTTACTATGCTGTAACAATTGTACTAATTGTACAGATGCTATAATAATATTGTACTAATGCTGATAATGAGATGAAATTTGGCACACATGTTAGCCTTACAAATATCTACATGCGTGCTAAATATCAAATTTTGCCACGTTTTATGATTTTTCGAAGTTTAAAAAATTATTTTCCGGACCCGCACAACAAAACATGAAGATTGTTTTTGTACAAAGTTTTAACCCTCTAGGAATAATTAAGAGTTACGATGCTAACAGACTGAGAAATTTTTGAAAACCACTTAGAAGGCCCTAAAACACTTGAAACATATGATTCAGGCACCAACCCGGTTTCAGGCCTTTTCTTGTCAAGCGATTTGATAAGAAAAGTGCAGTTAAATCCATCATAAACTTACGTACAGAAGTCCTCTTTTTGAGGACCTGTATGTGCTGAAACGTTTGCATTTGATGGAAAAAGTAATATTTACATTTTTTCATCGATAGTCATGAGATATTATTAGTAGAGAGGCCATAAGGGTTAAATTGTGAAACATCGAAAAAGTAACCTGACACATTATAAATGCAATAAAAAAATCAGTACATAATTACAATAACTTATATAGACAAATGTTAAAAATACAAATCAAAACCCAAACAAAGAACAGGAAGCCGGAATGAATTGATTTATTATAACCTTACCTCACTCTAAAAGGAGGTTACAATGAGGTAACAAAGAGCCCCTGAGAGCCCAAAAAGATGTTTCAACCCTTTTAATGTACTGAGATAGGCTATGCCCCCTCTAGTATATATCTCTATGGATACAATCTCCTGTCCCCCCTCCCCCTCTTATTTTGTAGCTGATTGGAGAACAAAATATGATAATAAAAACATTTAAAAACTTCACTCAAATTCTTTCAACAACTAGATCTTAATAAAAACATGTCTTATAATAACTTTTCTTTAAGTTTTAGAAATATTTAATTTTAAAAGTTTTGAAATTATAAATTTATGTTTTTAATATTTCTCCTCTCTCATCTAAAAGTTCTTTGAAAGGATTTTAAATAAAGAATGAATCCTGCGACTTTCCTATCTGTATGATTTTAAAAAATATATAAATAAAAAATTGTTTTTAAGTGTTTTCTGAACAAACTTGAAAAATGAATCCATCTGCACTGTTGAATAAATAAAGAGAAAAAAATTACTTTTTTATTAGGTGAAAATATAATATATATTATTGTTTAATATCTTTTAGAGAAGATCCTTTAAAAAAGAAGTTTGTGTCTATTTGACAATATTTGAAAATCGCAACAAGCAATATATTCTATTCGCTAATTTTGTTTCTACTTGTTGAAATTTAATATACATTCGAAAAATTTAATGGATATTTATTTCAAATAAATGTTGACATAAATTGACGAAGAACTCATAAAAAATGTCGATGGCTATAAAATATTAAATTTCATAAAAATGTAAAATTCTATTAAGAAGTAAGGATTACAGTCTGCCATTGACGTTATTGCAGGAATAAATAGACAATTTTCAATGTTAACCAACTATACAGATTCCTGCAATGACGTCACACGTCATTCATAAAAAAGTCAGATTATAACCTACGAATATGTTTAAAATTCAATCACTTTATAAATTTCTAACATCTTGGTTAAGAGGTACTGACAAAAACCAAATTTATAAAAACATAAGGTCACACATTCGGTAAGTATAATTTTTCATGCAGGGAAGAAAAAGAGAAGGCTTATTTCATACAATTTATGGATAGCTAGCTAACACAAGTTTTAGGGGGGAATAATACGGTATTTGAGGGGTTAAGGCTCCACTTCCCAATGCCCGAGTGCCATATTTTATCCTACTCGTTATTAATAGTTATAAATAAATGAATAATGCCCGTTTTAGGGCCTCTCGGCCCATTAGGATAGTCACCCTGCGAGAGCACTTCAGCTGGGTTGCATCCACTACCCTCTACGTATCAATTTAAGTTGGCGAAATCTTCATGCTAATAATACTTCTCAAATAAACTTAAAGCTTAGTCCGAGCTGCTAACCACGGATCTCCGTTGCCGAAATCGAGTGCATATACGACGCCCACGGAGGTAGTTGATTGATAGTTATAAATCATTCAAATTAATTATCGAAGTAAATAATGAGTGAAAATCAGACGAATAAATGGTGCTGCCAGAAAAGACCCTACCTATCCTATAAAATATGTAGGATATATAAAACGTATATGTATGCTTTCAACAATATAGATTTATTTAATGAACTATAGTTTATAAGAATAAAAAAATGATGCGACATATTTCAGGTTTGTTATCTGAAAAAGCATTGGAGGAGAAGTTTAGAGCGAAAGATTGGGTCGGATAACGAGCTTTAGCATTAATGCATCCTCGCGCCATTTGTCAAAAGATTTGTCAAAAGGCGTTTTTGACGTTTTCCTACACATTTTTACTAACAATGCCTCTCGAGACAACAATGTTCCTCCAAATGGAAGGGTAGAAGGGCTTTCTCTGCAAGTCCTAAAGCTTTGACAGCTGGCAACCTTTCTGATTATTTTTAAGTAAGCTCAATCTTTAGAAAGTCCCTTTTTTGAGTTTACTGACATAATAAGGGAAGATGCCCTTTGCTTTCTACCCCTATATGTAAATTCTTTTCCCTTTTCATGATAAACCAACTGGCTTTTTGAGTATTTTATACGTTTTCACAATATCAAAGCGACACACTTGTCTAAATGTTTTGAAAAGTTAAAATAACATGACACCAACCTATGTGCTTTTAAATTAACAAGTTTTACTAATGAAAAAAGGGATATGAATAATACATTAAACTTATTGGCAGTATATTAGGCTAAAAGAATACCTTTATGGCTGAAGTCGCTAAATTATAGAAATTGTCTTTAGCTCTACGAGCTTCTCAGATAGCAGAGAGGGAATAAATTATTTTCGCCAAATTGACTCAGAGAAAGGTCTGTAACAGAAAATAAATTTTAAATGTTTTCAATTCTTAATTATTTTAATTAAGAGAGCAAAATGAGTAACGATATTTACATAGGATGAGTCCTATGAAGATTATTTGTATCATAAATGTTACTCTACCTACAGTAAATGACATTGATTCTTGTAGGAATATCACCCACAAGAGATAGATAGTGAAATTGTATATATCATCCAACCTACGTCAACTCCAGGTTCACACCCACCAATATTGAACTGGGCGGTCATCTATCCAAATACTGACAAGTTTTGAAAAAGTTGAATTCCGAGCTTTAGTGAAAGCTGGTCTAACCCGTAGTAGGATGCACAGTCCATGATGGTAGGCTTTAGACCATGGTGGAAGGCTTTAGACCATATCAAGACAATCAATTTATATATTAGTGATTACTCTATCGCGTTCCACCCAGTCTAACACCTCCAGCTCGAAGCAAGATCCTTTATAATAAATCTATTTATTCATATTATACTTTTTAACATTTATATTTTCCGAATATATATATATATATATATATAATATATATATATATATATATATATATATATATATATAATATATTATGATGCTGTTTAGAGCCTTTTGGCTCCTCTAGAATTGCCCCTTCGGGAACAACTTCCGGTGGTAGTGGCAACCGGTACGCTCTTAAAGTTGACTGCAATTTATTCGAAGAGTAATCTTATATATAAACTAAGAGCGTAACCTGGGATACGAACACCAGACCTCCGTAGCGCCGTAGTTTGGTATAAATACTGACGCTTTCACAACCTCGACCACCAACGTAGGCGGGCTCATTTCTATGAAACATTATGAATAAAAGAAGATAGCGGAGGGACAGAAATTTATAACAATATTACTTACAAAAATCAAAATCCATTTCAAGTATTTTTAAATCAATATTTGAATGTTTTCAGCAGCTCGCCCTGGAAATATTTCTAGAACAGAAAATAAATGAATAACAATTATATTTGAGCAAAGAGGAAAAATCTTTCCTTGGGCAAATTAAATATATCTCAAGGATTTTTTCAAAAGAGGAAAACTTTTTAGGTTATTTTTAGGTTTTCTCGGATATTGGAGCAATAAGGCTATTTTCATCAGTTTACAAACCAAATAAGATTGTATTGTGGAGGCTGTTAGAATAATAATTGGTTTGGACCTTTAACCTCGCCCTTCTATTAGACTTTCAACCCTTAAAGAAGCCCTTTGGGTGGGAAAAATTAGCGGGAAAACCCCAAGTTTGGGCGGCAAATGGAGCGGGAAAGGGCACTTTTATTGGAAGGGTTCCTTAATGACACTATAGGCTTCCTATAATAACCCAAAGGCCTTTACCCAATTCAATATTTCTTACCTTTAAGTTTAATTTGGATGTTTTTTAACTTGAAGCTAAATAGCTTTATTACGGACATTAATTTCAATGGTGAGACTGTTTATAAATCTATACTTTTATCTACAACGCTTTACGATTTTTCTCATTTCTCTTTTTTATGTATGAATATCTTATTCTGAAGATGAACGAAACGAGTCAAAAGCGATGAAGATGAGCGCGCAGCAAATCCGATAGGCAAGGAATTGTTCCGAGGTACTCCTTATCGATTTTTACTTTTCCTCAGGTATATAAGAAAAGTATTGTGTTCACAAAAAATGCAAAACCAAGATGTCACCTGAATTATCCGTTTTACATGTTTTTAAGGCCTTTGAGTGGTTTTCACAAAGTTATCTGTCTGCATGTGAAACCAAAAAAAGTACAGAACAGGTACCAATCCTGAAACTCGGGTTTAGTAACCGGAGATGATATGACTATTCCACCCTGAGGTACATCAACAACGATACAGTACAATAATAAATAAATCCTCTTAACGTAGTCTGTTTTCTTTTAAATTTATGTTCTTAATACTTTGAGTTACACTAAAAAAATAGATTTCTAAAAATTCCTACTTAAAAAAGGTTTAAGCCAAAAAAAACCATCACATTAATCATAAATTATAGTGAAATTAAGAAAAGAATTAGTGCTGCCGGTGTCTTGTCATTTATCACTGCTTGTACAAACTAATTTACTGTCCCCCGCCTAATATTTTTAGTCAAATTAGTAGTATAAGTTATTTTTACTCAGATAAAGTTATTCATTTTTAGTTATTTAATTCAATTATGTATGTTAGTACTTAGTTGTTAAGTATGAAATAATTTTACATATACTTATTATTCTGAAGTTTTTATTTACTAATGTTAAAATGTTACTTAATTTATTTGTTTATTTTATAGAAGATAAAATGATAACAGAGAAAAAGAAAGAATGGAAACAAAAGGTGTTTAGTGTTTGTGAGTTATTGTGAGAAAAAATAGTTTTAATTAGTTATTATTACAGAAAAAAAATGTTTTATT
>JACMZG010001914.1:28342696-28362696 GCA_018340805.1 Microvelia longipes | reverse complement strand
TAAAGCTTTTGCTAGTTGTTTTACTATTTACGATTGTCAACATATCCTCCTTAAAGAATCGATAAAATGCCTAAATAAAAGCGATGGACATTGGGTAAATAAAATTGGCTGAATCTAGGTATGGCTTTTTTAGTTTTCCTTATTTATACCGTAGGTATATAGGAAAATTATTGTGTTAGCAAAAAAATTCGAAACCGGAATTATTCGTTTTTGTTTTTAAGACCTCCTAAGTGGTTTTCTCAAAGTTGTCAGCCTGTATGTGTGTATGTCTGTAATTATCGTAGCTCCTAGTCTATTCGTGCTAGGTAGTTGAAATTTCGTAATAAATCAATCTACCGCTGCAGTTGTGCTATTCGGAAAATCATTTTTTTATGACGTCATTAACCCGCAATAATGATAGCGAAAATTTCAAAAAATCATAAAACCGGGAAAAATGATGCGTTCGGATTTAAATTTGGCACGCATGTATAAGAATAATATATGTGCCACGTTTCATCTCAACATCAGCATTAGTTCAATTTTATTAATTGACTTGTGTAAGTATGTTAAAAAAAATCAAAAAATGATTCGAGTGAGTTGAAATTTCGTACGATATATTCCTTTACTTAATAAATAAGTTCACCAACTTTCGTTTCAATACAACAAAAATATCCATGTTTTATGTTGAATCATAAAAGGTAAGAAGCATTGAGCATAGTCAGTGTTAGTTTTTGGCGAATTTAAAAAAAAATCTCCACTTTTTACACGTAACCCGTTAGGACTAGGTAATTCTCTATGTTACCCAGTTGGGTTTTCTAAAAGTAAACGTATTAGATAGAAATATGTTTCCCATTTACCCAACAAATGAGACACAAATAGATTTATATTATATGTTTCAATTATTTGCTTAATTTAGTTAATCAAACAATTAATTTGCAATTAATACATTTGGTGAAAAACGATAATTTTTCTTGTCTGTTTTTAATGAAACAGAAAATGTAAGCCAAACTAGAAATAATGCATTAAAGGATAAAAATCTATATACAAAGAGCTGTATAAATAGAAACTAAAGAGAAAATCAAATTTAGCATCCCCTGTGAACAATGGGGCTCTAAAAGCGAGGAATAAAGGGGCCTCCCCTTGATCACACCATCTATTGATTCCGAGTAAATTTAGAACCCCCCCCCCCCATTACACATTATTGCCCATTATACATTGCGTATGTGTAATGTTTCTCAATATTGAACTCTTAATAATTAATATACGCATAGCATAAGATCTAATAAATTAATTTTGCATTACAAACGTTTGTGATTTATCCAAAATAATTGTTATCACCTCCTCCCAAAATTTTTAACAAACTTAGCAAAATTTGAAAAATTAAAGATGCATAAAAGTCAACTTAAATCCATGATTTTTGTTTGATCATAAAAGTTAAGCAGCATCGAGCGTCTTCAGTGCCTGGAATGTGGCCGCTGGGAACGAAACGGTAGTATTTCCTACCTGACGAGAAGCTAAGCGAATCCGATGACGCGTTGCAGTATTAATTACACGACTTGTATATTCTAAGGACGAACTAACCGAGTCAAAAATAGGGAGGATAAGCTTAGCGAACCCGATGTAACAAGGAAAAGTTCCGAAACCCCTTACCCGATTTTTTTTTTTATTTAATTCTTGATCTCCGATTTTTTGATTTTGTTGAACTCTAATGATGAGCTCAGTTATTTATTGTATAAAAAAATCGAATACGGGGTACCTCGGATACGAGGTGCATCAGATTCACTGCGCTCATCCTCACTACTTCGGACTCGCTTCGCTCGTCCTCAGAATATACAATTTGCCAAATTTATACTGCAACACGTCTTCGGACTCGCTTAGCTTGTCCTCAGATAGTAAATAAATCCATTTCATTGCCAGCGGTCACCCATCCAGACACTGACCACGCTCAATGTTGCTGCACTTTTATGATCTAGCAAAACTCATGTATGCACTTGTCGTATTCAATCGAAACTTGATGTACTTCTTTTTTACATAATGATACAGAAAATGAACCTATGCTGATGTAGAGATAAAACATGACACATATTATATTAATATTATACATGAGTGCTACATGGATAAATGCTTGCTGTATCTCAAATTGAGCTCAACATTTTACCACGTTTTATGATTTTTCGAGGTTATAAAAACAAATTATTTTTTCAGAGCGCAACTGCACCTAAAGACAGATTTTAGTACAAAGTTTCAACATTATAGCACAAATACGCGGGGAGCTACGATTATAACTGACACACTCACATACAGACAAACAATGAGTGAAAACTACTCAGGAGGGATTAAAAACAGTTAAAACGGATAATTCTAGCGACAACCTGGTTTCAAATTTATTATTTTTTGCAAAAGCAATACTTTTTAATATACTTACGTTATAAATGAGGAAAAGTAATAAAGAACTTCCATGTAATAAATTTGTTTTTATCTATTATTTTTAAAAGTAAAAGATAAAAATAAACTTTTTTCTTTTTCACGAGGAACCACAAGAAAAACTTTTAAATGTTATAGTTTTCTTATAGTCCAAGAGCTGGACCTGAAAAAATGTGACTCATTTTGTACTACTTTAAACCAAATTTCTCTGAAAATATACCTTAAATTATAAAAGAAAAGCATACTTTGCCTATCCAGAGTGGAGCCCTTCATATCAAAATATTAGAAGATCGCCAAATTTCAGTTTTCTTGCAATAAGTGGTTCCCTATAGGTCGTGTACAAAACACGAGGAGAACATTTTTCCTATAAAATCGATTGTTCAATCATCAAAATCGGATAACTACAACCAAATGTATGGGTATTACAAAAACACCAAACAAATGGTTAATTTATGCAAAGTCAGCGAATTTCTTTGCTCATATAACGAATGTCACAACTTTAGTTGTATTTATCCGATTTTGACAAAAAATCACTTGTTTTATAGGAAATGTTATCAGCTTTAAAAAATATTCTCTTCACTTTTTTTGCATTCGACGTACAGGGATCCACTTATTGCAAGTAAACTAGAATTTGTGCAATTTTCTAATATTTTGAGTGAGCGCATTTATATTATGAGCTCCTCTTTGGAAAGGCAGACTATGATTTTCCTTCATAATTTAAGGTATATTTTAAGAAAAATTTGGTTTGAAGTAGTACAAAATCAGTCACAATTTTAGGCCTGGCTCTTGGACTATTTCAAACAATTAAAGATCAATTCAAATTCCTCTGTTATGAATTATAAAATAGTGCATATCACTTTAGCTCATGTATTGTATATGTGATAATGCATAGAGATTACACGTTATGTAACACATCTCACCTCAGTTAAATGTAGATTCTTCCCCTACGCTTATTATAATGAGATTTACTCGAGTGTCAAAACTTCCTATAAGATTAGTTTTCTATTCTTTGAACAGAAAGTTACGTGAATTTTATTTAAAATTATATATTTCCAAATATAGTAAAATTTATTCCACTTGCATTAAACTGTTATGTTGCATTTTAAAATCCAAAATATACTTATAAGTAACAACGAAATAAGAGAATATTTTAAATTTGAATATTTTAAGTCTGAATCCGAAATCTAATTAAGCAATGGCGAAACAAAAATTATCATAGAGAAATCGCCTTCTTTAAAATATATTTAGTCCAAGCAACAGAAAAAAGAAAGCAAGTCTTGATTACTGATAAAAAATAACCTTCCTATAAGAGCTAAGAGTGATAATAACTTTTAAAAAAAAAAACCACAAAAAGTAACGACGGTATTTTAAAAGTAACGACTCTACTTCTACAAGGTCAGTAGTTCTGAAGCGGTTAGTACTCAGCAGTACTGAAATGTTTAGTACTCGGTAGTACTGAAATGGCTAGTACTAAGTAGTACTGAAATGTTAAGTACTCAGCAGTACTGAAATGTTTAGTAGTCAGTAGTACTGAAATGTTTAGTACTCAGTAGTAATAAAATGTTTAGTCCTTAGTTGTACTAAAATGTCTTTAGTGTTATGAAGAATATCGAACATTTAAGACAGACCTTCTATTATAATTTTAATATTTTACAAAAAAAAAACTTTTTTGGAGCTGTAGGTTTTAGTTAAAGCGTTTAAAGCAGCTTCATTTAAAAATTATGCAATGTTTTCAGATTGAAATTCGTTCAAACGATGGAAGTAATTTCTTTCATAAACAGTAAAAAAGTACTAAAAATATTTTTTTCAAATTTATTTACTTTTCCTTATTTATACCGTAGGTATGTAGGAAAAGTATTGTGTTTGCAAAAAAAACCGAAACCGTGATGTCACCGGAATTATCCGTTTCAGGTGTTTTAAAGGCCTTATGAGCGGTTTTCACAAGTTGTGTGTGTGTGTGTGTGTGTGTGTGTAAGTATGTGTCTGTCTGTTATTATCATAGCTCCTAGTTTATTAATGCTAGAGAGTTGAAACTTTGTAAAAAAAAAGCAGTCTACCGCTGTAGTTGAGCTATTCCGAAAATATTTTTTATGACGTCATGAACCCGCAATAATGATAACCAAAATTTCGAAAAATCATAAATCATGAAAAAATGATTTGATCGTATTGAGATTTGGCACGCATGTAGCTATGTATAAGACTATTATAAGTGTCAACTTTGAGCTCATCAGCATTAGTTCATTTTTTATCAAATTACTCGTGTACGTTTCTTAAAAAAAATGTAAAAAATTAGAAAACAATCAAATTGAGTTGAATTTTGGTGCAATTATTCACCTTTACGTAATAAATAAGTACTCTAAGTTTCAATTCAATACGACAAGTATATCCATGATATTTGTTAGATCATAAAATTTAGTGCTTTATGGGTTAGTGCTGGTTGTCCCCTGAATGAATTGGTTGCATTTACTATCTGAGGACGAGCGAAGCGAGTCCGAGGACATGCTGTAGTATAAATTCGGCATTCCGAAGACGAGCGAAGCGAGTTTGAAGCTGTGAGGCGCGTAGCGAATCAGATGTGATGTGAAAAGTTACGAGGTTCCCCGTACTCGATTTTTACATTTTAGTTTATCAAAAAATGGTGTATTTTATTTGTAACATTAAAACATTTGCTACACAACACAAAAAATTGGCAATATTTTAAAATCAAAAGAATGCATGGAAATCTTTACTGCAAGTGCATTTTGAATATTTGGCACTTTGTCAATTTGGCAAACAACTCGGGAAGAACAAGAAGATGAAAGCGAAAGCTCCTTATACAAAACAAAGAAATAAATGATTTGTTTCTTGAGTTTTTTCAGTACAACAAATATAAACATGATTTAAAAACGAGCAAATGCATTTTGTTTAAAGAGATTTTTGTAGAACAACTAATAACAACATAATATTCAGAAAGCAATACATATGTTACATGTTAATGTATATTTAAAAATAAAAAAATAATAAAATAAGTAAAGATAGATGTACAGGATATAAAAACTAACAAGAAGTTAAGTATTTTAATTTATATTTCTTAAAATACTTTTATAGAAACATGAAAATACCTAAATCTGCCTAATCAAAGATCTATGCAGGTTTTCTAATATTTTTGTTATTTTTTTAACTTCATTTTATTTTTTTTGGAAACTACTCATTTTTGTATTGAGAACTAATTTTACTGTAGCTAACAATATGATTTCTAGAGGTGGCTTTCAAACTAACTATGCAAGTGTTCTAGTTTTATGTTGAGCAGAATAACATTTCAAAACTAAGTAGAGGAACAATCGCGTTGCAGTTAATTGGTAGAAAAATCTGAAAATATTAAAGTGTTTGACATAAACAGGCGTCAAGGACCTGTTTTTATACCTGGATTCGTTTTATCACGCTGGTACATTACGTCATCGTCTGTTAGCTAATACTAATCTCGTTAGCTTATTATTTTTCCTCACTTATACAGTAGGTATATAAGAAAGGTATTGCAAAAAAATCCGAAACTGGGATGAAACTAGAATTATCCGTTTCAGGTGTTTTAAAGGCCCCCTGAGTGGTTTTCACAAGAAGCTAGGGAGTGGAAACTTCTTTAAAAAGTAAGTCTACCAGTGTAGTTGTGCAATTCTGAAAATATTTTTATGAAGTCATAAACCCGCAATAATGACTCAGCGAAAATTTCAAAAATCATATAAAGCAGAAAAATGATGCGATCGGATTGAGATTTGGCATGCATGTGACTTTGTATAAGACTAACATAAGTGGCAAGTTTCATCTCATTGTCAGCATTAGTTACATTTTTAGTAAATGACTTGTGTACGATTTTTTAAAAAAATTGTAATAAATCGGGAAATAATCCAATTAAGTTGAAATCGGTACAAGTGTACAAACAAATCTAATCTTTGTTTTTATAATTAAGCTCTAGATCTCTTTGAACATAAAACTGATCTTTTCCTTATTGTAACCTATACTATATTGTACTATATTATAATTATTACAAAAATTATATATCTTGAATATCTTTCTTTTTAACATTCATCACTTAAGGACATAATTACTAAATATGTTTTTATTTTGGCTGTTTTTAAATTAATTATTATTTCACTTGTACATCTTCTTTTAAAATAAAAATAAATAATAAAAATAAATTACACTTGAAATAATAATTTATATTTTTTTTAATTCATTAATTTTTACTTAAAATTATTTTACATTATTTGTTTAGTTTTTACTTATTTTAAATTTTGATGTTTTTTCTTTAATTATTGTAAGTTCCTTTTTTATTATCTCTGTTTACTTTTTTTTGTGTATTTATTGATTTAATATTGTAACATGGTCTAGTACCGTTTATATGTAAATAAATAAATAAATAAAAGTGTATACTATTACGTAATAAATAAGTACACTAAGTTTAGTTTTAATACGACAAGAATATCTGTGAATTTTGTTTGATGTTAAAAATTAAGCAGCAATGAGCGTGGTCAGTGTTGTAAAGGTGAAGGTGACCGCTGAAAATGATACGGATGCATTTACTATCTGAGGACGAGCGAGTCCAAAGACATGTTGGTGTATAAATTTAGCGAATTGTATATTCTGAGGACGAGAATATGGTTTAAAGGTACCCCGTAACCGATTTTTTTCTTTTGGAAATCCGCATTACATTTGTACTAAAAACGAAACGAAAGTAAGGCCAAAAAAACTAAAAAAGCAATACTCTCATTCGTAAAGTTTGTGTTTTGGGGAATAAAACTTATAATGTATAAAAACATTTTATAAAAACAAAGAATCAGATTAGACAGAAAATTTGTATTCTCAAAGATTTTTTAGTTAAAGGAATTTTCTATTGAAGGTAAGTAAAATTCTATTTTAATATTTAAAATACCAAAAACTTTACTTATTTCTAAGTTTATTTTTAAACTTGTGATAAATTCATGCCTCAAAATAGCCAAGAATATTAAGAAATAGGTTATTATAAGTTTTAAATTTTAGGTTTCCTAGAAAACGACCATCTTTTCAATTTTGAAAACTCTGGGAAAAGTTAGATTCTATAGGCTGTTATAAAAAATTTAATAAAATCTTAGTTTATTACTTAAAATAAAACTTTTTTGAAAGGACACTGATCTTACCTAGAAATAAGGGGCTACAACACCTTGTAAAAAAACAAACTTTAAATTAAATCTTACGGAGGGGGCAAAAAAACTTAGACGTCTATTTATGCCCCTTCAAGAAAAATTTCGAATAATTTTCTTCTTGGACCGCCTTTTTATAAAAGCAACTTTTAAATACCGGGGGCTTTTAATATATTTTATATCAATTTAAAAAAAAGTCTTAACAACATAGGGTCTGAAAATGTCTTTTTTTGTCCTTTCTTTTGCTTTTCAATAAAAATAAATTACTTAAGGGAGAAAAAGTATATTCTTTGTGCTCGCTTTAAGAGAGTTTTATGTATTATTCACTAAAAGAACTAATATAATTTTAATGATAAGTTAAAAATATATTTTGTTAAGAATTTTTTAATGCTAAGTTGTCTTGGCTAAAAGTCTCAATTTTGCAAAAAATTTTAGAAACAATGATTTTTTTTAAAATTAAACATACAATATTGCCTTGTGTGAAATTAAGTTTATTGAATATTTTATTAAATTAAATAATTAATTCTTTGTCCAAATCATACAATTATATAAATTTTGCTTCCCTCTCTCGCGTTATAGAAGAGGAAACGGTTGAAATAAGGAGAAAATGTGATACTCACTTTTTTAATTAAATGTACTCATTTCATGACCCATAGATCCTTTTTTTTGAAACGGTCCTATTATACTAAATACAAATATAATACTATACTACACTATACTATACTATACTAAATATATAAATATAATACTATTATACTTAAATACAAACTTGTATTTTTCGTGATCAGAGAATTACTATTGTCTCTGACTTAGTAATGACAAAGTAACTAAAATTTTGCTCTTCAAAAATAGTTATATATTGTTTTTATTGTACATGTGAGGTAAAAAGTTAGTAATAACCAACTATATAAATTTTTATGTATTTTTATTTCAATTTCATCTGTTAATCCCGCTTGTAAAGTATTTTGTTCGCATTAAATTAAAATAAACCTAGATCAATATAAAGAGTAATATTTCATCGTCTAATCTAATAATCAATAGAGCATAACATTTATTAAATTTTCAATAAACAAATTTAGGCATACACACAAATAGGCACACTTTTTTTCTGCATTCGAATCATTAGCTGCCTCGGAAGCTAAATAGCCTTCTGCAGTAAAACTTTTGTTGCACTGTAGGTATAAAAATGCATTCCTACGTTATTTTACACCGATCTAATAAGCTATATTTTATAGTAAAAAAATATTTTTAAATGAAACGGCAAATTCCTGAAAAACTATTTATGACAATTAGACATGAATTTTAAATCAAAAATAAACACAGCATGTGAGTCAACTGCTAGAAAATTCTTTATTTAATTTTAAACAAACACTGGAGACAATAGAATCAATGAATCTATGAATATATTGCGGAATTATTTGAACAGCGTAACCATCGTACGAGACGGAAGGGGACAGACAAACAAATATTCAATGACAGAATAAATCATTTCAATTGTTAGGTATTCCATTTGTTCATTAATATAATGATAATAAATTTTAAATAGGAAATATTTGAGATTTAAAAACAAAAAGTTTAACAAATCAATAAAAGGGAAATTTAAATTTTTACGAATTTCCAAAGAAAAAATTGAGCTATTGGCCTTTTGAGTCATGAAGGCTCATCGAACAAAAAAAATATAATTTGTTGGCCACATTGTGCAGTCTTGTGGCGCTCCAGCGAGCCTTTGGCCGCTTCTACTGGTCATATCACTTTGGAACTACTTTCATTCGATTTAACAGCTCATAGACATACAACAGAACTGATTAAATCATTGAGAGAAGTTTAACAAAGTTGAATTTCCTATAGTTTCATTTCGACTTTTCTGGTTCAACGTTTGGTCTGATCGAATTTACAACCGATGTTGATACGGGAGACCCAAATACATAACACAGATCACCAAACTTGACAAAACATGATCCCCTTCACTCCACACATCATTTTATAAGTTTGATGTCGTCAAAGAGTAGGATAATGACGTCATAGAATGTTGATTAACAATAGGATCCGAAGTGCCCATGAGCTTGATTTTCGTGGAAAATTTCATCTCGATGTCTTCAAGCCAGACTGTAAAATAGGGAGTTATAACTGCCATAACTCCCTGCTTCAGGGTCAGGCTGTTAAATTACATTTTGCACTCTAAAAATCAGGCAGTTATCCCGATCGGAGTTAAATCAATTTATCCGCAGACCATTTTAGCTTGATTAAATTATCCGTACGAATGCATAATTCATAAAATGAGCACGTTGATAGAATCCTTGAGTTTTTAACCAATTTGTATTTCTTCTTTATAATTGGAAGTAAATAGAATAAACTTGATTTAATGAAGCGAACACCAAGACCCTTAGATAATGGTCCGTCTAATTTCCTATAGTATATATATGTATGTAAATATTTGCCTCTTACAAATATAATTATTTAAAACAAGCTATTGTTTTTTTGACCTCTATTATCCATTAGTTATAATTTTTATTTACTTTCATTATGCTTAAATATTTAAATGCTATATTTTATAATTTTATGTAGAAGGCTATAAAAATTGCTTAAAAGTGGAATATCATTTGGTTCGAAAAAAAGGGATCATTCAAAGGACGTCCCGAGAAAAGGGCATACAAGGGTCCAAGATTATGCAAACAATCAAGATGGCGTCTAAGGATGAAACCCCTAAAGTAAACTTTGAGAGAAATCAAGGAAATTGGTTTCAAACCACCGTTCAATTTCCTTTTCAAGGATTTCTTGGTTCAGAAAAAACTACTGGTGTAAAGTTTTGCAAGCTGAGTGAATTTGATTTAGAAATGCTCGAGCTTAACAAATGCGTATTTTTATTAAGCGGTATTTACAGAGCTGATTAAGAGGGATTTAACATATTTTAATTTAATAACAAGGCT
Organism: Microvelia longipes; assembly: GCA_018340805.1. Lineage (NCBI taxonomy): Eukaryota > Metazoa > Arthropoda > Insecta > Hemiptera > Veliidae > Microvelia > Microvelia longipes. The sequence continues at coordinate 28,352,213 of JACMZG010001914.1, read as the reverse complement.
GGACCTGGATATCATATCATATCACCATTCTGGTATTTGTTTAGAAATGGGACTAATGCTGCATTCCGTAAATCTTTAACAATCCAAAATACTAATGACTCCAAAGCCTGAATCACCTCTTAGAAAATAATTTATAATTCCAAAACAATTATTTTAAGGGCGAATTTTTCTTTGTTTGTTTTTTGTCAACTCAAGGCCAAAGGCTATATAAGAACAAAAAGATCACAAGGAGCGAAGCAGGCACGACAAAGGCTCGTTATTTTTACATATATACATTATAAATATAGTTAAAATATCGATTTAATATAGTCATATATATGGACTTTCAAGCATTGCAAATTAGAAAACAGCTACTTAGATTAGAAAAACGTTTACTTACATTTGGCAAGATATGATTTTTGAGTATGCGTAGTCAGGTATATCTTTCAATTTTTGGGCCTTAGTATGGGATTTATTAATGGGATACGTGTCTTTATTCCCACTAGTACATTTCTTGACCCATCAAAAAGCTAGGCCTTCAGACTCTTGGTTACATTCCTTTTAAGCTAATTAGCTTATAAATTATTAATATTTCCAAAAGGAAATGCCCTCAATCTACGTAATGGGAGAACTTCTAAATCATTCATATCGCACACCAGTTACGTCCACTATTCGTATGCGAAATCATAGGATGGAAATTCGCTAAAAAGGTAAAGAAGGGACAAGTTGAAAATAAACTACATCTTGATAGATAAGTTAAATCCCTTTACTGCTTACAACTAGAAGCTTTAACTAAGTAACACACAAGTTTAAATTCTTAGCAACGTGCACTATTGTTAATGTCAGGTAGAATTTCAAACTTGACTAACTTGAGATGGGTATAAATAGGAGCATTTAATTCCTCTATAGAACCAACCCCCTTTGTATAACGTTATACCTAAAGAAAAACAGTTTTTGAGGTGTTTTCAATAGAATTTGGGTTCCCTTTATGAGGCGATGAAAGCAATTTGCATAACAAACAAATACTTGTGGTCGGGTGTAATTGAGTGACATTATAAGTATTTATAGTTAAAGATTATTTTTATTTTTTTAAGAGTTATTGCGGGTACAAAGGAAAAGTATTGTGTTCACTTTAAAAATCCGATATTTTTTGTTGTATAGCATTAATAATAATCATCCTTAATTAATAATCGTGTCTAAATTTCTGTGTCACGCATAAGTCCGCCTGTGTTTATGCTAGAGAGTTGAAACTTATTAAGTTGAGACAACACGATGAACTGTCTGTCTATGAGTGGGTCTCACATAACTCCTGTTGTGTTCACTTTTAAATAATTTCGTTAACTGGGTCCAAGAAGAGATATTCGACTAGACTAGCTATAATTGTGCTTATTATAACAGACTTAATCGCATAGCTTAATCGTTATTATCAAAAGTCTCGACCTAAGTTATCATCACAGTAACAATTTAACTTAACCTAACTCCGAACGTCTAATCAAGTTAATTAATTTTATTCATTCTTACCAGTTAATTTATGAACTTCAAACTTTTCTAAAACTTAGAATTTACTCAGCTCCAAAATTAACTAATTAATAATAGAATTAACATATTTCATTTATGCTTTCTGAGTATAAAAAGTAAAACCGTTGGTCATAGTAATAAATATGTTTATGAATATTTAACTAAATTATAATTTATGAAAATATAAGTATTTTAACAATAAACAAGAATTAAGTATTCATAGGACTTTGTTAAGTCTATTTGAAGCGGGTCTATCCGGCTTAGCAACAGATTAGAACAATGTTTATAAATTATGTGACCTCGGCTCAAGGACTTCATACAACAGTTTCTTTTGTTTCATCCCAGTTTTGTCTCAAAAAAGGAATAACAAGCTATTTTTGTAGTTAAATGGTGTTTTTGTTTTATTTTATCTCTTCTTGTTTCTAAAAGTTGTTAACTACAACTACAATGTAATAAAGAATTGTAACCACTATTATGAAATTATTATATTTGTTTTGCTTGGTATTTTGACCTAATTAAAGTTAAATAGAAAATATGTGCGTTTGAAATACTGTTCGTATTTACCGGTTTTTACTTTTTCCTCGCCTAATAATATTGGCATGCAGGAGAAAAACTGTGTTCAGCCTAAAAATACAAATCCAAGATTTCATCATAAATTTCTATTTCAGGCACTTTTAACACGTTGTTCTAAGAGCTTTTCATCACGCTGTCTGCGTCACGCATTAGCACCGCTGTCTTTATGCTAGAGAGTTAAAACTGGACACAAAATAAACACTCAATACTATTTGTGCTCAGATGATAACATTTTTGATGACTCACCGTTGTCGGATAAAAAGTCTGATAATTTAAAAAATTCAGACCTTGAAGACCTACTATGAGACAAAGCGTCCACAGCGCCTACTGTGGTGCTGGGGGACGTTAGCGGCACTCGCGCATCCCGTGGATCCCTTCGCGGTCACAGGAATGAAAATTAAAAAAAATATTTAAATGTATGACAAAGAATCGATTATCTCAACAAATGTAGGATTGATGGTAATATATTCATCAACATTTGATGCATTTGATGTCAAACCCTTAATTTTAGAGTTGGGGAAAATGGTATGAAAAAATTCTGTCGTCGGGTTATTAGAGGATCCCTTTAAAATCTCATACATATTTAAACAAGGTATTGATAGAAATTTGAAAGCTGGGGTAAAAGCATTTAGGGTGCCTTTGATTGCCCTTTAGTTGTTCCCCTACCATTTCTACTCCCCCCTCCTATATGGAAATCGTTGATAACAACAATATCAAAGTTTTTTCGGTCCCTAAAAAGCTACCAAGTCAAGTGGAAAGGAAAGGGTAGTAATTAACAAAAAGACATCAAAGCGTATCATTTCAACCTTAATGGTCTTTTTATATATTTATTAAGAATAAATAAATAAAAGTTAGAGGATCTCGGGTTTTTTAATATGACTTCAAACGGTCATGACACGAATGGAAGACCGGGGTTCAAAGCTTGAACTATGTTCTCAGTTTTTATTTTTATCAATAAAAGTAATTTATTAACACAAGTATGTTTATAGAGCTGGCTTTCGAATGTTAACAGCCATCATCAGTGTCGTTTAAAAGTAGAAACTGTCGTTTTTATAGGAAATAATATCTCCACAAAAGAAAAATGCCTTTATGAAACCGGTTTTCGAAAATCCAGTTATTTTTAGTGGATTTCCTTTGGCAAAAACTGTCAATCGGATAGCGTGCATCATGGCGAGAGTCGGAACAGGGAATGTAGGAAAAATCTGTTTTAGAGGTCCCTATCAGAAAAAAAATACGAACAGATTATTATTTTTAAATCAAACTTGTACAAAAATCAAGATTGGAGAGGAAATCAACCCTATCAATAAAACTCAAAGTTGACCACAATGACGAAAAAACTAAAGATCTTAAAAGGAAAGAAAATATATAAAGGCGGCGTTGTTTCTGTTAATCTAGATTATGAATCTAGTGAATCCAGTAAATGAAACCGAAAAAACCAGAAATAACCAGGTAACCTGTACACATTTCAAGAACAACTATTTTGGATGGAATAAGTGCCCAGAGTGTAAACATTAGATACTTAAACTCAAAATGAAATCTTAAGTATTGAAATTAGAAAGAATTTGTGGAGGGTAAAAATACCTTATTTATTCTAAAGGGATTTATTATCTTATCCTTATTTTAAGGTATTCATATTTACTAATACTGCTTAATTCAGAGAAATAAACACTGATTTTTTTAAAGTTGAAAATCTAATGTATAATTTGTGTTTTTAAGCCAAAATAAAGCACATTTACTACCGGCAAGTTCTGTCTAATGTCAATACTTTAGTTTAAGTATTGTTCAATTGTTCAACATTTAAGAGAGGGGGCAACTTTAGGTCCACACACCATATATATATATATATATATATATATATATATATATATATATATATATATATATATATATTATATATATATATATATATATATATATATATATATATATATATATATATATATATATATATATATATATATATATATATATATATATATATATATATATATATATTCTTGATCAATGAATACCCCTCATTTCAAAAGTACCCTCTTCCTCTTCCTCTATAATCTTAACTTCATAAGCTCATTTTGCCATTAAATTCTCTAAAATTGACTGCCAATATATATAAAAAATTTAAACGTAAGAAGTTATGATAGTATTAATGTCAAAGATTTGAAGCTTGGTACAAATATGAAGCTTAAAGTAATTTTTGGGTGGGATCACCCAAGGTGTGTTCATTTACAACTATTATAATGAGAACTAGAAACAAAAAGCATTTCTCTATCCAATCAATGCAAGCAGGAAGTTTAAAATCTTTGTCTCACTCTAGGGTTGGGCCCCCACATATCCTCCTAACACAAACTAATTCCTAATTGTACCAATTCTAAATGATCCCCCTTTTATTTATATACCATAACCAATCCATTAATGGTTCATGGAAAGGGGAAATAGCAAAAATGAAAAAATATTTGATCCTTATTTATTTTTGGGGTTTATGATAACAGAACTATAAAAATGACTTACAACAAAAGTGTTCATTATAGATAGCACTAAATGGCCTAATAAAAATTATTTTCCCTTCCCCGAAAAGCAATTTATTTTAAGTATTGATAGAGTAAACGAGCAAGGCTTTTCTTAATCCTTCATATCCATTTTGGTGTTAAAAATGTATTTTATGAAGCGAAACTTAAGCTTATACAAGTATGTCCCTTTATTTGTACTTCGTATTTGTTTACGGCTTAAAAAAGTTTTTTACCAGAATTAAAAATTAAGCCTATAACGGTTGTAGATTTTTATATTGATATGACCATGATAGGATTATTTTTTTTAAATATTACGTAAATTACCATAATTTTATTGCGACAAATTGGGGATTTTATTACCCGAGTTTTTTAATGTATTATTTATTTATTTCACTCACAAGCTACCTCGGAGAGGATTACAGGAAAAATATGTAGATATTATGATCACAGCAAATATGTAGATATGCAACATATTTTCTACACTTGCTACATGTTGCATTTGTAGCAAGTCGTATGTTATAACCTGCCGGTAACAGTAATTATAGTTCTTTTTAGAGATTTTTAATATAAGCTTATGAGGTTGGGGTCATGGAGGGAAGAAGTGGGGGGAGGTAGATTTTTTTCGGAAGGGGGTATGTATGTACGTGAATTTTGTGTCCTAGACGTGTCTATGGGTCACGATAACTTTCGAACGCTTTTACGGATCGAAAAGAAAATTGGTCCAAATCGACCTTGTTAATATCCTGAACTCTATTGTTTATAAAATATTCTTGACGTCATTAACCCACAATAATGACCCTAGAAACATTTTTAAAAAATCACCAATCATCATATAGTGTTTAAATTGGCTGAAACTTTATATACATATACTAACCATGTATGGTTCACATATATACGTAGTTTCAATGTATTATCAGTTTTTGTTCTGGTTTTATTGATTGACATATATATATATATATATATATATATATATATATATATATATATATATATATATATATATATATATATATATGTCAATCAAATCATTGCCATTAACTGACATTATGTAAACAAATCACTACATCATTTGATTTTCTTACAAAACAATCATTACATCGGATTCCCTACACTCATCCTCGCTTCGCTGGTCACCAGAATATACAAGTCACTGCAACACGTTTTCAAACTCACTTCGCTTGTCCTCAGATCGTAAAAACATCAGTTTCATTACCAGTGGCCACCCATTCAAGCACTGACCACGCTCGACGCTACTAAACGTTTATGCTTCAACAAAAATCATGGATATACTTATTGTAATACAATGAAACAGTGTACTTATTTATTACGTAAAGGTATAAACTTGTACTAAATTTCAAATGGATTGAATTATTTTCAGATTTTTCTCAATTTTTTGAAAATTGTACACAAGTCATTTAATAAAAATTGAACAAATGCTGATAATTAAATGAAATTTTGTAAATATGTTAGGTTTATACATGGCTACATTCTTGTCAAATCTTAATCTAATCGCAAAATGTTTCGGCATTGTTTGATTTTTCAAATTTTTTGCTAATTCTTGAAGTATGTATATAAAATGAGTAGTTTCATTCCGGTTTTGAATTTTTTTGCAAACTATACGTTTCCTATATACCCACGGTATAAATGAGGAAAAGTAAAAACAATAGTAACTAAGAAAACCCGACATAATAAATATGAATAAGTGAAAGCAAAAATGACAAAAGCATGATAAATATATTTTAAACCAAACAAGCTAATTTGAAACAAAGCTTTTGATAACCCGGACTGCTAGCGATATTTATTTTATTTGAATACTTTGAGAACTAAATATACATAATTTCTTATTCATTTCAAGGTTTTTTGTTTATTTTTTAGCAGTAAATGGAACTATTATTAAGTTAGATAAACCTGTAAGTGTTGAAACTTAGGCATAACATGAAAAAAGGGTGAAACACACTTCTTCTTTTGAAATGATAAGAAAGCAAAATAAGGGCACCCGTTTATTCTTAAAAAACAGCATGCGTTTTAATAAAGTAATAAATAGTCAAGGGTGTAAAGAAGTATTTGGGTTGAATCACAGGGTGTAGTTCCAGTAAGGGAGAAATTAATAGAACAGGCCGGGTCTAGGTGAGCTCCTACTCTATTATGTGATCCTAGTACACCAAAACGAGCCATCCGAGTCATCTTTACCCACCCACATCACAAACAGCGGTTCGTTTCCTGGGATGTGCTTGCCGTCAGTCCCTCTATTTGACATTTTTGTTGAGCCCCTCTCCCCTGTTGCTTTCATTTCTCCTGTAGTAAGAGAGAGAGAGAGAGAGAGAGGTGCCCCTGAGAACGCCCTGGACCCCAGACATTTTTGTGTCTGCGGCCATAACAGATACTTAAAGTCTTTTATGGCTGCTACTATGATAAGAAAAGCCTACTCACAGTTTTTATCGATATTGAGTAGTCAGTTAGACTGTGTGATAGCGTGCAAGGAAAAGAATAAATAAAAAATCAAAATCCGTTAGGCTGAAAAGTGCTAACAGCAGAAGTGGCTCTCTCTTTAAATAAGGCAGCAGAGCTACAATAAGGTTAGAATCGCTGACACCAGTTTTTGTAGAACAGTTTAAAGAAGTTATGATAAACCAGACCCTGTTACTAACTGATTATTAGTATCAGTAGTAATCAGCAGTTCTAGCACTATATCTTCAAGGCTTTGAAGTTCTGTCTACGATTAAAGCAATGTATAACGTATTCCCCCCAAAAAAGCCTTCTACTGTCAACCAAATAATATCGCAAGTCATTAATTACAGCATACACAGATGTGCTCGCATTGTTACATTCTTTACAATAGAACAGAAACAAATTTCTACTATAGCTGATTTACATATAGAACAACTGAAAGCGAGCAAATTTTTTAGTAAGAATAACTCACCTAATTTAAATGGCGTCCGGTTTGGTCATGGTCTTACTCACAACCATCTTCTTTGCTGTTTTTAATTAATAAAATGACATTCTGTTATTCTCTAAACTAACTATTTACCTTAAATATAACTTTAAGATTAATATTAAACATAAAACTGAACTAATCAAGCAAACTTTTATAAATTAATTGAAAATGAAACGGAGCTTAAATAATGCAAGTAAGAACCAGCGAGAAGAAAAGGAGTTTACAGTGTAGCCAACCTTACGACCTAAAATTTACCTCGAAAAGTATTACTTTAAATATTATTACATTTTATTATTTTTATAGCTTATTCTAGTAATTAATAATAATTACTATTTTTATTAATTATAATAATTATTTAATTAAATTCTGTTTAATAAATTAAGAAAATTTATACAAAAAGTTAAAAACCAGTGTTGTTTTTGTAGATCTCTATTAAATATTTCTTTTTTGCAAGAACTCGATTCACACTCATTTTAAGTTAATATTTAGCATTAGTTTGTAACAATGACATTGCATTCCTTAAAATCGATATCAATCGTTATTAGATATTGTTTATCCATATTAGGATTTATTGAGAATAACGAAAATAAATCAAATATAATCTGTTCGATAGCGTCGAAATCGTTTTGCCATACTTAAGAATGATTTCTGGTTCTCATCAACTTATTAGTAAGTAGGGTTTATATATTTTTGTGATATGCATTTTAAACAGTACTTCATCTTAAATTTTACACTAAAACGAGTTTTATAAAACTTTTGAGGTTAAGTTTGAGGATTTAAAAGCAATAATGCATGAGGTAAGAACTACTTAACAAATGAAGTTTACTGCATTTAAAATGTTAGTTCTTTTATTATTTTACTAACCATTAATAATTTTACTATGCATTTCATTTTATGCAGTCTAATAACAATAGAGGTAGTACACACTTACTTTTTAAGATAGCTTCAAGTTCTTTTAGTTAGGTGCCTATGTAACCTTATCGTTACCTTACCCAAGGATGTTTAAAATGCAATAGTTTTTGTCATAGATGTATACTGGAGGGGCTTAGCCTATCTCAATACATTAAGAGGCTTTAAAAAATAACGTTTGGGGCACTTAGGGACTCCGTATAACCTCATTGAAACCTCCCCTTAGAGTAAGTTAAGGTTATAATAAATCCATTGTTTCGGCTTTCCACACATTGCTAGTGTTTTAATTTGTATTTTTAACGTTCTACTATATAATTTACTGACATTTCGTACTATTTATTTGATTGTATTTATAGGCGAAGGTAGTCAGGTTACTTTTTTGATGTTTCAAAATTTAACCGATGGGGCCTCTCTAGTCATAATCTATGGCTGTTTTGCACATTTTAAACGTTAATTTTAAAACTATATGATTACGTAAATTTCTTAACTATTTGTTTAATCACTTAATTCTGGATAGTGTGAAAGTAATGATGTGTTGCGCATTTCAAGTTTTAACGTTTTCCCCATATGACCTCCAGTAAAAATTTATGATTTAACTATCATTTTTTATGAGCTAGGTATATTTTCTACCTTGACTTATGCAACATGCATAAGTTAATCCCAAAGAGAGTTTAGTCAACAATAGACTTTCGATGAATATAGATTTGACTAATTATGCTCTATTTTTAATAAGTAAAAATAAGAATCTCTAAAATAAATAAGCATGTCACAAGTAATTATAATTTAATTGGTCCTAAAATTTACTATAGGTTTCATTTAAGTCAGTATTACTTGTTACAAATTGACTTAATTACTTATTACTATTTTTGATGTATTCTATTGTCTGTTACCTTGGTTTACCTGTTTTAGCGAAATTCAAAAATAAACATATAAGACTGGGGTCTTGGAGGAGATGGATTTTTGAGAAGGGGGGACACACTGATCAAGAATGTATATATATATATATATATATATATATATATATATATATATATATATATATATATATACACTCATACATACAAAAATAAATAATTAATACATACACACATGTATA
>JACMZG010001914.1:28267696-28337696 GCA_018340805.1 Microvelia longipes | reverse complement strand
CTCCCTCCCATAAAATATTCAAATACTAACACGTGTGTGAAAACATAAGTGAACTTTGCAGGAAATATACATGTTTATGTTTTCAGTGAAAACAGGATATTTCGTCGAATAAATGCATGCAAATGATTAACTATTGAATTATAAGTGGAAAGTAGTAAATTGTTTTTGATTGACGAAAGGTCCCGAGTTAATAATTTATAATTAATAATAAGTTTACTGGTTCACCAGAATGCACTTCTAATACATTGTATGGAAAAATAAAGGTCTGGGAAAAATTAACGGAATTCAGTGATTTTGGTTTCAAATTGTCCTGGATATGAAAATGTTCAGAAATTACCCATATGATGGTATGCTCCAATTTACCATTATCAAGTTACCATAAAAAACATCAGTTTTGGTGATCAGATCCATACATATCAGACAATTCCAACAATAATCATGGATATACTTGTCGTATTAAAACGAAACCTTATTTACTTATTTATTAGGTAATAATATACATACACTTGTATTAAATTTCAACTCAATTGGACCATTTCCCATTGTTTTACAAGTTTTTAAAAAACGTACTTAAGTCATTCAATAAAAATGTAACTAATGCTGATAATGATATAAAACTTGGCACACATGTTAGTCTTATACATAGTCACATGCGTGTCAAATCTAAATCTAATCGCAACATTTTTTGTGTTTTATAATTTTTCAAAATGTTGGCTAAGTCATTATTACGGGTTAATAACGTCACACAAAAAATACTTTTCGAATAGCACGACTTCAGCAGTAGGCTGATTTTTGTAAAAAATTTCAACTCTCTAGCATAAATACACTGGGCGCTACGATGATAACAGACACACACACACACACACACACTAAAAACACACTTTATTCAATTTATTGACGCAATTAATTTAGATTAACTATGATCGAAATAAAATTAATATAATACTATTTATGTTAATTTATATTATATTAATATAATATTATAATTTTAATAAGATAAAAAAAAATATCGAACACATGAAAAACACAAGCCATTAAATTTAAAAGAAAATTATTGTTTAGAAGATTCAAAATTTTACTGTAAGAAGAAAGAACAGCCGAAAAAAAACACTTCTCAAAAAGAACGAAGTAATGTACAAATTTATCTGCCTCCGTGGCCGTGATCGTAAAGGCGTTCGATTTCGGCACTGGAGGTCCGGGGTTCGCAGCCCGGGCTATGCTCTAAGATTTTATGAATAGTAATTGTATTAAAAAGATTTCGCCAACTTTAATTAATTCTTAGAGTGTAGTAGATGCAACCCACCTGAGGTGGTTCCCGCAGGGTGAATACCCTGATGGGCCGAAAGGCCCTAAAACGGGCATTTTATTTTTTTTTTAATGTGCAAATTTAATGTTTTCAAAAGCATGTAGTATTTATATGGGTCATGCAGATAATATACGGCCTTTTTGTAAGGTTACTACTAAAAGAAAAATTAAAAAAAAAACATGAACAAACACACATACAGACATACACATACACACATACAGACACATTCACACATACAGACACACATTCAGACATCTTTGCAAAAACTACTCAGGAGGCCTTAAAACGTCTGAAACGGATAATTCCGGTTTCATGCCGGTTCCGGATTGTTTTGCAAACACATGACTGTCCTTTATAGTTACGGTTTAAATGAGGAAAAATAAAAATCGGGTACGGGGTACCTCGAAACTTTTCCTCATCATATCAGATTCACTACGCTCTTTCTCTCTACTTTGTAGAGAGGATGAGATTTTGCTGAGTCATAATTGCAGCTTAATGACGTTATAAAAAATCCAAATAGCACCGATATACTGATTTTTGTACAAAGTTTCAACTCTCTAGCATAAATGCACTGGGAGCTACGATAATAACAGGCACACACAAACAGACAGACAGACAACTTTGAGAAAACTCAGTAGGTCTTAAAGAACCTGAAACAAATAATTCCGGTGACATCCCGGTTTCGAATTTTTTTCAAACACAATACTTTCCCATACACCTACGATATAAATGAGGAAAAGTAATAAGGTGGGGTTGAATAGTTGAGTAGTGTGTTTTGTTTCGTGGTCGGTGTGAAGTGGTAGGTCTTCCCATCGCCCTAGATGACCGCATACATTTAAGATTAAAGTTAATAAAATCTTTATTGTGTATTGTTTGGACAATTTAAATAAAAGTGACTTATTTTTTTTGTGTAAAATTATAAACCTCAGCTGTGCCTCGGTAGTCAAGAAGCGTGAACAACAGAATTAAAGTTTGTTATAATCCATTAATTTCTACAGGAAAACACTCCATTTAAAGTGTGTAAATAAAATTAAATCGAATCATAAGTCTACGATTAGAATTGTAGAGAAATATTTTTAAGTTGGTCACACTGAAAATTTTTTAACTATCATTATATAAAACTTTCATGTTAAGACTTGTTCATTCCAGCTAAAGTTTTCTTATATTGCGTATTTAATCTTTTATTATATTAATTAATTAATATAATTAGTTATGAATTATAAATGAATCATTAATTTAATAATTTCGTGAATTAAAAAGGTGAAGTAAACTCAAATATTAATTCAACCAGAAATTGAGTGGTGGATTTTAAAGTACGTATTTAATGATCAATTAAATTAACTGTTACTTACAATTAATTATTAATTAATAAAGCAGAAATTAATTATAGTAATTAAGTATTTAACTTAACTCAATAAATTTCTGTCAGAGTAAGCTACTCTTAAGTCAAATCTGTTAAGTTATGAGAACTTTTTTATTAGGAACAAAATTTTAGGTTATGATTTTCACGTTTAATTTTTTTCTCAACACTTTGTAAAATTTAAGTGGCGGTTTTATTTTCCTCATATTTTTACTTTCCTTATTTATACCGTAGTTATATTGCAAAAGTATTGTGTTGGCAAAAAATCCGAAACCGGAATGAAACTGGCATTATCCGTTTCAGGTATTTTAAAGGCCTCCTGAGTGGTTGTCTGTCTGTGTGTGTGAGTGTGAGTGTAAGCTACCTATTATCATGGTAGCTTCTAATATATTATGCTAGAGAATTGAAACTTTGTAGGAAAATCAATCAACAATGACTCCGCAAAAATTAAAAAAAATCATAAAACGTAGTAATATTATGCGAATCAATCACAATTTTTAGGCCTGGCTCTTGGACTTTGAAATTTGGCACGCATTTAGGCATGTATAAGACTAACATATGTACCAAGTTTCAACTCATTATCAGCATTAGTTCAATTTTTATGGAATGACTTATGTAAGTTTTTTAAAAAATTGTAAAAAATCAGTAAACGATTCTATTGAGTTGAAATTTAGTACAAGTGTATACATTTACTTAATAAATAAGTACACAGAGTTTTGTTTCAATGCGACAAGTATATTCATGGTTTTTGTTGGATCATAAAAGTTAAGTAGCATTGAACTTTGTCAGTGCTGTATGGGTGACCGCTGAGAATGAACGGATGCATTTACTATCTGAGGACGAGCAAAATGAGTCCGAAAACATGTTGCAGTTTAAATTTGGCGAATTGTATATTCTGAGGACGAGCGAAGCGAGCACGAAGATTGGAGGATGAGTGAAGCGAATCTGATGTGTTGAAGAAAAGTTCCGAGGTACCCTGTACCCGATATTTTAAATATGAAGATAGTTAGCATCAATATTTCTTTAACCTGAAGATCATTGTTATGTTAACAACAGCTATAGTGATTTATTTTTAGCCATAGTAATGATGTGAAGTGTTTAATAAATAATAATAAGTTTAGTAAGGTGCGATGCGCCTTGGCTGAGTAGTGGTTAATGGGCCCCAAAGAGACTTATACTTGGAGAGAGGACTTAGGTAAAATATCATAGTGTTAAGAGGTCTGGAACCATAGAGTATATACTAGAGCCTATCACAATACATTGAGAGGCCTGAAACATCTTTTTAGTGTTGTGTGTGTGTCACACATGAACAGTTATGGTACCAAGCTACCCATGGAATGACAAGAGCTGTTGTATCCTCCCTCTAAGTATAAGTCTCTTTGATAGGCCCCTTATTTTTCCCTTTGGCACTACTGTCACATTTCTAAGATTTATATCCTTTTTGTTACAGGTGCAACCGTTTGAACTTTAAACTGTGCGTGCGTCAAAGTATACTGGTCTGAGGCCTGAGTAAGAGTGGATGTTATCTGAGTATTTTCATCTCACTACCGATATGGTCGTCTTAAAAGATGTTGATCCTGAAATATCATGGATTTAAGATGAGATACTCCTGCTGACATAGCAACTTATGATTATTTAATTTATTATTATTATTTATTTTGCTTTATTATTATTTCCTTCCACCTGTTACTCAGGTCAATATATTGTCCGTCGGGATCAAGATGATCGGGTCGGTAGACAATGAATTGGGAGCTAACAAGTGCATCGGCAACTTAACAGAATGAAGATGGTAAAAATTTAATGAATATATAATTTTATCCAGGGGTGGACTGGCCAATTGGGGCGAGGGCGGCAGCCCTCCTTAGGCCCCTCAGCCAAAAATAAACTTAAAGAAAAAACAACGAAATTTAAGACTGATTATTTAATATTATGATTTGATCAAAGGGGCCAAATACTCTAAGGTAGGGCCTAAGGAGCTCCTAGAAACAAATGTTTTTAAAGTTCAAGTAACAAGTTTTCAATTTGTTACTTAAATTTAGCTCCTTTAAGGCCCCATTATTTATACTTGAACCTTTAAAGATCCCAATCAGAAGACTAGAACCATAATGGCCCCATAAAATACTTGATCAGGGCCCTAGAGTAGTACAAATAGGGCCCTAAAGATTAAACATAAAATAGTTTACTTAAAAATGTCATTAAAAGTAATAAACTTAAGTATTACTCAAAATTTATATTACTTATTTTTTATTTACTTAAGTTTATTTTAATTTATTTAAATAAAATAATGTCATTTGATTTATTTTGATTAAATATGGAATTATAATTAAATAAATTAAATAAAGCTTGCTTAATCAGCTTAATCATTAATACTACTCTAGTTAAAAGTAAATCCCCGTGAAAAGCTAAAAAAGTAGACCCCCTCCCCTAGTGGGCCCCGTTAAGATCAGGTTTGGGCTCTTTTAGGCCAAACCCTCCTTAGGCCTTTTTTGCTCAGTCCGTCGCTGATTTTATCAGTAGTATAACATAAAAGTTTGGATGGTAATTATAGTAATAGAATGGAGAGTTAAGTCAGGTAATGCCCCACCGTTTGGTTCTTTTATTCCTCCTCGACTGGGTTCATCATCCCTGATCTTCTTATTCTCTAGTGCTTTAAACCTATTTTGGTGTACTTTCTTATCATTTTAACTATAGACACTTGAACACTCTTAAGTGTGGTGATGACACTTATCTACTTAAGAAGGTTTTGGATACTTAACACACTTTTATAGTCACTTAACCACTCTTTAATGTGGTTATAGACACTTAGCAACACTTGAGTGAGGTTATAGTCACGTAATCACACTTAAGTGTGATAAAGTTTGTGTGTGATATAAGTGTGTCTTTAAACACACCTGTATGTGTTTAAAGACAATTAACTACACTTAAGTGTATGATAAAAATTAAAGTGTACTATAAAATTGTAGTTTGTAGTTAATAAGATCCTCTGACAATGCAGGATCAACAGGCAGTGCCTGATTCTTGAAAAGGAGCAATAGCACTAGTTTAAATTAGTGCTATTGACAGCGCAAGAGCGTTGACAGCTTGCCATCTTTGGTCCCTTTCCTTGGAATCATCCTATTAATCTCCTTCTAGTCGCATAACCGTCACAACATGTGTTACTGAAGGAAGAGAAACAGTTCAGGAACAGTTCATTCAGCCTTACCTTAACAGTTTTTCAATTTCAAACCAAAAATGACGTTGATATTAATTAGAGGCTATAAAAGGAAGCTCCCTAAAGAATTTAACTATCCTTCGACCAACATTACTAATAAAATTCGTAATAAATCACGTCATATAAAATAAGCGTGTTTAATAAATAACTGTCTAGGAATTTTTGAAATTAATAACACTTGTCTAATACAATTATTTACTTAACTAATTATTTCATTGATTGCCGGTACGATTTACTCTAATGAGATCATAATCATTCCATGAAAGTAATAATCCAAATAAAGAAATTATTACAAAGAAAAATTGTAATATATGAATGTAATTATATAAATATTATACCGGTAAACAAATTTATGAATAAATCAATGACAATTTTTTTGTAAAATAAACTGTTTTGTAAGTCATTTTTTGATGACTAATAATTCATACCTCCTTGTCATGGTTTACTATCGTGGTACCAAAAACACCTTGCGTGGTAAAATACATCCTGCCATGTTATTGGCTTTGTAACTTAAAAGTTGTGAAATAAACTTTTTTCCCGCCAATTTGGTGCTTCCTGATCACATGTCATTTAAATTCAGAAGTAATTGTCAGCTTCTTTTTCTTGGCGGCGTGCCAAGGTAATCTTCTTTCAGTTCTTTTTGACACTTTAAGAGTGCTATTGCACTGTTTAGGAGTTTTCGTGGATATTTACCTTGACAGATTTTGGTACTGTGTAATTTAGTTCTATTGCTGCAGTTTTTCCTCTATAGTTTTTCACGAGCAAAGAAATAAAATAAATGTAGAGTATATATTAAACAAGTCACGGATAATACCCGTGCTACCATAACCTCTCATTAGGTAAAATAACCTAATTTTAATTCACTCTGTCGCCAAGGAGATGAAGCTGATAATTATCTTTAAATTTAAATGACAAATTAGGAACCACCAACATAACTTAGTGGGATAGAAAACTTGATTTCACAGCTTTATTGGACTAATAACTTGGCGAAGTGAATTTTACCTTCAAAGTGGTTTTTGGTAAGATTTTATGACTTTTTGTACGGCTCCTGATAAACGTTGGCGATGAATAAAATCCAACTTACTAAATGCTGAAAAGCTATAATAACGGAGTAAAGGTTTGGTAATAATTGGTTATTTCCATGAGAGCCACGCGATGTCTCTTAATACAAATAAATAAATACAAATGCTCTAAAACAAAATACATATTATGAAAACTTTAAAAACATAAGTAAACATGATTGTTCTATTCAGCGTTGTATCTACAAAAGTCAGCCTCATTTATGCAAAAGAGCACGTATGTGCCAGCAAAGTCGTAAAGGTCATTTATACCTAATAGGCTATTTTATACTTTACTACCCGTACTTAACTATATAAATCAATGCTACAAATCTTTGCTTTCTATCAAAATTACTTCTTGTCTGAATTTTGAGACACCCTATATTTCTTGAGTGTATTTGAGCAACAATTTTTCGTGAATTAAATTCACTCCTGTCCCCTCCATTTTTTCATTACCCCTCTAAAAAGTTAATTAAATACTGCCACTGATTTTGACTAAACGGAAATATTTAATTTACCCCATCCTCTTTTTCTAAAATAACAGTATATATAACTTCCAAAACATCTCAGAAAATTTTTCATTAATTATTTAAGCAATTTATTTCAAAAAGTACAAAAGATTTGATTTAGTACAAATAATTTCACTTTTTCTTCAAATTTTACTCTTCAATTTAAAACAGTAAAGGTAAAGAATTTTAAGTCATCCAGCTCTATTTTAAGAAACATTATTGATTCTTGTTTCTTTTTCTTCCTCAGTTTTAAGAGACCTGTTTTCCTCCTTTCCCTTATTTTATTTCTTTTTATTTATTTTTATTTTTCTTTCATCTTTTTTTTCATTCCTCTAATTATTATCATTCAAGTTTTTTTCTTATTTGATTTTCATCTTTTTTATACCCTCCTATTTTCTTTTATAAAAAATTAATGAATTAAAAGAAATTACAAAGCTTACAAAACTTTTTTTATTTAATGTACCTACATACCTTAAGGTGGTAAAAAAGTAAGCAAATAAAAGCTTAAATAAAGATGAAAGTACAAAAGTAGAATAAAAAATTTCTTTGATTCATCAGTTAAACTTACTTAAATCAGATTCTTTTTTTATTTTCTTCAATACTTTTGAAAAAGTGTACATACTTAAAAAAAATATTACAAATAAAAAGTAAAATTATTTTTAAAACTGCTTAAGAAACTTTTTCCAAGAAATTCTCCCTTTTATAGTATGAATGTAAGTATAATTGTAAAATTATATAATAAGCTCCCTGCAGTATGAAAATATGCTGACTAATTACTTCAGTCAAAGGATAGTATTATGTAAAGAATTATGTGAGAAGTTCTCAAGTTCTTCAAGCAGGCTTTTCTTTGTGAAGTTTAATATTAAAAAACCGTGTAAAAGAAACCTATTTTTGATTTTGTTTACTAAATGTATACTTCTTGCTATATTTCCTTCATATTCCCCCCTTGCTAGTAAAATGGGGGAGAGTAAAATAGTTATCTCTATTTTGTGGGCAAAAGTAAAAAAAAAAATCGTCTCAATGTGGCTATTACATTGCTCATTAACAAGTCACGGCATGATTTAAAGATAAAATGTTCATAAGGGGCTTAAAACTATAGCTTTATACCCTCCCTCATCAGGTATCACTTACGTACTAAAATCCTAATCCGGTATTACTTACTTATTAAAATCCTCATCCAGTATCACTTACGTACGAAAATCCTCATCCTGTATCACTTACTTACTAAAATCCTCATCCTGTATCACTTACTTACTAAAATCCTCATCCGGTATCACTTACTTACTAAAACCCTCATCCGGTATCACTTACTTACTAAAATCCTCATCCGGTATCACTTACTTACTAAAACCCTCATCCGGTATCACTTACTTACCTCATCCGGTATCACTTACTTACTAAAATCCTCATCCGGTATCACTTACTTACTAAAACCCTCATCCGGTATCACTTACTTACTAACCTCATATCACTTACGTACGAAATCCTCATCCGGTAGGTGAAATCCTCATCCGGTATCATTTACTTACTGAAATCCTCATCCGGTATCACTTACTTACTAAAATTTACTCCAACCAAGATGATTAACATAATTCATTAATGTGTATTACCTAATTTTATTAATTCTATATCTTTTACAGAATTGTCTTAATTTATTGAAGAAAGAATTAAATAATAATAATAATAATTAAATCAAAAAAGTTAATCAGAATTCACTGAAAGTGGTGATAGGGAAGATAGGTATCGCTTTTGCTCGGCCTACGGCTTAAGAAATATATAGATTGTCGTCACACCCACACACACAAATATATATATATATATATATATATATATATATATATATATATATATATATATATATATATTATATATATATATATATATATATATATTAAGCGATACCTTACTTCCCTACCACTACATTTCTGATGCAAACAACCAAACAACCTATATTTCTTCTTCAAGTTTTCGCGTCACAGCCATCTCTATGTACTATTCATCTCATGTTAAAAAAATGAACATTTAAGGAAGGAAAACAATGTATTCGTAGTACTTATCTGTCCATAAATTCCTTTGAAAAACAATGATTTATACTTCAAGGGGACTTCTTCCAAATACATGTGAAATAAAAGATAAGTAAATGTAAACAGAAAGGACAAAAGTAAACATTCATTTATAGAGGAAAAGTTAATAAAGTAAAGGACACTAGACGCTGAATTCCCCTAAAAAATATAAATTTACTCAAACTAGGAACTTTAAATGCAGTTTTTTATCGAATTTCCTTTGTAAACATTTTTTAATAAGTTTGGTCAAAAAAGGGGAAGTATTTTCATGAAAAATATTTTTATTTATTTAAATGAGGAACATGAACTTTCACATACAAAAAAAAGAAACCCGAAATGCATGAATCGCGGCGCCGGCAATTGATTTATAAACAAATTCAGCAAGCTTTATAAAATTTCTAGTATTTTTATTAACAAAATAACGCTTCTTATTTAGTTTGCGTTTATTTATAATCAATTCATTTATTTGTTGGTCTGATAAGATACATAAAATTATTTAAATTTATTTTGAAAACAGCGACTACAGTGATGTTTGATTTTTGAACACCATTGATTTTTTTTCGCTGTAGTTTGTTTTATTCAATTAAATATGTTGTTTTTTTGTTCTTTGCGATTATTTGTAATTATTGGTATATTTTTTTCCGTGAAACATTAATAGTTTGTTATTAATAATGGTTTAAATGATGGTTGTGAAGTCCAGTAATACCAAAAGTTTAGAGGAACGGAAAGAGTGATTTATGACTCGAGCAGGTTGACAGACATCGTACGATACAGACCAGGTATAAAAATAGTAACCCTTTTCTTTCTTCTTTTCGAACATGAATCGTCCTTTTGAACTTTATTAACAAAACTGTTAACAATAAACAAATCTGGACTATTGGACTTATATAGGACAGAATAAACGCGAGTTATTATTTTCAGAACTGTGGTTTATTGTTTGTTTACCACGTTAATGCGTATCTGATTTAGTTGGTGCGTAATTTAACAAATTTCTATGTTATACATATGGGGTAAAAGTATGCTGGACTTCCGATGAACTTTAAGTCAAGTCAATTTGTTTAATTTAACCCTCTCATGAGGTTTAACAGGAGTTTATACCCTGTTGTAAAACGGAGATGAAGATAATATTTATACCCCATTCCTAAATCATATTCTGACCCCCATTTCATCAATCAATCCACCACAACGATGAACAGGTCAAACCCTGTGTATGTACGATGCATCAAATCTCTTATGTTGTCATTATAATAGTACAAGTCTCAAATCAAGGTTAAGTTTACTAGACTCAGCTGAGTCACGTTGCTCTATTTTAAGCCCAATTCAAAGTCTAAGACCTATGCTCATCTCCACACTTGTTCTCATGATTACTTAATGCTTAAACCTACCTTTTGTAGATTTGAAATAGGTACTTAAGTAAGCATAAATCAGTATGTGAAATTTTCATTTAATACTTTTTATTTATTTCATTTATACTGTTCTTGAGGTGACATTTTCTATAAAAATTTGGCTTAAATCTTAAATATATTAAATAATTAATTAATGTTTCCATTTCAATTGTGTTTCAGAAATTGTGGCATGGTGATATTATTCAATCTAAATTAACGTTGTTGGCTCATTTTCTTAATTTTCAATTTATTAAATTATTATTTTAAATATTATCAATTAAAGCTACTTAATAATATCATAGTTTGATTTGTTTTGATTTAATTCAATTTAAAATTTTGTATATCAAATAATCATTAATATTCCAGCAATTTATCATTTGTCTCACTATTAAATTTATAGACTTAAAAAATTTAAAAAAATAAAATGATATTGTAGCAGTAATAGTTTTTATTTATTGAAACAATGTTTTAAGCAGTGATTAAAATTTTGATTTAGAGTTTTAATAATCTATTTATTAAATATAGTTTTTTATTTAAATCCATATTTATTATTTAAGAAATTCTTAATTTAAATATAATATTTTATTGCAATTTTTTAATTTTATTCATTTATTGCAAAGGTTTAAACTAGTAGAGTCATGGTTTAATTATTAACAGTGTTTAATTGTTCAAAAATTGAAAAATTTGCTGTTCTACCACCAAAAATTAGCAACCACCAAGTTATCACAATTCTACTGAATTAAGGTAATCATTTTTTTTTAAAAAAACACTTGAGAAAGAAATTGCCAAACCTTGAAACTTAAACTTGGGGAAAGGAGAGTGGGTAAAGGGGAAGTTCCCTGCTTAATTTTAATTTTTTAAATTAATGTATAGTTGTTTTACAGCAATATAATAAAATTAGTAATAAAATATGATACCCTAAAAACTTTAATTGGCTTTAATCTGAATTCAAACAGATACAATTACAACTTAATTTGAAGATATAACAACGCACCAAACTACTATCCAAGCTAACTTGGATTCTTATAAATACAATTATTTATAAGAATCCAAGTTAGCTTAGAAGGAGTCTATTATTCTTATAAATAATTGTATTTATAAGAATCCAAGTTAGCTTAGAAAGAGTCTATTATTCTTATAAATAATTGTATTTATAAGAATCCAAGTTAGCTTTGAAGGAGTCTGGTTTGAAGTTTGGTGCGAAATTTTTATATCTTCAAATTCCTAACGTAAAAATTATAGATTAAGGCCGTCAAGTTAGGATTAGAGGTAAAATTTACTTAAATTAACTTTTCAAAGACATATGTAAAACAAGTTAAAATTTTAAATTATTATACATACTTGATGATAAAACATATAAAGAAAGGGGTTGGCCTCTTGGCAGAGTTGGCGCTAGAGGCCATTTTGCGGCCTCTTTGCCACCTGTGGCCATTTTGTGGTGCCCACTCCTCTTTAAGGCCACTTCGCGAAAAACGTATATAATTTTCTAAAACAGTAGGGTTTGGGACATGGTTGATTTTTTTGGCCATGAATTATTCAGATTTAAATTCATCGTGTCCCATAGAAATAGAAAGTTCATAATCTTGTTCACAGATAATATATATAAAAATTGACAATATATATGCTTGAAAGGCTAAGTGGAATCGATTTCTCCTTCCTTCTCCACTACCGTACAGCTGCAGCGTTATTTTCTGATCATGTTTGTTTAAATTAGTTTTTACAATGGTTATTAAGTTATTTCAAAATAGGTATTTTCAGAAAACTGAGACTTTTCCCATCTGCATGTATACCTAATTATTTTCCATAATCCTATAACTCAAAATATAACGATAAACCCTAAGCATGCTTATAAAAGAAATCTTATCTTCAATTTTCATTCAATATAATCAATCTAGTATTAAGTTTATTTTATAGCTTATATTATCTTTTGTAAATAACATATCCATCATAAACGGATAATATGATTGATATCTTGTTTAAATTAAAATTTACTTTTTATGTTTAAATTGAAAAAATGATTAAATCCTGTATTCACGTATCCCTTAAGAATTGATTTATAAAAAAACATTTTCTTATGTAAAGAGAAAAAGTTTATTTTTTCTTTAAAGAGGCATAAGGATTATTGTCTTGTGTAATATGAATAAGGAAAGTCTTTATATGAGATTTTGTTATTATGTATTAAGTTTCACTTCATTTTTAGATACTTATTTAATATTGGTTAGGCCAATTTCAGAAGGGAGCTGCCATGCCCGGAGGCCGTGGATAAGGGATATTGCTATTTGATTTTATAATGCCACCCCTTCAATTCCTCTTCATTTCTTCATCTCCTATTTCCAATTTTCTTGAAGGTCTTTAGACATTTTTTCAGCCTCTCTTTTTTCAAGAATATTTTTGACGATAAATTAGACCTGGCATGTATGGTACAAAACCTTCTTTATTTGGCTGAATTTATAATTAGTAATTCTTATTTCCTATTAGAAAGGGGTCTTTTAGTCCTTAAAAAACAGAATATTTATTTTTTCACCGAATGTCAGTGTTTCAGCATTAAAAAACACAAAACAAATCGGTTATGGGGTTCCAACTTTTACTCACCACATCGGACCACTTCGAATGAGGATTTGCTACGCTCATCCTAACTACTTCGGACTCGCTTCGCTAGACCTCAAAAAATACAAATCGGAAAATACGTCTTCGACCCCAACACGTCTCGAAGTGTTCGTGTTTGACTACGTGTTCGACTGCAACACGTCTTCGAACTCGCTTTGCTTGTCCTTAGACAGTAAGCACATTCGTTTTGTTCCCAGTGGTCACACATCCAGGTACTGACCTCACTCTATAATACTTAACATTTAAGATCCAACAAAAACCGTAGAGATATACTTGCCATTTTGTAACGAGACCTGGTATATTTATTTATTACATAAAGGGAAATATTTCTATCAAATTTCAACTCAATTAAATTATTTTTCGATTTGTTTACAGTTTTTTTTATATATTTTTTTATTTAAAGGGATCTCTATTGATTTTTGTCCAGTCATGTTTGTTTTAAATTAATTGTTTGACATTTTGTGTCTGTAATATGTTGCTTGCCCTTTCCATCAATTTAAGCTTAATCGTTCCAGGATTAAACTACCTGAATAATCAACAGATTTACGTCTGTTTTTCAGAGTTTGCACTCTCAATGTCATGTTATTAGGTATTTCAAAATACGACGCGATTGTGACAATAATAATGATTTAATAAGTACAAATAATGACATTTTAAAATAACAATAAACTGGTTTTACCAGACAGACAGACAACAATAAAAAAAAATTAAATAAGCAAAAATAAGTAAATAAAACTAATAATAACTTTTAAAGTGGCCACTCAAACTTGTTTACTCGTTTTATTTGGGTTAACAACTGGCAATTTATTTAAGTAGTTATAAAAGTATTTATTAGATTATAAAATTAGCGATATTTACTCCGACATGTTGGAGGTTTACCATAACGTTATAGAGGCCGACCAAGAAGTTATGTTCAGTTAAAATAGGGAGTAATTTTTTTATAACATTACAAAAAACGAATGACCTCATATATGGTAACGAATCTTGGAGATATTTTCGGATATACCACCTATTTCTTGTTTGATTTGACCTTGAATCATGATGATTGGTAGTTTTATTTTGTTTATACCTGATTTTGTTTATCTATTGTGTTTGTAACCTCACCCATTTCTATTTAACTCGAAAGTTCTATTTTATTCTCCTAACTATAAGGCAATAAGTATAACTTTAATAATGATATCTAGATTTGGAAGACACTGGAATTTCTATTTGAGCATCTGTTGAAAAATTTAAATCTCTACGAGAAATAGGGACGAGAAATTTGAAAAGGTTCTGCAAATTTTCACGACAAACTGGCTTTTAAATAGGTTCTGCAAATCTCTTCAAAGACTAGGGACGTGACATTTAAAAGCTTCTGCAAATCTCTATAGGGATGTGGCATTTAAAAAGGTCCTGCAAATCTTCACGACAAACTGGCTTTTAAATAGGTTCTGCAAATCTCTTCAAAGACTAGGGACGTGACATTTAAAAGCTTCTGCAAATCTCTATAGGGATGTGGCATTTAAAAAGGTCTGCAAATCTTCACGACGAATAGGATGTGACGTTTAAATAGGTTCTGCAAATCTCTTCAAAGACTAGGGACGTGACATTTAAAAGCTTCTGCAAATCTCTATAGGGATGTGGCATTTAAAAAGGTCCTGCAAATCTTCACGACAAACTGGCTTTTAAATAGGTTCTGCAAATCTCTTCAAAGACTAGGGACGTGACATTTAAAAGCTTCTGCAAATCTCTATAGGGATGTGGCATTTTAAAAAGGTCCTGCAAATCTTCACGACGAATAGGGATGTGACGTTTAAATAGGTTCTGCAAATCTCTTCAAAGACTAGGGACGTGACATTTAAAAGCTTCTGCAAATCTCTATAGGGATGTGGCATTTAAAAAGGTCCTGCAAATCTTCACGACAAACTGGCTTTTAAATAGGTTCTGCAAATCTCTTCAAAGACTAGGGACGTGACATTTAAAAGCTTCTGCAAATCTCTATAGGGATGTGGCATTTAAAAAGGTCCTGCAAATCTTCACGACGAATAGGGATGTGACGTTTAAATAGGTTCTGCAAATCTCTTCAAAGACTAGGGACGTGACATTTAAAAGCTTCTGCAAATCTCTATAGGGATGTGGCATTAAAAAGGTCCTGCAAATCTTCACGACGAATAGGGATGTGACGTTTAAATAGGTTCTGCAAATCTCTACGACAAATTGGGACGTGGCTGTTAAAAAGTTCTGCAAATCTCTACAATGACTTGGGATATGGCATTTAAAAATGTTCTACGAATCTCCAAAACAAATAGGGATGTGGCATTTTAAAGGTTCCGCAAATCTCTACAAAGACTAGGGATGTGGCATTTAAAAAGGTTCTAGCAGTATTACCTTACCTTAAGTAGACATTTAGATTGTACTTAAAAAGAATATCAAACATTAAGCACTTTTATAAAAGTTCGATTGAATGTGTACATCCAAAGTAAAAGTTATAAGCTTCTGCATCAGTTATTTTCGTAAACGTGCATTTTAAAGGAGTTATCGATTATTTCTAACGTTTATAATTTAATGAATGGGAGGATTAGCCTAGGGAAAGGACCTAGGACAAGTAATGCATTGTTGTCAAAATCCCCTTGAGGGAGTAAACAGAATCATTAGTCCCTTCTAAAAGATCCTGTCTGACTCATATGGTGTGCTTTTCACTGGGAGCATTATTCCTTGTGCGTATGCATCCGACCAACGCAAGCATTTTATGCTCTGCTTACTTCATGTTCTCCCTTCAATATATATATTTCAATATTTAGGCTTTATTATCGAAATAATTTAAAACAACCCAATAAGTGTTTGGATTGTATACTCTATAATAATTATTTTCTTCGATATTTGTTTGTATTCGTACGTTGGAACCGTATACTTTGACTGTGCGATACAAAAGCGGAAATATGATGTAGCGGATAGAACTTATTATGATATGGCGTGAGTCAGCGCTTGCTAAACGCTATTTATAAGCTTAGCCTTATTCAATTAGACATGAGGATGTTGAAGGGCGAATGCTAACCGGAAAAGTGAATGTAACTTAATAAGTAACGGAACTAAGCATCAGATTATAACTTATTTAAGTACAGGGAGGATTTTTTTAAAAAAAGCGCGGATCTCCTCAAGCCAGGCGAATTTATTTATAAATGCATGTATCTTTAAAATCCATTTCTTGCCTAAGTTTTTGGTTTATATCTTACAACATGTGCAGTTGCAGTACTACTTTTTACCTAATTTTCTATGATTTTGTTAAAGAAAATGCCTATATTTTATAGGCATATAGGCCTAACAACCTGGTCTATATCTTATAGGCTAAACAAAACATTGCTCATGCTACCATTAGTTAGCATTATAATGCTTATAGTATAATTAGTATTAATATAATGCTATAATATTGTATTATAGTATTATTATCATATTTTGGTAATAGTGGGCAAAAATTAAGGGTGAATTTAAAATCTTATGATTCTATTCACTAGAGGTTGAACTATTTTCCGAAGTCTAGGACAACAGTTACTCCATATGTTTTATGACTTAATGTTGGTTCATACGAAATGTTCCACCCGGTATTTCAATACACAGTTGTGTTAAATTATTAATATCTTTCAATTTGCTGATTAGTATAATTAACTAAACGTTTATTATCTCTATAACGTCATCAATGACCTTTTATTGAAAGTTTATTTCTATTTAATATAAACAATTTTATTGATTACACTTACTTTTGCTACTTAATTGCATCGATAAAAACTTGTTTAGAAATGTTTATATTTTTATTTTGTTATATTTTATTATCTGTTTTTATTATAAGAATGTTAATGTTTACATACATTCCCTATACTCACACACGTATATATATATAGTATAATATAATATATATATATATATATATATAATATATATATATATATATATATATATAGAGAGAGAGAGAGAGAGAGAGAGAGAGACTTGATAAAGAGTATACCCAAAATTGTGGTATGTTTGTGATACTTTATATATATATATATATATATATATATATATATATATATATATATATTATATATATATATTTTTATCCGCTCCCCTTTTTTTACTCCCGACGTGCGAACATACTCATAAGGATAATTCTTTAATAAATGTCCCTAAAAATAAAGTTTAAATAAAAACATATTTTAGCTTTTTCGTGAATTTCTACGCATTAAAGTCTTACGTACTTATTTTCCTTCCTAGAAGGTATAGCTTAAATATTATTAGATAGAGTCGTGATGGAAATAATGTATATTAAGTTATAGTCTTATAAGTTTGGACATGACTTGAAACATAGGACTTAAGGATTTGTAATAAGCAGGCTTTCATACAGAAAAAAATACAAAAACTATTCGTCGTTAGTTCACTACCTGGCTTGCTTGTTTGAAAATGATCTTATATTACATGAAAATGTTTGTAACATTAAAAACCTTTTACCTTAAAAAAATCCATTTTATTAATTGTCACCAAAAGTTATGTTTATTTCAAATTGATTTTTACAAAAATACAGTAATTCTTTATACATAACATTTATTTTTAGTGACTTTTATTAAAAAAAATGTTTTATAACAAAAAACATTACAACAACATGCCATTAGCACCATCATTAACATTTTTTGACTATGTTTGCCCGAGTACCACTCTCTCGAAATTGTTTTTAAAAGTATACTTTTGGGTACAATATTCTCATTTTAGAGTATTGAATGAGATACAAGTTTATGGTAGAGAACATTTAAAGAACATTTAAATGAAATATTTTGTTAATTTAGGCTATTTAGGCCTTGTCCAGTCCTGGGTGATTTTTGCGTTAGTATCGCCTACAGAAAGAAATCATTATTCCAAGTTATAAAAGGCAATCTCTCCACCCTTAACGTTAACATGCAAATAAAATGAAAAATTAGATTATCCTCTTTAATACTTTTTTACCTTTAATGGTTTCGACGTTGGTTTAAATCTCACACAATGTGCGCTCAACCTATGTAAACCCTTTCGACGAATAAAATCTTATTAGGATTGTGATCCCAAGGATATAAAGGGAGGTATTACTTTTTACAAGAAATCAATTTTAATTAAACTACTGAATAAACTGAAAAAGGGTTGAAATCATTTAAAGCAAGTTAAGCTTTTAAGTTTTCCTGGTGACGAGCAAAGGGTGTCGTCAAGGGGTTCATGTCCCTTGACTCTGGAGTCTTCTCCCCTTTTATCCTTTTTTTCCAACTTGGAAATTGATTGAAGTTGTTTCTGGTTTTAAGGAAGATGGACTTCAGTCCTGACTTATTATTTGAATTTGAAATCTGAAAATGAAAAATGCCAAACATAAATCGTTAAGTTAAGAATAATTTCCATAGTAGTTGCATACAAAATATATATTTAAGAAGATACGAATCCTTACATCAGAGCAAAAATTAATCACAAGGTCTTATCACGTAAAATATTATTTACCATATTTGAAGCCTAGCTAAAGTTAGCTATGTAGAATAACTTTATAGAACATAGTTTGGAAAGAAATCTGAGAGTTTCGATTTTTTTGGCAGAAAAGAAACTAAAAAAATGAATTATTATATATATATATATATATATATATATATATATATATATATATATATATATATATATTATATATATATATATATTATGATATATCACGAAATAAATTAAGATATTTATATTAAAATATTTGTTATGATATATATTACGATGTATATTATGATAAACATTACGATATATATGTTGATATATATTGACGTATATGTAATGATATATATTACGATGATACATTTGGTAATGTATAAGTCTTATAACCCCCCTCTTGATACTCAATTTCATTTTCGTTTGACTGCTGAATATTTATTTAAAAATTAGATTTTTAGAGTTATTCTTTGTAGTTTCAAATTTTGTTTGTAATCAACAGCTTTGCATATTTATTCTTTTCTTAAATGTTATTCTTTTAAAGTGAAAATAGAACATTAAACAAAAGCTGTAAGAAAAAAAAACCCTTAATAGTGAACCCCAAAATTAGATTCTTTCAAAAAGCCATTTCTAATCTGGCAACGTCCTTTTAATTCTTATAAATGTTTAGAAAAAAAAGTCGTTGAATAAAAAAAAACTATTGACTCCGAAGCAACTCTGTTTTTAGACGAAAATTAAAAAAGAAATGAAAAAACCCTACACGATGTAGTAAAAACAGTGTTAGTCTATGAAAATCAAAGCCAAAAAGAATTATAGTTCTCCATTCTTTTTCAACATGAGCTAAACAATCGTAAAAAAGAAATAAATATCTCTTAGCATAAGTTCTCCCATATATCTATGTATATAAGTATTTGGTTCATACTGATAACATAATTCAAAATAAGCCCTTGATTTTATGGTTTTTATTTCCCGTAATAACTACATTTATGTACTTTCATTTTATTTATACGTTAATATATTTTAATGACCAGAGGAAAAAAAGATGACTAAAAATAATGGAGAATAGAAAAATGATAAACGTTTAAAAATAGTTCACAAATTAGGTGGGACGTGTAAGAATTTAAAATGGTATATAAATGACAGGTGATGGTTATCATTTATATAAAGAGGAAATATAAATGAATCGAGTCAAAGGGAATTGGCTTTTTTGTGTTTTTTAATCAAAATTAATTTACTAAATTAATATACTCTATAGTTTGAAGTAATGAATGGTAGGCCTTGTTATATTTGTGTGTAAAATATGAACACTTTATTTCCAATGTTTTCTTAGATTTATTTGTGAGCAAGCTGCGTACCAAAATTTTCCAGTTTATTTTTGTGTTTTACTTTTTTAACACTTAATATGGACAGATGAATTTATATTTTTAGCTCTTATTATTGATTGTATTCATGTTTTTTTTAATATTTTGTAGTTTTGAGGTATTTTAGCTTTTTAGTAAACTTTTGAAGAAAAAAATGAGCTAATGAGGTTAGGGTCATTGAAAGGAGAGGGGAAAACCATTTTGGGAAAGCCACGAAACAACAACCATATGGCCGCGAAGTGGCCTCAGGAAGGTGTGGGACCGCTTCTCGGAAGTGGGCACGTTGTTCAGTGGTTGTTCGTCGTATTAGTAGATTTGTAAGGGTGTCGACGACGTGTAGCGGCTGATGCACAAAGCACCGAGGCCGCGGAACGGCCAAAAGACCGAGATTTAAATGATTTATTATATTTTTTGATGTTATGGATATTTTATGATGTTTTGAGATAAGTTTTAATCAAGGGGGTTTAAAATTGTTTGAGAAGGTCTGTATAGTTTATGATACTTTAAATTTCATTGTATTGTCTCCAAAAAAACTTTGATCACATCAGTTGCTGGCACAAGTCTTAAGGTGTGCACTCTGTAATTGTTTTCAAGACATTGTTCATAGTCGATCTAAATACTTTCCATAGTTACTCTTTCTAGTGTCTTTAAGCAGTTCCTGCACTATCTTAACTTTTTACTTTTAACTCTTCTCTTTTTAACTGGATGCTGAGACTTGTTTCTGCACAATGAATAACTTACAATTATTTATGCTACCGGGGGAAAAAGAAATCTTAACTAAGGGAGGAAACTTTATTAGCTCTATAGGCCAACTACAGGCCGAGGATGATTAACTAATTAGCTTCCGAGGCTGGCCGAGGGATATTACTATCATTTTGGGTTTAAACTCTGCCGAGGGCTAAAATTTTCTATCCTTGTAGTATATTAAAATCAATCTACTACTTGTCAACTAATACCAATAGATATTAGCAACCTTCCCCTCCCCCTACCTCTATACATACGCTTAGTTTGTTTAGATTTGAGAAAGCGGTCGAGAGTTATCCCTCAGCGCACACACACACACACAAATATATATATATATATATATATATATATATATATATATATATATATATATATATATATATAATATGTATATAATGTGTGTTGTGCTGAGGGATAACTCTCGAATAAATTATATTATTTTATAAACTTATATAAATATTATATAAATTTTGAAATAATAAAGCCTATTTGAATATATTTATGGATGCCAATTTAAATCAATCCCCCTCACATCCGAATAACCTCATAAGCGTCCTTTTCTTATGAAAATTCGTTTAAAAATATGTATGTACTCCAGTATATAAGTCTTCTATAGCACTGTACAGAAGACTCTTCGACCTATTGAATCCTAAAATATTAATTTATCTTTTTATTGTAGAGATCAATCTAAAATCTCTCGCTTTAAGAGAGAGGGTAGGAAAATTAAGTTCAAAACTCAGCAGCATATTTATATTTTCTTTTGCACTTAGCCAAATAGTTATTGCTGCTTTTAAAATAGTGTTATTCCATTTTTTTGTTATAACTTCTATTTTAAAGTGTAGTCTTGATCATTAGTGAATCGGACATTTTATGATGTTTTTGGAAAATTACTGGAAGTTATAGAGCCAAGTTTAGAGGTTTCTAGCTTGCCAAATATGTAATTAGCCTCATCCTCCCCTAAATAAACTTTGAAAAGTAAAGGTTATTGTATACAATAGACCCCTAAAACTTATAATGGCTTATGCCCCTTTAAACTTTTGGATAGGGCGAACTAAACTAAACAGGGTAGCTCTAACTTGTCTTTTCCAATCGTGCCCTATTGATCCGCGATTAAAATTTTAAACTTGCTTTAAGACTGAACTTATATTGAAGTTGGAGAATTAGTTATCGTTGATACTTGGTAATCAGCTTCTTATGTTAGTAAACGAAATAGTAGTTTCGTAGTAAACGAAAATTATATAATTATATTTAATCAGCACAAAATAAGGAACATAATTTTTACGCTCATTTTAAAAAAATCCAGCCCCCTTACAAGCCCACAGTTGTACTTCATCTAGCCATTCGTTTTTCCCCTTCTTGCTTATTGTTTTGATTTCAGAATTACGATCATAAAGTAAGTTTTTACATTTTACAGTTTTAAGTTTTTGATCAAGCTTAAAAATAGAAATAGAAATTCTTTAGTCTCTCAATCTGTAGAACTTTAAGGAAATGTATAAAAATGTTGCTGATAATAGCATGACCAAGAGCACTCAATAACTTTGAATGAGGATGAGTATAGGTAAATGAGTATCAAACTATAGGATAGTTAGAAAAATAGAGGAAAATTTGAATTTTAAAAAAAAATATAACAGTATGGTTTCATTATAAGTTCAAGGGGCACCAGTCAGCCTATTTGACACATGTTTGGAATCAAGTGGCCTAGTTGAATCGATCCCTCATTCCCCCTTTTTCTTCCGTTATCTAATTAATCTCATAACTGTCATTTTTTATTAAAATTAGCAAATGACCCTAAAAGTAAGATTTATTTTCAACAATTCAATCATCCCAAAGGAAATTCGCCCGACTTACTAACCTTCGCGTCATTGTTGTTTAAATTCTTAAAGTTATTTAAAAGAATCACTTTAAGTGATGCGAAACCCTTTTAAATAATTTTTTGCTTGGGATTTAATATTTTTATGAGACCTACCCTAAGGAGTCATGATACTTCCTTTGTAATAAAATCTGTCCTAGTTTTTCCTACGATTAAAAACAAGGTTCGAGAAACCTGATACCGGTGCCTCTTCGTCGGCGGGCCATACAGTGTCAGCGAGGTGTGTAAGTGTTTTCTACGCTTTTATCTTAGTTTATATTCATATTTATTTATGTATTTTAATACAACTCCTAATAATAAAATTTAATTAATAATAAGCCTATTATTCTCTTGTTTTCATACTTAATTAAAAGCTTTTAAATTTTCTAACATTGATCATTTAAAAAATATTATTTTAAATAACATAGATATATAAAAGATTTCTCATTGTGCTTAGATATAATTTGGTATGGTTATGGTTACATCTTTTATTCCCTTAAGATGCTCTTACGTGGCTTCTCCTGACTTCAGGTCAAAAAGATTTTTTGTGTTCCTTTTGCAGCTCTAATGACTCCGAAATTTTTTCTATATCTCCACATCCTCCAAGGTCGATATGGTTCCTTACATTTCCTGAAAATGATAGATGTCTATGGCTTTAAGCCAAGTTAGATAGTAGAAAAACTTGTATATACTGCCAGGGAGAATATTCTCGTCGTTTATGACAAAAAGGAAAATATCAGACTAAAAAAATGATTTTTTTTCATTTTTAAAATTGCTTAGGTTATTTGGTTATATGTCGTTTGTAGGATTTGGGAAAATTTAAAATTCAATCTGGCGTCGTTACTAAAATTATATTTACGTTTACCCGATTTATTGGTATAAAGAGCTCGACCAAGAAGTTAAATAATTAGTGGAAACCGTTAAAAATTGCGTCACATATGTTCATGCTGCCGAGTGTGTGTGTGTGTGTGTGTATGGTCCGAGATTTTTGTTCATAGACATTTCTTTTGAGACACTTTTGGATAACTTTCGAACGCTGTCTCGGATCGAAATGAAACTTTGTACGAACATAAACCTTGTTGATTTTTAACAAGATCTCAAACCCTGTTGTTTATTTCCTATGTGTGTCGTCATTAAGCCACAATGCTAACTCAACAAAATTTAGAAAAATCATAAAACGCGATCATAAATGATCGGATTGAGATATGGCACGTATGTAGCCATGTATAAGATTTGCATATGTGCTAATTTTCATCTCATTATCAGCATTAGTTTAATTTTTATCAAATGATTGTGAATGTTTTTTAAAAAAATTGTTAGAAATTAAGTACCTTGACGTTATAAATAAGTGCACTCAGTTTCTTTTTAATACGACCAGTATGTCTATGGTTTTAGTTGGATCATGAAGGTTAAACAGCATGGAGCGTAGTCAGTGCTATATGGGTGACCGCTGAGAATTCTACGGATGTATTTACTGTATGAGGACGATCGAAGCGAGTCTGAAGTTGGATGGGTAAGCGTAGCGAAGCCTCCATACTTCGGATCCCTACTTTTCCTTCGGAAGGAAAAGTTCCGAGGTACCCCGTACCCGATTTTTGACTAATACAGTTGAAAGTTTGCTTATTTCGGGAGTGTATGCCACTTATATAAACTAGTGCTGTTATAGGACAACAACCATGTGGACGCAAAACAGCCACAGGAAGGCGTATGGGGCCGCGAAGTGGCCAATACGGTCTACGCTGCGGTGCGGCCAAAAAATTGAAGGCCACTTGTTTCCTCGTCGTACACTTATACTTCTTTTTGTATGTAAATATATGTATTCGGTTTCAAGACCGAATACATTTTTATTTTACTTCTTTTTCGTCCTCGGAAGTCTAAAGTAATAGAATTTTATTTCTTGGTCGGCATCTAGATCTGAAAATATGTTATTTTACTTTAGTGTTGACCTCGAGAACCAAGAATAATTTATTTTACTTCTTTTTCGTTGTCAAGAGCCTAATGTATAGTACAATTTTACTTTCCGGTATCTAGAACCGAATACATTTTTTTACTTCTTTCACATGCTCGGTAAGATATAATATAAACCTAAGATAATATAATTTTACTTCTTTCTCGACATTTAAATATGCTATATTTTTATTTTGCTCTTTGGTCGGCCCTCAAAACTGAAAATATTTTCATGTTACTTCAGCTCGAAAACAAACTGTCCAAAGAAACCACCACCACCACTGACCTCGAGAACCAAAGAAAATTTCATTTAATTCCTTTGCAGACGTCGAGAATCAGAATTGTATTTAACATTCTTTGTATTAAAACATTCTTGAGACGGGGCCCTTTCTCTAAATACTTGATATCTACTAAGGGCCTTCACCATAACTACTTTTAAAAGTTTATAATTTAGGAAATCGTAAATATTTTGATAATTTGTTTAATGCTTTTGTAAACATAAATGGTGGAAATAAAAAAGTTTATTATTATTATATTATTTATTTTACTTCTTTCTTGTACTCTATATCCAGAGATATTTTTATATTACTGTATATATATAACCCTAACTTCAACCATATAGCCTTAAAAATCAATAAAATTACCCACACACAGTTTTAATTTAATTTAATTTTTCCACTTATGATTTAAGCAATGCTAAAGTCCACATGATTTTTCCTCGATCCCAATCCTCCTTTATATCCGTTCGCGTTTATCCATGCCTAAGAAGCTATTGAAGCTTGAAAATACTCAGCTCCGTGGTTTCCTTTCCGTCTCATAAAATATTTACTCCCGTATAATTCTTCGTAACGACAAAAATTATCTAGGGCTTCCAACTAGAAAAGTTTTTTTTCCAATTTATTATTTTAAATGGATTTTTTTGTCATGTGTACACATCATGTTTTACGATGTTCATATACTATGTAAGTTTTATGTTATATTAAAAACCATTTACACGTTTAATATACTAAATAAGTAGGAGGCATAAATTACTGCCATAATTTGAGCCAAGATATCGTAAAAGACCTTGCTTCTCTAGGAACGAAGTCACGGAGCGGCCAAGAGACTAAAGACATCTTTTTAGCGAATTTTCTTTGCAAAAAAATACGCTGATCAGATGGTTTGTGTTGTAAGTAGGGAATGAGAGTATGCCCAAAATCCGATCCTAACTGATCAAAGGGCCTAATTAAAATAAAAGGGCACTGAATAAAATAAAACCAGTCCGAGGTCGGTATAACTACTTTACTTTTTCTTAAAAGGGTGGTAGGGATGGTAAGGGGCCCCCATTTTTTTGTACAATTAATATATATTTTTTGTGGTCTCTTGAACAAAAGAACAAAATAATAAAGTATTTATTTATTTATTTAAAGGGGCGAAAAGTAAAACAAACGGTTGTATATCACTAGATAACCTAAAGTACGGTCGATAAACAACGTATGTCAAGTAGGATGTCGTTATCAATGATTTTTTAGGGTGGTAATGTCAATAAGGTCCGGAGTCGATAAGACACCTCAAAGCTAGGGTTTCCTGGTTCGAATCTTGGTACGGGCGCTATTTTTAATCGTCTTATTTACTGCATTTAAGTTTATAAGTTTAAAATAAATCTGGCGTGAAGGTCCGCAAGCCAGGCGAATTATATTTTAATGCGGGCTTTCTAGCTTATCAAGCAAAACAAGTTTTCGATACAAATTTAATATCCTAAGCAGTGACTACACAACTTGTTATTTACTTTTTTCGAATTTTTTCAAAGAAAATCCACATAATCAGCTTTAAATGAGTGCAAATAATGCTGTCCCTTGCATGTTATAATTTATGGCGTAAATATGCACATTTTCTTTGGAAGATTCGAAAAAATGAAATTTAAAAAATAAACGCTACTGCTCAGGTTATTAAATATATACCGAAAACTTAAACAAATATAGTATTGATAAGCAAGAAAGACGGATTTCTGAGAAAATTCGCCCGGCTTATTATATAATCTTAAGAAAATTCTACAGCTACCTAAACAATCTAATATTGTAAGACTCTTTTGCTTTTAGTTATCTAATGATATTTAATTACTTTTCTTCATTTATCTATAATGAATATTACTATTTTATATTAATTTTTCAGTTATCTTATCATACTTATTGAATTAAATTAATATTCTTCAGTTACCTAATCGTATCACATAAAATTTATGTTCTTAACTTACCTAATCATATTATATAAAAATTTATGATTTTTTTACGAAAAATGATTTAGGGTGGGAAGTATTTTATATTTAAGATTGCGGATGTTTTAAGAAATGAGTTAGGGTAGGGGTAGGGGGCATGACAAGCTCTGCCAAGTGTGAACTTGTATTCAAACCTTGCCAAGAAACAAAGGGGGAGATTATCCCCCTCTAGTTTGGCTTGCCAAGATGTGGCAAGCCAGCTGATCTTTACATTCAAACTTACCATCCTATATATCTATATAGACGTTAAATTCAGTTTTAATAAATCCATATAATAAAAATAAATGTATAATATTAGTGTACGTAAAAACTGCTTAAATATGGTTAATATGAATTAATTTTTTTTTGTAGCATTTGTCATTTTATACGAAGATATATATATGTTTGATGTTAAATTTGTACTATTTCTTGATTTAACTTGGAAATAGTACTGGCACTGTACTCCCTCGCGCGGCCTCGCCCTCAAAAATAATATCTTTGAAACGAAAAAGAACAAAAAAAAGTTCAACAAACTATGGTGAACTTTCACCTATTACGTGTAATTTATTTAATTTAAATATACCGGTTTAGAGTTTAGCTAGTAGCTTTTAAGTTTCGGCTTGAAAAACCTGAATTTGAAGCACTTAATTCAATCATATAAATTATTTTATAAGTAACATGTCCCCGTTTATGAAAATAATATTAAATATTTCGTCATATTTTTTGCTTTCTATTTATTTTCGTATTGTTTCTGTTTCGCGTTGCCAACTTGTAATGTGTGTATTTTAGTCTTTAGTTGCATCGAGTTTTATAATAACATAATTTTAAGGTATATTAAAATTAACCGTATCGATGTGTGAATGCATCAATGTGTGGATGTATCGATGTGTGGATGTATCGATGTGTGAATGTATCGATGTGCAAATGCATCGATGTGTGAATGTATCGATATGTGTATTTATTGATGTGTGTATGCATCGATGTGTGAATGTATGGATGTATCGATGTGTGGATGTATCAATGTGTGAATGTATCGATATGCAAATGCATCAAGGTGTGTATGCATCTATATATGAATGTATGCACAATTTTTTGGTGATTATGGTTGTGTTGAACCCTTAACGCTTTAAATTAATATAAACATTGTTTTTTGACAAACATATTTCTAGTTGTCATGTTATTATTTACGCAATACCTAACCTTTTTACCTACGCTAATTTTTCTCCTTATAGGACTTAATTTTTACATCAAGTTTTTAATTACGTTTTAAATATCATAAAAAGCATTAGATATTTATATTTTCAAATATTCTCTCATTCTCAGCGATGTGCTGATTGACACCAAGTATAACTTTTAGAATCGGCTAAAATTGTTAATTACAAGGTATCTCGCAACTGTACCTTAAGTACACTTTAAGCTCGCTTCGTTCCTTATCGTAATATTGTGTTTTCCTAAAGTTTAAAGTTTTTACTTCTGTGACCTCAGCATGTAAAATTGTCTTAGATGTTGATACATTGGTCTCGCTTCGCCCTTGTTTGAATATAAGGTGGCCCAACATAGGGTTATATAATATTAGTCTCCCTTAGATCAACCTAAAATTGTCGACTTTGTGAAATTTAAAGACGTCATAACTAAAAAAAATGATAAGATAATTGTGTGTAAATAAGGCGTAAGATTATTGTTTAACGATACATTCATATTTTTACATATATGTACGCGTCTATATGGCCTCGATGGGGCCATATTGACAGCTAACAAGCCTAACTGGCCGCGTAGCGGCTACGGGTCGAAGGCACGTATTTAATATTCTATAGTGCTTAAAAGTTACAATTGGTCAAACTTGGCAGTCTAGCTTTTATAAATTTTCATTCTATAAAAGAATACTGGTAATATATTTCATGTTATATATATTTATTATTTAAATTTTTGACCAAAAACATCACATTTTGTTAACAACTTTTTAAACTCTTAAATATAATTATTTGTAAGTGTACACCAATAAAATAGTTATTTATGCCAATAATGCCACACACACACACACACACACACAGATATATATATATATATATATATATATATATATATATATATATATATATATATTATATATATATATATATATATATATTGCGTTTGTTGGCAAGAGAGACTAGAAAAAACACTAAAATCTCAAATCGTTAAAAAATAACCTTTATAAATAAAATTTAATTTATAAATAAATTTATACGCAGTAGGTATACATTTTTACTTATCATCATAGTAAGTTAATTTAAAAAAAGGAATATATAGCATTGTTTTTTAAGTCAAAAATAAATCACGTGTATTTCTAATAAAAAGAAATTAGATTTAATAAATCTACAATTCATAGCATGACTGTATAATAGATAGGTGTGGTTTCAAACAAGAAAAAAATGACAAAACCAAATTGAAGATATATTGTTGTTTACAACTAATTTGAAGGTCAAATCAAAAGTGTTTCTATTGGCTTAAAAACAAGTTGAGGACTTAGTTTACTTTATAGGACTTATATATAATATGATAAAACATAGTATTATACTTAGTTTTAATTTAAAAAGATTAAAAGTATTTTGTATGACTTTATGGTAGGTGTAACCATATGACATTATTATTGAGAAATTAGTTAAACTATGAAATTTAACGGTTGACATATTCAACCTGTAGTGTTATTTAGATCCAAATTACCAATCTAAAGTTCAGAGTGGGGGTACATCGGTTTTTGAACACGTTCCAAAAATTTTCCTTAAACTTCGAGATGGTTTAATTGACTGACTTAAAAAGCAGTTTGTGGTAAACAAATTCTGATGTAATATACTTGCTTACAGTCGCCATTCTTTTAGTAAACAGCTTTAACATAAAGAAATACAACATTTAAAAAAAATATAATTATATATGTCGAACAAAAAAGTATGTTTTAATACGTTTCATACTTGTTATATCACACGTAAAAACTAAATGCAATGCCTTCTTAACTACCAATATAACAATAATTATCTTAATTATTACTTATAAGATATATTTTTTGATTAATCAAATTATTATGTATGTAAATTTAAAAAAAATGTATAAATTATTTATAAGGAGTACATAAAACGAATATTTATTTTATTTATATTGATGCATTTGTTTTATGGGTTAGAACCAGTTTGTTGTTTACTCTCCATGCTAAATATAAACAAAAGGTGAACAAAATTGTCTTCCTCATCTCTCGAACATTATCTTTCTTTTTTAGACCTATAAATATTTTTATTATTTTTACTTTCTTCATTTATATCGTAGATATATAGGAAAAGTATTGCGTTTGGAATGACACTGGAATAATCGGTTTCAGGTGTTTTTTAAGGCCTTCGAATAGTTTTCTCAATGTTGTCTGTCTGTATGTGTGTGTGTCTATTATCATTGTAGTTCCTAGAGTATTTATACTAGAGCGTTGAAACTTCGTACACAAATCAATCTTTTAAGTTTAAGTTACTGTCAATGGGTTAACATTATGATGTAAAAACATAACGATATAAAATCATAAGATAACGAACTAAATGATCCAAGTGCAATTAAAAACTCGGGTACGGGGTACCTCGGAACTTTTCATCACAGCATATTCGCTGCGCTCATCCTTCCAGATTCGGACTTGCTATGCTTAGGTCTTCGGACTCGTTTCGCTTGTCTTCAGATAGTAAATAGATTCTTTTCATTCCCAGTTGTCATTTATCCAGGCACTGAACACGCTCGATGCTGCTTAACTTTTATGATCTACCAAAATTTAGATAGACATGTTGTATCATAACAAAACTTAGTCCACTTATTAATTACGTCAAGGGGTACACTTGTACCAAATTTCAACTTAATAGGAGTATTTTCTGATTTTGCACAATTTTTAAATAACGTATACAAATCATTCGATAAAAATTGAATCAATGCTTTTGCCAAGTTAAAACTTGGCACATAAGTTAGTCTTATACATGGCTTCATGCGTACCAAATTTCAATCAGATCGCATCATTTTTCCGTGTGTTATGATTTTTTGAAATTTTTGCTGATCGTTATTGAGGGTTAATGACGTTATAAAAAAATATTTTCCAAATAGCACAACTACAGCGGTAGACTAATTTTTGTACAAAATTCGAACTCTCTTGCATAAATACACACATAGAGTGTGTCTGTGATGATATCAGACACACACACACATACAGAGAGACAACTTTGTGAAAACCACTCAGGAGGCCTTAAAAATGCCTGAAACGCATAATTTCGTTTTCATCCCGTATTCGGATTTTTTTGCAAACACAATACTTTTCCTTTATACCTACGGTATAAATGAGGAAAAATTAAATTATTTCCAAAAAAAAAAACAGTACAATAAAAAATGTGATGTATGCTAATTAATTTTACTTATATGATTAATGAGATGTTTGTCTAGATTATTCTAGAACGCTAATATTATACCTGGTGTAACTGACTGTACCAGGAGATACAACAAACTATACCTTGTTCAACGGGCTACTCTTACCTTCTACATC
This sequence comes from Microvelia longipes, assembly GCA_018340805.1. NCBI lineage: Eukaryota > Metazoa > Arthropoda > Insecta > Hemiptera > Veliidae > Microvelia > Microvelia longipes. Next base: position 28,306,096 of record JACMZG010001914.1, on the reverse strand, counting down.
TAACCTGAATGGTTGATGGGATATCAAACTTTCAAAAATCTGTAGGTATCTAAAGATCTAGAATAATCTAGATGTATCCACTCTTTAAATCTTTATTCATTGCTTGAGATCAAAACCAGCTAGGCCCAATACGAGGTTTGGGCCTATTTAATTTCTAATGTCATTTAATTTTATATTAATTAATACATAGACTATTTTTGTCTATGTATTCTCTATTCTTTTTATAAAACTATTTTAATTTAATCAAGTTAAGCATTCTCTTGTGATTGTTATATCAAATTTACTAAATAAATTTAACTATATAACTATAGTATAACTTGTTATACTAAATTTACTAATGCAATACATCCAGAAATCCAAATAAAGTATTTGACGGTTTTTTGGGGAAAAAGCAGTTCTTTTAACAGCTGTTTTGCCTTGGGTAGAGGAGGTGCTAAGTTCAAATTTCAATTTTATTTTCTACAACTCCAACTATTTAGCAGCAGTTTTTCATAATTTAATTTTAGATCATTAGATGGGTGGTAGGTAGGGGCAAGTATTCAGGACGGTAGCCCTAAGAGGCGATGCCCCCACAATGAAATAATTTTTGCCCCTCTGAGCAGTTTTCTGCGGAAATCTCTAAGATGTGTGAAACATCGACCCCTCTGGGATGTCTCCCCTCCTCACCCCTACAAGTTTTGGCTGCCAACGGGCCTGAACAGATTTTAGATCTTCGGGCCTTGTTAATGTTTTGGAACTAGCTGCAGTATCGTTTCAAACAAGAACTTGTTTCTTCCTTGAAACCGACAAAAAAGTTTTCACATGTTTTTGGATGTTAAATCGACCATTTAATAGGAAAGTATAAGAGATACTTATACTTGAGTTGGGAAAAAATGGTTCCCTCTTTCCTATATCTGAACTTCAATTGTTAATACACCAAAATTTTTTTTTATGAACTGTTAAGTATCCTCTGCTAAGTACTGTATGTAGGGAGGCCGATCACCTATACATAATTTATAATTTTTTAGAAGCGCATCTATCTGTATATATCTATACGATTCTTAAGACATCTAACTAACTTTTTAACATCTAACTGACTTCAAACATGAAATGCAGTTGAGGATGATTAGAAAAGTGTCATCTACCAAAACATGTTTGGTAAAGATTTTATTTTAATTTTCTTGTTCGATTATATTCTTCACATCTCGATGTGAAGGAAACAATTACCTTGCTAAAGCACTTTAGGCTTTAAAATATATGGTGGCTACATACTAACCAAAAAAATGCATTCCTCTTCAGCCTTTACGGTCTTACAAGGCTAACATTGCAGATAAGTGTCGAATCATCAAGTTCGTTGGATCAGGAAATGTGACTCTTTCTGATTCTTCTAGGATACCTAGGCGCAAGTTATGCCATCTGGCACTTAAACAATTCCTCATTTTTTCGTGTCTGTTCCATTATAAAATTGCTTACAAAATTGGATAATGGTTGCCTATTCAGCTTCAACAATGCCATTGTTTTAGGATTTTTTAATGTTTAGCTTCAGTTCCTTCAGAACATTATATAAAAGCTCTTTAAGCGTTTTATACGCCCAAATATTTAGGATAAAGGGTAAAATTAAATAAATGTAATAAGAACAAAAATAAATTATTTTTAAGGTCATCTTTAATCCTTCCATCCGTATAACAAAAAGTACAAAAAAAGTTATTACATTGACTTTTTCATTATTTTATAATTTTTTTCAACTCTTTTTCTTTTTTTTGTAAACATACTTTAATTAAAACATAAGGTATTCATACTTAAGAAACAAAACTTAAAAAAAAAAAAAAAAAAAAAAAACAAAAATTATAAAATAAATACAATTAAATATAATTTTAGTTTTATTATGCACATATTTTGGTGAAAAAAAAAATAGTACAAAACAAAGAATATAAAAAGTAATATTTTCAATTGAGATTTTCAAAAAGATTTATTCATTGACAAAAATAAAAAAAAAATGCTACTACAATCAACATTCATTACAATCAAACCATTCAATATTTTTAAATACTGTTCTTCATTGATAAAAAAAGAGTGACAAATCTTAATTAAAATTAAATATTACTCCTTTTTTCTTTGATAAATATATTTAGAACTTATACAATTAAATGCTTTATTTTTTGGCCGGTTTATTTGTTATTAATATACAGAAAAATTGTTCAGTGTGAATAAAGTAAAGAAGTTAACATTACATCATATTTTTTGGCAATGTGTCTGCCTAATTAGATGGAAAAAAGATCTTTAAGCTGTGATAATGTAATGAAATTAAAATTTAAGTAGTATTTTCACAGATAATGAAAATTTAACCGGTATTTCCAAAAAATAAAGAACTATGAGATCATTAAAAAAACAAATAATAAAATTTGCTGATATTTTTTAAGTAAAAAATACAACAGTATAGATATTAATACAAGAAAGTGTTTTTTATTAATAATATTTTATGTACAACGATAAAATTTTATCAAAATAATATATTTTCTTATTTTTATTTATTTTTTTAATTTTAATTTTTTATATCACAAGTTTGAATTAAAAGAGAAAATAATAATAATTAATAAAGAAAAAAATCTCCTCACTAAGGCCTCTAATTATTAAATAACAATAAAATTATTACATAAAACTTTGTATTATTGAAAAGCCACATTTTTAAATAACAATGTTAAATGACCCATTAAAGGCTATTTAAACCTGAAAAATTTTTAAGTTTGATAATTTGTGTTTATATTATAGAAAATTCTTTTAATACTTGGGCAATGTATAATTCATGATTAGTGAGATCTATATAAGCTTTAAAGACGTAGAGTAATACTTAATATTTTAAAATCTAATTACAAATATGATGTTTTAGAATTATTTCTACTTCAAGCATTGCCCAAATATTAAGAGAATTAAATTAAGGCCCTAATGATAAATCTGAAATAATTATAATTAAATAAAAAAAAATATATTAATATATTTTCATCACAAAAAAAGAAATTTCGGTGAACTTCAAATTATTTTGAAAGACAAATAAACTCAATTATTTTTTTATTAATTTTATTAAAGCTCAACCAAATAAATAATATATTATTATTAATATAATTCTTTAAATATAATTTGTAATTTATGATAATAATTAAAACAATGCTGGTATTTTTGGTTAATTTATTTTGGAAAGTTCTTAGATTTATAAGTGATATAGGTTTTTTAATATCTCGTTCAAAATAATTGAACCTGGTCAAGAATTTGATTTATTAAAAATCAACAAAAATTAAAAGTACGATAATTGTTTCATTAAGAACTTTCCAAAAGATTGATATTATTTTTAAGGTGTTCAAATGTTAAGTAATAATATCTTTAACATACATTAAATAATAATAAAAGGTATTTTAAGAATAAATTAAATATAACTTTGTAATAAATAAAAATGATCACAATGACAAAAAAATTAATAATTAAGATTAGCTCTTAGCTCACCGCAATTTGAAAGAAGAAACCACAAATGCACAAAAATGGCTTTTCTGACAAAATGAAAATTAGAATAAAATTTAGAATTGTTCACATTGATTTACTTGATGATAAATTATGATATAAAATTCAAATGATTGTGCACAAATGTGGCACGAATATGTAAAGCACAACATGATTATAATAAACATAGTAACAAAAAAAATTAAGACAGTAAAAACTAAATCTAAAAAAGCCTTAGTTTTCTGAATTTGTCTAATTTTTTTCTTGTTACAACCTTGCTTGTTGTTTAAGTAAATTACCACTAGTTTTTTGATGTTACAAGCCTTTAGGATTTCTGTTAACCCTGCTTGGGATTTTTTTTTATTATCACCAAGAAAACCATACAAAAAATATTGAATCATCGCCCGAAATTTCTTATTTAATAACTTTAAAATTTTGAAAAAAGAAACATTTTTTATATTTTATTTTGTTTAATAATAAGTTTTTTTCGTTTTAAAATCTATTACAATTAAAGCGGAAAAATTTGATATGACTGACCTATTTAAATGTACACAAAAAATTAAAGAAAATAAAAAGAGAAAACCTATCGCATTAGTTTTTTAATATAGTTTTTTTTAATATAGTATTATTATTGTACTTTACGGTGTACACAGCTCATATAAAACGATCAGTCCATTTAATTATATATAAAAAAATTTATATACTTTATTTATTACATATATATGTATAATTTTTAATATAAAAACTAACCTCTACAAGACGAAAATGCCAGAGGGCTTTGTGAGGATTCTGCCCTCTTGTTAATCGATTTTTAATATTATGATCACACTAGCTTCAAGATAGGGTTGCATTTTAATAAAAAAATCACCCCTACCCACAATGTATGTATAAACTAAATAAAAACTTGATAAATCTATATGTCTACTGGCTACGAGAACTAAATACAACATTTTTTTTAATTTTTAAATATTTTTTACTTTATATAAATTTTACTTCTTGCATTTATAATAATTACACAAAAAAAGAAAAAAATCACTTTATAAACTGTATTTTAAAAGATCAAAAAAATATTTTTTTATATAAAAAATGAAATAAAAAAAATCTTCCATATATTTATAAACCAGCTGTGCAAGGAAAAAACTTATTTGGGTGACAACGAAAAACTATAAAACTGAATTTTATTTAGTAATTTGATTTTTTTTTTAAAAAAAGTATAACAAGCCTATTTTTTAAGTTTACATTTTATTATTTATTAGAAATTTACACATTATTTAAGAAAAACACCGATATACTTTTATTATGACTGTTTTATTGAATATTTAATATATAGATTATTTTTTAGAACAATTATTACACAAACAGCGATAAAAATTAAAAATTTTGAACAAAGAGCAAAAAACAAACTACTTATATATTTATATATATTTAAATATGTAATTATTTTGTAACTTAGTAACGGAGCTTCAATCTGGATGATTAGTAAATTTTGGTCAGTCTTGATTTTGAATTATTAATATATTTCTTTTTTGTAAATATACGTCCCATTAAATTTAAATTTAAGAAAACAAAATCGAGATTTGTTTGTTTCAATACAGCTCTTGTTTAAATTACCGGGCGAGATAATGAAATTGAAATTTTTTATAAGGTCCCAAAAATTTTGTTATAAATAAAAAGGAAGATATTTTTTCTCCGATTATTTTGAAAGTATTGTTTATTTTATTATTATTTTTCTTGAAAAGTATTAAAATTATAAAATTTCTCGCCTCCTCAAAAATAACATGAAAAGAGAAGAAAATTCTTATTAGGTTTAAACTTTAAATTGTGAAAATAATAGCTTACATACTAAACAATTATTAAAAAATAATAATAAACTTATAATCGAACGGGGGTTCAAACCTCGGATCACAATAAGCTTCTTAGATATATTAAATATTTATATATAATATAAAACACCTCCATTAAACGACTTTTTCGACGAACGATGAAAAAAATATACTTAAATGATTAATTAAAAAAAATTGAAAATTTTAAATTAATAAAAAAATTACGTGACTCTCTTCAGGAGGGGAAAATGGCTTCTACTCAAAATACGACCTGTATAATTTCTTCTTTTCTAATTGGAAACCGCGACTAATAACGATTGTTCCACGCCTAGCCAAATTCCTAAAACAAACAAAAGAACAAAAAATTAGTTAAATAAAGAAAAGTGCTTATCATAGTTCAGCAATCACTGATGATGACCATGTTACATTTAAAATCTTTATTTGTGTAAAAAATATTATTTTTTGGTTTTAGAATGAGAATATTAATAAGTGATAGTAATATTAATTTATCATTTGGGCAAACAACCAAACGAATATCTTATTGCATTTAACATGCAAAGTAATAAATTTGTTAAGAGTTAAATGAATTCACAGCTTATCTAGTATTTAAATTTCTCTATTTTATTTGAACTCTATGTTATAAACTATCTTCTATATCAGTTCAAGGACATAGTAATATAAATTGATAAAACCTATTTCCACTACAAAACTATAATTTTAACTATTAATAAATTGATAGAATAAATATTTCTTAATTAAATACTTTCTTAATGTTTCAATGTGGTTTTATCGAATGTCACTTAAATTTAAAAAAAATATATTTATGTAGTTACTAGTAATGGTGAAAAATGGTTATATTAATAAAATTTAGAAATTTATGTATTTAATGTTATGATAAATAACTAAAAAAATTTTATACAGAAGAAAAATGTAATTCAACATGGTTCAGATACTTACTTAAAAAAATTTGGGATTGACCAAGTTGCCTTAGGATCTTGCTTCAACGTTAAATATAATTCAAAAGTAGATACTGTATTCGGGTCGCATTTAATAGTTCCTATCCTCCTGCATTCGGATTCACCTTCAAAATTAATATAAAGAGTGCAACCTCTGTGAACAAAAAGAAAATAACCAAATTATTAGTTTTAGAAATACATAATAAAAGGAGCATAAGTGAATAAATTTGAGATATAAGGGAACAAGAAGTTACATTGATTAAAAACGTTAAAACATATTTACAAATTTAGAATTATACTTAAAGTCGCAATTGTATTTTGAATTTAAGTAAACCTTAATGAAAATGTTAAAAGTTTAACTATTTGAATGATATTTAAAATTTTGACTAATTTTTAAGGATAATTAAAAATTTTAACTTTATCACATTGAACAGCTTAATATGATGATACGTTAATAGTTTAGATTTAATTAATAAAATAAAATTAAGATTAATTTTAAAACAAAGACGAAGTAGTAGTTTTTAATAAAGTTATAAGTAAATAAAAATAATTACCTAAGGCCACAAGGTTCGCTTTCGGCAAGCCTTATAACATCAGAGGCTATGTTATGTAAAAGATCAGGGGGCAAAGAAACTTCGCCACAAGCTAGTTGAGCAGACTTGGCTGCTCTTAATTCGGCTTCTAATCTTTTCCTAAGAGCTGCTTCAACTGCTCCTATTTCTTCCAAGCAGTTATCGTCAATTAATACGCCTCCTGGACAAAATAAAATAACACAACACATAACAAATTTGATCAAGACAAATTTAGAATACAATTTTCTAAGTTTAGGTGGAAATAAATCTGATAATAAAATAATATTTTATTTTAACATAATATTGGCATAGCAATATTATGTTGGTAATTTTCACATAATTAGATTAACCAAAAATGTATATATATTTTTTTAATTTTTGGTCTTGGTAAAAGATATCTTTAAGGTCTTTGAATAAGAATATTTTACAATGTCATTTATAAATTGGCACTTTTAACCAAATAAATAATATTACTAAGAATATAAAAAAAGACAAGTATATTATGTTAAATAAAATATACCAAACAAAATAAAATAATTTTCAATAATAATTATTTTTCGAGAAATATCGAGAAAAGTGAAAGCCGGTACTGAAGTATTTCACGCCAGGAGGTCGAAACTCGTTGGCTGGAAGAGAGCCAACAGCGGCCGGGTCAAACCATTTCCATATTCCCCTTAACTGAAAACCCGGCTTTTTAAACGCTTACATTTGATTCTTAATATACCTAAATTTAATAATTTGCTACGCTAATATTAATATGGCTAGAGATATCTGGCGATGTATTTCATAAAATATATATGATTTAAAATTATTTACCAGATAATTAAAATTTACAGGATTAAAACTTATAAAGACTGACATTATGAGGAAAAAATATATTAACATAAAACAATAAATTCATAAAATTAAAAAAAATAATAATTAATATAAAAAATATCCAAAAGTAAAATTATTTGTGAAATACGTAATAAATTATGAAATTAGGTTAAAATAAAAAAATAGTAATTAATAAATATTATTTTGCAGACAATAAAATGTATTATAAGATAGCAAATAAATTATATAATAAATATATAAAAATATAGTTAAAATAAAACATAAAATAAAATAATCATGTGTCGCTGAGACTCACCTCTATAGCTTGAGAAATCAACATTAACCGGACAAGTTAAGACTTCCATGTCAGATGTTTTTTCCAAAATGTTTGAAATTGTTAAAAATCTAAAAGTCTCTCTGGGTGGAGATCTGTGATTGGTGGTATAGACTTATAAATTATATCACACTCGACAATTTTATCCGGTAGAGATAACAGTTCGTAAAAATTAACAAAAGAACTAAATATTTAAAGCTTTTAATAAACTGTTCGCCGGCAGACGAAGAAAATATTTAAACTTTTCGTGAAAAATTTTAATAAAATAATAGAAAACTTTTTTTCTCGACTAGACCGGGGGAAAGGGATGAGTGGATTCGCTCTGATGAAAGCGAAACACACACACACGTTCTAATCGGGACCAAAGCAGATGAAAGACTGATTGCATCAGAAACTGGTCTTAGTATTTATAGTATCGGAGGTGGGGAGGCAAGATAGAGGGAGTTTTAGACTGCGTGCGCACCAGTAAGGGGGTCTACGTGACCACTATCACGAGTGGAAGGGGTAGCCGAGCCCCCCTAAACCGACTTAACACAAGTATTATTTTTTTTAATAGACCATTATTTAAAAATTGGTACTTTTTAGCTACAACTTAATGATATAAGTAAAAACCATGAAAAATACTTTTTGACATAACATAACACAAGCCCAAAGTTAGCAACTAACAAAAGTTAAAAAAAAGTAAATGAAGACTCCTAACTTTAAACTTGCAAGCCCTTAAAAAAGTTGCTAACAGAAAATTAAACCCTGAATTATTAAGTCAGGGAAATGTCGATCTTATTTATTCATTTTATATCGCTACAACAGTTTGTTTTAGCTTTATTACATATTTAATTTTCTCAACTCTTGTAAATGTAGGAAAACAAGAGTGCATTATTTATTTTCTATTTATTTAACTTTAAACTGATAAAAAGAAAAGTTTTATATTCAAAATTATTATTTCAGTTATAAGACTTTTTTTCTACTAAGTTCAATAGTTCATTTGTTAGTTTTTAATATTATAATTTTGCTAATTTGTAAAAAAATATTATAATTAAATTATAAAATTACAAATAAAAATTATATAAATAATTTAAACAAAATAAATAATGATTATATTTGAGTCAAAATTTAATGACAAAATATTTTTATTAATAGCAATGCATAATTTTTTGATGTAAAATCGAGTATTTTCACAAAAAATATATGAGTAAAACAAAGAATAAAATTAGTTTAAATATGTTAAATTCATTGAATATTAATTGAATTATTATATTATATATTATATTATATATATTATATATATATTTATATAATATATAATATATATATATATATATATATATATATATATATATATATATATATATAATAATTATATTATATATTATATTAATTATTATATAATATTAATTGAATGTTAAATAATTGAATAATGTAAATAACTAAAAATTAAAATGTTTTAAGAATGAGAATTAAATTTAAAAAAATTTAAAAGGTAAATTAACTAAATAATTGTAAAGTAAAATTAAATTAAAAAAATGTAAAAATAAAATTAATACTAATGTTAAAATTAAATAATATTAAAAAAAATAAATAAAAAAAAATAATACTAATGTTAAAATTAAAAATATTAAAAAATAAATAAGATATTAAAAAATTTATTATTGTTTAATTAGGTAAGGGTAAAGAAAGTAAAATTGTGAATTCTGTAATAATATAAGTAATAGAAGTTTCTTAAGTCTTAGAAGTCTAGAGGATAGACTTAGAAATATTTCGAGACTCTACTCTATAGTCTCTCGTCTCTCTATACCCTTTCAGAAGCTAAGTCCCACTAAGTAAAACAGTAGTGTTTTACTTATTACTCTATTTCTTTATTTTTTATTTATTTTTTTTTAAAATAACTACACTATTGACTCTAACCTTTTTTCAAAATTTAATTTTTATTTAATCATTACTTAAATAACACATCATCTGTAAATATTTTTTTTATGATATTGGTAAATATAATTATTTAACAATTTTCTTGATAAAAATTAGCTTAAAATATTGTTCTTTAATTAAAAAAATGTGCAATAAATAAAATTAAATAGAAATAAAATAAATTAATAAATATAAAGACTATGAAAGGAAAATTTATGCTGATAATAAATTTAAATTAAAAAATTAGTTACTAAAAATATTTTCAATAAATAATATAACAAAATAATATAAATGAGATAATATAGATAAAGAAAAAATAAGCAATTCAAGTATTAGAAAAATGGGACTTAACATATAATTGCACAGAAAAATAGCTTTAGTAATAAAGAACAAAATCTGAGATTTTTTTCTCTTCAATAAAAGAGGAAGATTAAAAATTAATAATGATAAAATAAAATTATGAAAAAATAATAATATAAAAATTTAAAAAGAAAATATTTTTAAAAAAATTTTCAAGGTAAAATTAAATAAATTTTAAAATAATGTTCAATTAGTAGATTGAAAAGTAGATTTGTGAATAGATAGACGGAGTAGTGTTGGACTTAGTTCGTAAGCAATCTTTTCCTTCGAATTTTTACTAAGTGTTGAGCTCAGACCTAAGACGAGCTCTACTCAGTTCATCATTTCGTTATTCTTTCTTTTTGTCAAAATATAAATTTATTACATATTTTAGAAATATTTAAAAAAGAAATAAAAATATAATAACTTAATATGATAATAATAAAGAATAGATTTATAATACTAAAAGGTTAGAGACCCCAGTATTAAAAATTATTTTGAGTATTTCGGTGGAATTGGTTTAAAGAGAAAAAATCAAATTTATTATATTTTATCCTCTTTAGACAAATTCTACCTAAAACTCAAAATAATAAATATGGATTTATTATTTTGAACAAAAGCATATAACACAGTGTTAGAAATATAACATTAAATTAAAAAAATCAGTGCCACAATTAATAAAAAAATTATAGTAAATAAAAAAATCAATTAGAAATAAGCATTGGTTTATTTCAGGTTGTTTAGCATTGTTGGTTTTGTTGTATAGTTCATAGGACTGGACTTAGTAAAATCAAGGCAAGTCCAGGAGCTAAGCTCTTGCTATAGGCTAAGTGTGAACGTAAAACATAGAAACGAATAACTCTTTGTCCCTAGTTACTTTAAAAAGTAAAAAATAAATGTTATTCATTACATTTTTCTAGTCATTTATATTTTTTTTTCATTCTCAATTTTTATATTTTTACATAATTACTTAATATTTTTTTAATAAAATTAATAATATTTTTTTATTTGATAGTTTATATACATAAAAATATAATTAAAAGTGTATTTCTGTAATTAAATTTTATTTATTTTTTAAATATATTTTAGGTATGATTTTAATGATTAAAACTTTCATTTTGTAAAATGTAAAAAATCATATTTAATAACTAGATATATTTTTTCGTGTTTATTTTTTTAGTGTAGGAAAATCGTTTGTAGACAAAATAATTGTGAAACGCTATAATTATTATTTTCTTCTCTAGGTTAGTATGAGTCATTCGATTAGTGACTAATTCAAGGTGTCGTACGTTAGATCACAAGATATTTTATTAATTTTTTTAACCACTATACTTCGCTTTCTTATCTAAACAATTAACAATTAATTGTTAGATTATCTCTTACACAAAAAATAGAAAAGAGTTATGAATCATAAATAATAATAAATAAAAATTAAAAAGTATAAAATAAAGTAAAATAACAATTTAAAATAACATAAAATACCTATTAGTATTAAAAATAAATGATTACAATATTCTATATGACTTTTAAATAAATGCTTAGAGAATCTTACGAGTTGGTGTTGGAGAATATTACAATATTCTAAATACTTACGCTATGTAAACTATATTGTATTTGTGTGTAATACAAATATAATTATATATTATACAATGCAAATTATATATAAGTTTTAATTAAAATATAAGGGTTTGGAAGAGGAAGAATAATTACTATAAATATCAAATAATTATATAAGAATAGATAAACAAAAAAATATCGTGTAAAAACAAATATTTTAAATGGTTTATGCTATGTGCTAAAACATTGTTCAGTGCTAAAATTAGATCATGCAACTGTTTTTAATAAATGTTTTACAGTGTTACCTCTGTTATTAATTTGTATATGATTTTCGGAACCGCTTAATTTTTGATTGGTAAGTTTATAGAACCAAGAATGATAGAATTCAGTTATTTTAATCATGCTTGGTTTGAAATCTAGAGTTTTGGAAAGGCTGGTTAGTTGGACGTTGAAATATACGAGTGAAGGCTATAGTTAAAAGTGTAGTTGGTATTTTTACCGTAGTGAGGGTGAGGGCAGCACCTTACGGACCTACTCAACTGATTCTACCTTCAATACGTAACTTTTAAACATCGAACAACCTCTTACTTCTTCACTCCACTGTAGTATTACTAATATATTATTCTGTCGTTTGAAACTGAATTAATGAAAAACTGCTAAATTTAAAACGAAGGTGCACTACTTCTTATTCAAATATTTTTATTTCTCTAGTTTCACTACGAGTTTTACATCCTCATCCTACAATTTTTCTTTCATCCCAAATGTGATAAGCTTTTTTTTGTTTCAGTGCGCATTCAGTGTGTGCCGCAATGTCGACAATTTATAAAAAAAGATACCATCATGTTTCCTTTGAATGTTTACTAAGAACCTTATTACTAGCCCCCAGAAATAGTTATGCTATATTTCTGGGCCCTCATTTCAAAGGCTATTCACCACTGAGGGTCCACACATGCGAATAGTTACCAGAAAAATTAAAAAAATCTTATGAATGTAAGATTTACTTGAAAATTATTATATTATTATATCAAAATATATAATATCATATCATATTATATTATATATTATTCCATTACATTATATGTAAATCTGAACTACTTACTATAATAAAAATAAAGAGTAAAATGACTCCCCTTAGCTAGATAATCACCTAATGAGTATCGTCACTGCCTTACAAACATTAGACAATATAAGATTTTTAAAACTATTACTGCCTTATTCGTTTGTTAGACAGTGATGATGGCCTCTTCTGAGGTCCAAAGCTCTCTGTTTTATTTTAAATAAACTATAAAACTGGGGAGAGACTTTTTATTCTTTAGTTCTATTTAACTAATTAGTTCAAATTAAGTATAACTTTTTTATTTAAAAACAAAAAATGTGATTGACTTTTTCATAAATTATCTACGTTTCATTGTATACTCAATGCTAAAATCAGTAATGTATTTAATACATATTTTTACATTTATGTAATATTTAATAAACGAACATATATATATACTAATCAGATCACACGATAAATGTCACCTGATTTCCGGACTAGTGATTCACTCTATTCGTTTAGAACTAAAGCTATTTATGAACTTTATAGATTGTCTGTCTGTCAGTGAATATTGTTTAAAGAAATACGTTAAAATCGTAGCTCTAATAGGATATCTAGAGGTTTAGTTCGTGTTTTAACCGCAAGCGAGGGTGAGTGCAGCACCTTACGGACAACTCCAATGATATATTCCCTTATAAATCCAAGGTTACACGGCATGTATACTCACTCAGTTGGCTTTGAAATAGGGATCTTGATTTTTTATGTCACTACAACTAAATGGTTTTTCTATTTAGAAAACTTTACGTAAAGCTTTTTATTAAATTGGCCCCTTTTTCTACTTATTACTGTAGTCATTATATAGGATAAGCTCATGCCAGCAAGTACTACCACTGGGTAGATTCTTGCAACAGACATATCAAAGCCATATCTTATCACTGTTACTATTATTGCTAATAACATATGTTTCATGTAGTTGCAATATTCAATAAAAAAGTTTTAAAAAAGAGCTTTTAAAATCTATATTGTTTATTTTGTACCAAATAATCTAAAAAAGTTTTATTCAAGTTAGATCATGTTTAATTTTTACACATTTGAATGGAAATCATTTATTTTAACAAGAAAAATCAACATTGGTTAATTAACGTTTCTTAGTACCATTAAAACTTACGCCAAGTTTGTGTAAGAAAAAGTATATTAAGTATACAAAGTAAAGCATAATTAGTACAACTTTTCTTAGCTTAAATAATAAATAACATGTTAAACGTCATTTTCTGTATTTGTAGATGAGGTTGAACGCAGTAAATTTACCCTTTTTTATCTATTTTGAAGCATATCCATGGCTATATTTATAAAAGCCTTAAGACAATTAAGACAATATTAAATAAAAAAAAATATTTTATTTTATCCAGTGCTTTTTTTTTACTTTGTCCCATGGGAGAAAACTCTTCACCGATTTCGCCAAAGTAGTTTGATTATTAGTAAGCGGATTCCTTAAAATTTAACTTAGGACCCCTAGGGGCCCGAGAACCTCACTTTGCCTAACCCTGTTTTAGTTAATGGTAGTGTATGTTTCAAAACTATTACGAACGCTTGGATTACCCATTAGAAGACATTTTAAAAGCAGGCTTTATTCTGTTTGTCGAGTTTTGTTTGCATTGCTTCTGTGTGATCAGGTTATATCAGGTTACTGTGTGCTTAAGTCAGGTAGCTTCTTAAATACCCAAGTAGGGGGAGACTTAGGTTAAATAAAAAAAGGGTCTAACACGTCTCAACCTGAACTAACCTGTCATCTAAGGAAAATTACTGAACACATTTATTATGCCCGAAGAAATTTGGATTTATACCTGCCCTGACTAATTATGTCAAAGGATATAATATTAATATTATCAAGTTTTGTACTTTTAATTAATTTAAAAAATAACAAATATTCATTTTCTAGTCAATATGTATTATAATTTTGGGCAATTTGTCATTCTATTACTTATAAAAGTTGACATATACAGTGTATATGCTTATTTTAATATTTCACATTAACAAAAAAAACTTTAAAAATGTAAATGTTAAACAATAAATAATACTTTAAATGTATTTAGTAGTAATATTAACTTTAACTAACACCAAAATGTAAAAAAATATTTTAAAACTGATAGTAGTTAATAATATTACTAAATTAATTTTTATTTATCAATTGACATATACAGTTTACATAAACATATAACAATGTCGTATTAATTTGATAGATATTAATATTTTATTATTTTTATGGATACAATAAATTGTTACGTTTTCTAACAATATTAACGTTTATTAAAATCAATACTAATTAGATTTCTACAGTACTATGGTACTCTATGTAAGTATCAGTTGACATATATAGTTTTGAGAAACTCATATCTTTGGATTCTTTTATAGTTATGGTTTTTTATCCCTGTCTTCCTTGCGTTCAATACTTTCTTTCCTACTTCATCATTATTACTGTTCCTTTATGATTTTTAAAAGACTTGAAAATTATTTATGTCGTTGTTTAAATCAGAAATTAAATTGCTTATTAAACTTTTGTCTTTATTATTATTTATTCTTGAAGGATTTTTATTAAAGTTATATGGTTTCGATTAGTTTTCTGGTTGCTTAGTGCATTGACACAATCTTTATTTGTTTGATTTTTTAATTCACTCTTTCTGCCTGTACCCGTTTTTTGTTGTATTCTTTCTTTTTCTATCTTATGGAAAATTTTCGATGTTCTGGTCCCTCGTCATCTCCCCCTTTTAAAAGACCCTAAACTACCCACTAGCCACAAAAAAAGGACAATCCCTTACGAAAAAAAAAAATAGCCTTTTAACGTAGCAAAAAAGCCTTTTACACACTGAGACCTTAAAACAATTTTTTTTCGTTGTAAGAAAATATTCACTTTATATACTTTGCTTTCAAAAAGTTTTTATCTTAAAGAAAACATTTTCAAAGCAATATGAATAATAAAATAGTTTTTCAAGCCTAATTTATATTAAATCTAAGAAGTTAGAAGCAAAGCATCCACAACAGAAAAACTTAAGTCAAGAAATCCTTAATCTATGAAGTTTGTGTCGAAATAATCTTTATCTAAAGAGCATTCCCAACACAAGTCCAAAGGCAAATCATTGAATGTAAGTCAAAGACAATACATCCTTAATTAATAAATGAATGATCATAAATCTGTTAAGAGATAGTATAATGTTAAGAAAAGAAGTGAAGTAACAACCACAAGCTATGAATAAAGACAAATAATCTCCAGTCTAATAAGATAAAGGCAATTCATCCTGTCCTAAGAACATACATTCTTTATTTAAATATGAAGGCAAGACATCCTGAATGTTCGAAGTTAAAGGACAAATCATCCCTAATCTAGGACGTTAAAGACGATACGCCTGAAGACGATACAGCCTGAATCTATTACGTTAAAGACGATACAGCCTGAACTATTACGTTAAAGACGATACAGCCTGAATCTATGACGTTAAAGCTAAAACTTCGTTAATATAAGAACTAAAAGATAAAACAACCTCAATCAAAGAAATAAACACAAATAATCCTGATAAAAAATATAAAGGCAAAATATCTTGATCTTATTTAATCAAGATATTTTGCCTTTATATTTTTTATCAGGATTATTTGTGTTTATCTTCTTTGATTGAGGTTGTTTTATCTTTTAGTTAAAGGTTTTAAATAAGTTAAAGGCAAAACATTCTAATCAAAGAAATGTAAGACAAATTAACCTTATCAAGAAGAAAAGGCCAAACATCAAAAAGTTAAGGCAAACATTTTATCAATAAGTTAAAGGCAAATCATCCTTATCAATGAAAATCCAACTTCATGTTGCCCCAATTTTTTAATGTATCTTGCATAAGTATTTATTTTGCAGTATGTCTTCGGACTCACTTAGCTCGTCAATAGAAATTAAAAACATTTGTTTTATTCCCAGCGGTTACCCATTCTATTGATGACCCCGCTCGATGCCCCTTAACAATTGAGATCAGACAGAAACCGTATTGAGATGAAACCTAATACGGCTACCTATTTAACTTACTCGAGATTACATAAATTAATACGTATCCTTATATAAGTAAATTAAAGGGATAAACTCGTTCCAAATTAATACTGAATTGAATATAACGTATAGATACGTGGCATTCAATAATAATTGAACTAATCCTGACAAGGAGATAAAACTTGGCGCATTGGTTGTTCTAATATGTAGATATATATATGTATGTATGTATGAATCGAAAAATGAACAAAACAGAAAAATGTATGAATCGATTTTAAATTTGACACGGGTCTAGACACATATTAATATATATATATATATATATATATATATATATATAATATATATATATATATATAATATATATATTTATATATTGTGTCTAGACCCGTGCCAAATTTCAAATCGATTCATACATTTTTCTGAATCTTCGAAATTTTAGCTGAGTCATTAATGACGTCATACGTTTTTTTGTATAGCACTACTAAACCCAAAGATTAATTTTTTGTACTAAGTTTAAACTTCCCAGCATTAAAACACTAGGAGCTACGATAATACATGCACAAACACATGCACACACTCATACACGCACATACAGATAGACAATTTTGTGAAAGCTACTGAACAAATTTTAAAATCACCTAAAACATCCGTTTTAGGATGTTATGGACGTAGGGTAAATCCGGGTTTCGATTTTTAGAGCAAACAAATACTTTTTCTATATACCTACGGTATAAATGAGGAAAAGTAAAAACAAATATATTTAGATAACTATACGACTGCATACAACTCAACTATTTACTCAAATTAATCATCTTGCTGATATTAACCTTGACTTTTCAAATATTTGACCAACACAATTGTATCTCTTAATTAACATTATAATGTAGAAAATATATTTTAATCATTAAATTTTAATATAATATGCTGGTATTACCTTGAACCTATGTATTTTCGGCAAAAAATAGTTAATATAAGAATAAAACGCTTTATTTATTTTAAATGACATTATTAAATTTTTTTTAGCAAATTTCATTGGTTTTTATATTTGCTTTTATATACCAAGGGTACATGGCAAAGTATTATGATTGTGAAGTATTGCACTAACAAAGCTGAAACCGAAATTTAACCTATTATCCGTTTTAGGGGTTTTAGATACCTTCTTAGTAGTTTTCATCAGTTGTCTGTCTGTATGTGTGTGTTTTAAACCTTGAATTTGAATAATAAAAAGTCTCTCACTGATTATTATTAATTTAAAATATAATTATAAGGCTTTCAACCAACTAAAGTAATCAATATCAGTGCCATGAGATGTTAGAAGCTAGGTTTGAGTCCTTTCTTACTGTTGACTGATATTAGACAACAGTTAGAAAAGACTCGAAACCTAGCTTCCTAACATCTCACCGGCACTGATGATGATCTTTAGTAATAAATAATAAATTTGATCGTCCCAAAAGCCGGTTATATTTTATTTAAAAAATAATAATCAGTGAAGAGACTATATAATAATAAAAATTCAGAATAATAAATCTGATCATGATGACCACCTCTAGCGCTAAAACTTTGAATCATTTGAATTTACTCTTTTAAAATTTAATAGCATACATTACAACTTGACAAGGACCCTTTCTCTTGGCCACGCGTTACCTTTTATGACCAATTTTGTAGGTCATAAAAGCAATAATAAATAAATATTGCAATAAATTAAAATAATTGCACTGAAAGAGGAAAGTACGCTAAATATTAAATAAATAAAATAAATGCCCGTTTTAGGCCTTTTCGCCATCAGGGTATTCACCCTGCGGGAACACCTCAGGTGGGTTGCATCTACTACACTCTAAGAATTAATTAAGTTGGAAGAAATCTTTTATACAAATACTATTCATAAATCTAAGAGCATAGCCGGGCTGCGAACCCCGGACTCCGGTGCCGAATCGAACGCCTTTACGATCACGGCCACAGAGCCAGACTACGCTAAATATTATTTAACGAATTATCTGGGTGATGCAATATTTAGTTTTCTTTAAAGTTGTATTATTAATATATGATTGATTAGTTCATAGTCCGTATTTTCAATTATTTACCAGTAAAGCAAAAAATATATTTCAATTTTTATTTAACTATTGAATCATAAAACGGTTAATGACGTAAGAGGTATATTTATATTGCACAATAATAATATACCAATTATAGATATTACTTTGTCTGAATTAATTTGAATTTTTTTTTACTTATACCGTAAAGTGTAACAAATAAATTATTATTAATATAAATATCTTATAACCATTAGTAATATCGAGTAATATTATTATTAATATTTATAGTATACTATCTTAGTTTTGAAATAATTATTAATGGCTCGATATAAATATCAATATTCAGTTATGATTACATCCGTTATGATATAATACTGCCAAATTAATACTTAATTGAATATTTTATTCTTAAAGAATTTTGGAAAAAACGTATTAATCAGTGTCATTCGATTGTAATTAAACTAATTCTGACAAGGAGATAAAACTTGGCGCATTGGTTGTATTAATATATATGTCTTCAAGCGTGCCAAATTTCAAATTTCGATTCATATCGATATTTTTAAAATCGATTTTTAAAATCAATTTTAAAATCGATTCAAACTTTCTTTTGAATTTTCAAAATTTTAGCTGAGTCATTAATGACGTTCCTTAATGACGCCATACACTTTTTGTATACTAGACCCAAAATTAATTTTTGTACCAAGTTCCAACTCTCTAGCATATAAACACTAGGAACTACGATTATACAGACTCAAACAAATGCACACACACATACATACATACATACAATATTCAGTTATATACAAAGTTATGATTTATGAACTCTTATAATAATAATATAAATATTCAGTTACAATTTAATAACTGGCATTATCTTGTAATAATTATACATTTTTGTAATAATTAATAATTTTACGTAATAATCATTAATAATAAGTTTATTCCCATTTATAATAAATAATTTCTGACTATAATTTTAAATATCTGGTAATAACTTTCAATGAACACAATGTTTCTCGTAATTATTTATTAATATCTTCTAATAAACGTCTATTTCCAATAATATCTTAAAATAATTATTAAATTTAGTTTTAATTTGTAGTGTACAGCAATAAGTATTAAGTTTTGGGATAATTAGTCATGCTAGAAATATTTGTTAGTCACTAGAAAAAAAAAATGAAATTTTTAATTTGACTAGTATTGATAATAATTACTATAATTAGATGTAATGGTGTTTAAAATTTTGTAAGCTAATTCCTAATAATTTTTCTATACATAAGTTTGCATGTTCTAAAGTTTAGAGTGAATTATTTATTTTAATTTTAATTTCTTATTATTTATTAATTTTGGTATTGCAAAATATAAAGATAAACCATTTTTTTAAAATAATTAAGCATTCTGCTTTGTTAAAATAGAATTTGGGAATAATGTTATAAATATTTATGAACTTACATTTAGCTTTAATTTCAATTTCCTAATTAACTTTTGATTTGTTATTTTGTTAATAATTAATGATGACTTTTTGATTTATTATTCATGATTCTCTTTGCACTTTATTCATCTCAAAGACTTATTAAATTACATACACTTGCTAACATACAAGTTGAATTGGCTTTTTACAATCTGTCTTACGAATTTCAAATAATACATGTATTGAATTTTATTATTATTTATTATTATTTATTATTACTATATATTATTATTGGTGATATTTAATTTTTAATATTGTCATTCATATCTATGTTATCAATGTCAAATAATAAATATTTGACAAAAGTAAATGCATATTTAAATCGGACATGAAAGGCACAAAATAATGAACTTTGTTTTGATTTAATTTTATAAATCCAAAATATTATTTACATACATAGGAGAGCTTTTATATTATATATAGACAATGCATAAGGTTAGTTAGCATGGTACAAGTCTACATTTTTTCATCTTTGAGACCTAAGCTAGATTGTTTTATTCTTTATATTTTTTCTAAGTTAAAAGATATCATTTAGTGCATGAAAAATATATATTATATTCCAACGAAATAAACGTAATTTATACTTATGTATATAATAACCATTGAAATAATATTTGAAATTTAACTTTTTTAGTTATAATAATAAAATCAATTCTTTTTTCTTTTCCCCAATCATGCCATAGGTATATAGGAAAAGTATTGTAGTTTGCAAAAAAATTCAAAACTGGATAAAACCGGAATTATCCGTTTTCAGGCGTTTTTAAGGTCTCCTTAGTGGTTTTTGCAAAGTTGTCTTTCTCTGTGTGTGTGCGTGTGCGTGTGTATGTGTGTGTGTGTGTGTCTGTTGTATCATGTAGCGCTCAGTGTATTTATGGCTAGTTTGAAATTTTGACAAATTAGTCTTTGCTGTAGTTGTGAATAATAAGATTTTAAATAAAAACGATAGTTACACAAAGTCCTTTACTTTTTAATATAATAAGGACTTTTGTGTAAAACTGTTTTTTATTTATATTGTTTATTAATCCGCAAATAAAGAACGTTTTAATAAGATTTTAATACTATATATAAAGAATATAGTATATATTAAGTATAGTAGATATTAATACTTGGCGACATAATAGTGTTAACCAAGACAACTAGACATTTGTTACAATTTGTATTTAATTATTTTATTTTAAAATCGAATTATTTTAATCGAGTACCCTACTAGTGGTGCAATCTGTTTGAGGCTCATTATAATATTTAAATTAATAAACAACTTCCTGGTTTTTTCATTTTAATGAAATCGAAAAAAAAGAAACGGACGTCGATTATACATGAAGTGCGTGCACTCATTGATTAAATCTTTTTTTTTTAAATAACGAATTTTTCTGGTGTTCATAATTGATATTGATTTTCTGATAAAAAATGAGATCAATATTCGACCTTATGGTTTGATAAAACGAGAATAAAAGGCCACTAATTTACATCATTTCAAAATCACGGTTATATCGAAATAAATGTCACATTTGTTGATTACCTATTATTTGTTCCGTACTTTTTTACTTTTCCTTATTTATATTCCGTAGGCATATAGGAAAGTATTGTGTTTGTAAAAAATCCGAAACGGGATGTCACCAGAATTATCGTTTCTGGTATTTTTAAGGCCTCTGAGTGTTTCTCAAAGTTGTTCTGTCTGTTTGTGTGTGTGTGTTTTATTTCGTAGTCTTAGTGTATTTATTCTAGAGAGTTGAACTTAGTACAAAACTCAGTCTACAGCTGTAGTTGTTCTATTCGGAAAATAATTTTTTATACGTCATTAACCCTCAGTAATGACTCCAGCGAAATTTTCGAAAATCATAAACGCGGAAATAATGCGATCTGACTGAAATTTGGCACGCATGTAGCCACGTATAAGACTAACATATGTGGTAAGTTTCATCTCACTGTCTCACTATATCATTAGTGCAATGATGATTTGTAAAAATTGGAAAATGATCTTATTAAGTTGAAATTCGGTACAATTGTATACCATTACGTAATAAGTAAGTACACTAATTTTATCGAATGACTTGAGTATGGTTTTAAAAAATTGTACAATCAGAAAATGATTTAATTGTGTTGAAATTTAGTTCAAATGTATAAGACTTAATAAAAAAGTACAAAAGTTTCGTTTCAATACAAGTATATCTATACTTTTTTGTTGGATCATAAAGCTTAAGTAGCATTGAGCGTGTCCGTGCTGTATGGGTGCCGGATGTCGGATTCATTTACTATCTGAGGTCATGTTGAAGTATAAATTTGGCGAATTGTATATTCTGATGATGAGCGAAGCGAGTCCAAAGCAGGGAGGATGAGCATAGCGAATCAGATGTAATGAAAAAATGTTCCGAGGTACCTCGTATCCAATTCAATTTTTACTGATTTGTGTATGTACATTTTAAATGCTACCATTATTTTACTTATAAGAAGAATCCCTTATGCCTTTACATTTAAAAATGCTTGCCGTATTAACATTGGAAAATACATGTTGAGCATTTTGAAGTGTACATTTATGGAGAGCTCGAAGTATATTTTAATTTATAATTTATTTTGAATTAGATACTTTAGGGATTTATTTTGAAAAAAATAAGACTTATCGTAGGAAAATTTTCGAAGACGTAAGAAACACACGTACTATTAAAAACAAAAATTGTGGGGATAAGCTTTTAAAACGTTTCAGGGGTTGATGAGGTGGGCGGAGGGGAGTCGAAGAGAGGTTTTCCACAATTTTCTTTCTTCAACGTTATTATTTGCGAGATTGAATGATTTTCTTTCTGAGAGGTTTGAGCAATGGAGGGGGGTATAAACAGAGGAAAATGCGAGGAAAAAATAATTTCCATGTTATTTCAAGAGAAAAATTGTTGAGCCGACTTTTACCGCTCCCTAGTGGCAAAGAAAGAAACTTAGGTATTACAGACTAAAAAAGGAAAATAATAAAGCGAGAAAGAAGATTTCCGAAACGCACGATCCGGCCCTCGGGCGAAGAAAAAATAAAGAAAAAAAGGGCTAGGATGGACGTATCGGGATAACCTGACTTTGAAACAGGTTTGGTACGGGTACGAGGGTACTCTCACGTCCACCTCTGACCTCACCGTGTAACTGCAATTACAGTCTGTCCAAATGAGAAAACGATTTTTCGTTAGAAAAAAAGGCACCCGGTATCTTTTTACGTAAATAAAAAATAACCACTGCAATTTACTGTAGCCTCAGAAACTTTTGATAATTAACGTTGTTTGAAATTTGGTTTCAGCACTGTCTACGATGTAAAAACTTGGGATCGCTACTCTCAACCTTAGAATTAAACACTGATCCAATGTTTGGGAGGTATTAAGTTCGACCTCAGAATAATAAAGTAAACCAATGTCTAGGGTGTTACATCTTTGGTCCCACTGCGCTAAAACTTTGAATAAATGGATGTTATAACATTAGTCTATTAGTTTCGCTACGCTAAAACTCACGATAAAACGGCGATTCAATGCATGGGACGTTATCAATTCGGTCTCGCTACGGTCGACTTTTGAATAATTAAGTGACCCAATGTCTATGGCTCTAAAAGTTATTGTTAAAGCTTAAAGTATTACATTACATGAAGTTATATAGGAATCTATGGTCATCTTTGGCATCCTAGTTTAATTAATTTTAATTTTTATATGTTTCATTTTTATATTTTCTATTAATTTGAATTTAATTTTCTATTAATTTGAAACCTTAATTTATGACAGTTTTAAGCAAACTTTTAGACATAACTGCAAAAGTGTCGTGCC
Organism: Microvelia longipes; assembly: GCA_018340805.1. Classification (NCBI taxonomy): domain Eukaryota; kingdom Metazoa; phylum Arthropoda; class Insecta; order Hemiptera; family Veliidae; genus Microvelia; species Microvelia longipes. The sequence goes on along the minus strand of JACMZG010001914.1, from coordinate 28,281,980 downwards.
AAAGAATATGAATTGCGCCAATACCAAAAGTTAAACACCTATCGTTTTTTCTACCTATTCTTGATGGATTCTAGCGTCAAAACAAATCCATTAGCTCATTTTTCCTTTGGAAATGCGCTAAACAGAAAATTGAAACTTGTAGCTTGTCAGAGTTTATAAATTTATAAACTTTATAAATAAAATACCTCGGTTTATAAAATACCTTCGTGGACATGATATTATAAGTTGGTACTTTACTTGAGCACACAAATTATTAATAGATTTTTCAAAAAAAGTATAAAACTCATTCGATAAAAATTTAACTACTGCTGATAATAAGATAAAATTTGGCATATATTTTGGTCTTAATATACTAGATGTGAGAGGTTAATTTTAAAGCTATCGACAAATTTTTCTGCGTTATGAGTTTTCAAAATTTAGGCTGGGTCATTATTGCGGGTTAATGATGTCATAAAAAATCCGGATAGCACAACTAGACCCAAAGATTGATTTTCGTATCAAGTTTCAACTATCTAGCATAAAAAACTGAGAGCTACGGCGATAACAGACACACCCGCACACACACACACACATACAGACAAACAACTTTCTGAAAACAACTTAGGAAGACCTAAGCAGATAATCAGGTAAAATCTCGGTTTTGGATTTTTCTAACACAATACTTTCTATATACCTATGTATTAATGAGGAAGAGTAAAAATTTTATACCTTCACCCTGTATATATTTGCAATATTTTGAACCCTAAATTTCTCTATCGGATGATTTATATTAATTCCCAACGTCACTGTTTAAATTTTAGAACAAACGTCACTCTTTGCTGTTTATATAAAACTTTCGATAAAAATAGAACTCCTTCGATTGAATGTCAATTGGAGGGGAGGTGTTCTTGTTCTCACACAAAACTCTTCATTTATCATAGCTTTGTTTCAATTAAATGATAAACAATCATAGAAAAATATGTTTATAGCATTTCTTGTTTAACTTTTTTTTAAAATTAGATTTATGAGGAATAAAGATACAAATTTAATCATATCAATTAATTTTAACTTCTCTTACCAAATCTAGATTATAATATATATATAAAATAAATATATATATATAATATTATATTTATATATATATATATATATATAATCAAGTCGATGCTATTCAAGTGAAGTATAAAATTAACATGATTTTGAGAACGATGAAAAATACTCCTTTTACGAACATTACCTTATTATAAAGCGTTATATAATTAAATATGCCAAATATAAAAAACAATAAGAACGAGAAGAAAGTATGAGAATAGAAAACTATGAGAAAACAAATGTAATCGGAAATAAGCAGCAAAAATAATGGAATATTTCTACTTTAATTTATTTTGTTCACATAGTGGTGACAAGGATGTAATGACATCTAATAAAAAATCTCTATTTATTGTAACCAAAGACAGTTTTCAGAAGGTATAGTGTTTAGAAATTAAGTCTCTCGCTCCTAATTAATGTTTTATCGTTTGACCCTGTGTTAGTAGACTTCTGAGATACTTTTCTTGTGTAAAATAAACTTCTTATTGATGATATTAGTTATGCACTTTGGTTGTCTCAATCTATTGCAAAAAAAGAAAAAAAAAAAAATTGAAAGACACACCATTAATGGATGATTTAGATAGCAAGGATGGTTGTGAGACATAATACGAATATTCCTTTCCCGCTAAATTATATAATTCTCTAGTCTACATATAATAATTATTTTAGACTTCCACTTGGAGGCTTGTATGCATATTTTATGTTGTTAAAAAATCTAAGAACATTATACGTTTATTTCATTAATACATTTATTTAATTTGGAAGCCCCATAAACTTTTAACTTAATTGACACAATATAATTGTGCGTTTGACACCTAGGAAATGTATCACGCAAAATGCAATGCTACATCTGGGAACTGTTCTGTCATTCGATATTCATCATCATTGATGGCTCGACATAATGTCATGTCCCACTCTGTTTCGTTACGTCTAACTCATTAGGGCTCAAATTATATATGTTTTGCTTGCCAAGCATCATGGCGGTAAGGGAGCACAATTTACAAGACACACCATTTCCGATTTGTAAATTTCAGATAATATGCAAGTTTAGATAATTATGAAACTCATTTCGATAAAAAATAATGACCTCATATGAAATTATACCAAAAATAAAATAAATACATGAACTTCAACCTTGTTTTAAATTTAAATATTAATGATTCCCCCTTTTAAAAATTTCTTTATTTGACTTCGTATTTTTCATGATATACACCTTGACATATCTAGTAGCATTAGCTTAAGTATTACAGAATAAAATATTTAAAAGATTGCTAATAAATTGTCATAGTAATTATACAAATACTGCATTTTAAAGCTCTTTTTAGAATTTAACTTGAGCTTTTTTTAGTATTCAAGCTAATTACTGACATACATGGCTGTCAACTTATTCAAATTGGACTGTCAAATTGTTCATATTATAAAAATTGGACTGTAATTTGTTTTTCTAATAATACCCTAAAGGCTTTTAAATGATTGCATGGAAAAACTAAAAAAATAATTTTCATGTATAAGTACATACCATTATTGGCCTCTTCTGTCAATTTCCCGTGTGTAAACAACGCTTTGATCATTTTCATTTTTATTCTGTTGAGCAAATATTCAAATCCCGTTCTTACTGCAAACATAGCTTCGTCGAACAAGCTTACGGAGTTTTAATTTCGTCAGTCCTATTTATAAAACATGCATCACTTTTTAATTGTAACACTGAGAAATTTCAAATAAAACTTTTTTAATGAAGTAATAATAAAGCAAGGATTTTATTTGTAATCAAAAGCTTTATTTACCTTTGTTTATACAATAATATTGAATATTTGCATTATTTAGTATTTATTTATGTCATAACATTAAAGGTATTTATTTGAATTCCTTTTTTAAGGTTGTTTTGTTTGAATGGTATATATTAAGGCCCGTATTCAGAATCATTTTAAAAAAATCTCTCCTAGGTTGTTCCTAGCCTTCTCCTAGGTTGTTCCTAGCTTTCTCCTAGGCCTAGCGGTATTCAGAATCAGTTTTTGAAATCTCTCCTAGGTTGTTCCTAGGTTGTTCCTAGCTTCTTCCTAGCCTTCTCCTAGCTTTTAAAAAATCAACCCTAGGAATGATTTTACGTAAATTTATTCGTGCTAAAACGTTTATATAACAAAAATAGAATAAAAACTTACATTAGAGTTAATTATAACTTAATTTTATTATTTATCTTTACAATAATTTGAACCTAAATTTTACTTAAACAGACATTTTTTGACAACTAGCGCTACCTAGTAGAGAACTGTAAAACTAATAATATTGAGATATTCTACAAAAATAAACAAATGATTTGTAAACAAACCTGGCACATAATAAACCCCCTTAAAATACGTAAATTTGTAATGACAACTAACTTATTTATAGTTGCCGATTATTTTAAAGTATATCTAATGTGAAAGTGCGTGACCTTGACCCAGTGAAGGTTTGAAACTAGAGAATGATTTGCATTTTTTTCACTTATGAAGAAATCATTATATGTCATTAATGTACTATTTAAATGTTTTTACAATAACATAGTTAGTGATAATAAAAACAGGTTAAACTTTCGTAGAGTGTATGGGTGCCAACATTTTGAATTGTAAGTTTAGGAGAAATTATTATATTTGACATAAATAAATCATCATATTATAGGGTTGTATAAACCCTACAGTTGTACTTCCATTTTTCACACTGATCTATAAAGTCATATCACGTAAAGTTCAAATTAGTTTACGTAGCAATTAGTTCGTTTTAGGCGTTTTAAAAGCGGTTGATATTGTGAACAGTTAAAACTACACAAACAAAACAAAATGTATAATATACTTTTCAGTCTTGTTTACCTTTATAAGTTAGCCAATTTACCCGTAATTATTTAGTTTAGTTTAGAACTTTCCAGTAATAATTATACACTCAATAAATATACTCAGCACTAGTATTATTTTATTTATTTTTATATGGTTTCATCATTTATGATACTTTCCATTTATAATATTTGATAGCATTTTTGCAAGGTTAGCAATCAAGAAGGCGGTCGCTCAAACGGGGATTTTCAAAACAGTTAACAGCTCTACTTCATTCTAGATGGGAATATACAACACTACCACGTTAAGGCAGAGTTTTGAATCCCACATTTTAATGGGGAGATACATCAATAAGTATAATGTTTACTCTACCAACATAATGTAAACAATGCTTATTATCCCCGTTATGATTGTTACTTAGCTGATCTTTCTAATCAAATCAGCATTAAACATCTCTGAGTTCATACGTTGTGAACGTAGAGATCACGATTTTCTTTACGTCGTGAACTGTGTGTATTTTTTATAGTATTCATAAGCCTATTGCTTAGGGAAAAACATTTGTTATAGCTTAACAAAAAATTAAAAAATGTAAATGGAATGTAAAAAAATTGCTTCGGATATATAATCGACCATATCAAATATAAATACGTCACGGAAGTTACGTTTTGTTGCAGAACGTTTCTTTGTTTACATAATAAAGCAATGCTATTGGTCACTTTAGGATCACAAAAAATAAATAATAGGATCCTTTGTTTCATTTTGTTTTATTTTGTTTTGATATGAGCCAATATGAATTTTGTGACGTCACACTTTCGCGACGATTTACATAGTGCTCATGAAGAAGATATACAGGGTGGTGCATTTCACCCTGCACTGGTACATTTCACCAATACATCACTTTGATTAACTCAGCTTCGCATGGAGCTATCGCGATAAAATTCGTTACAACCCCACTAAGTTGACAACTGGAAGTTTGAATACCCAATTATTATGTTGTTAATCGTCTGATATGTATCATTATATTACCAATATGTGATTTTTTACAGTAACTTTAGATTATATTGGAGCAAACCTTTGCGTCATATTCTGAACATTTGATACAAATAAAATGAAATTCCGGTAATTTTTTTGTAATTTTCCCGGGGGTGGTACCCCCAAAATTTATAAGGGGACCCGTCCAAAAAAACCTATTTTACTGGCGCAAAATCCGTTTCAGGTCAAAAGAAGTTGTTTGGAGCAATAAAACAAAATTTTTGATTTTTTTTGGGGGCAACACCCTAAAATTTTAAAGGGGAGCCAACCAAAAAAAATTTTTAATGGCTCAAAATCCGTTTCAGGTCAATAGAATTTGTTTAGAACAATAAAACAAATTTTTGATTTTTTTGGGGCAGCACTCCCAAAATTTATAAGGGGTAACCGACCAAAAAATTTTTTTATTGCCTCAAAATCCGTTTCAGGTCAAAAGAAGTTGTTTGGAGCAATAAAAAAAATTAGACTTTTGGGGGCAGCACCCCAAAATGTATAAGGGGGAGCCGACCAAAAAAATTGTTTTTATTAGCTCGAAATCCGTTTCAGGTCAAAAGAAGTTGTTTGGAGCAATAAAAAAAATTTGACTTTTTGGGGTCAGCACCCCCAAAATTTATAAGGGGTTGACAACCAAAAAATTTTTCGCCCTGAACCACTTTTGTTTACCCAAAACGGATTTTAAGCTCAAAAACAATTATTAAAATAGAACAAAAATGACTAGAGACAATCTAGGGACGATTTAAGGTACCTCTCTACCTACCTTGGATCTTCCTAGGTTGTTCCTAGCTTTTTCCTAGCCTTTTCCTAGAATTTAAGGTGCAAAGTTAGGAAAAGGCTAGGAGAAACCTAGGAGAGATCTCTTCCTAGCCCTAGGGACGGTTAAAAATGTTCTAAAATGGACACTAAAGCTAGGAAGAAGCTAGGAAAAAGCTAGGAACAACCTAGGAACAACCTAGGAAGAACCTAGGAGAGATTTTTTTTTAAACTTTTGATCATTCTGAATACGGGCCTAAATGTTATTTATCTCATGTATATTATTCATATATATATATATATATATATATATATATATATATATATATATATATATATATATATATATATATATATATATATATGTATGTATGTATGTATGTATATACATACATACAGTCAAGAAGGTGTTGTCAGGCTACAGAATTATCCGAGACTTATTATCTGAGAATTATCGACTGGATCGCACGATAACATACGATTAGGCCCAATATACAAGTAAACTTACTTACTTATTGAGTATGTTTATAGCGAATTTTCTTTTTTGTAAAAATCGCTTATCAGGTGGCTCGAATAGCAGGAGGTGGACCCGGGAGTGTTACCAAAAGCCGTTTCAGAGGTCTTTGATACGGATTTTTCAATAAAACTGTAAACATAAGGGTTTCAAATTTTTGCCGGGAAACAGGGCTTTATTAACAAGGCTTATGTTTCCTAATTAATGTTTCTGACAAACAGCTACATGACAAGAACAATTAGCTTGAGAAGCGGCACAAAGAAACGTGGGGGGTTTCGAAACAGTATTTTACTTATTCTAATGAGTTTTTACATATTCTAATGATTCTTTACTTATTCTAATGATTCTTTACATATTCTAATGATTCTTTACATATTCTAATGATTATGAGTTATTGATTATGTGTTATGTGTTACAGGTATAACCACACATAATAAGTATTTGGAAAACTATACATCTTTAATAGCTATCAATATCTAAGATGTCTTAATGGCTATATAATCTGTAAGATACATCTTCCTTATCTTGTTGTTTCTTAGTAGATTATTTTTAAGTTTTCAAGTATTTGGCAGAAATTTATTTAAATTATGTAGTTCTTTCTCTGAACTTTTATGGAGTTTGCATTTAAAAAATAGGAAATTTTCTTTAAAACGTTTGGTAGGTAATGAAGTTGGGTATGGGAGGATTTCGAGTGCTTTGCTTGACTCAATGATAAAGTTTCTAAGTTTCATTGATACTTAATGCACCAAAAATATTAAAAATGACACACCTGGGGAGATGGAATCCGGTTCGATTCCCTGATACTGTATGAACATTGAAAGACTGTCGTCTTTATGTTATCAATTCACTCTTTCGAAATCATGTTTTTAATAATTTTTTTGAATGCTCATGTGTCTTTCTTTTGGCCTTTTACAAAATATGTATAAATATTATTGATATGCATTTCGATTTCATTTACCTCAGTTTCTGGACCTGATTTTTTCTTTTTAATTTTCGACTTAGCTTGTTAATATAACCTAACTATTAATTTTATTAACTTGTAAATGCTCTGTATGATGAAGAGCAAAATGTTGTTTAAACATGAGATCTAAGCCTTCATTTTGTCTCTTAACCACCCAAACACATAACTTATAACTTAAACTTAAACTTAACTTAAACTTATGGTAATATTACCTTTCAAGGTTATTTAACCTTTTAAGGTAATATACATCTTCCTTATCATTTGTATCACTTTATTTTAATCAAATAATACAGAATATATAATAACTTTTATTATATTTGAAATAAATTAGTATGTTAGAAATAGTAGAAAGAACAAAGTAGTATTAATCCTTTTTTAGTATTATCCTTCCCTAATAGCCCACCTTTCCTGACCTTTTTGTTTATAACCCCCAAACATGTTTATTTTTAGCGAATTTTCAAAGAAAAATTAACTTATGAGGTTGGGGTTATATATATATATATATATATATATATATATATATATATATATATATATATATATATATATATATATATATTTGTGTGTGTGTGTGTGTATAAATGCATGTATGTACAAGATTTATGTTTTTATGTATGGTTATCACAAATACGAAGTTACATTTTATTATTAGTTCTGGCTTATTGATTGAAATATATAAAATAATGTAAACAAATCACGTTTTTTTACTAATACATTTGAAAATTCTCTTATATCGTGGCAGTGTGCCAGGTACACTAGTAATATGACGAATTGATATAGGAAACTAAACGTGTGACTTTGAAGCGGCCACAGGGAGACAAGGGGGCCGCGAAGCAGCTACAAGCACCGACGCCGCGATGCGGCCGAGTTGCGAAACGCTTCTTGTTATAAATATTCCGTTATTTTGTTTAACATATTTTGTTAATCTTATGCTGTGGAATTAGTCTATGTTAGATTGCACTACTCTGCAAAACGTTTAGTGTATATGTTTTAAATAAAACTTTTTTTTTATAAGGACAGCAGGCTACAATTAATTGTTTATATTTTTTAGTTTAACTTTATTACTATGTAAAGAAATCACACTTTTATTAAATATATTTTTTAACTTCCTTATTAACCTTCACTATAAAAAGACGCGATGTTTGGTGGGATCCGTTATGACGTCATCGTGCTGGATCAACTAAACTAATACGTAGCAAGAACCGGAGCGTAATAAACACGTATAGTAGGATGACCAGATTATTACGCTGTATGTACATTACGAATAACTAGGAAACTGTTTTTTGACTTGACTATTTTAAATATCAGAAAATACATTTTTAGATGTTTTAAAATCTTTATTTTTTTAAGAAAATGACGTCTTCGTGGCGGGAACTTTGACACTGAAATACATTTTATAACGTTTTGTGAACGAAACGCTGCTGGACAGTGACTCTTAATTCTATAAAACCGTTGAGTTAGTTATAAACAAAATGCGTCCTTTACTTAAAAATATTGGTATGAAAATTAAAATTCTTATCTTTAATTCCTTCACCTGGTTCCTTCATTTTTTATTCCTAAGCTTTTTTTATTTTATTTTATTAAATGTTATTTTTATAATTTTTGGGTGTTTATTTTGTAAACACCCAGTGAATATGTAATGACATGAGTGCAAGGAATGCATATGTCTAAAAAAACCGTGTATTTCATTAAATAAAAACAGCTGTTGTCATGCTGGTTCTTAGGTCTCTAAAAACCCTTAATTACCTACCGGCTTTTATATATTCAATATAAACAGATTCTAAAAAAAGGGGTTGGAATATTTTAAGGGTAGAAACCCTCATTTTTTGGTTCCGGTCACCCTTTTACACAACCCTTTATGTTTCAATATCGAATCGACTTTAATTCGAACAAAAGTTAAAAATAATGGGACTATGTGGGAAAAAATAAAACAACAAATTCAATAAGTTCTCGAGAGGTTCCTTGTTATTTTTTGAAAGATTAAAATATTAAAACAAATTATTGCCTCTTGATAAAAATATGGCCTCCTGGGCCCCCATTCGGTGTTTTTATCGCCCCTGAGGCTATTGAATTTTGTTGAAGTACTTATTGTCACATTTTAAGAGATTCTATTGTTCGTTTTTACAAATATTCAAAAGGCATTGCGTCTATTGTATTTGTAATAATGTCAATATAGGCTTAAATAATATTACTTTATTTAAAATTGCATAGTACAAGGGCCGAAAGCAGCAGTGAAAATTCTAGCTTGCATGCTTCACATTCTAAATAAAACATACATAAAAAGCATAAATCATGCTTCACATCTTAAATAAAACATACATAAAAAGCATAAATCATGCTTCATATCTTAAATAAAACATATATAAAAAGCATAAAACATGCTTCACGTCTTAAATAAAACATATATAAAAAGCATAAAAAACATACATAAAAAGTATAAAACATGCTTCACGTCTTAAATAAAACATATATAAAAAGCATAAAACTTTCATGGGGGACTTTATTGATGATGAACAATGTAATATTTACTTTTTCGAAATCATTTACTACTAAGATTACTCAAGAACATCAGAATTACTTTAAGTCAAGTAAATCTGTACGATCTTTTTCAAATCTATTCTTCAAGACTACTTTAAATCTTTCTCAAATTCCTTAAAAAGTCATTTTTATTTTATTTAGGTTGCTTAAATCTAATAACTTTATCTTAGATAAAGGATCATTTGAGAACCTTTGTCTCTGAAGTAAAAGAATAATTGGGAACAACTGTATCTGAGATAGAGGACCAATTAGAAACCAAGGCTCTGAGATAGAGGATCAATTCGGAACCACTGTCACTGAGATAGAGGATCAATTGGAAACTAATGTCTCTGAGATAGAGGATCAATTGGGAACCACTGTTTCTGAGATAGAGGATAAATTGGAAACCACTGTCTCTGAGATAGAGGATCAATTGGAAACTAATGCCTCTGTGATAGAGGATAAATTGGGAACCACTGTCTGTTACGTTACATAGAGAATCAATTGAAAACCACTGTTTCATACATAGGGGACTAATTAAATTTCAAGTCTCGTTTACAAAGATTTTGGAGTATGACTTCCCCATCAAATTGATTTAAAGTTCCCGTTTAAACATAGTATACAAATAAAAATAGTTTCTTAAAGAATAAAAAAAGTCATCTAACTTTAAAACATTATATAATTATTTATTTTGCTTTAACATTAATCTCTTACTTTTAAGACCATTAGAAAAAGGAAGTTATATACATTTACGTAATGTTTAAAAAGACGAAAAAAATTATACAATTTTATACAAAAAAATGTTTACAAATTTTTAAAAAAGCAGCTTTTTTGCACAATTCAAGGTTACATCTATACGCAGAATTTATTGTTTTCCTTTCCATCCCTTAATATTTCCAGAAAATATTTTTCTATATTAATTTGTACTTTTTTATTATTATTTTTTATTATTAAAAATTAATCTACTTGAGGTTATCGTAACACCTACTCACTCATCCTACGTATGAAGTGTTAATTACAATGTATTTTTTATAAACAAAAAAAATCATTTTTTTGTTAGAGCTATGAATTTATAATGTGAAAGGGGGTCGTTTGTGTGAAATCTTAATGAGCTAAAAAGAGAAGTAAAATACAAAAAAAATCTTATCATCGTTTGTATGAACGTATTTTATTCTTTGTAAAAAATGCCTGTTAAATTGTGTTTAAGAACCTACAAAAAATTTTTTAACATAATATACACTGAAAATGTATCTTTAATGACATGTTAAAGTAATCAAGGATGTGTTTTTTTTCTTTTCATATTGTCGTTGACATATATAATATTTTTATACTGTTTACCAGCGTAGTTTTAAAAATAAGACAGAAAGAAATAGTGTATGTATTTTACTATTGGTGTGAAAGAGATAATACTAGAGTGTTAACATCAGAAGTCTCTATATTTTTATATACAAATAGCCTTATAATATATTTTTAACGTATTGATATAAAATTGATAAATATACATATTTATTTTGATGAATTTGAGCTACGAATTGATTTATGTTTTGATGTTTGACTTTGTAAGTAATGTGTATTGATATACATATATACATGTCATTTTGTGTTATAAGAGAGAGAGAAGGTCATTTAACGTAAAATCCTGCGTATATATGTCTTCATATAACATGTTAATTTAGTTAGAAGTAAATACTTCAAAGTCATTTCAGGACTGTTAATTTACAAATAATGATTATATTAATTATTAAAATTAACTATCTATATACATATACGTATATATATATTAAAGTCGTTATGCTAAATATAAAAAATTATAACATAAAACTCAACTTATATATGTTACCATATAACATTAATACACCTCCATAAACAAAATAAAAAATATTATTTTACAAACAATTAAATAAAAATAAAACCACAGTTGTATTAGTCTATTTATTTTCTTTTAATGAAAATAAGTAATTAACACACATATATATTGTATAATTTGATATTTATTTACTACTACTGAACAAAAAGCAAAATTAAATCCTACGTATATATGTTAACATATAAATAAAACTTTATGTGTGAATTTAATTTAAGTAAAAACATATTGTTATTGCATTAAATAAAAGTTGTAAGATTTTTTAATTAGAGTTAAGTTAGTTTTTAATAAGTGTCAATTATTTATGTAAATATATATATATTTTTAGGAAAATGTTCTTATTTTGAGATTAAGGCTTATTTACAAAGGTGGCGTGATGTTTAGAGTGGGGGCTCCCTAATGCACATGCGCACGGGTACGGGAAACCTTTTTGAAAGTAGATAGGTTTGTGCGCGCTTTGTATCTCACTTTAATAGGAGAGTAGATAGACGTAGGAGGTCGCTCCTTTGCTCCTCTCTGTCACGACAGTGATAAACGTAATTTTTATCGCTCTCACCGTGATACAGACCTTTTACTTTTCCTAAACCTTCGGATAGAAAATTTTATAACTAAATATTTAAAAAATAAATAACCAAATCGTTATTAAAATTAGTGATACAATATTTATTTTTAAAGTTATCATAATTAAAGTTTAAATATTCTGTCAATACAATTGTATCTTTTCTATTTCTAAATATTTCTTAATTTTATTCAACAGACGCATTCATAAAAAAAATATTTATTCATAAATAAAATTTAAATAAATTGTCCTTTGTAAAGAAGTGTCTTAAAATAGAAAATTATTTTCTTAATAAATTCTTGAAAGTAGAGATAATAATATGAATTAGTTCACAGTTACGTAAATATCGGAGTACATCTGCTTTTTCAGTTTAAGAACTTTTTATTTTAATATCTTCTATAATAATTAATTGACTTTATAGTTTGCTTCCTTCTTTCCTATAATAGAAGGAAAGCATTGTCATGAGGAAATATGACGTCCAGTTTTACATACAATGTTCACGTTTCAGCGCTTACTGATCGTAAAACGTAACATTTATAAAACGTAATAAAAAAAAATTATTAAAAAATTAAGAAACTTAGTTTTTGTATGTATGACTGAAATTCTTTTATCGAGCCGTATATTTTTAATTAAATGATAAACCAAGTAGGGCGTTTCAGATAGACTAATATTTAACCTTAAAAATGTGGATTAAACATGGTCCTAATCAAGACATACCTAAATGTACATTTCAGATTCAGTAATACCTATAAAGTGCAGGTGAAACATGGTATAAGATTTTCAGAATGGACTCTACCCCCAATTGACTCATACGCGATCCATTTTCCATTTTTTTACTTTTTCTTATTTTTACCAAAGGCATATTGGAAAATATAGTGTTTGCAATGAAATCCGAAACCGGGATGTCTCTTGAATTACCCGTTTCAAGTTTTCTGTCTGTATGTGTGTGTGTGTGTCTTAGCTGACCGCTGACCATCGTGTGTTGTCTAATTCTTCACTTTATGTGTTTTATATATATATATATATATATATATATATATATATTATATATATATATATATATATATATATATATATATATATATATATATACAAGCCTCATAAACAATATTTTTAGAAGAAAATTCACTAAAATTTTTATAAAAGACATTGATGTATTTTATTGTTGAAAATAATTTACATTATAATGCTATATTAATATTTTATATTTTTCATAAATATTAAAATCCCAAGAGTTTGTTAAAAATAATAAGTATTTTGTTAAAAATGTGTTTAAAATATTTTAATCAATGCTACAAACCGCTAAATATGAATAGATAGGAATACAAAGCTTCTGTATTACGTTTCATTCCTAACTTGCTATAACTTTGAATAATTATTTCAGATATAAATCATTTTTATTATTAAATTAGAGTATATAAGAATTAATTTGTGTTTAATGAGCTGAATTTTAGAGTTGATGTTCTTTTAATCATAGGGTAAGCTTGTATATAGAAATTATTTTTTAAAAGTAATACATCATAATTAGAAATAGCAGTAAAGAAGTAAGTCGAAAGATGTTAATGATGAAAGTTAATTTTAATGGTTGGTGCGCAGAGATATTATTAGGATGTCAGTGAGAAGAATTCGAAAAGAAGGTTTTGCCTAAGATAGGAAGTTAATCTCGGATAAGTTAGGGTATAATTAGCTCGACAATGGAGTACTGTAAGATAATGATTGTCTTTTAATTCAGAAATCCATCGGTTGGTTGGACTTGATGGTCTATGGTTGGTGAAAAGGTGGGAGGAAATGTCCCGTTAATAGACGGGATTTGTAGAGTGGTAGGTAGGAGGAATTTAATATTGCTGCCATCATAGAACCACCGCAATGAAGAAGGGAGTGAAATTGGTGATTTCTTTAAGTTCCGCCTGTTTTGTTTAAAAAGAGTTTGAGAACAGCCTTGGCGAATAAGCAAGTCCTAGAGGTATCACCTCTAAAAATCTCCGTAGAATAAAACAGGAGCCTTCGGTCTCTTGGCCGCTACGTGGCGTCACCGCTTCGACGACTCTCTGTGGTTGTTGTCCTATATTATTTCTAATTTATATAAGTGGCATACTGCCACGATATAAGCGAGTTTTCAAATGTATTTATAAAAAAACTTGATTTTTTACATTATGTTAGTATGTCAATCATAACACTTGAACTAATACAAATTAATATATAATATATATATATATAT
>JACMZG010001914.1:28232696-28265196 GCA_018340805.1 Microvelia longipes | reverse complement strand
GGAGGATCCGCCTTTAGGAGGATCCGCCTTTAGGAGGAAATTTATACACCATCTTCGGCGAAAACAAAGTTTTTATTTATTATATTTTTTCCATAAAGCAAAGTTCAGTCAAGAAGTATGTTTTTTGTACTATTACTATTAAATCTTAGTTTTATTATTTATAATTTTAATTAAAAATGATGTTTTCAGTTTTTTCTATAGTTCGTCTTATAGCAAATTTTTTCCAAAGGTTCCTTAACATATTAATCGAATTATACTCAGGGTTATTACTAGCAGAACGCTGATTATATTAAAAAACGCTTGGGATAAGCGTAAGGCAAAAAAGGCTAATTTTTTTCATAACATTATATTTATCGATTTTATTTATTTATGACTGTCATAATTTATTTATTTTTTGTGTCAAACCTTTTATTATCATTTTTATACTTTCTTTCTATTTCAGTTTTTTTTTAAATTTTTTCCTTAATTATTAAATATTAAGGAAAAAATTATTCAATTTTTAATCATTTTGTCCTTTTAAATACTCATAAACTTTGTTTTTACATTTTTTAATTATTATTTTTTTTTACTTTTATGTATTAATAACCTCTCTTTAGCAACTATAAAAATTTTTCATTTGGAATGTTAATTTTAATTACTTTTTGATATTAAAAAAATATTGTTTCATCTGGTAAATATTTTTTTATAAAACATTTAAATAAACATTACAAGAACTTTTTCTAAATTATTTAATATAAATTGTTAAGTCAGTTATCTCATTCTTTCATATACTTATTTCAATGAAAATTGTTTCATAATTTGTTCTCAGATATTTGTTTTATACTTATAATTATTTTTTTAATAATGTAAAAAAAGAAAAATTGGATTCGAGGTACCTTAAAACTTTTCCCCACTATATCTGATTTTATAGTGATGTATATCTGATTTTATAGTGATGTATATCTGATTTTATTTCATGTTTCATCTCTTTATCAGCATTAGATTGATTTTTATGGAATAAAATTTTATACGTTTATTTTTACTTTTCCTCATTTATACTGTAGGTATATAGGAAATGTATTGTGTTTGAAAAAAAATCCAAAACCAGAATTATTCGTTTCAGGCGTTTTAAGGCCTCCTGAGTGGTTTTTGTCTAGTTGTCTGACACTATGTGTGTGTGTGTGTCTGTTATCATCGTAGCGCCCAGTGTATTTATGCTAGAGAGTTGACATCAATCTCCGCTGTAGTTGTGCTATTTAGTAGGGAAAATAATTTTTTATGACATCATTAACCCTAAAACATTTTGAAAAATTATGCAATTGGATTAAGATTCTGCACGCATGTGACTATGTATAAGACTAACACATGTGCTTAGTTTCATCTCATTATCAGCATTAGTTCAATTTTTATTGAACTTGTGTACGTTTTTTAAAAAATTGTGAAATGGTTTAATTGAAATGAAATTTGGTACATGCGTATATTATTATCTAGTAAACAAGTACACTAACTTTCTTCCAATACGACAAGTATATCCATGATTTTTGGATCATTAAAATTAAGGAGCATTGAGCGCGGTCTGTGCTGTATGGGTGACCGCTGAGAATGATACGGATGAATTTTCTATATGAAGACGAACAAAGCGCTCAGAAAGTATTTGCTTCGGAGTGAAGCAAGTCCGAAGCAGGAAGGATGAGCGTAGCGAATCCGATGTAATAAGGAAAAGTTCCGAGGTACCTCGTACCCCATTTGTTTTAAATGGTAAAAAAAATTGGATTATGAAAGTTAAGCAGCATCGAGCGAGTGTCTGGATGGGTGACCCGCTAGGAGTAAAACTAATGTATTTACAATTTGAGGAAGAGCCAAGCTAGGCTTAAGACTTGTTGAAGTATAAATTTGGTGACTTGTACGTTCTGAGGACGTACGAAGCGAGTCCGATGTAGAGAGGATGAGCGCAATGAGTCCTCTCTGCGCTCATTTCCAGTTAAAAATACTCAAACTTTTTTTTTTTTATGCTTGCTGTTCGTCGTTGAAAGTAATAACATAACCTAACATATACTCGACGTTTGATTTTATGAATAACTCATTATTTCTTTTAATGCAGCCGTTTTTAACTCATTCTAAACGGAGCTGAGTAAATATCGAAACGAGGCCAACTTTTCAATATTACACGTGAGTTTTTCAAGTGCTCTTTCAATAATAATTTGTTTAAAAGTCTTCTAAGTGCACCCATATTAGATCATCTTAAATATAATACTATCAGACACTTGAGTAAATATCATTACCAGTCGCATTAGGCTTCAATACAGTTCTGTTATGTATCTATATATGTAAATACTTAGTAGATCTGATATATAAAATAATTCATAATGAATCTAAGTTATTATTGCTTGTATCTCCTATAACAAAACTATGTGTTTAATTCTATCGTGTTATAATCTATAGCCGTATATTTAAGATATGCAGATGTATACAGGAGGAGTAGAAATAATGAATAGAGCAGTCACAATGATTCTCTTTTGAAATCTCCCCTTCTCTTGAACGATTTGATTGGACGAAGTTTCGCCAGTCTCTGCGGTTTCATCATCAGGGGCGAGACCTTCGCCAAAATACTACCACCACTCTGGGTTCAACAAACTCATATCGACTATCGACCTCTGATAATAGTTTTCTGGTATATTTCGAAACTTTTAATTTTTATATCATAATAAAATTTTGATTTATACTTCTAAAGAACATAGTGTTTATTTTAAAAACAAATTGTTAAAGAAATTGGCTTAATTTCTTTAATGTTAATGTTAATATTTTCGCTTAATATTAATTAAATACAATAGAAAAAAATTAATATTTGTGTGTCTGTGTGTGCTTTCTTGCGGATATATAAATAGCGTGTTTGTAAACACGCTAGAATTTTTGTAAAATAGTTAGCGAAATTTTCAAAAGATCGTAAAAATTCAAGTTAATTATTTTTTGCCGCGAAAAAAAAGGCCCTTGTCACACCCAGTTTGAGGTCGATACGATCACTCTAAGTGACTAAAAAGTCGAAAAAACTGAGAAAAATAACAAGAAACCAAAATAATGGTCTATAAAAAATAATTTTCGAGTAGAGTGTTGTTTTCGATGGTTTTTGGCTGCTGAATCTAATAAAACCAGTCTGGTGTCTATAAAACTGCTCTATAGCTACGGTTATCAGGTGATGTATTATTAATAACCTTAGCAGTAGCATCACAATTTGTTATTTAATTTTTTTCGAAATTTTCAAAAACAATGCGTTAGAAGTTAACATAAACTGAGCTTCATACGAGTGCAAATAATGCTGTGCCATGTAGTGTATAATCTATGAGATAAATATGCGCATTTGCTTTAAAAAAAATAAAAAAATATAATAAAAAGAAGTGACGGATCTGTTCAGGTTGTAAAAAAAACATCGAAAAATTAAGCAAACAATTGGATAGATAAGCAAGAAAGCCCAGCTTGCGAACCTTCGCTCCAGAATTTTATTATTATTAACTACAACAGGGTGCTCGTTGAGCACCCTGATGCAACTAGATTTTTCTTATCCAATAAAGGGGTCACTCAATTCATTGTCATTTTAAAATTAGAGCGAGTTCATAATTAAAAAGTTCTTATACTTTTTTAAACAATTCTGTCATCGTATTTACACTTTTATCTGCAATTTCATTCTGAATCATCTGAACGACATCCTAAATCATTTGAAGGTCATTCCGAATCATTTGAACATTATTCTGAATCATCTGAACGTCATCCTGAATCATCTGAACGTCATCCTGAATCATCTGTACCTCATTCTAAAGCATTTGAACATCATTCTAAATCATTTGAACATCATTCTGAATCATCTGTACCTCATTCTAAATCATTTGAACATCATTCTAAATCATTTGAACATCATTCTAAATCATCTGAATATCATTCTGAATCATCTAAACATCATTCTAACTTTCTTACATAATTACAAGAATAACTTTCCTGTGTAAAAACTTTAGCTTCAATTCAACATAAGTATTTTTTTGTTCAGGTTTTATTTTGTTTTAAATTTTATCTGAGACACCCTGTTTTTACGCTAATAATTACAATCCATCTTATTTCACTTTAATCTATGCAGATGTTATTAAGATATAAAAAGAAATTAAACTTTACAAAAGGAAGTCTTTAATTTGTAATTGTAATGAAAAAACTAGATTTATTAAAAGCAACAGATACAAGGAAAAAATAGATTACAAGCTTAGCTTCGGGATTTTTTTTACCTATTTTTTGTTGTTATTTTGGCTTAAAAAAGAAAAGGGCTCGCGTGCATGAAAAACCCTCTGAATGCAGGAAATATCTAACTGTCACGGCACTTTCCCAATGAAAGTATACCCTTAAACATCAAGAGGAGCATGAAGTCCGGATATACCCAAAATTGGAAGGGCAAGGCTCTCAACGAAATGCAGAGCGTTTAGAGTGATTATGTTTTATTATTTAATCAACATAAAGAGGGTGTTGTCGCGTAGTGGTCATTTTATAACGACAATGTATTTCTTTAATATTCAAAACCTGTTAAAGTAATAGGAATATTTTTTGTGGTATCTGGAGTAGTAATCACGCAATGACAATATGTCATAACATGTTATTACTTACATCAACTGCTTTACTGTGTTAAAATGCATTTTATTTATTGTTACTTTTGTTTAAGCCATATCGCCGCGTTATTGTTCTTACTATCAACATCTTAGTTTTTGTTTAGTTCATATTGTCTTTCGCGACTTATTATTTGACTAATTTCAAATTTGTCTCTCATGACTAGTTAATTGTTTAGTTCATAATGTATTTCACGACTTATTAATTTTTGACTAAGTTCAAATTCGTCTTTTAATTTACAATCAATCTGTCAATCAAGTGTGTCCGAGGACGTGGTGCAATATAAATTTAGCGACGTATATTCTGAGGACGAGCGAAGCGAGTCCGAAGTAGGGAGGATGAGCGAATTCGATGTGATGAGAAAAAGTTTCGAGGTACCCCGTTCCCAATTTTTTGTTGTTTCAATACTTGTTTGCATCGATCACCTTCAAAGCTTTTGTTCTATACATTTGTCTTCATATTCAACACTCCATCTGTATTATATGTTTGTTATTATTTAGTTTTATATTTTAATTAAAATATTATTCTTGTTAATTTTTTTAAATATTTTATAAAGAAAATGCTCCTTGTACAAAGTAATTTAATACTGCATTTAAAAAGAAGAGGTTAGTAGTAAAAGTTTAGCTTTCTAGACTTATTAAAATTGATCCTCAAAACCTAAATTCTCTGTATGTCAGCCAGTCTATATTGTCTAACTCCATAAAACATACAAATTAAATAAAAATTTAAGTAAATGTCAAACAGAACATTCGTAATAGTGAGATGAATGTTGCAAGCTTACAAATATTTGCAATATATAATTTGACATATACATGTAGAGGCAAGATATTGTTAAACAAAATATACCGTAAGATATTTGGTATTAGTAACATGATACATTTCAGTACTTAAAGCATTAGTCAAAGTTTAGGGGCCAAGCTATGTTAGACTTTTCTAACCTTATTAAATTTTTCACTAGAGTAAACTTATTGGCACATTATTTTAGTAAATAACTATAATAGCTAAGGATTAGGGAGATTTAATATTATTTTAGTTGTTATTTTGAGGAGTACTGAAAGAGCCAGCTTTTTGTTTAATTAGACAAATACGGTCTGACATGACTCGACAATTGGTAACAGGAGTAAGAGACGAGGGTGAGGAGGCATTGATTATATATATATATATATATTATATATATATATATATATATATATATATATATATATATATATATATATATTATATCTTCTTTTATCTCGACCGTTCAAATATATAATTATACTATGTTTACAACATCAGGGTTGCGGTCACTAGGTAGAAACACTCTCAAAACTTCAAATTCATTTCACCGACGTTTCGGCAACTTTATTATGTAGCCATCTTCAGGGTTGGCTGTAACATATAATAATACAAAGGTATTGTAACACTATGGTATCAAGAAATACTCAAAATAAAAACACACTGATAACAAAAAATAGCAAAGAAACAAAAATAACTTAAAAAGATATCTTACATGGTGAAGTTAACAGATGTGTTCTACAGCATTAATAAATTCATAAATTAAATAACTAAACAAATACATTCAATTAATTTAATAAATTGGCAATTAAAACTGTTTAAAACTGGGTAGAAGCTGGATAACACAATCAAACTGATAAAAATAACAACAACATCTTATCTGAGAAAAAACTACTATGGTGGACAATACTTATTTACTTTTTCTCAACTAAGAAGAAATCTGACATTTACTAATAAACACTATAAACTTAAACCAAAAACATAGATAACTTTATGATTGAGTTCTTAAAAACATAAATAAAAATTAAAAGATTTTATTAAATAGATCAAATTAACTTAATTAGACTGACTGAACATTAATAAAATTAAATAAACAGTAAGTAATTAATAAATGTATTAATTAAAGATAAAATGACGGTAAAATATTGTAACTTACATAAAATAAAATTAAACTAAATTAAAATAAAATTAAAATAAAAATATAGGTATGTGTAAGATAGTTTAAAGGAAAAAATAATAATTTCTTATTTATAAGTATTATAGATAAAATAAGGTAGTTTGGTTAGCGAGCATTTCGTCTCCGACTATCTAATAGATGTGCATAGAAATCGCTTAGACCATCTATGTCAGACCTTGAGTTGACTGCATTCGGGTTTGCATTGATGTACATCATTTCCAGTAGTTTTCTTCGCATGTCATTGGTCTCTTTTCTCAAAATTTTAACATCTTCGTATTTTAAAAGAGCACCATGTTCATTGTCAACACAATGTCTAGCTAAAGCCGTTATGTCTCTCTTACCGAGGTCGATGTTGTTTTTATGAGTATTTAGCCTTTCATACATGTACCTACTAGATTCACCAATGTATACACCTTGGCAGTCTTTGCAAGAGATCTGATAGACCACATTAGATTGCCTCCTCATTGGTATTTTGTCTTTCATTTTTGTGAACAGAGAGCCGACTGTTTTCGGTTGGTATTTAGCGATTCCTGTTTCCGGAAGAACATCTCTTATTACTGAACTAATCCTTTCTGTAGCACCTCGAATGTACGGTAACTTTCCATATCGCAATGGCTTGGGGGTGGTGTTTTCCTGGTTTTCTTCAGGATTAGCTTGCCATTGACTTATTAATGAAGAGACAGTACCATTTGGGAACCCATTTTTCTGTAATAATTTACGAGCAGTAGACTTTCCTTCATTAATATATTCGTCACTACATAAGAGTAAGACTCTACGTACAAGGTTTTTAGCTACGTTGACTTTCATTGAAAGGGGGTGTTTTGAGTCAAAATGTAGGATTCTTCCAGAACTGGTCGGTTTCTGGTACCACTTTGTCACTAACGTTCCATCATCTTTCTTCTCAACCATCATATCAAGGAATGGTAATTTCTCATCTACAGGTAATTCTACAGTAAATTTTAGCCTTTCATGATGACTATTAAGGCACTCTATGATAATATCAATTAAGTTCTTCTTTAAAATCAAAAACATGTCATCAACATACAGCTTTATGACCTTTGGCCTTACTGTCAGGTTACTTAAAGACCGTTGTATTAAAGATTCCATAACTAGATTGGCTAAGTAAGTAGAAATTGGATTTCCCATTGGACTACCAAAAATCTGGGTGTACATTATTGACTTATATGAGAAATATCGGGTTTCACATATAAAATCTAAAATATATCTATAAATAGTCCAAAGGGCATGGTAGTGAACGCCTTTATCTCTCGCCATCTCGCTTTAATAATATCTTTAACCAAGCCAATAGGAACATTTGTGAAGAGTGACACTACATCAAGTGAAATAAATGTTTCATCTTCTTCTATTACAACATTGGATAAAGATTCTTTAAAACCTAATGAATTAGATACGTTAAACTCATTCATGTCAGTTATGTTGGATAAGATTGAGCCTTGGAATTTTGCAAGTTTATATGACGGGCTATTTATGCAATTCAGAATGTATCTCAACGGAACTCCATTTTTATGAATTTTTGGTAAACCATAAATCCTAGGGGCAACGGCAAAATTAGTATACAACTTTTTAGCCTCATCATCAGATATGTGCCCTCCCCCTACCAATAAATCCACAAAACCATTCGCTCTATCCATGTAAGAAGTAGTAAAGTCCTTACCTAACCTTTTGTAGGTCTTCTTGTTATCGAGTTCAATCTGTATCTTCTCCTCGTATTCTGACCGTAATAGTGCTACCGTTCTATTACCTTTGTCTGCTCTGGTAATTATAACTTCTGGATGTTCCTGTAAAAACTTTTTAGTCTTATTATATGCCCTAATGTGTGGGTCTCGATGTTTTGTATTTTTCAGACGATTATTAAAGTTAGATAGAACTGTAACACATTGGCCTCGAGTGTCTGCTCTTTTTCGGTCACAATCAATATTTGATAAATTCAACTCGATATCACTGATAAAATCAAAAAGCGGGAAGTCCCTATACGTACAACCAACAGAGAATTTAGGCCCGAGTGCTAGTAATTTTTCACATTCTGGAGGAAAAGAGACAGGTGTAAGGTTGTGGAAACTATTAAATTCATCATTAGTCTGTTCATTTGAACCTTCTGGAAGACCGTTCATTAGTCTTTCTAGTCTTACATCAAGTAAGCGTTTTCTTTTCTTAAAATATCGGTCCTTAACAGTATATTGACTAATGACGAACGTGTCTGCCTCAGTTCCAGGTATAACCTGTTCTAACTGTTTATGTAAAGAGTCTATAAGTAATTCTATCTTAGAAATTTTCCAAATTATAGTTTTAATCTCACAGTTTAGGATCTTAATTTTTGTTCGTTTAATAAAGGAACCAATCTCACAGTTTGCCGGGTTTCCTGGTTCAAGCATACCTTCAAGTATTCTACTAGAGCTAGATGTAAACAAAGGATATACTTGGTGTGTCCTACATTGTAAAAGGAATATCCTTCTTGCAGATATCTCTCCAAGTCTTCTCATTTCTTTATTTATGTCTTTCACAAGTTTCCAGGCGTTCCAGGCGTTGCGCAGTGACCGCAACCCTGATGTTGTAAACATAGTTATAATTATATATATATATATATATATATATATATATATATATATATATATATATATATATATATATATATATATATATATATATATGTATATATATATATAATATAAATAATATATATATATATATATATATATAAATATATATAATATATATATATATATATATATATATATATATATATATATATATATATATATATATATATATATATATATATATGTGTGTGTGTGTGTGTGTGTGTATTTGTTATGATGTAACACACTATCTCAAATAATGAAAGAAAAGAAGTCTCTCCACAAAATAAAACTTTATTGGCAAAGCGCTTTCAACCTAACTAGAGGCCATCATCAGTGCAAAACCTAACAAACAAGCAAATAAAATGTTTTATTTTGTTGAGAGACTTCTTTTCTTTCATTATTTATAATGGACTCCATTCAGGCTCACTCTAAGGATACACTATCTCAAGTTTAATTTTTACCTAAGGTTCAATTTTATTGCATTTTATTGCAACAGAGCGAGACAAACGCGTTTTACATTACACTCACACAAGCATGTGACGTATTAAATATGCCTCAATCTGGATAAATCTAAATTTTTATGGAGAACGCAATATTTTTCCTAGATACCCATGGTTGTGTAGGACCTCTAAGCGATAAAGGCGTTATAAATGTTCGAGTGTTAAATAATTTTACATTACAAATTTAATTATAGGTTTATTTGAACAAATACTTTCTTATATAGGGTTTCAATCATTAAAAATAACTGTGTTTTACTATTATCGTGTTTAATGTTTAAATACCATCCAATTAATTGTAATCCCGAAATTGTTGTAATGTACGTAATAATATATCCCTATTATCAATTTTATTTTTATTTATTTTTTATTAAATGTTGTTATTTTTAACAACTGCTAAATATGAAACTAAATTTTACTATCTTCTTGTAAGTTCACAAAAATAAGCTAATGAGGTTGAAGTCATGAAAAGGGAAAATAAAATTTTCATGGTTTTGTCATAGAAAGCCATTTCCTACAATTTTATTTCATTACTGTGATTTTTGAAGAAATAGTTTTAAAGAAAATGTCTTTGTGGGTGGTCTTTTATCTATTTACCTTTAAAGCTTGAAAAAGACAAATATTTTTTAATTGCCTTTAATGAAATGTTCAAAGAAAAATTTAATATTTCATTTACTTGAATAATTTTTATCAGAAATATGTAATGTCTTATTATTCAAGACTGTTGAAACGTTTGTAAAACTATTTTAATTATTAGTTGATTAATAAAGTCATTCAACACTATCAGTTTAAAGTAATTAATTTGTTTTTTCAGTAATTAATATTTTTAATGACAGTGCGGTATGTAAATTATTTATGTGACTATAAAATAGCTGGGGTTTTAGGTCACATGTTTTCCATAGATACTTTCCGCTCAATTTTTCTTATCACTTACATTGTAGAAAATTTAAAATAACAATATTATTTGGTGTCAGTAAGCCAAACTGCATCGATATGCCCTCTCCCTTGTTAAGTTCCGTACAAACTCATAAGAGTCCATTCCATTATAAAAATTCACTAAAAATGCTAAATATATAATTCGTTTCACTCTTTCTCAAAATATAGAAAATAAACTTCATTAAAACAACCTAAATTGAAACAACAAACTTTGATATAGAAGTAGATCAAAGTGAATCAGATAGGACATTAACTTTTTGAGAGATTTAATTTAACATCTAACTCTGGTGGATCCAGCTTCTACCTCTAGGGGGTCAATTATATATATATATATATATAATATATATATATATATATATATATATATATATATATATATATATATATATATATATATATAATATATATATATATAATAAAATTCTTATTATTTACGTAATACTATACATTAGTTCCTTCTTACTTTAATTTTTGTCCCCTTCTTTCTTTAGTTATTCTTTTTTATTAAACCTGGGGGGGGGGGGGGCAATCACCCCCTGGCTTCCTTATGGGTCCGCGCATGCTTCTAAAATGATTCAATTGAATAGAGATTGTATGCTAGAGATGCTAAAACTTATAATAAAAAAATGCACTTTTTGCAAATTTCTATCGTTCACTAAAAATCGTAAACTTATCAGATTGACCTGTAACTTACATATATGCTATTTAACTTACATATATGCTATTTCATTAACGATTTTATAGACTGACAAGGTTTAGCGGTGAATTATGGGTAGGATCTGAGTCGCTCTAGTTGTAGCAAAGCAACGGTAAGAAGAAAACAAAAGAATTCACTGACAAAGAAACAATGCTTCTGTATAATTACTTTATTTTTTTATCTTATCTCTATTTATCCTGGTTAGTGGTAGGATTTCTCCTACCGAGGCTCTCGCTACACCGGAACGGAGTTAGTATTTAAGGATGTATAATTATGAATCATGCATAATAATTGTTGTGCTTAATGCCTACTTTAACTTTTTACTTCACATATTATTCACTATATATGAGATCGTAAAGTTCTATCTAACATGCTAGTTTCCGCAGGGTATTTTGTTTGTAAGTTGTTTTGGATAATTGCTCAAAAGAAATTAATTTTTGATTTTTTTTACCAAATTCCTTTATTTACATAAAGTCTATCACAGTATCATAAACATTTGGATGGTATCTTTTCTAAAGGGTTGAGAGCTAACCTGGAGAATTGGTAAATTCAGTGCTGCTTGGCACCAACTTTCTTACGAATCTATAATAGAAAGGAAAACGTTGCAAAAAGAAATAATTTGACATAATTTTCTTAATCAAATACCCATGTTCCTTTGCCAAGAGATCACAAAAATGTTAAGGTCTTTCTTTATCAAATACAAACGTTCCAGTGCCCAGAGATCACAAAAATGTTCAGGTCTTTCTTTATCAAATACACACGTTCCAGTGCCCAGAGATCACAAAAATGTTCAGGTCTTTCTTCATCATATACCCACGTTCCAGTGCTCAGAGATCACAAAAATGTTCAGGCCTTTCTTCATCAAATACGCACGTTCCAGTGCCAAGTGATCACAGAAGGATTCAGGCCTTTCTTCATCAAATACCCACGTTCCAGTGCTCAGAGATCACAAAAATGTTCAGGCCTTTCTTCATCAAATACGCACGTTCCAGTGCCAAGTGATCACAAAAGGATTCAGGCCTTTCTTCATCAAATACCCACGTTCCAGTGCCAAGAGATCACAAAAATGTTAAGGTCTTTCTTTATCAAATACACACGTTCCAGTGCCTAGAGATCACAAAAATATTCAGGTCTTTCTTTATCAAATACACACGTTCCAGTGCCCAGAGATCACAAAAATGTTCAGGTCTCTCTTCATCATATACCCACGTTCCAGTGCTCAGAGATCACAAAAATGTTCAGGCCTTTCTTCATCAAATACGCACGTTCCAGTGCCAAGTGATCACAGAAGGATTCAGGTCTTTCTTTATCAAATACACACGTTCCAGTGCCCAGAGATCACAAAAATATTCAGGTCTTTCTTCATCATATACCCACGTTCCATGCTCAGAGATCACAAAATGTTCAGGCCTTTCTTCATCATATACCCACGTTCCAGTGCTCAGAGATCACAAAAATGTTCAGGCCTTTCTTCATCATATACCCACGTTCCTGTGCCAAGAGATCACAAACATGTTCAGGTCTTTCTTCATCAAATACGCACGTTCCAGTGCCAAGTGATCACAGAAGGATTCAGGTCTTTCTTCATCAAATACCCATGTTCCAGTGCCAAGAGATCACAAAAATGTTAAGGTCTTTCTTTATCAAATACACACGTTCCAGTGCCAAGAGATCACAAAAATGTTCAGGTCTCTCTTCATCAAATACCCTCGTTCCAGTGCCCAGAGATCACAAAAATTTTTAGGTTATTCTTCATTAAATACCCTCGTTCCAGTGCCCAGAGATCACAAAATCGATCAGGTCTCTCTTCATCAAATACCCACGTTCCTGTGCCAAGTGATCACAAAAATGTTCAGGTCTTTCTTTATCAAATACCCACATTCTAGGGCCCAGAGATCACAAAAAAGTGCATTTTTGTATGTATGGATGGATGGGTGTGTGTGTGTGTGTAAGTGTGTGTATAAACTTTTCATCCAAACTAACCTAATTGGAAGATACTTAATACAAAAATCAAGTCCTATCACTGATTAGATTTTAGCCCAAATCCAACATGGCGCGTCAAGATGAGGGCCGTCTTGGATTTCGAGAATATTTTGTAAACCCTAAAAATGTCCACTCTTGTCAACCAAAAATTTTGATAATACACCTATACTTACTTATGATATTATTGCTAGTGAGGTTAAATTTTGAAACAGAAAAAATAACCTGTCCACCTTCGCTTATAAATATAATCTAATAATCAGTACAAAATTACATTATTTTATAAAGGAGAACGTTAAATATACTTATCAAAACATAAATAATGTGCGGGAAGACGAAAACAATTGATTTATTTTAACCTTAACTCCATCTTGGATGAGGTTTCAATTAGGTTACACTGAGTCACTGAGAGCCCCCAAAAAAATGTTTTAGGCCTCTCAATGAATTGAGATAGGCTAAGCACCCTATGCTATCTAGTCTCTATGCATACTTAGATCTTAGATAGTGATATCTTGGTATCTTCCTCCCTCTTCCGAGCACCCTTAAGATATACTTAGAGCTCGCAATGTGCTAAAAATAAATTTGCTTCAATTTTAGAGCCGGGGATATAGGCACTCATTATTCCGCCTCATATGTTGGTAAAATGCATTTTTAAGGAAAGTGTAACACATGTTGTCATTCCACTTCTAAGATGACAACAGTATATTCGTATTTTTGACAGATGATAACTCATTTTACGTCTCGATTCTAGCACACACGAATGCAATACTATTGGATGATTTTAGTTTTTCAGCAAAAGGATTTGAGACGTCAGAACTATGTTAAATATTCCACAATCCTCTAAAAAAGCAGAAGCATCAAAAAAAGGTGTCAGAAAATAATTACAACACAAATCCATCTATAAAAATGCTATCTCACCCTCTAATTATATTTCAAAAAGGCAATTGCAATTAATTAAACAATGCGATCAATTCATTAAGAATTATAATACCCAGATTCCTTTAACTTAATAATTCTCATAACGTTTAATTTCCTCGATTCTTTATTTTCGTATTACTTGAGTGTTGAGTTCTCATTTTCTAATACTATGTTTGTGCTAGGCTGCTCACCTATTCGTGTTATACTTCCATTCACAGGTTTCCAACGAAATAGGGGATTTTTATCTTTGATTTTTTCTAAAGTTTTCCTTTTGTTAGAGAAATAAGTAAATTGAGAACAAGTTTGATAATGGAAGTCGGTTGAAACTTCTTATTTCTGTCGTTTTTCAATGATTGTCAAAATCCCCTTTCTGGATTTTGTAAAGGTATATTTCTTTATCTTCTAGTGATGGTCGATTTTTTAAGAATAAGTTCTGTGTTTCACTAAGTAGTAGGTATGTATATTTCATAGTTCTTCATTTTTATTCTCATTTATTTGCTATATTAATTATTATTCTCTATTTATTTGAGTGAATTTCCTTTAAAAAATTCAATAATGGTAGGGTGGTAAGACGGAAGTCGAAAAATTAGGAGAATTGCAGAAATCGATTTCAGATATACCTAACCATAAAAATATACGTTTGTGAAACTATGCAATATATATATATATATATATATATATATATATATATATATTATATATATATATATAAATGCCTCTTACCTTTTTTGACTCAATTTAAAAACTTAGTACAAAACAGTAATGTTGTGTAAGTAATACTATAAGTTGATTGACAGTATAGTACTAAAACATAAAGAAATTCATTTTAGGTAAACATTCAAGAAGAATTTAATTACCAAAGCGACTTTATGTATCTGTAAAGCAAATATTCTATAATTCATAGTTGTGTTTAAGTGATGAATAAAGACCATAAGACGAAAGAAAAACCATACAACAAAATAAATACTTTATGACAAAAGGAAAACCATACAACAAACGAAATACTATACGACGAAAGGAAACCCATTCAACAAAAGAAATACTATTCGACGAAAGAAAACCCAGACAAGAAAAGAAATACTATACGACGAAAGGAACCCCATACAAAAGAAATATTATACGACGAAAAAATACCCATAGAAAATAATACTATACGACGAAAGAAAAACCACACAACAAGAAATACTATACGATGAAACCCCATACAAAAGAAATATTATACGACGAATAGAAACCCATACAAAATAAATACTATTCGACAAAAGAAAACTCATACAAAATAAATTCTATACGATGAAAGAAAACCCACACAACAAAAGAAATACTATACGATGAAATAAACCCAATACAAAAGAAATATTATACGACGAATAGAAACCCATACAAAATAAATACTATTCGACGAAAGAAAATTCATAGAAAATAAATACTATACGACGAAAGAAAAACCATACAACAAAAGAAATATTATACGACGAAAGAAAACTCTATACGACGATAATTTCATTTTTATCAAATGACTTGTGTACGTTTTTTAAAAAATTGTAAAAAATCAGAAAGCAATCCAATTGAGTTAAAATTTTGGTACAAGTGTATACCTTTACCTAATAAATAAGTACAAAAAGTTTCGTTTCAATACGGGAAGTATATCTGCGGTTCTTTATTAAAAAAGTTAAGCAGCGTCGAGAGAGGTCAGTACCTGGATGGGTGATAGCTGGGAATAAAACCAATCCGAAGACGTATTACTGAACATATGCCCAGTTGGAGGAGCGTAGCGAGTCTGAAGTAGAGAGGATGTGCGTAGCAAATCCAATGTGGTGAGGAATGAAAAACAACCATGTGAATGGTTGGGAATCCATGTGGTTCCCTCCATGTTCCGAGGGATTCCGTACCCTATTTGTTTCTACCTCTACCTTATTTTTAAAGGTAGAGAAGCAAAAGGAAAAAATCCAGTTAAAAAATATTTATTTTTATCTTTTGATACTCACAGATTCTATGTTAGGGTATAGTCGAGTTGATTACTGGCGTATGCGACAAATTGTCCTCAATTGGCTTCAAGCGAGACTATTTTAAACCTGTTGTTAGCTACACACTGTCTCTTTGACAATATTAACTCCATGAAATATTGACAAACATATGCATCCAATAGTTCCATTACGACAAAAACATGGATTTTTTTTATTAAAACAAAATACTATGAAAATCTAAAATGGACATGTATTTCCTTATGATATGATTAAAAAAATTAAAATAATATCTCGATTCCTTATATAAAAAAAATGTACCGAATAAAGCTGATTCGTTTGCTAGCAAAAAGATTCTGCAGCCAGGAAATCAAATAAAAAAAGAGGTTATATGTTGGCTTTGTATCGTTAATAAATATTGATAAAAGAAAGCCTGGAAGTTCTTAAAATAACCTTAAAAGTGTATTTTGTTTATATTAAAACTCGGAATATCATTAAACTAAAATTAAAAAATCAGGTACGGGTACCTGGGAATTTTTTTTCACCACACCGGATTCACTAGGCTTGTTCTCATAATATAAAATTCCCCTAATTTATACAACAACACGTCCTTGGTTCGTTTCGCTCGTCTAAGAATAGTAATTACATTAGTTTAATTCGTGGTTTGAGCATTAGTTTCATGTTTTGGTTCAGCATTAGTTTCGTATTTGATTTCATATTTGGGTTCAGCATTAGTTTCGTATTGATTTCATATTTGTTGTTTCGTACTGATTTCATATTTGGGTTCAGCATTAGTTTCGTATTTGATCTCATATTTGGGTTCAGCATTAGTTTCGTACTTGATTTCATATTTGGGTTCAGCATTAGTTTCGTACTTGATTTCATATTTGGGTTCAGCATTAGTTTCGTATTTGATTTTAGTATTAATTTCATATTTGGTTTATTTAGGTCCAGTATTAGTTTCATATATGGTTTTAGCATTAGTTTTATATTTGGGTTCAGAATTTTATTCATATGTAGTTTCAGCATTAGTTTTTATGGTTTCAGCATTGATGTAAATGATTTAAAAAAAAACCATTAAAATTGTAAAATCATCTAATTCATATGAAATTTGGCACGAGTCTTTTCTAGCTTGTCTTCACTAAGAAAAAAAATATTTTTAATGGATTCCACCTCTTTCATACGGAAGAACCATTTAACCGGATATTGTTTGATAATTACCATATGTTTACTTAAATAATTGCTCTGTATTAATAACCTTAGATAAAAATATTTCAATACTAAACTCAAAGATCTGAACTTGAAATACCATTAGTAAACCAATACAGTAAAAGTAGAAAATAAAAGCTACCAGATTTTTCAAACGTTTTAAGTCATGTCTTGGCAGAGTGCCTTCAGCTATGAATCTTAAAAAAAATTCCTTATTACATATTTCACCACTTATATTTCGATTTGCTTATATTTATGTATATCAATACTTCACTCTTCCCAATAAAATTTATTTAAAATAAATATTAAATTTCGTAGCTTTTACGCTCTGTAATAAAACATGTATTTTCAATTATTATATTCGTGTTAAACCTATATTAAATAACAATAAAATATAAAATCGTACTAAATTGATATTTTACGACTTTTTTAAGAGACATTTTGCCGCTGTATAAAAATCAACAGTCAATCGGAGTCAAGCTGTCTAAAAACCTTATCTTATAATATTTACTTTAAGTTTGGCTTTAGCGTTATTTAATTTATTTCATTTCGCTGTAAATACTATTAATAGCTTGAATTTTGATTTATGTCAACGCGTAAAGTGCTTGTAGCGCAATCATTTGTAAATCTCATTCGATTTGTTAATTAGATATAACGTACTTAATTTTTTTTTTAAATATCCTTTTTTATGAAATAAAATTGGATCAGTTTTATTAGTTGAAATGTATTTTATTATATTTTTAACACACACACACACACACACACACACACCACACACACACACACACACACACACACACACACACACACACACACACACACACACACACACATATATATATATATATATATATATGTATGTATTATGTTTATGGCGATCAGCAGTATATTACAAAGCAATACTCACTCACTGAATTAATGAATCGTGTATTTTCCAGGATTATGTTATATAATTATGTTTATTGGTTGACATAAGTATTTTTGATTCAAAGATAAAAGATTAATGTGCTATAAATCTACACTTGAAATTTATGTGGTTAAATATTTACACTTGTAAAATTTTATTACTTTTATCACGAGTGTAAATAGCCAATAAGTTTGTTCAAATTTTTATAATCTTTATTTGTAATTTAAAAATTGTTAAGTACTAAACACATAGGAAGAGCATGACATGTCCTTTGTTAAAAAGATTACAAGTTGCCAAAAATGGAAATAAGAAAAGCATGACATGATATTTTAGCAAATTTAATTTAAAGACAAAATTGCAAATGAATTGGGAGGTATAGCGGGAGTTGAAACAGGGAAAGATTATTACCTAGATTAGGATAGGCCTGTTAGTCTGTTTCAGATGTCCATGAAGACTCAAATGCCGCCATATCTGTTGAAGATAGCATTAAGACGAAACCAGTTTAGATATATTGATATCCAACTACTAGTTCCTAAGTTAGATGATTCCTGAATCATCAAATTTTAATTGATTTACTAAAACTCAAAGAATAATTTTAGACCGTATATAGCTCTAAATTTAAAATATGTTAAAAACTGGACAGGACAGTACCTAGCCTTAAATATAAGATATATTAAAAACAGGACAGTATCTAACCTTAAATAAAAGATATGTTAAAAACAGTACAGTATCTAGCCTTAAATATAAGATATTTTAAAAACAGGACAGTATCTAGCTTTAAATAAAAGATATGTTTAAAACAGGACCGTATCTAGCCATAATTTAAAGATTTATTAAAAACAGAAGTGTATCTAGCCCTAAATTTAAGATGCGTTAATAACAGGACCGTATCTAGTCCTAAATATAAGATATGTTAAAAACAGGACAGTATCTAGCTTTAAATAAAAGATATGTTTAAAACAGGACAGTATCTAGCTTTAAATAAAATATATGTTTAAAACAGGACCGTATCTAGCCATAATTTAAAGATTTATTAAAAACAGAAGTGTATCTAGCCCTAAATTTAAGATGCGTTAATAACAGGACCGTATCTAGTCCTAAATATAAGATATGTTAAAAACAGGACAGTATCTAGCTTTAAATAAAAGATATGTTTAAAACAGGACAGTATCTAGCTTTAAATAAAATATATGTTTAAAACAGGACCGTATCTAGCCATAATTTAAAGATTTATTAAAAACAGAAGTGTATCTAGCCCTAAATTTAAGATGCGTTAATAACAGGACCGTATCTAGTCCTAAATATAAGATATGTTAAAAACAGGACAGTATCTAGCTTTAAATAAAAGATATGTTTAAAAACGGACCGTATCTAGCCTTAATTTAAAGATTTATTAAAAACAGAAGTGTATCTAGCCCTAAATTTAAGATGCGTTAATAACAGGACCGTATCTAGCCCTAAATTTTGGGAGTGGGAAACTTATGATCCGTGTACATTCTCGGTAAACAAATACAGTTATTATTGCGTGGCCAGAGAGAACCTTGAAAAGTAATAAACTTGTATTCTTTCTATATTTATCGCTGCTAGCGTTATAATATACACCTTTATATAGCCCGTCTGAAAAAATAAAATAATTGTAAGCTGTGCATTTAATATCTTAATTTCGGAATATGTAATGAATACAGTATGTAACTTTTATAAATAAAATTATATAGTCTCGGTATAAATATACATTCATGCTTCATTATCATTTCTCTAACGTATTTTTATATAAAAATAAAATACAAAATATTGTTAGAACTAACAACATTATGAGGCGTGTAAGATCATACTCTATAATAACATTATGTCTTTACTTTATTTATATTATTTTTTCAAAACTATTTTTACTTTTTTTTTCACCTACCGTGTCTATCTTTGAAAAAGTATTGTGTTCATCAAAAAAAAAAAAAAAAAAAAAATCGAAAATCATTTGGTGTTAGGCAATTTTTGGTGTTTTAAGATCTCCTTAACACCAGGAGCCAGTAGACCAGATATTTTAGCTAATTTTCACAGAAAAATAAGCTAATAAAATTGGTATCATATATCATTTGATACTAACGAGTTTTGCAAAACATGAATAGTTGAATAGTCCCGCACAATTATATTGAGTTAATAAAATTGGAGTCACGGAGAGGGAAGTAGAAAGAGGTAATTACAGGTGGCCTCTTGTTTACCAAATTGCCTGTCTGAATATACGTATGCAAATAAATAAATAATTTTTAACAAAACAATTTTTATTTGTACAACGAAAGCAAGTCTGAAGTAGTAAAAATGAGCGTAGCAAATACGATAAATACTAAAAAAGTTCAGTGTTACCCCGTACTAAATTTTGTGACTATTGATAGATATATTTACTAGCGAAGTAACTAATAGCACGGGCCATACTCCATGGTGGCATGTGCGACCAAATAATAAAAGTATCTAAAAACCGGTCAAAACCAGTTTTATCCATTCTTAAGTATTCACTCTACCTTCGTCTTTAAGTGGCAAATTTAAAACGTAAAAAGTATAAGTAAACTTTTCACAAACATTAACAGTTTTTTCAGTGCAGAAATCATAGGTGAATTATATAAAACGTGTTAATATAGTATTTGCTGTTTAACACTTCTGTTCTAACTGTTTGTCTGACGGCATGTCTGGGCGTTTGTGAATTTGTTTGAAGTAGAACAGACTTGCTAATAATGATAATTTATAATTGAGAAGTTAATAAACACGCGTAAATTCATAAATTAGTGTTTATCAATATTTTTTAATAAAATTGGAGGTAACGATGTTGCAGAATTGATATTGGTTCATACTAAAAATTAAGTCAACTATTCAAACTACTCATTTCTTTTTTTTTATTAATAAAACATTAACAATTTTAATTACCAAACTATTAACTTTTTATAAATAATTTGGTCTGTGGAGTCAATCAATAAAAGAAATAGAAAGAATAATAATGATTTGAATAATAATGTAGGGACAGAGCCAGCTTTCAATTTTAGCATACCATCATCAGTGCTTAACCAACAAACAGTACGTTAACACAGTATTTTAAGATCGCGGACCGTATTAAGTAGAATATCCTGATGCGGTTACGTGGGCTGTAAGAACCATGTGGAGAGAATTCAGTCGGATTCACTACAACTAGGAAGATGGAATTTAGATCGATCCCCCGATACGCTGTGTGTACCTTCAGAGGCGATCGTATTTGACGGATAATCTTCTCGTTCAACTATTATTTCACTTACAGTCCAAGACCTAGGCATAAAAAATGTGACTCATTTTGTACTACTTTAAACCAAATTATTCTAAAAATATACCTTAAATTATGAAGGAAATGCATAGTCCTGCCTATGCTTTCCATATGATTGCGCAGGCTCAAAAGTTATAAACTCACACTAATTCCAGTTTTTTGCAATAAGCTCTCTGTAAGTCGTGTGCGAAACATGAAGAGATCATTTTTTAAAGTTGATAACATTTTCTATAAAACGAGTGTTTTATCATAAAAATCGGATAAATACAACTAAAGTTATGACAATTGTTAAATGGCCAAAAATGTACAAAAAGTCAATATTTTTCCAAAGAAATTCGCTGACTTTGCATAAAGTTTTTTTATTCAACCGATTTTGATGATTAAACTCTTGTTTTATAGGAAAACGAGTAAAAAATATGTAAAATGTATTACTTTTTATTATATTTGTAATGTAATAATTTTGATGAAATAAAGATATTATTATTAAGATAGTAAACTTAAAAAAAAAGGCGCTGAATAAGAAGGGAGAAAGAGGGAAGAATTATTCAGAATTTATTACTATAATTCTAAATAATTTTTAGTTTAATTATTTATTTATTAACGTATCTTTTAATCTTATACCTCGTTTATTTCAAATTATATCATTTGTATTTGGCTTTCTTTATTTATTTTGTACTGCTTACAATTTGTACTGTTATTTATAGTAGCGATTGCTTTAGATTTTTTTGTAATATATTTGGTTTGTACTTTGTTGGATAGGCACTGATGATGGTTTGTTAAAACTGAAAGCTGGCTCTGTCAAAACATTATTATTAAAATCAGTGGAGAGACTGTTTCTTTCAATTTCTTTTATCAGCATTTAGATTAATGCTTAGATTAATTCGGGATTTATGTATCTTTAGGCACCTCTATCCACTTCTACAATGTATGTCTAGAAACCTCAAAAGGTGGTTAAAAACATCCAAATAACCTCATAAGCGTAATTGTCTATAAATTTCGCTAAAAATAAGACTATGGGTTTGCGCTCGTTTTGCCTCATAAAAATTTATAATGCATTATCATTTAATGCACTTCTAATTACCAACATAATATTATTGTTATCACATGAGATAGTTAGCTCATAATTCAGAGAAGTATAAACATCTTTACAAGGACTTTTGTAACCTATCTTTCTAAACTATATCCTCTTCCAAAAAATGTGAATTACATTCATTAATTATATCATATCTAATTTCTTTCATTTCACTTGTGTATTCTTTAATTAAGACAGAGAAACATTTTTATATATAATAGAAAATAATATAAAGTGATGCTGTCATTTTAATAAATGCAATTAAAAAATGAAATAATAAAATAAATTGGTGAATAAATTTTATGACTGTAAAATTAGTCAAGGAATTAATTTCTACTTTAATTTCTAGTTTTGATATCTACTTAATATTGTTTCTTTTATATTCATTTTGGTTTATGTCTGATCCATGAGATACGAATAAGATGATGCAATTGTAATTATTTGAGTTACAAAAGAAACTAATTTGATTTCAAGTTGAAAGATTTTTATAATTTAGTAAATTTGTATCGAGGACATGAAAGTAGAGGTGAAAGGAAGAGAGTGAAAACAAAATAAAAAACTTTATTTTATATTAAATTTATATATATATATATATATGTATCAATAATTGGTCGCATTTAATATTAGTGACTTATATAAGTCTATTATGTGGATTTATACCCTATATAGTATAAATTATGTTTCTTTGTTTTATTATAATTTTAAGTTTAAATTATATTTTATGGTAAT
The DNA here is from genome assembly GCA_018340805.1 of Microvelia longipes. NCBI lineage: Eukaryota > Metazoa > Arthropoda > Insecta > Hemiptera > Veliidae > Microvelia > Microvelia longipes. Next base: position 28,241,836 of record JACMZG010001914.1, on the reverse strand, counting down.
ATAAATACATATATGAGGGAACAACCTAAGTAAAACATTTTTCAAGAAACAGCTGAAAAGGAAATAGTAGTGTGAGCTCCTTGTATCTTCTAGTATCCTGATCCTGAAACTGAAATAAACTTCGCGAGTTTCTGTCGAGCAACCTTCCTCACAAAGAAAAAGAAAAAGAAGGCCTTGTCCGTAGAAGGCTCACGAGTACGTACCTTGAGTGTGGATTATTTTTTATTCAATGGATTTTCCAAATTACTGATCAACTTTGCCTCTAAGTGTTTTAATTATTTTTTTTATTTATTACATAATGCTTTTGACTATGCTTTAGCGAACTTTTTGACGCTTCTAATGTTTATCGTATGGCGGAAATGGGGAAGGAAAATGGCGGGGTTGATATTTTTTTTAAGTTTTCTCGTTTTCACCGAGGAAATACAAGGGAAAATGATTGTGTTTGCGAATCAATCCGTCACCGAGATTACCACCAGAATTATCCGTTTCAAAGTTTTTAGGACCTCCTGAGTGGTGTTCAAAAAGATGTTTTAACGGTACATGGGTGTCTGTATTCGTCGTAGCTCACAGCGTATTTATGCTACCTAGAGTTGAAAGTTATTTTTCTTAATATATTTTTTAAACAGGTATAGTGGATTGCTTTTGCTGTAAGAATATCGCAATTATAATTATGCTTCTAAACATTGTCATTATTGTGTGTATATGACGTCATTCACATCCCATAAAAACTAGTTATTTCGACATTTATAAGGTCGATTTTTGAACTGAGTTTCATTCCGACTAGAGAATGCATATATATATATATATATATATATATTATATATATATATATATGTATTTATTTATTTATTCTTGATCAGTGAGCCTCTTTTTCACCTTTTAAAAACCACTGTAATCTCATAAGCTTATTTTCAGCTTGAAAATTCGTTAAGATCTGTGATCCCATGTACCAGTCTCTTTTTTTCACTAATTTTAGATTTCTTTACTTTTAACAAGTAATAGAAAAATCGTGTATTCAACTTTACTCTTAAACCTAGCATTTCGTTTTTTCGCCCCTTTTTATTTCGTAACTCCCAAAAATACCAGCTAAAGATAGAATCTTAAAAAAAATAAGTGGGACAAGTAAAGAAAAAAAATTACTAAGTGAAAAAAACAGACCTAAAACATAAATTAAAACGAAATATCGTGAAAATACTTCTAAGATGATATATTATTATATTTTTTTTGTTTTAAACAATTTTTATACGAATCATGATTTTTATTTTCATAGTATTTTTAATTTATTAAAATATAATTCCTTTTATTATACACTCTCCTTGTAATTTTTGAGTATACACATTATGTTTTTGATGAATGTTTTTGTTTACATAATTTCAAGGCTCATTTATTTAATTTTTTTACTTGCGAAATTACTATTTATTACTTGTTTGAGGGACCTAAATTTTTCTTAAATCTAGTTTCATGTTGTGTTAAATTTTTACTATTACTCTACTACTTGGTGTGACACTTAAAATAAAATGAAAACGTTTGTTTAAATCTGTCAAAGTAACGGCGTTAAGCAGCAAAAATTAAATTAAACAAATAATATGATAATATAGATAAAATATAGTGAAAAAAAAACTAGGCTGCCAAGCTTAGAATAATACTCTAAATAGAAAGAGCACTACTGATAACACAAAAGGCGGTTCACTGGTGGTCTTAAGTAATGCTGCCACCCTAACAGTATACAATTTTCTTATAAAAAAGTTGGCAATACTTCCGGTTGCTGAATTATTATGTTCTAATATTAATTAACGATTGCTTATTCATAAATACTTCGCAGTTTATGAATTTTAACATTTTAACTAAAATTATATTAAAAGAAGTCCTCGTCAACTAAATGTAGATTCTTGTATTCCACTATCCTTTTGCCATCTAAGACTGGTTTTATTAAATACTCTGGTAATTATTTTATAAATGGTCTTTTAAGTTATTATATTTGTTCTTTACGATCTTTCATCATTAATGGATATTTATGACACATATTTAAAATAATGTTATGTTGTTAGGGTGGTACCCCTACTTAAGACCACCAGTCAACCGGCTTTCGTGTTATCAGTAGAATTACATCGTGTTTACAGTCCTGTGCTCTTTCTATATTAGTATTATTCTAAGCTGCCAAGTATGAACACAGGTATATAATGCATTCGAGAACATGATATAAAAGTATTACTAATATAATTTGATTGAATTATTTACCGTATTAGGTTTAAAAGCTTTAATTAACCTTAAGCTATATAACCCGGCTAAGCTCCTAAAATAGATAAGAAATAATTCTAAGGTCAAGCACAATAGACCAAAGTAAAACCACCTCAAGCTTCTGGTAATCATGGCATTCTAAGGATGAGCGAAGCGAGCCCGAAGTTGTATGTAAAAGTACCGAGGTACCCGATTGAAATCCATTCATCCCCTATCCTTTATTACCGGTTTCATGTAGTTAAATCAGTTCGATTTTTGAATTTTGAAAGTAGATAAAATTCATATCTTATAGTGCTATAGATGAGGAAAATAAAAAAATAATAATTTAAATTGCATATTTTCGTTAGGTTAATGAGTATATATTTATATAATATAAATATAGGTCATTTTGACTGGAGAGCTTTATTTCTAAAGCGGCAATAAAAAAAGTTTAAAATAAAAACGGTATACTTAAGATAGTAATAAAATAATAAACTGCGTAGGCTTCCGCGGTTGTTGTCATGAAGGTTTAGGTCTTCCGGTGGTGACCGCGTCAATGTAGATGAAGAATCCGACGTTTCGCTTCCACTGTGGGAGGCATCTTCAGGGATGTAGGACATCATGGATAGAAACACAATGCTCTACAAAACTGAACGCTGCGTTCAGTTTTGTAGAGCATTGTGTTTCTATCCATGATGTCCTACATCCCTGAAGATACCTCCCACAGTGGAAGCGAAACGTCGGATTCTTCATCTACATTGACGCGGTCACCACCGGAAGACCTAAATCTTCAATAATAAAATAATTATGATAAAATAAAAAATAAAAATGATATAATAAATATAAGTAAAATTGAAAAATTAAAAATATAAAAAAAATATAAAAATCAAAATAAAATTATGAAATACTTTTGCCAATAAAGAACTTGTCTAAAAAAATAATGAAATAATAAATAATGAAATGGTATACTTAAAAATGATATTAAATGACATTAATGTAGGAGTGTGCAGAGACCTCTTAAACGTATTAACTGTAGAGTAGTTTTGAGACTTTTTAGGATTTGCTTCGTGATTTCTCTAAATAAGAAACATGAAACAACAAGAAGATTGTTAGGAAAAGATTGTTATGAGTTTTGCAATACAATGAGTCAGTATTTTCTCAGGCTATATAGTTATCTTGTACTCATTGTCGCGGAAGTGTCGCAAATCTCTGTATAGTCTACACCTAATTATGTGCACAGTGTTAACGACACGCGCTATAATTACTCTCACACTAAGTGTTATTTAATGACTTTGGTGAAAACTATCTTTACGCATTTGTGTCCATGTGCTTTTTTAGTTTTGCGTGCATTTAATTTTCTTTTTATCATCTTTTTTATTAAGGAAGGTGTAAGGAAAAGATACGTTTTCACCCTGGATTTCCAAAACAGAGATTTTATATGACTTATCTTTCCTACCTTTTTTTTTACTTAACTTTAGTTGGCTATAAGTATAATGACATAAATAGTTTGTATCACAAATAAAATTTCGTTGATATTTACTTGTATACATTAAAGTGATGTAAAAATGAGGGGTCATCGTAGAGACGGTCTATCATTTCAATCAAGGGAAAATCTAGTTCAACTATTTGCCGAAGATCAGCGCCACTTGTTCCTCTGTCCTGCTAGTTGATTTATATCCAATACGAATGCTAACCAACGGTCAACAAAGAGCACCATTTTTAACGTTATTAAACATTTCTAAAACTCTTAAGGACTTTTTTACTTTGACCTTCTCTAAAAAAATTAGCCCAGGTTTTCAAAAAAGAGCAGAGGGTTTAACAAATGGGTCTTTATCGCCGAAACAGGATACGTGCGTCATATTACAGGTAATTAATGTTCATTTTTGACGTCTTATCCAAATCCAAACACACCATTTTGGCAAAGCCGAAACCGTAACATCCAGTAAAAAAATAATATCTATATAAACACTTGTGTGCTAAGCTCTATAGAAAGCAATGTAAAAAAAGCCGCTAGAACAGGTTTTTATAGCTGGTGAAAATTAAATTGATGGAAGGATATGTGGCGCTGTAATGCAGATATTAGGAGGAACTAAAAGTAACAGATTTGCTCAGGGTCGTGTGGAAGGTAGGAGTTGGAACACTGTCTCTACGTGGACCTCTTATTTTTACATCACTTTTTTTTAATTTTATGATTTGACTATAGTATAACACACGCTTACAATCAGTTGACAGCGTGGGGAAAGAATGCAAAGGAGCCAATGAGGTTTGTTCTGGATATTAAACCACACCCACAACATTATATCAGACCAAAGAGACAAATACTTAGAGGGAGTACGAAGGTAGAATAACACAGTGAAAGGAATCTAGAAGTGAGGCATTTAGTACCGTAACGGTTCTAAATCCTACTAGGTCTTCCTAAAAGGAGACTAAAGATTCCCCACTCCCTTACAACCCTTAACGGAGACAAACGGTGGGCATTTTTCAGTGGCGACACATTAAGTCACTTTATTCAACACACATATTTAAAGAATATATATGCGATAGATAATAATTTCAACTTATTTTAAATTCAGCTTATCTAATTTATGAAAAATGGTCTAAAATAATGTAATATTTACGAGAAATTGTAATTATTATGAAAAATCAAAACATGACGTCACCAATGTACAGTTGTGATACCGAGCTACCCAGGGAATGATAAGAGCTGTTGTATCCTCCCTTTAAGTTTTAGTTTCTCTATACCACGCCAACCTCATTGGTTCCTCTTGATTGTGTAACCGTGAGTAATACTATAGTAGAAGATAAAATTTACAAGTTAAGGTTTCGAAGATTTAAGCTCTTGCGTTATCTCCTTCGGCAGAGGCTCGAGAACCAAAATGTCAGTAATCTTCCTCCCCAAGGCTCGATACCTAACTAGTTTTTTTAGTTATTGATGTTTTAATCTTCGGCCTTGCCTCAGGAGGTAAAAAGCTTGAGCTGTAAAATTTTCTTTCATTCATTATTGCGAAAATGACTTATACACCATGTTCCTGCATATGATGTGTAAAATAAATAATTAAAAACAGAACTAAGATTAGACAAGATAACTCTTTATCATTTATCACAGCTTCAATAAAAAGTTTTTTATCTATAATTAAAATTTTCTCTAAAGAAAAGTCATGAAAATTTATACTAGATAAATAAAACAATGTTCCATAATAGAAGAGTCATAGAGAATTTCACTTCTATTGAAACAAGCTGTATCATGAACTTTATGACCTTAAAACAACTTTCCTTACAAAATAAAAATTATATTTTTTGTTTTTATTTTCATACTTGTATAAAAAAAGGTTTTTTTCCCTCTCTCATAAGGAGGGGAAAGTATTGAAACAGTAAAGTGTGTTTTTGCTGTATAAAATTATAAAAGATAAAAAATGTTTTTACTGCTTTCATTGTTTGATTTGATGTTGGATAAGAAAGATTATTATTTTCCGTCAAAATGATCTTGTGGAGGTCTAAGTTTTTACTAAAAGAGGCAAAGGAAGAACAAAAGGAATACTTGGTCTTGTTTAATGAAGGCTCAGAGAAATCTTTCTTAGGGTTTCCCAGGTCAGGTGAAAACACTGAATAGTTTTTATAGTATTGTAATTATCAGAGCTCATAGTTAGACTTGGCTTCATTTATACGTATATACAAATATTTGATTTTTAGGTGCTTTAAAGACCTCTTAAATGGTTTTACTAAGTTTTCTGTCTGTAAGTATGAGTGTGTTTATGTGTCTGTTATCATCGTAGCATCAAGCGTATTTATGCTTATGAGTTGAAACTTGGTACAAAAATCAATCTTTGGGTTTAGTTGTGCCATCCGGAAAAAATATATTTTATGACGTCATTGACCGGCAATAATGACTCAGCAAATATTTTGAAAATTCAAAAACGCGGATGTTAAAATTTGCATAAATGTAGTCATATACTCGTATAAGACGAGCATATGTGCTAATTTTTATCTCACTAATAGATGTTTCACAAAATTGAAAAATAGTTCAATTGAGTAGAAATTTAGCGCAATTATATACCTGTCTGTAGGTAAACAGTTATCAAGTTGACAACATTTAACGTGAGCAAATTTCCTTCAGAAAAAATACCAGACGAATATACATAAATTCGTTTTAAATGTATCTAATATAAATATATATATATATATATATATATATATATATATATATATATATATATATATATATATATATATATATATTATATATATATGTATATATATGTATGTATGTATGGGGTTTTTTGGTTTTTCTTATCTTATTTGTGACGATTATTTATTTGCATTTTTTCTTAAAGCGCTTTAATTTAATTAATTTTAGGGCGTATGAACTCATTAGAATCACTATTTCATTGAAAAATAAAGTTTTAATGGGTTGTCACGAGTATTTAAATTGAGTGATAAGAAGATGAAAATCTCAATATAGTGTTTTATTTTATTTATTGTTAAATAATGTTACTTTTAAATTATTTTAATTTGCACAAACTCACAAAATTAAATTTTTGCATTAAATTGTTTAAATTAGTTGTAACAGGTTAAGCTGATTTTCACCTTAATGGTGTTATAATTTATTAATAAATTTTATTTACATACTAAAATAATTGATAACTCAATAAATTCACTTGTTTGTAAAATGTTTGTTCAAATTATCTGTTAAGGTTTTATTATTTCTGGCTTAAATCGGACAAATCCAAGTCTGCAGTGATAAGAGCCTGGAATAATCGAAGTATATCTATATGAAATATTGCCATTTTTTAGCATCGATGGTCGTTCTATTAATTTTTACCTCATTTATCACAAATTAACAAACAATAAAGGAATAAAAGAAGAATTTTTATCGGCTCTCATGCTAATCCTATGATAAAAACATTTTTGATCACCCTTTCGTGTTCCCGCCATTGGTATTGCCAACCTTACAACTATCTATTTGATTCGCGAATAGAATTTTATCATACTTGGCTGTCTCAGAAAGATAATAATACTGTATTTAAGAAAACTGGGATCTAATTTATTCCGTAACAAGATTTTTCTAAATCCATTTGTAATTATCTATTCTGTTTTTATCCATCGGATCACACGTTTTCAATTTACTTGTTATTCCAATTTCTCTCTATTCTTTGTCTTTTCTTGAATTCTGTTTTATATGTATCTATGTATATAAATAATTGTTTGCTTTTAGTAAATTTAATTCAAATAGAACTTTAATTTTATGACTTTTATACCCTATAATAATAATAATTATTAATTTTTATTTTATTTGTACGCTAAAAATTAAGTTTTATAACCTTTCGGACACATGCAAGAGGATATGTACGGCATTAGTGTAATTATTTTTAGTCGTTTTCTATTGTTTCTATTATTCCTGTCTTTTGAAAATTCTTACTTAACGCAAAGATTGTTTTACAAAGTAATATTCTCACAGATAAGACAAATAATAAAACAAAAAAATCTTTCTGAATGTAAATTTTTTTCGACGAGTCTCGCTTTTTTAGAATTTTAGATAATTCATCAAAAAAAGTACATAAAGTTAGCACCAAAAACTTTAATATTTTTACGGTAGGTAGGTGCGTTATTTCGTTTGTTAAAACACCTAACGTTTTGCCATTTATTAAGAAAATGTAATTATTCTCATATTAATTACCATTTTAATCCAGTTTGATTTTTAATCTTTTTATGCTATTACATACAAGAAAGAAATCTCATCTATTTTTATTATAGCTCATTACCCACAAAACTTTTTTAAATGGATAATGTCAAAATTAATATGTTTATACTTTCCCTCATGTATACTGTAGGTAAGGAGAAGTATTGCGTTTGTACTGAATATCCAAAGTCGGTTTATCACCTGAATTATAGTATTATCAGTTTCAGGTTGGTTTTAAGCTTAGAATAATACTATATATATAGAAGGAGCACTACTGATAACACGAAAGCCGGTTCACTGGTGCAACTAAGTAATGCTGCCACCCTTACAATATACAATTTTCTAAAAAAAGTTGGCAATACTTCCGGTTGCTGAATTATTATGTTCTATTATTAATTAATGATTGATTATTCATAAAATGCTAATATAAATATCGGTGCATTACGATATTTTATGCATTTTAAATTGAAGTTTAACGTATTTGTTAAAATTACATTAGAAAAGTAGTCCTCGTCAACTAAATGTAAATTCTTGTATTCCGCCACCCTTTTGCCATCTAAGACCGGTTTTATTAAATACTCAGCAGGTGTTTTGAGTTATTATATTTGTTCTTTACGATCTTTCTTCATTAATAGATATTTATGACACATATTTAAAATAATGTTTTGTTGTCAGGTTGGCAGCATTACTTAGTTGCACCAGTCAACCGGCTTTCGTGTTATCAGTGGAATTACATTGTGTTAACGGTTTTGTGCTCCTTCTATATATAGTATTATTCTAAGGTTTTAAGACTCCCTGAATAGTTTTTTAGTTGAGACCTCCGAGAGAAGCTTCCAGTGTGTTTATGCTAAAAAACTTATACTTCTAAACTCAGTACAAAAATAATCTTTAGTATTAGTTGTGCTATCCAGAAAAAAATCGGATACCTGGCTCCTCAAAAAGCTTTTATCGAATGACGTGTAAACTTTTTTTTTATAAATATTTAAAAATTATTCAATTGAGTTGAAATTGGGTTCAAGCGTATTCTTGTATGTATTAAATAAGTATACTAAGTTTTATTTTAATACGGCAAGTATATTTGCTGTTTATAATGAATCACTTATGTTTACCTGCATCGAGCGTGGTCAGTACCTGAATTAGTGACCACTGGGAATAAAAAGGATCTTTTAACTGTCTGAAAACCTTTTAGTTAAAAGGAATAAATTAGGTAATTTTTACTTTCTGTGAACGAGCGAAGCGAGTCTGA
>JACMZG010001914.1:28100196-28230196 GCA_018340805.1 Microvelia longipes | reverse complement strand
TTATTGTTATATTCTTATTTTTATACGTTTTGTTGTATTTTATAATTTTTAAATTATAAAAATAGGGGGGTCTTACCCCCCTAATAAATTTGGGGTGCTGCTCCCAAAAATATCAATGCAAATTTTGTTGCCCCAAACGACTTCTTTTGACCTAAATCGGATTTTAAGCCATTAAAAAAAAAATTGTTGGGCTCTTCTCATAAATTTGGGGGGTTCCAATCCCGGGAAAGTGTAACAAAAATTGATCTGTCCTCTTTATAAATTTAGAGGATACCATTTCAAAAAATGGATATATTTGGCTCTAACCCTAATAGGAAATGCATTTTATTTCAAAGGGAGAAAAAGTAACTTTTTCCCTTGGGAGTGAAAAGTGCTTCTTCACTCCCTAAAAGCTAGTCAATAAACTTTACATTATACACTGTCTGGAGATGTAATATTATATGCTCTAACTTTTAAGCCTATAGGCAGCCTATAAGCCTCATTCCATGATGGACAACTAATTTTAAATATATTGTATACTTACTAATTAATCTATTTTATCAGCTATAACTTGATTGTACAATTATTGCATTATATATTTTATTATACATATATTACTTTAATAACAACTTATATACATTTTATAATATCAAAGTAAAATCTTTTTTTTATTTAAAAAAATATAATATAAAATATTAACGAAAATATAAAATATAATATACATAAAATTGTATTTTTTTATTGTTAATATTCTTTATGTTTGGTTCAATTATATTTTTTAATAACAATAATTAGTCTATAATTTTAAAGAAATATAATTTACTTTTTAAAGCAGTAGCAATATATTGAAATTATTCAGAATTAAAACTTAATTATTCTTAATATTGTGCTGCTATTAAAAAATAATTATTACAATTTTAACACTGTTAATTTCGTCTATACAGTTACTTGGAAAATGACAATTATTCAAAGTAAGTTCATCAACTCTGAATAATTGTAATTTTTCTAATGATAATTGTGACGATTTTGTGTAATTATTATAGAAGAAAATTACTGCATAAAAATTTTATAAATGTAGAAGGTTTATATTACTTAATATAAACGTAGGTATATGTATATATTGTTTTCCTAATTTATGGCGTTGGAATATATTATTTTCCTAGTTTATGCCGTTGGTATATATTGTTTTCCTAATTTATGCCGTTGGAATATATTATTTTCCTAGTTTATGCCGTTGGTATATATTGTTTTCCTAATTTATGCAGTTGGTATATATTGCTTTTCCTAATTTATGCCGTTGGTATATATTGCTTTCTAATTGCAGTTGGTATATATTGCTTTCCTAATTTATGCCGTTGCTATATATTGCTTTTTCTAATTTATGCCGTTGCTATATACTGCTTTTTCTAATTTATGCCGTTGGTATATATTGTTTTCCTAATTTATGCAGTTGGTATATATCAAAATTATTGCGTTGATAATCATAATGATGATAATAATAATGATAAATCCGACACCAAGATTTCACCTAAAATACGTTTATGGTGTTATTAAGTCCTTTTGATTGATTTTTGCAAAATATCAGTCAGTACGTGTATCAGAAACAGATTTTGAGCCAATAAAAAAAATTTGTTGGTCGGGCCCCCGTTATAAATTTTGGGAGTGCCATCCTCGGGAAAATTAAAAAAAATTGTTCGGTCACCTGTATAAATTTAGAGAATACCACTCCCCATTATGTCAAAAAATTGATATAATTGGCTCTAATAACCCAGTAATAGGAAACACTTTTTACTCCCAAGGGAGTGAAAAGTAACTTTTTCTCTCTTGGGAGTGAAAAGTGCTTCTTTACTCCCTAAAAACTATTCAATAAACTTTACATTATACACCGTCTGGAGACAGAACTTTTTTTAAAAAGAAATTCAATAAAAAAAACCATTGTAAACCTCAGCTTAAATAGGAAGGCAAATAGTCTGATTTTGTACCTGCTACCAACTGCTGATTTCTATTTAAAAATTATTATTTTCCTTAAAGATATTTGTTTTAAATTAGTATTCGAAATTAAATAAAAAATATTAATAATATAATACCTATTAAATAAGAATATTTTAAATAAAAATCTTTCAGAGTTTCTCAGTAATTATTTTATATATTTTCTTTTGATTATTAATAAGCATGTGAGCTCAAAACTTAATTATAATAATTAAAGTATATACTTAAATTATAATTATTATAAATTAGAATAATTAAAGTACATATTAATTACTAATAATGATTTTTATAAATACAAAATAAAAATGTTCATTTATAAAATTAAAAAGAGGCCTTCGAGGCCACATGGTTGTTGTCCTATATCAGTTTGTCATACTGCTAGCTTATATTGTGGCATACCGCCACGATACAACCAGCGAATTTTCAAATGTATTTCTCAAAAATCGGATACGGGGGTCCTCGGAACTTTCCTTCATCACATGGGATTCGCTACGCTCATCCTTCAACCTTATGGCTCGCTTTGCTCGTTCTCAGAAATACAAGTAGTTAAATTTATTCTGCAACACGTCTTCAGACTCGCTTTGCTCCTCCTTAGATACATTCGTTTCATTCCCAGTGGTCATTTAGTCAGCACTGACCACGCTCGATGGTACTTAACTTTTACGATCAACCAAAAATCATAGATAGGCTTGTTGTATTATTACAAACCTTAGTACACTTATTTATTACGTCAAGGGATACACTTGTACCAAATTTCACCTCAATTAGATTATTTTCTTATTTTTTACAATGTTTTTAAAAAAAAACGTACATAAGTCATTCCATAAAAATTGAACTAATGCCGACAATGAGATGAAACCTAGCACATATGTTAGTCTTAGATATGGCTACATGCGTGCCAAATTTCATTTGGGCCTAAAAAACCCTAAAAACGCCTTAAAAACGGTTTTGAGGCCTTAAAAACGCCTAAAACGGATAATTCCAGTGACATCCCGGTTTCGGATTTTTTTGCAAATACAATACTTTTCCTAAATACCTACGGTATAAATGAGTAAAAGTAAAATTGATTTGTTTATAACCAAAACTAATTTAGGTAACAAATTTTATAAGCTTCATGCATGAGTTGTATGTAGTTGTATAATATAATAATAATAATAATAATGCCGGATAAAACCTTCGGGAACCACCTCGGGTGATAGAGGCAACCGTTACGATCAAAGTGTATTCTAAAGCTGGCGATCATTTATTTAAATAATAATCTTACATAAACTGAGAGCGTAACCTGGGATGTGAACCCCAGACCTCAGTGATATCAAAGGTCAGTAAAAAGACTAACGCACTAATGACCTTGACCACGGAGGCGGCTTTACATATTAGTACATGTGTATAAAATGTTTAGCACGATCAGACAATTGTTTGAAGTATTATGATTTTTGAAATTTTCGCTGTCTCATTATTGTGGGTTAATGACATCACACATACTTAATAAACTTTATGCCACACAGCGCAGGGTTTTAAACTCTAGTGTGGCATAATATACTTTAATGTTATGAATTAATACTACTTTTTTTTATTTACTAAGAAAGGAATTTATATATATTAAAAAATAATAAAAGTTATGAGGTTTTGGTCATGATAAATAAAACAACATTTAAGCTTTCGACCGTATGATTAGGTCTTCATCAGAAAGTGTTTAATAACAAACTAAAGCCGTTAACAGAAAGAAACAGATAAGGTATCTAAACATAGCTAGCTGTGTATACTATCGAAGAATGAACTACAAACTAAACAAAGATCTAGCCCCGGGCTTAACATTAAGGTTGTATCTATAGAAAATAACTATAGAAAATTTACAATTTTGACTAGTAATGAAAGGAAACAAGAATAAAATATTAAAGTTTAACAAAATATAAACTAAAAATAAAATTTAACAATACTAGAGTTGAAGAAAAAGGAAGTTAAGTTATAAAACCAATTAACTAACATGGTTTGATAATAAGTTTCTATAAATATTACTTAAGTTATTGGTGTCGGTTTTCTTGTTGCAAGCTAAAGGTTGCGATGTTATGTGCACCATTTCTTTGAAAAGCCTTTTCTTGTAGTTAGGTTCCACTTCAAGAATATTACAATTATCATAACCAAATTCATGATTATGTTATTGACCAAATAAAGGACAAAACAGAACAGAATATCATCCGAGCTACCTGTACTAATATTATTACTAATCATTATAATAAATTAAAAAATATTAGGACAAAAGACAAAATGCTCCAATGTGTAAATAAGACTAAACAATTTTTAAAACAACACAAAGACCTTTTAATTTTAAAGTCTGACAAATCAAATTGTACAGTTGCTATGAATAAAAAAGACTATGAGGACAAGATGCAAGATTTACTTAATATTGATCAATACACTGTTACTGACAAAGACCCGACTGGTCCGTTACAAAGTAAACATAATAAACTAATTCTTAAACTTCATAAAGCTAAAAAATTAGATTTTAAAACTAAGCGTAAACTTGTAAGTTATAACGGAACTAGTCCTAGAATATACGGTGTAGTTAAAACTCATAAACCTGGTAACAAACTTAGACCTATAGTAAATTTCATTAACAGCCCTACTTATGAAACTTCCAAATATTTAGCAGACATTCTTAAAATTATCTCGTCAGACAAATACAATATTCAAGATTCATTCATGTTTTTCAATAAAATTAAACAAATTAAAATTCCGAATAACCATGTACTGATCTCCTTAGACGTTAGCTCACTTTTTACCAACGTACCACTGGATTTATTTTATGAAATAGTTTCAAAAAATTGGACAAAAATATCTAAACAAACTAAAATAAATAAAAAAGAATTTATGGAACTGCTTAAGATGGTGTGCAGCGAAGGCTATTTTTGCTATGGGCAGGAGTATTATTTAATGAAAGACGGGCTAGCCATGGGCAGCCCTATCGCACCCATAGCGGCAGATATCACCATGAATCACATTCTGGACCAAATTGTACCTAAGTTACCATTTAAAGTGCCATTTTTGTTTAAATATGTGGATGATCTTCTCTTAGCTGTTCCTCAAGATCAGGTGGATAATATTTTAACCTTTTTCAATAGTTATCATCCAAAAATACAGTTCACTCTGGAAAAAGAGGATCCTGATGCACATACTATCCCCTTTCTAGACATGCTAATTCAACAAGACAATGATGGATATATATCAGTGGATTGGTGGAGGAAGCCGAGTAAGACAGATAGATATCTTAATTTCAACTCTCATCACCCACTTCAGCAAAAGATTAATGTGGCATTAGCACTTAAATACAGGGCTATCAAATTAAGTGATCCTCAATTTCATCCAAAAAATTTAGACATAATAAGAAAAATTTTAATAACGAATAATTTTCCAAAAAATATTATTAATCAGGTTTTATATAACAGAAGAAACAGTGAAAATCAACATAATAATTCTAACAACACCCAAATTCAACCCCAACCATACAGATACCAATCATTAACATACGTCAAAGGACTATCTGAAAAACTTGCAAAGACATTGAAGAAACCAGCAAATAATCAGATAAAATTAAGCTTTAAAAACAGGAAAACTATTGAAAAATTAGCATTTACAAATACCAAAACACCGATACCAAAGGACTTAAAACCTAACGTCATTTACCAAATTCCATGCAATAATTGTAATAAAGTATATATTGGACAATCATCACAAAATTTAAAAAATAGATTATCCGGACATAAATCAAATGTCAACACAGCTAAGAAAACTAAAACCAAAACAAACCAGTGTGCTCTTACACAACATGCTATTAGCAATAATCATGAATTTGGTTATGATAATTGTAATATTCTTGAAGTGGAACCTAACTACAAGAAAAGGCTTTTCAAAGAATGGTGCACATAACATCGCAACCTTTAGCTTGCAACAAGAAAACCGACACCAAAAACTTAAGTAATATTTATAGAAACTTATTATCAAACCATGTTAGTTAATTGGTTTTATAACTTAACTTCCTTTTTCTTCAACTCTAGTATTGTTAAATTTTATTTTTAGTTTATATTTTGTTAAACTTTAATATTTTATTCTTGTTTCCTTTCATTACTAGTCAAAATTGTAAATTTTCTATAGTTATTTTCTACAGATACAACCTTAATGTTAAGCCCCGGGGCTAGATCTTTGTTTAGTTTGTAGTTTCATTCTTCCGATAGTATACACAGCTAGCTATGTTTAGATACCTTATCTGTTTTTCTTCTTGTTAACGGCTTTAGTTTGTTATTAACACTTTCTGATGAAGACCTAATCATACGGTCGAAAGCTTAAATGTTTTTATTTATCATGACCAAAACCTCATAACTTTTATTATTTTTCTATACGTATGGTCAATAAGTGCTATTTGTTATTATATTAAAAAAACAATATATTTAGTTCGTCATTTACACTCCCCCCCCCCCCGCCCATAACCCCAATCTCATAAGCTCATTTTTCTTTGAAAATTCGCTAACATAAATCGTATTCTGAACAATAATATAATAGATTATATTGGCGTAATTTATACCTAGTGTATTATTCTTTATACAAAATAATTGCACCTTGTTTTCACACAGTTGTGTAAAATTGTAGAGGCTAATTTTACTAAAATAAAAAGTATTAAAAAATGAAGAAAAAAACTTGATACTTGTCGTAAAATAACAATAAAATATAATAGCACTGGTCAACACGCGATGTACTTTCATTTCTTATGAATTATTATTTTTTACTTCATTCGATAATTAATTATTGTTTATGTTTTATGATTTTTTTTATGTGACTTGACAATTACTTTTATACAATTAGTAATTACTTTTGTTTTGGATTATTTCAATGGTGTAATAATTTATTTTTATGGTTAATGCACTATTGCGGGTTTAGTGTATTTATTAATTAGATTCTTTGTCAAAGTATAATATATATATATATATAATATATATATATAATATATAATATATATATATATATATATATATATATATATATATATTATATATATTAATATATTATATATATAATATATATATATGTGTGTGTGTGTATGTGTGTGATGTATGTATGTAATATATATTCCCATGAGTTCATGAGTTGAGTGTGAAGCAAAGGAAGCGTTAACTAGATACACAAACCCACAGACAGCACACACTCACACTTACAGACTAACAACTTTGTGAAAACCTCCCAGGAGGTCTTAAAAACACCTGAAACGGATAAATCCGGTGACATCCCAGTTTCGAATTTTTTGCAAACACAATACTTTTCCTATAACCTACGGCATAAATGAGGAAAATTAACATTGGTATTTCTCATCTTTAATATATGAATGATTAAATTTCAATAATGTAATTAATTGATAATACTTTTAAATAAATATTTACTTTTAAATTTATATTTAATTTATTTTTTATTTTTGTTTCAGGTGCGCTGTTTGTCATTATTTTTTTTGTAAGTTGTTTTTATTTACAAAAGCCTATAGCCGCCTTAACCTAATAACTTACTGGCTATAAAAATTGACAATAAACTAGTAATATGACAAAAAGATATAGGACAACAACCATGTGTGGCCGCGAAGCAGTGACTGGTAGCGATTGTAAAAAAAAGTTAATCAAATCTTTGATTTTGAAAAAACATAATTTTTTTAATAATAAATTATACTAAGAAAAGAACAATTGCTGACAATGACAATCCTTTTCAGAAGAAGGTATAAAAATGCCTTTGGTAAAAATGAGGAAAAGTAATAAAAATAAAATATTTAAAATAAAAAAATTTAAAAAGCATTAATGAATTTTTTGAAAATAAATTTCACTATCTTTTTTTTAATTTGTTAATTTCCAACTAGCTACCAATTAGCTGCCTTGTCTTATTTAATTTTTTCGCATTGTAAAACCAATAATACATTTTTATGAAATAATTTACACTTGATTGCTTCGTAATTTAATTAATTAATAAGTAAATATTACAAGGATACGATGATTGTTTTAGTCTGATATGCAAATACAACTGAAAAGTAATTACTTACTATTATTAGAAATTGTGTTAGTCTACTTATGATCTGTAATTACTTACTTAAAACCTCTCATACGGTCCACTTTATATATATTACAAAAAATATATATATTTTACAAAACATTTAAGATAGATAGTTCTACTTCATAAAATAATTCAATGAAGAGAACATTTATGGCTTTTATGCCCAGTAATAAAAGCATGTGTTATATTGATTTTAAATGTAGTTATTTCTTGATTTGTGTAGGAAAATAAAACCTAGATCTGATGAGCATGTTAATGAATTAATTCATGAGTTTTATTAGACTTTTATTTGATGGAAATCTTGATGAGGTATAAAACCGTTTAATGATTAAGATAAGCATTTAGAATACATTAGTTGGCTTCTTTTGTATAATTCATACATATGAATATGAAATGAATGTAGCAATGAATTAAAATGTTAGCACAAGTGTATGTACATGTGTGTATTTATGTGTGTGTGCATATGTAAGTATGATTATATGAGATAATTATAGTTTTATCATATATTATTTTAGCGAATTTTCATAATGAAAATGACGCTTATAAGGTTGTTCGGATGACGGAAGTTGAGGTGGGAGTGAGTGGAATCGGTTCCTATTGGCTCCTGATAACAAAATATATGTCCCAAAAAAGTTTATGTATGTATATATATATACTATATATATATATATATATAATATATATATATATATATATATATATATATATATAATATATATATATATATATATATATTATATATATATATATATAATATATATATATATATAATATATATATATATAATTATATATATATATATATATATATATAATATATATATAATATATGTATATATATATATATATATATATATATATGGTAAGATTCTACCCTTTCGTATGGCGAACGAAACTCTCGAAGGCGTTCTCAAACTGAAACGAAACTTTGCAAATCGCGAGATGTTGAGGAGGTTACGAGGCCTATTGTTTATAAAACATTATGACGTCATCAACCAAAGTTATGACGTCATGAAAAAAAATTTTTTTTGAACTTTAAAATGGCTTTAAAAACAAGGTATCTAGTATTTAGGTAGACGGCTAGCTGAATCGATTAAGACCAATTTCAGCTCAATCGAACCATCACAAATGGCACAATTGGTATATACATATATATATAATCTTGTAATATGTATACGTCTAGGTCAGAGACTTGTACGATATCTGTTGGGTTCAGTAGTGTTAGAGGTGGGGATATAGTATAAAAGAGAGACCTCTACCTTTTGCTCCATCATGGTAAGCTACTGTCCCAGAGAGACAGGGCAAAATGGCTTCCACTGAACCACGCCGAGCTAAGCAGACCCGTAAAAGAGGAAGAACATCGAAGTAGTCTTTATATGGTCGAAGTTATATCCTAAAACGAATGCAACCAGTTTCAGCTCAATCGGACAATCCTAAGTGACGCAAACGGTATTTTTATTTTAAATAATCATGAATATATTTTTTTCAACCTTAAGATTTTACTCAAATAAACAATTTTGTTTACAAAAAAAAAATTTGACATTTTTCTTTAATTTTTATAAACAATTATAAATGAAGTAAGAGTTGAAGTTGTCTTTATATGGTCGAATCATTCTAAACCATTGCGAACCGGTTTCAGCTCAATCAGACAATCTTTACGTGACGGCAAACGGTATTGTTATTAAAAAAAAATCATGAATAATATATTTTTGTTTATAATGTTCTTAATTTAATATTATAGCATACTATTAATAAGAGTTAATAAAATCTCAATTTAGTAAAATCCAGTTTGTGAGAAAGCCACTCAGGCCCGCGAAGCGGGCCTGTGTGGAGAGCGCTGTGAAAATTCGCTAGATACATGGCAAAATGCCATGTAACAAGAAACCATAATGAAACAACATATAATACAAAATACGGGCCTTCGGCCCGTAGCCGCTACGCGGTCTCGGCGCTTCGCGCCTCGTCCCGCTACGCGGCGTCGCCCCACTGGGCCGCTTCGCGGCCCGGGGGCCTCCCAGTGCCGCTTTGCGGCAATATTGTTGTTGTTTTATTATGTATGGTTTCATTATCGTTTCTTGTTACATGGCATTTTGCCACGTATTTAGCGAATTTTCACAGCTCGTTTCACAGGCCGCTTCGCGGGCCTGCGGGCTTTTTTGCAAATTTGATTTTATTAATCCTCTATTATTATAGTAAGCAATGATATGCAGTTAACCAAGCCATATAAAAAAATAATTATATTTAAATACATAACTAATACGTTTTTTTTATAGAGATATAAAGAATACAAGAAATAAATCCACACGTTGCAACTGTTGGAGTAACCTTGTATAAAGGGTAAGAAAAGATTATAGTTTCATCTTTAATCAGATTTAGTTATCGTCCACCATACACAAGGGGTATTAACTCTTACACATTATGATGTTATACAATTTAAAGAAAAATGTCAAATTTTTTTGTAAACAAAATTGTTTATTGAGTATAAACTTTAGGTTGAAAAAAATATATTCATGATTTTTAAATTAAAAATACCGTTTTCGTCACTTAGGATTGGCCGATTTGAGCTGAAACCGGTCGCAATCGTTTTAGAATGACTTCGACCATATAAAGACTACTTCGAGGTCTTCCTATTTACAGGCCTGCTTAGCTCGGCGTGGATTAGTGGAAGCCATTTTTGTCCTGTCTCTCTGGGACAGTAGGCTAACCAGGATGGAGCAAGAGGTAGAGGCTCCCTCTAATATACTACATCCCCACCCTCTAACACTACTGAACCAACAAGACTATCGTACGAGTCTTTGACCTAGACGTATACATATATACAAGATTATATATATATGTATACTGTTTGCGCCATTTGTGATGGTTCGATTGAGCTGAAATTGGTCTTAATCGATTCAGCTAGCCGTTTACCTTAATACGAAAATACCTTGTTTTAAAGCCCATTTCAAGTTTCAAAAAAATTTTTTTCTCATGACGTCATAACTTTGATTGATGACGTCATAATGTTTTTATAAACAATAAGGCCTCGTAACCTCCACAAACATCTCGCGATTTGCAAAGTTCGTTTCCCATTTGAGAACGCCTTCAAGAGTTATCGTTCGCCATACGAAAGGGTAGAAACTCTTACATAAATATATATATTTATATATATAACATATATATATATATATATATAATATATATACTATATATATATATATATATATATATATATTATATATATATATATAAAACTTTTTTGGGACATATATTTTTGTTATCAGGAAGCCAATAGGAACCGATTCCGCTCACTCCCACCCTCAACTTTCGCCATCCGAACACCTCATAAGCGTCATTTTCATAATGAAAATCGCTAACAACAACAATGTGGCCGCAAAGCGGCCACAGGGAGGCCCCGGGCCGCGAAGCGGCCACAGGGAGGCCCCGGGCCCGAAGCGGCCCGGTGGGCCGACTCCGCGAGCGGACGAGGCGCGAAGCGCCGAGGCCGCGTAGCGGCTACGGCCGAAGGCCGTATTTTTCTTTCCTATGTCGTTTTTGTAAAAGAAAATGCATTGAGTGATAACGTACACACACACATGTATAATAAATACGTACGTATATTTATATATATATATATATATATATATATATATATATATATATATATATATATAATATCTGTGTGTGTCGTAAACCTCAATATTTTTATATTCTTGATCAGTAAGTGCCCCCTACCAAATATTTCACCTCCATGGCCCGAATCTTATAAGATCAGTTTTCTTTGAAAATTTGCTAAAATTGAAACTTTGAATTGAAAAATGAATTAGAAGCTAGAAAATTTAATGAAAATTCGTTCGGCTTGCTGACTACCGCACCAGATTTTCACTTTAATAAGCACATTTTTCTTAAAAAAATTTCTAAGAAACAATTACAAAAATCTGACTTTCATACGAAGTTGAAATTATAAAACAGGCAAACTTAGTTTTATATTTGACAAATTATTGCGTATTTAGTATTATGCCAGTTTCGTTTGCTCGCACTTATGTGTATTATTTTTTTCTCCTCACCTAAAACCATGGGTGTAAAGGAAAAGTATGGTGATTTCCTATGATTTTAAGACTTTATTATAATTTTTTTAAGTGTCTGCCTGCCTGTATGTGTGTCTATGTCACGCATTACTCTCTCTGTGTTCATGCAACATAGTTATAACTTTACACTAACATTCTAGTTGTGTTATCTAGGAAACGCTTAATAGTAGATTAAACTATTTTACTTGAGATGAAATTTAATGCACATGTACCTCTCTAAGTGACTACTGGATCAACAACAATTCATATTAATACCCTTAGTGGGGTTTTTTACAAAGCTGTCTGTCTGAATGTGTATTATCATTGTATTTCCCCCCACCCCTGTATATTTATGCTACAAAAATCTATCTTATGGTCTTGTTCTATTAAGAAAATAATAATTAATACGTCATTAACCTGTAAAATTAACTATTTTAAATTTAATAATTAAAATTAGTCATTAAATTATAGTAACCCGTAAAAAGTTTCAAAAATTCATAAAACACGGTAAATTTGTTGATAAGTTTGAGATTTAGCACACATATAGTTTTATATAAGACTAACATATGTTGGTCATATGTACATAACTTATGTACATAAGACACATAAGTACATTATGAGCGTCCCTTCAATTTTTATTAAATTACTTGTGTACGTTTTAAAAAATAATTATAAAAAAAAATGAAAAATAATATAATTGAGTTGAAATGTAGTATAAGTATATCCCTTCATGTAATAAATGATTATCTTATGTTTCGTTACATTACGGCAAGTTTATCTGCGGGGTTTGTTGAATCTTGAAAGTTAAGTAGCATCGAGCGAGATCAGTTCCTGGATGGATAACCGATGGAAATAAAACGAATTTATTTATTGAAGTAGGAGGATGAGAGTAGCGAATTCGATCTGTTGAGGAAAAGTTGAGAGTTACTCTGAACTTTCTCTGAACGCTGATAGGGGGCATCAGCACTTCATCAACTCAGGGCTGGTTATACTCTAAAGATTGAAGGTAATATTTACATAACTGATGTATAATGTTAATATTAAAAAATAGAATAAGTGTATTATTGTAATTTGTAGAATTATTTATATTGTTAATTTTGTTCAAATATATTTTGTAATATCAATTAAATTAATGAAGACTTCAGTCCTTTTTTTAAAATTTATTGAAAATAAATTAACGAAAGCTTTCGCCCAGGGATTCCTGACCTTTTTCAGTTCTTAAAAATTACAAAATTAAACAAAGTTTATAAATTAATAAAATTTTGAATGTTTTTTTTTATGTCACGTGTCTAACTAATTAAAAAACCATAATTACAAAAAAAAAACTCTAACCTTACGGCCTAATTAGAACATGTGAGAAAATTTGACCACCGACCAGGCAAAGAAAACTGTCGTATACTTCATACAGAACCATATACAGACAAAAATATTTTTTTAGAAATACTCTATATAAAAGCTGACAATGACAGTATGAACAAAAAATAAGACATTAACAAATCTTAGCAGTGTTTATTTATATAATATTATCTTAAAATCTTAATTTTTCCTTTACTCTTCCCTTTTTGCAATTTCATTTTAAATTTATTTACTTAGGCACGTGACATAAAAAACATTCAAAATTTTATTAATTTTAATTCATTTTGATTAATAATCAAACTTTTTCAATTTTTAAGAACTGAAAGCTCAGAATCCTGGTCGAAGGCTCTTCTTTAATTTTAAATATTTTTTTAAAAAAAGGACAATATTTAGGATATACAAGGACTATAGAATTATTACAATTATTGAAATATATTTGTTTGATAAAAACTCGTACTAATTTTTTTTTATATTATTTGACTGAAATCTACTGTAATTATTTCCTTGGTATACTTAATTACTTTGAGGTTGAAAGTTGCTTTACCGAAATAATACCGCCAACACTACAAGATATTATTTAAAGAACGAGTCCAAAACGTTATATTCTTGGCGTAGAGATAATTTTTCACACTACGTTTAAGCTTAGCGAGGACCATGTTATAGCCTAGACTGTAGATATTAGATTGACATAATTTTGAAGTCAGGTGCTGCATACCGAAGTAATACTTTATGTTGTTGGTAAACGCTGCATTCTGAGAACGAGCGAAGCGAGTCCAAAGTGCGAGGAAATGTATCTAGGTACCCCGTACCTTATTTTTTGTATACGTATTTGTGAATGTATGTACTTTACATTTATGTATGCATATGAGATTGATCGTTCGTTTTATTGTTCCTACCTGCACACCTATTAAGATAAATATGATTTCGTATATATGATGAGTCATTACAGGTGTATCTAATATTCATATGTGTGTAATATACATATGTATAAGTTAAATTATTTTTTAACATATATTTTAAAGTATAATTTATAATTTAACATAAAAAAAAGTATCGACTATTTTATTAATTTGTTTATAGGAGTGTGTGTATGTAAACATAAGTATAAGTGTATGTATATATGTTAAACACACATAAATATAATTCACACTCCAGTATATTTCAGTATTTATAATATGCATATACACAATTCATATGTGTTCTTGTGTTCGTTCTTATGAATACTTTTTTGTACCCAGGTACGGTACTTATTAAATCAGTTCATTATCAGATGTTCCCTTGACTGAACGAATAGATCACAAAGTATGATAAGCATATCATAATTATGTTAAATCCTATGGGGGTTTTTGTAATAATCTTTATAAGTTTTATATTAATATTTATTCATAGAGGTTATTATTTATTCTTTTATGTAGATTGTAGAATACAATTCGTATTTTTACTTTTTATCTTCTTATTTCCGAAGATATATAGAAAAGTTATGTGTTTGCACAAAAAAATCCGAAAGCGACATTGATTTAAAAATTTTATTTCAACAAATTGCATGATTTTTTCTGATGGTTTGTAATAGGCAGAATGGAGCGTACCCAGCACATGGATACGTGGATGTATCACTCTCATATATTGTTTTGAGTGAATTTTCTTAATGAAAATGACCCCTTTTATTTTTCATCATTTATACCGTAGGTTTTGTTGGGGGAAATTTAGTTTCTCTGAAACATATATTGAACCTTCATCTCGATGTATGTTAAATACATCTATTCCATCGTCTGTTTCATTCATTGTTATAAATACTTAATATAAAATGATCTTTCTGTTAATTCCACTGTGTTATCTGTCTTCTTTCCATTAAGTAAATAGAAATTATCCGTTTAGGAACTTCAATAAGGAAGCAAGAATGACTCTTGCATCAGGGTTGATCATGGGTTCCAGCGTTCAACCATCACTCCTAACATTCCTAACATCTAATAGGAATTATATTAGAACCGTAATTATCTGTTTCAGGAGTTTAGG
Organism: Microvelia longipes; assembly: GCA_018340805.1. Lineage (NCBI taxonomy): Eukaryota > Metazoa > Arthropoda > Insecta > Hemiptera > Veliidae > Microvelia > Microvelia longipes. The sequence goes on along the minus strand of JACMZG010001914.1, from coordinate 28,214,736 downwards.
CATACTAAGTATTTTATAATGTTGTCTGTCTGTATGTGTGTGGTCTGTTATCATCAGAGTATAACACTTCACAACATCATTCTACTGACTGGAACATATTTTTTTTTTTAGTCATTAACCCGCAAAAATGGCTAACAATAATATAAAAAAATTATAAAACATGGAAAAAGTTTTGCACGCATGTAGCTATGTAGAAGACTAACATGTGTGTACGTTTTAAAAAAAATGCAAAAATCAGAAAATAAACGAATTGAGCTGAAATTTGGTACAAGTGTATCCTTTACGTAACAAATAACAATGATATTTTTTTAAATACGGCAACTATATCTATAGTTTTGTTGATCATAAAATATAGGCATCATTGACGAGGGCATGGAGTTTCAGGGGGGGCACAGGGACAAATGCCCCCCCCCCCAAACCAAGAAAAAAAAATAAAACATCACTAAAACAATGAATTTTAAATGTGGGTATTGTTTAAGAAATAAATATATTAGTTTCAGTGAAGAGATAAGATAATGGATAGATGAATATATTATATTTTTGCTTGTAATATTAATTTCATTTCATTATGATTATAATTAAATTAAAAATTGCTATTCATCAATATTAGAATTAAAACTTGACACATTGCTTTATATGCATTTTCTAAGCAGAGGGAGAGTTTAACAGAAATCGTCCCCCCTCCTATTACTTTGACTATGAAAAAGTGCCCCCCCCCCCCAGCCGGTCTGCTGGAACCGCCACTGGAACGAGGGCAGTGCAAGGATGGATTAACTAATGTAATTACCTTCTTAGGACGAGCAAAGCGAGTCCAAAGACTTGTTGCGTTACAAATTAATTGAATTGTATGTTCTGAGGACGAGCGAAGCGAGTACGAAGTAGGAATAGTTGTGAGGTACTCCGTGCCCGATTTTGTTTTCATTTTTTAACAAAGAGCAAAAAGGAAGAGTTTGCTACAAATTTGAAGTACCCTATACTAAATTATTTTTTATTACAGAATTAAAAATCTTTTTAAAGAAATATTATTTATTTATATGTTTTTTACAGAATAAATTAAGCCCAATGTTAATGAAGAGGAAGTAGTAAAATAGAAATATTATAATACGTAGTTTTGTAGTTTCTTAATTTAATTTTTAATCAATTTTTTCACACATATTTTACTATTTATTTTTTTAATAATCATACTAATGTAATATTAAGTATAATGTTTCTTTGCATTAACAAATTGGAGGTAAAAAATATAAAAAAATATAAATCTAATTTATTACATCCGAATAAAACTGATACAATACAGCATCGTTATTTAAAAAACTAGTTAAACTTGTTTTTTTGCTTTTTCGTTGTTTTTATTTTGTTAATTCCGTTTTATTAATATGACCTAAATTTGTGTTTTAAATCTATTTTTTACGTTTTTACGTTTTATGGGGAATCGTATGAGGTCAATTTTAAGTTGAGATTTTTTATATATACCGTAATTACCCCTATTATTGATTTTTCTTTTTATGTAAAATATTATGTACCCTTTCTTTGATCCGGTGGTAAAAGAAAAACTTTCAAAAATAATTAGAATAATTTTTTTAATAAGTTCGCATAAAGATAGTTAAAATAACATAAGTCCATGAGCAGTAGTATATAGTCTAAGTGCTGGACCTGAATAAATTTCTCAATTGGAAGACTCAGCGCTACCGTCGATACTTGCTGTTGGATAAGAATATACCTGGACCGATTTGGTTAACCATCTCTGCAGGTGGGCACTAAGCAAAAAAGCTCTTAACTAATAAGTTATTCAGTGAATAACTTCTAGTCCAATGAGCACGACGAGCCCTCTGAGATGACTGATGAATAATAATGGCGTTATACCAAAACCGGTCCAGGGATATTCTTATCCAACAGCAAGTATCGACCATGGTTGATTCTTCAACTTGCGGTAAATATTTTGCTTCTTCAACTTTAAATTTTACTTACTTTTAACCATTTTTTTCTGAAAAAAATGCTTTAAATGATGATAAAAAAACATAGTTGCCTATCTAGAGTGGAAGCTTTCATATGTTTGCGCCCGCTTTAAATTTTAAAAGATGGCAACATTTTAGGTACCTTTAAATAAAGATACCCTGTTTAGTCAAATGTAAAACTTAAACAACATGAGAACATTTTTAAAGCTGATAAAATTTCCAATAAATTGAGCTTTCATTCCTTAAAGTCGGATCACTACAACCAACTATATGGGATTTGCAAAATGACTTAAAAAATCACAAAACGTAGCTATTTTCCGAGACAAAAATGCCTAAAAAATTCGCTGACTCCAAAAATTATCAAATTATTTGGAGGGTTCACCAATGTCATGACGTTGGCTCAGTCATATAATCTTGATGAATGAAAGCTCAGTTTATTGGAAATTTTATTAGTTTATAAATGTTTTTCTAGAAATAACCATCAATCATTAATCATAATTTATTTGCATGGATGCCTGTTAAATATATATAAGTCTACTGTACTTATCAGATAAATAAGCAGCAGCATTGACTTAACCCAATGTTTGTGATGCATGCAAAACATAATTTAATGAGCTATGCATATTATTATTTGTATAGTCGTATATTCCATTTTGTTAAAAAAGTCTACAAAAAATGCAATTTGCTTTTTGAAAAATTAGGATAAATATACATTGCATGTTGCAATGTGTTAAGAGGGTAGAATGCATGCCAACATTGAGTTAACTAAACATGCTAAGAGCATGCAATTTATTGGCGTGACATGAGTCCAAACACGCTTAGAACTTGATACAGATATAATAAACCACATCTATATCTAATTAGTCTTGAAACTCATTTTAAAATAGAAATGCGTTAAAAGTATAAGCATATTAATATTGCTGGCTATAATTTTTACAACATAATATGCTTTTTTAAAAATTAAATGATATTTAAAAGACATTATTTAAAGACATATATATGTAAATATCTACGTGAAAATTCACAGACTAAAACTAATATAACTCGTGGCAAAATAAGTTACATGAAAGTTTATGAACACCCCCCTGTAGACTCTTGATATTAGTTTTACTTAGTTGCAATGTTACCTTAAGTTATAAATTAACATAGAAACAGCACGAGTGGGTAATGAATGGTTCTTTAGAAAGATTGTGTGATGATGAATTATTCTTTTAACTATTTACTTTTACAGTTGCTTCCAGAAAAAGTATTGTGTTTGCGTTTTTGTTGTTATAGAGGTTTACTTAAATTGTTAGATTTATGTGTATTCATGGCTTGACTTCTAACTATATTTACTTTTTATCTTTGTTGTTAAATTTAGTAAAGCTTGACTTTTAAAGATTTAAACTCTAAAGTTAACTTTTTATGAAAAATACTAATACTTATAAAATAGGACATTTACTTTAAGTTTTTAAGATTTTTATTTTTCTTTCCAGTTCTTCAGGTCTTAAAAATTCTATTTTATCTTTAGTATAGGGGACAGGGGTGTATTAGTCCTTTTGGCTATACCGCTAAGAAGCTGGATTAAAATAGAGAAAAACGATTTGAAAAATTCAGCAATTTTAAGCATTGTTAGGCATTTATCAAAATGCCTCAAAATGTACTTCGATTCAAAAAATAGGTTCTTTTCCTATTCTATAAGATTGAAGTTTCAGACTCAAAATGCATTTAAATGCAGAAAATAGGTCCTTTACTCCAAGATCATAACATTAAAGTTTAAGTCTCTAATGAAGCTTTACTTTAGAATATACCATTCTTTACTCTTCTACCTATATTGCAATAAGATTTATCTATAATTGAAGAATCAACCTTCAATACTTGCTATGGGGTGTGACTCCAACAGCAAATCCAAATATTGCTTATTTAAATAGCGGTAAATATGAGGGGGGATTACGTCAGGTGGATTCGTAGGATTTCGATTAGGGTTGTAGGATTGCCTTCCCATGTTAAGCAGTGCATTCCAATGGCTAATTGTAAACTGAAAAGACACAAACCTACTTGCGGTCTATTGCAGAAACAATACTAGAGCCCGCGAACATTCAGTATTAGACACTAAGTGCCCAAATACCAAAATGCTAAAAGAAATCTTCAAAACAGTTATAAGTATAATTTTCATTTGTCATGAACTATTTAAAAATTCATCAAATTTTTAGATGCTCTTTATACTCATGATTTTTAATACACCATTAATATAATATTTAAACTACTAACTAAGGAGTTCATGAATAATTTAGATGCACAAAGGTATTTCACAAAAGAATTAGGTCTAAACCCCTTCCTTTTTAAAAATAATATTAATAATAGCACTAAATATAACTTTTTAAATTTCAAAACTTAAAAAACTACCTAGATTCGAAATATGGGTCCCTTTCGCGTATCATACTTGATAAGATTACATGAAATGCCATTTATTGAGTATAAAATGATATTTAAGAAACTTGCAATAGTTAATTTTATTTCTTATTTTATTTATTCTTATAGTTAATTTAGTTCTTTTTTAATATGACTCAAATTAGTCTTAATAGAATGTGGCGTTAATTAAATTTATTTTTAGCCCATTGTTTATTTATTTATTTACAGAGTTATAAAATAAAGTAAAAATATATGATACAAAATTAGATAATATATCATATGATATATAACTGATAGATAACTGCACGAAGATATCTTACAAACTTTATTTGTGTAAGGGTTAGAAAGAGGTTTATGGCGGGTTCAATTAAATTAATTGTATAATTGAGTATGATGGTTTGATGCCTAGCCATTATTTTTAATTAGTAGATGACCTGGTTGTTGTGACACTCCCTACGTATGGTTAAGGTAGTCAAGTGAAGATATTGCTTGACAGGTTAGTGCTATTTTATCTTTTGTATATATATTTATCATTTCTTAAGGACATATTGCTATGAAACTGGATTAAATATAGACATTCGGGAATATTTTTGGGTTTGAGCAAATATTTTGTAATCATAATCGTAACTATTGAGATATTGTCAAAGTTAACCACGGAACTTTCATGGCTACTATGAATTCGCTATTAGCTCATCCTCATGTCTTCAAATTTGCTTCGCTCGTCATTAGAATAAGAAAAACGCCTAATTTATAACTTCGTAAACCTTCAGTCACGCTTTGCGCATCCTCAGTCAAAGAAGGTCAATTTTGAGCCTAGTGATCCTGAGTGAAACTCATCCGCCTACTGACCACGCTCGACGCTCCTTAGCAAAAATGATCTGACAAAAACCGTAGACATGCTAGCCATATTGAAATGGTTAGTTTTGTGATTATATAAAAAATATACATGTCACTTAGTAGATGAAACTTTGTTGGTCTAATATAGTACTACATGCAGTCCTAATTTTACAACAATCCAATTATTTTTCCGTTTTATACATTTTTAAATTTTTGCTGAGTCATTAATTACAGTATATAAAGTCAAACAAAATTATTATCCAGATAGCACAACTAGACCTAAATATTGATTTCTGTACCATGTTTCACGTCTTTATCAAAAATAGAATGACAGCTACAATGATAACAGACGCACGTGTGTGTGTGTGTGTGTGTACAAACTAAAGTAATATATAAACCAAGTAGGGAAACTCCTATTACTAACCTGTGTGAAAAAATTCTGACATGCGTAATCAGCTGATAGAAAAATAAAAAATAGCTAAAATTGAAATAACTGCGCATGAGCCTTTTAGGATTTAGGTTTTATTATTTATTTTTATAGGCAACAATTATAACATTAGGTGAGTTTTATTTGTTATCGTGTCTTCGTACTTTAATATATGTACTGTGTGCTAATTTAAACATTGAATAGAGCAAAAGTATATAATCAAAAAATCAGTACAAAATTACAATAACTTATATAGTAGAACGTTAAAAATACTATTCAAAACACAAACAAGGTGCGGGAAGTCGAAATCAATTGATTCATTATAACCTTAACTCAATCTTGAAGGAGGATTCAATGAGGTTACACAGAGCCCCAAAATGATATTTCAGGCCTTTCAATGCATTAAGATAGGCTATACCCCCTATAGTATATATCTCTATGCTGTTATATCTTTAACTAAAACGATATTTAAATAGATATTTTAATTTTCAAAAAAATTTTCCCTTTTTGACGTTAGTGCCTTATAATAAACTACGTTTAATCCCTCGTTGACAGATTTTGTAAATGCGTATGGGAATATATTCTTAGTTAGAATTAGTTAGGTTGTTGGAATAATTCCAAGGAATTCTGTTTATCCCGCTTATTCCCCACACTATATATATTCTTTGTGTTTCTTACGTTATCCGTATTGATTCATACAAGACAAGGGTAAAACAGGGCCAGCGTTCCAATATCCGCTGTTAGTACGTTATAAAAGAAAAATATGAAATTTAATCAACGTGTTTTTGCCAAATATTTGTTTCTTCTAACTATTAATTATAATTAATGCGTAGGCATCGAATTTTTTGAATATCACGTATAAATGCGTAATTGTATTTGAAATTTGTATTTGTGTTCATAAACATTCAAATAATTTAAATTTTGCTTTCCTGTCTCCTGTCATAGGAGGGAAATGCTCTGTAATTGCAATAAAAATCTACGATTCAGCACCAACAGATTTTTAACAATTGTAAAGTTGGTTCTTGAGTATATGACTGTGTGGATGTATAAATAGATCTAATTTTTTGTTTAGAAACTAGCATTGATAAGCTTAACAAGACCTAAAGATTGATTTTTGTTCTATGTTTCAACACTTTATAAATAATCCTTTATTTCACATAATATACATTTCTGTAAATTTCAAAACAAAAAATTTATTTGTTATCATTAAAATTTATGGATTGAAATTCTTCTACACTCTACAAGGGATTTTTTAAAAGATTAATTTTTACTAATTTGTCAAATCTATTCTCTTCAAGGGCTCTTATATTTTCAGGTAATAAGTTGTACAGCTTTAGCCCTGCTTGAATTGAATTATATTTAGCTGTTCTTGTCAGTCTGTATTTGTTAAGTACTATATGATTTGTCTGCCATGTATAGTGAGAATGAATGTTCTCTACTTTAGTTAGCCTTGATCTTGAATGTAATTTAAAAGCTGATAGCAGTATAAAGAATAAAAAGTAAGAATTTCATGAGTCTGAAAACATTAATTAATTTAAAAAAACATTAATTAATTTTAAAATAAACTATTGTAAGAGAATTTGGGAGAGGGAGCTTGAAACTTTCTTGAGCATATAAATGCTTGTACTTAATCTTTTAGCTAAATAGTCAATATGAGGTTCCCATGATAATTTGTTGTCAATATAGATGCCTAAAAATTTAAATGAGTTTACGCTGTTATCCATAAAATTAAATCTAATATTTACAGTTTTACTATTATTTAGTTTTACCTTATGGCTTTACACCAGTCATTTAAAATATTAAGTGCTATTGACTGTAGCTCAAGCAAGTCGGATTGAGTTTTGGATGAAAAAATTGCCCCATGATCATCAGCGAAAAGAAAAGCTCCAGCTACTAATAAACGCATGACGTAGGGCAAGTCGTTAATATATATATAAGAAATAGTATAGGACCTAATATAGATCCTTGTCTAACACCATGTATTATGCTTTGTAAGGTTGAACAGGAGCCTCCTATGTCTATGTATTGTTGCCACCCTTGTAAATATGATATCAAGAAATTTATTAATGTCTCGTCTAATCCGTAGTAAGCTAATTTCACCCTTAATATCTCAATCTGCACTCCATCAAATGCTTTGGAAAAGTCAAAAAATAAGCTGAAACTATTTATTGAAGATCATAATTTTCCATACATATGTTTATAAACCTAGTGACAGCTTGCGTAGTGTTCCTTCCCTTTCTATAGCTGTACTGATGTTCGTAAAGAAGTTGATACTTCAGCATAAACACACTGAAAGATACGATGATAACAGACACAGGCACACACAAACACACACATACAGACAGACAGCTGTGTGAAATCCACTTAAGAGATTTTCAAAACACCTGAAACGGAATTCAGGTGAAATTCCGGTTTCTGATTATTTTGCCTACACACTACTTTTCTCTATATACCTTCGGTATAAATGAGGAAAATTAAAAAGTGTTATTGAAATTGTGATACTTAAATAGATGGTTTCTCTTTAGTTCAAATTTTTCAGTTGCTTATCATCCAGTACAGTAACTTCGATAGCAGTTTCCTATTTATTAAGTGTAAAAATCAAATACCATAAGATAAAAATGTATTTGGATATAATATCAATAGTCAACAATCATTCGATTTCAGCTCTGGAAGTCCGGGGTTCGCACCCCCGCATCTTTATAAGAAGAGAAGCATTTGTAATAAAAACATATTACCAACTTTTATTAATCCTTTAATCATAGAGGATGCTACCTACCTTGGGTGGTTCACGCAGGCTTATTTACCTGATGAGCCAACACTTATTTTATGTCAATAAATATTATTTTATTATCAATTAATCCTTATGACACTTGTCAATCAATAAGTCGAATGACACTTGTTAAGATATATTCTTGATATTCTTGATCAGGGAGACCCCTTTCCAAAAAGTTTATCCCCCCTCCTCCAAGACCCCAATCTCATAAGCTCATTTGCTCTTTGAAAATACGCTAAAAAGAAAAAAGAATCAGGAATCATAGCATAACTAACTCTATTTTATTAATTAGTTACACAGCCGTTTGACCATTAAAATCAAAACAGCTATAAAAAGTTACCTTAATATAAAAGTTTTATTAATATAACTCAACTTACTTATAAAATAGAAAACAATAGTAAAACTTATTTTATTAACTTTTTGTAAGTAATTAAAAAAAATAAATCAATGCATAACACTTAATATTTTGAGTATTATATACCGCATAAAATTTGTATACAGACAACGTGGAAATAGTGTAATTTGTTGTCTTAATATTTTTTCTGTAATTGACTTTCTAAGAATTTCCCATGCAGTTTATTCTATTATGAGAAAACTTGGATAAATAACAACAATAGAGAATAAGTCTTATCTATGACTATTTTAAACAAAACAACTGAGCGTTTTTGGAGTAAGATCTTCGTTTAAAACCCTAAAATTCTAATTCCCCCAATAGAGTATTTGCATTATTCCAAAAAACTTTTTTTTGCTCATAAAATGATTAAATGTGTTTAAAAAAATATATTAAGTTGTAAAAAAATATTTAATTTAATTTAAATAGTCGAAATAAGCATTTAAAAAAGAGAAAAGAGGGAATGTGTAAAAGAGTGGGGTGAAAACGAAACGTTCTAAAGGTTGGGCCGTTTAAGGAACAGATGGGAGTTTTAGTTAGAAAGATGGAAAGGTCAACACTTACTTACAGTTCAACAGAATGTAAAGAAGACTGAAACAAAACAATTCCGTGTACCAGGTAATAAAATGCCTAAGGAACCTGATGACTACAGCTGTCAGTATCATCTTGATGACAGTATAGAATAAACTCTTATGAGTGTAGCTCTAGTGAATATTGTACTACACGGCGGTATTCTTACGTCTGACGTCACACAAGCAGCCGAGGCCGTTTTCCCGCCAAAAGAAAATGTTTAAATACATTTTTCGTTTTTTTTGTGTATCATCAAAAGTATAAGTTTTTTCATACTAATATTTACAGGCTGTTCTTTTACATGACGTATTTAAAGATAATACAATAAAAAAATTGTGCAAATACTCTATTGAAATTGAACCCGAACATTTTGAGTAATAGGTTCATTAGCTTATTATTTACACCACCAGATCACCTTGACTAGTATATTAACTAAAAATTAGCTAAAAAAAACTATTTCATTAGACCAATTGGATATTGAATTAAAAATATCGAAATCAACATTATCCATCATTCATTTTTAAACATGAATTATTCTTTTAAAACTTTAAAGTTTTAAACTTTAAAATTTGAATAATTTCTTTAATGAATAAGTATTCATCAAATCATCTTTAGTTCTAAATTCTAAATTAATTATTGATTCAATTACGACTTGAATTTTCTTATCATTATTATTATTATTATTATGAATCAAGTTTAAGCTGAAGTTTATAGACGTTTAAAGAAGAGTAACCTTTAGGACGGAAGGTTCCGCACATTCCATAAAAATTCTATGCTTGCGTACCAAACAAAACCTAACTGTTTTGACGTAGTGATCTTTAAAATACATATTTTAATTAATAATACAGACTTGAATTAATTTATAAATTAATAATAAGTAGCCACTACGCGACGTGAACCATGGGGTCGTAGACAACTAACAACTAATACTGAGTAGGGATGATGTTTTCAATGTTTTTTAGGACACGTCACTTAAAGTTCTCAAAGCCAGGGTTTCTTGGTCATCCAGGTACCGGCAAAATATTTGTATGGTTACTTTTACACGTATTAGTTTACAGAACAAAACAATTCTGGCACCAGAGCCGTTTGGTTTGCATCTGGCTGAACATAAAAAACTAGTAAATCTACATAAGATTTTTTTTTTGAGGCCTATTTGTCTTTGTTATGAATTTTAATTATAATCTGTGACAGTTTATATGGAATAAATCTTTATTAAAATTTTACATCACACCATATCATTTATATAAAAATTAAGTAACAATTCATGACGTATCAATGACGAATTAAAAATAATTAGTTAAAATATTTGTGACGATTCCTGTTGGCAAAATGAGCTAATTTTTGTGGGTTAACAAATGTATTGGAGCTAACTCACACAATGACTTCGAAATAAGTAGTGATGTCATGTCGAATGAGAAATTAAATAAACGCGAAGTGCAATGCCCTCTCAGCCCGAAAAAATATAAATTGGGAACGTTGCCCATTTATACTTCGTAAGTGAATCAAATAATAATTATATAGTCTTGGCATTTTTATTTTATTTTTTTCTGTTACAAGATTAATACGTTTTTTAAGAATATTAAATAAAATGTAGGAAACTAATGAAGATTTATTCTATATTAATTAAAGAATAGTGTCAGCGATTCTAATGCTCTTTATTTTGGGAGTTGAGTTTCGGTAGCAACCGACAGGTAATTATAATCAAAAATATGAAATGGATTTCTTCAAGTTGATTTATAACCTTATTTATGTCCCAAAAATAGATGAGAGCTGTTACGCATACTTTTCTACATGACATGTCTGCTGCCATAATGGATTGGAATTGCCTTTTATCCATTTGGCACCAATTTGTTTTTATCCATGACTTTTTTGCTTCCACTTTGTTCTCATTTTGGACCTTATTTTTTTTTTAATTTTTTAGCTCTTATTTTTGATTCTATCACACGACTGGATACCTATTCATCTATTTGATCGATAATTCTTTTTATGTATGGGTTTAACTTGTAACTTTAAAGTTAAATTGTAGCATACTAGACAGTTTTAGAAACTATCCCATATCTTAAGACATTTGATGCCAACTGCAATAATTTAATACCACGCTATTGTTATGGCATAGATACAAGCCATTGCTGTGGCATTCATACAAGCCATTGCTGTAGCATTCATATAATATATTGCTGTGACATTCATACAAGCTATTGCTATAGCATACGTACTGGCTTTTGTTATGGCATGCATACAAGCAATTGCTCTGGCATTCATACCAGCTATTGTTATGGCATAAATATAAGATATTGCTGTGGCATACATACAATCTATTGCTGTGCCGTACATACACAAGCTATTGCCAAACATTACAGATCAATAGTTAAACAATAATAAACGATAACTTTTCAAAATTACTACAAGATGTAAAGGAGTCATGTATTTGGAAATCGGATTCACTAAGCTCATTCTCACTACTTCGGACTCGCTTTCCTAGTCCACAAGAATATAAAAAATTACCAAATTTATAGTACAAAAAACGTCTTCGAACTCTCTTCAATCGTCCTCAGATAGTAGTAAATAAATACATTTTTTCAGTGCACTCATCCATGCACTTGACCTCGCTCGATGCTCCCCATTACTTATGATTCAACAAAAACCGTATTCTAGTGGTATTGAAACAAAACTTGGTTTACTTATATATTACATAAAAGGATATACATACTTGACCAAATTTCAACTTATTTTAATTAAAAGTCAATTTTTTTGGACTGGTATGATACATATCATTAAAATTTTTTGAAGACTGCAGTCATCATTTCTTTTTTGAAAACTTATTTTAATTAAGTTTTCAATTTTTTTTAAATAAGTATAGAAGTCATTTGATAAAAATTTGTTCTGAACATTACTTTATGTGTGGTACATTTCAAATCAATTAAAACATTTTTTCGCGTATAAGATTTTGGAAAATTTTACGGATTATTGCCTGTTAGTATCATCATAAAAAAAATTTTCTGGTGAGCACAACTAGAATGATTAATTTTTGTTTTAACACTCTAGCATAAATAGACTGGGAACTGCGATGAGAACAGACGCACACATATGGTCACATACATACACATACAGACAGACAAAGTTTATAAAAACTATTTAGGATGTCTTATAGACACCTGAAATGGAAAATTTAGTTGTTATCCCGGTTTTAGTATCTTCGTGTAAACACAATATTTTTTCTATAAACCTACGGTATAAATGAGAATAATTATAAAAAAATTTGACCTCCCATGGTTTGACTTTCCAGGGAAAGCTTCATAAGTCTAAGTCCATATTTCTCCATACTTTTGTTGGTGCACCTGAAACCTGTAGTCTACCTGTTGTATAATTACTATCACACATTAATCACAATAAAACCACTATCTGTCATACTGAGGTTGATTCTTAACTATAATTAGATGAATTCGTCCTAATACTGCCAACGCTTTCCCATATTAAATTACTCTTAATAATAAAAAGTAGAAATTATGAGAAACACAAGAATAATATCTAATAAAATACCAGTGTAATGGGTAGATGAACATGAAATATAATGTACTATATAGTTACAAATAAACTCCTTACAATCTAACCTGTGTAAAAACTTATATAAAACTTGAAACAAATTATATATGTCGATAAATATTTCAAATTTTTAAGTGTTACGTAGTAGTAGTAATATGGGGGAGTGGTAGTAACTACAAGGCAAGAAGTTACTACCTTCAAAGCTTGAGGCCTTCAATAAAAGACCTCCCGAGTGTACGGTACAAGGGATAACCTTTATTGAGGTCCTCTCCCGGCTGGATTTGAACCTCGACCTTAGGTCGAAAGGCGAGCGCTCTACCACAAATGCTGCTACAGTACTGACTGGGCAGACGAGAGTCGGTCAGTCCCCACACTCCATAGTACCGGTGCCATGGGCTAGGCTTCGTCACCGTCATTTCCCAACGGGAAATCCTAGATAGACGAACCTTCGGATACAGGAGCCATCCCCTTTTAGGTGTTGGCTGCTTAGATTCCAAGGGATAAAGCTTTCTCCTAGAGGCCGTCGCGTTTCCCCTCCGTTGACAAAAAAAATATATTTGTTTTCTTACTAAATTTTTAATTTTAACTATTGGTTTTACTTATCAAATTTTCATTTTGATGTGTGACTTACTTTGATTACTCGCAATTCAAGAAGCATCAACGGAAATAAACTTTAAACCCTGACTATTGCAGAGATAGATTACTGTTGATTACTATTTCCTTAAATTATAATTATTTTTTTAAAAATTATTTAAGAAATGTTCAAAACATTATTGTGGTTTGGTTAAGTATTAACATATCTACCTACTTATCTAATTTACTTTTTATTAAGTAAATTAAAACAGTCTTACTTATGTCAATATTTAGCTTGATTAGGAAAACGTGATGGAATAGTTTTTATGATATATTTGGTTTAGGTCATAAAATTGTTTTTAAATGTATGTATTATGTTTTTTATCGTTTAGCTTTTAAGGCAATGGTAATTGAAACAGGTGTATTATAAGTTTTAAGAGAATGAATGTTCGTTGTGAAAAAATAAAGGATACATGGTGGAAAACCTTGATGGGGTCTAGTAGGTATGTTCTCAAGGTCGCGGTTCCGCTTGGTTTGGGATTATCGCGTCCTCCGCCCGCTAACCCTCTGCCCGAGTTTTCCATTCCCTCATATTCAACTAATTTTAATAAAGAATTTCACACGGCACCCACATCCTGTGAAATAAAGACAACAAGCTTCAAGTTGTCCCTTAAATAAAGGTATTAATCCATGCGAGACTAAAAAACAAACAGTCATACTGCATTCAACTGAATATTGAATAAACAAAAAATTCTTTCCACAAAATGTATATGTTGCGGGCTATTTGAACTCGGCATTGTGCACAATGCCAAGCTTAAGCGGGCAATATGAATGTGTTGCTAGATTTCCCATATTCCGTCTCCTGTTGGCAATTGTCTAAACAAACCGTTTTCTATTTTTTATACTTTTGTATTAGTTTCTTTAAGAATAGATACTACATATAAATTAGATTTTTGTAATTGAGAAATACATTAATATAGCTAATAATCCTCTATATATTATGAAGTAGGTCTTCCAGTGGTACCGCGTCAATGTAGATGAAAAAATCCGACGTTTGCTTCCACTGGAGAGGCATTCTTCAGGATGTAGGACATCATTGATAGAAACACAATGCTCTTACATAACTGAAATCAGGAAAGCATTGTGTTTCTATCCATGATGTCCTACATCCTTGAAGGTGCCTCCCACAGTGGAAGCGAAACGTCGGATCTTTATCTACATTGACGCGTCACCACGGAGACCTAAATCTTTCATGACAATAACCGCGGAAGCCTACGCAGTTTATTCTCTATATATTACTTTACTTGAAACCTTATCCTCTTTTGTTCATTACGTGAACCCTACCTCCATGTAAGAAGAACCATTCATAAGATCAGAACTATTGCTCAGATAAGACTTTCTTGTTCTAGTTTATTTAAATTGTATTTATTTAACCATAAATTAATAAATTTATTGATTTATTTAATTATGTCCAATCTGCACAGGTAGCTAAGACTCACTTAACCACTTTTGCTTCGAATTAAGAATATTTTTCTTCGCTTCAATTATATAGGAAGCTGAAGCTTAGATTCTAAAAACACTTTACTGCAATGCAATATTGCATTTAACGAGCTTTAAGAGACCAGTTATACTTCACTTTGGTTCTTAAAATGACATGGTGATTTTGTCTAATTTTAAAGTTATTACTCTGAAATGTGTTTCCATATCAATTTTTAATTGACAGTAAATTAAGTGCTTTACTGCCTTTCTCAAATAATGAATTATTCAATAAAAGTATTCAATAAGAAGAGCTATGTTAGCATTAAATTAAGTAAAGTTAAAAACAATGTTTATGCATTATTAATAATAAGTCTATTACATGTTTGTTTTAACATAAAGAATTATATAATACAAAACATATCTTTTAAGACAATACTTATTTAATACTGATTCTACGACTATTTTAAAATGAACAAACTTAACATACATAGTATTGTTTTCAATAGCAAATAATATATTAAAAAATAAAAATTGGGTACGGGGTACCTCGGAACTTTTCCTCATCACATCGGATTCGCTACGCTCATCCTCCCTTCTTTTGCCTCACTTCGCTCATCCTCCTTTCTTTGGACTCGCTTCGCTCGTCCTAAGATAGTAAATGCATCCATTTCATTCAAAGCGGTCCCATACAGCATTGACCACACTCAACACACTCACTGCTTAATTTTTATGATCCAATGAAAATCATGGATATACTTGTCGTATTGAAACGAAACTTAGTGCGTTTATAAAGCTAAGAAATATCTTACCTTTAGGCTACAATATATTCATTGAAATTTCTGTATTGGGATTAGAACTTATTAATGACATGTATTGTTGCTTTTAAGTTAGAGAAGAAATATTCCCTTTTTGTTCTCCTCTAAATAAGAATATTAGTAAGTTCATGGTTAAAACCAGGAGATATATACTAGAGGGGGCATAGTCTATCTCATTACATTAAAAGGCCTGAAACGTCTTTTTAGGGCTCTCACGGGCTCTGTGTAACCTCATTAAAACCTTTTCTATGAGTGAGTTTAGGTTTATATGATTAAATTGTTTTCTGCTTTCCGCGCATCCCTTGTAATTTTATTTGAATTTATAACGTTCTACTGTATAAGTTACTGAAATTTTGTACTAATTATTTAATTGTATTTATAAGCTAGGTGGTCAGGTTACTTTTTCGATGTATCAAAATTCAATGAGACAAAGACAAAGGGAGCTGGGAGAGAACACCTGTGTATCGAGCCACACTATCTCTGATGCTCAAAGAACCTGTTTTTTTAATAACTTTCCAATTAGTTCATTTATTATTCTCTTGTTTTCAGCAGACATAGTGCTTGTTTGCTATTTAATATTAAGTATGAGTTCTATGCTAGGTGATTATACATAATAGTCATGAAAATTGTTGGTACAAACTATTATGAACTTATTACATACATGCGGCTTCTTTAAATATCTATGCTGCATATATTGACTTCAAACTCAGATGTATTTTTAACCGTAAATACGAGGAATTATAGCTCAATTGTAGCTCTTACATCTGATGATAACAATACATTTAACCTAAATTATATAAATCATATATCATTTGATACTACCGAGTTTTGCAAAACATGAATAGTTGACACAATATAATTGTGCGAGAGACACCTAGGAAATGTAGCAAGCAAATAAATGCTACATCTGGGAACTGTTCGTCATTCGTTATTCGTCATCATTAATGGCTCGACAAATTGCATGTCCCANTCTGGGAACTGTTCCGTCATTCGTTATTCGTCATCATTAATGGCTCGACAAAATTGCATGTCCCACTCGGACATGCATGGCTCTGTCGGCGCCCTGATGTTAGACGTACAAAACAGAGTGGGACATGTCATTATGTCGAGCCATCACAATGACGAATGTAGAATGATGGAACAGTTCCCAGATGTAGCATTGAATTTTTGCTTGTTACATTTCCTAGGTGTCTTCGCACAATTATATTGTGTAAATTATATAACATTACTTATTTATTAGTATCGTCTATGTTATCATTCTGTTATTTTTTAATATAATAGCTTCAATACCCAGCATCTATATATAATAATAATAATATTAACCACACAACCTTTCAAAGACCATAACTGAAAAAGTCCGAAAATACTCTCAACTACAAGATTAACTAAGTGACCTCTGGGCCTTGGATCAAGTATACTTAGTACCATTAATAATATCGTCAACTGGAGTCAAATTCAAGTCA
This sequence comes from Microvelia longipes, assembly GCA_018340805.1. NCBI lineage: Eukaryota > Metazoa > Arthropoda > Insecta > Hemiptera > Veliidae > Microvelia > Microvelia longipes. The sequence continues at coordinate 28,197,522 of JACMZG010001914.1, read as the reverse complement.
AGACAAATTCACTATTGTTTGAAACTGAAAAACTTACCATTACCACCAAACCTATTCACAACGATGCAAAATACAGCCATTCTATATACATGCAGAATTGTCTGGAAATTTATATGCCATGTTCAACCATAAAATTAGCCATAAAAAAGACCGGTTACTTTAAGATTTTTTTCGATGGTTTAGTAAACACTAAAGCTAAAATTGTAAAAAGTTACCCCTTAAGTGAATTGTCCCGAATTAAGAAGGCCAAATTTAATTTTGCAAATTTTCAGATAGTCCCATATGAATTTATTTGATTATGATTATTTGGGGATGCTAACAAAATTTAACATATTTTATTTGATTACCCATAATTTTATTATTATATACCCAAAATACTAGTTTAATTACATTTTTACTTTCTCATTTTTTATTTTATCCATTAATGAGTAAGTATAGATAATTGTCTATAAACCCCCTTAAGTGGTAATAACCCTTCTTTTAAATACTACAAAAAATCGAACACTTTCACATCGTACCTTAAAAATACCTGTTGAAAAACGTTAGTGATGATATGCTTCAATGGTTGTGACCGAAACAATTCTTTTTCTTTTTTTCTGCATTACTTGACACCGGAGGTCTTAGGTTCGCTACCGGATATCACCTATCAGGTTTTACGTGTTTTTGCTAAGATAATAGCTTTTAACTAGTACAGTATTATAAGCCTAGTAGACCTACAACCTGATTAATGCAGAGTAATTATCCCGGTAACACTTAAAGGAATTCAAACCCCTATAATCTAGAGTTAAATTTAAATTCTAAATCATACTAAAATGCATTAATATGAAAAAAAATCTTCGTTTCTGTGTATAATGATAATAATGAAACAAATAGACTAATGCGAATGACACGTCGTTTTGATTTACAATCCACAGTATCTGTTCAATCTCCGTTGAAACCAAAAAAACACAGAGAACAAATATAAGAAAAGCTTTAGATAATTTAGTCATAAATCAGACCGAAAATAGGAGGGAACTGTCTGAAAGCTGTGTTGCCTGAAGAGAAGTTGGTTAAAAAGGCAGAGTTGTAACACGTTTCCGTGTTCAGTCAGTCTTGTATTTTTATATTCACCTCAGTAAAAAAAAAAAAAAAATGAAACGTACAAAATCGTGACTGACTTTTTAGTTTAAAAGTATCCAATCGTCACAAAACCAATCATTTCAGCCAATTTTCTACGAAAAAGTTAATCTACATGCGTATAACTTTATTTTATTTTATTTTTTATTTAACCACCTTAAATGGGCATTTATTAAAAGAATGCTTAATATTTTTTTTATAGTCAATATATTTTATACATTTCTAAGGACAGATCTAGAATTTAAAAAATATCTCGTGTGTCATTGTAATATAAACCATTTTTGTTGTCATTTTTTTTAAACAACTTGTTTATGTTTTTTTTAAAGAAATTATTGTCTGAAAATTAGACATATTTTTATTGATTTTAGGTAAACACAATATTTTTTCCTTTTTACTTTCGATTGAAAGAAAAGCAAAATTATATTAAACTTTACTAAAAGATTTGCAATTAACTCTACTGGAAAGTTGTTTAAAATTGAACTCGTTTTAAAGATAGTAATACGGTTTGTTGAGAGAAAACCGTAACTGTATTGATTTAGTGCGAAGCCCACGCTTCTGGTTTTAGTGAAATTTACAAAAACTCATAAAATATTTAATTACTTTTAAACATTTTATTTTTGCCCCATGAAAATTTATGAGGGTATTTTTTTACTCGCCTGCCTCCGAGGCTGTGATCGTTTATTGATAATGATATATGCGGTACTTACAAGAATTATTCTTATGATTGAAATTCGCAAAAAAGGAGATTATTTTATTATTCTTTATTTTTGTGAGCAATAATAATCATACGATAATGGCGCAGGTATTTAATATCATTGCTTGAATGCAGGTTTTTATAATCCTGGGTATTTCCTTTATAATATTTTTTTCTTGTTCAACTTCTTTTTATTGCCTGCTTTTTCTCTTATGCTTCATAATCTGTTTGTTAATTATTCTAATCTGTTTATCAACACTCTTAATCTGCTTATTAACACACCTGATCACCTTATCAACACCTTCTACTTATCAACACTCCTAATCTGCTTATCAACACCTATCAGCTTATTAACACCTGATTACCTTAGCAACACTCCTAATCAGCTTATTAACACACCTAATTACCTTATCAACACTTCTGATCTATTTATCAACACTCCTAATCTGCTTATTAACACACCTGATTACCTTAGCAACACTCCTAATCAGCTTATTAACACACCTAATTACCTTATCAACACTTCTGATCTATTTATCAACACTCCTAATCTGCTTATCAACACTCCTAATCTGCTTATTAACAAACCTGATTACCTTATTTACACTTCTGATCTACTTATCAACACTCCTAATCTGCTTATCAACACTCCTAATCAGCTTATTAACAAACCTGATTACCTTATTTACACGTCTGATCACTTATCAACACTCCTAATCTGCTTATTAACACTCTAATCAGCTTATAACACACCTGATTACCTTATCAACACTCCTAATCAGCTTATTAACACACCTGATTACCTTATCAACACTTCTGATCTACTTATCAACACTCCTAATCTGCTTATCAACACCTCGCTTATTAACAAACCTGATTACCTTATTTCACTTCTGATCTACTTATCAACACTCCTAATCTGCTTCAACACTCCTAATCAGCTTATTAACACACCTAATTACCTTATCAATACTTCTTATCTACTTATCAACACTTCTGATCTACTTATCAACACTCCTAATCTGCTAATTAACACTCCTAATTTGGTTATCAACACTCCTAATCTGCTTTTTATCAATCCTAATCCGCTAATTTACACATTTACTTGTTACCTAATTTTTATGGGTTTAAAAGAACATAAAATGCTAAGCTTTTATAAGCTATACAAAACACTACCCGTCCTTCTTTAATCAGCTCTGCAAAAGATCTAGACGTTGACCTCAATCAAATATTGTTATATTTTCATACGTTTTGTTTTTAATTTCTTTTCCTTTTCTTTTGGTCGGGTCCACTATTTTGAAGAGGCTGCTCACAAAAAAAGTTAAGAAATTACCTTTGTTGATTGTGAAGACGCCGCTCCCAAAAATATCCCCTTTTTTGAAACTTGGAGGCTCAAACCCCAATTATAAAAAACACATTTTACCCTGGGGGGTGAAAAGTGCTTTTTTTCTATAAAATATTTTTTTTAAGAGGAAAATGGGGTAACAAATAGGAAGAGTCGTTAGTAAAATTTAGAACCATAAATGGAAAAATAAAGCCAAAAAAATCATGGTATAGTTAACCATCATTCAACCATAACATTTCTGCAACACCAAATTAAAAAAAATAAATTATAAAAAAATACATTGGAAGGTATTATTTTATTGGGTTTGAGTTCTTGAGTACAAGAAATTTTGCACCTTGCATATTTTTGGATAAGACCTTTATTTTGGTGGTTTAACATTTAGTATTTAATATTGAATTATTAAAAATTTAATTATTGATATTAGAATGAATTTGCCGAGAGGAAATATGCTTTACTTTTGGCTTAAGAACTCAAATTATTCATTACTTTACCCTCCTTGAAAAGGTGTTTATTGTCGCTAATGCTACTAGAAATAAGGAAAATAGTAGCACTGATTTATTTTAAATTGAAAACGTAATGCAAGATTTTTAATCTATATTGTTGTCAACATTATAATGTATACTATTTCTTTAAATATACTAAATATATTTTTCTGTTTTTTCAGGTCAGTATATGGAATAAATTAATATACATCATAGAACAAAGGTATAAAGAAAACTCTAATTACAAAAACATCAGATTTTTATGCTTTTGGCTTAAAAATTGCAGGTAAAAATAATGTTTTATAAAGAAAATTTACTAGGTTCTGGACCGATATGTCTATAGTTAGATCGATTATTGTAGACAGCAATATTCGATCCCGAGCCTCTGGGTACTTTGAGAGTTCGTATTGACTTTAAAACTGTTTTATTTTGACTCAGCACCCTAAAATACGTAAAACATATCGTCACCTCGCTTAATTTTTTGTTCACTTTCCGTTCCTTAAGTATTTCAATTATTCTGCTCGGTTTTTAGAAAACAAAAACACAATGCTTGTAAGATGGACCGTACGAAAAGAGTGGGAGGTTAATGCCGACTATACTTAGTCAGCTATGTCAACAGCGCACTCTTATTTTTGCAAATTCTTGGTCGGCCTTAACTTTTTATATTTTTTCAAATAAAAGCATTATTATAATTCGCCTATCATTGTTATGCTAATCTACAAACTATATTTGCATTTTTGTAATAATGGATTAATTTATGTGTATTATTTTAAAATGATATTGTATTTTTATATGAACATATCTAAACGCAATATATAAATATAATTAAATAATATACAATAAATAAATTAACTGAAGATAAAGAATATATTAATTATAAAATAGCCCGATAAAAATTAAAATTACCATGTATGAGAAATTTTTGAAGTTAACTTGAGCAAATTACCCCTTGCATACATTTTACAATTAAATTTATTGTAATGTATTTTGTTAATTCGAGTGCATAATTTACAAGAACTGTTTTTAATTAATTTTTAAACGAGGATGCAAATGGTAAATACTTAATTAAAATGTTATTTTTTTTTAAATTTTAGAATTATGTTTTTGTGTATTAAATTAAAAAATCACAATAAGGATTTTGGTACCCGAATATGTATGTTGTACTGAATGTAGGGAATTTTCAGTATTATATTTTTTTTGTTTTGAGTTTTTTTGCATTTATTTGATTTATTTCTTGAAATGTATATTTTTTTATGTTATGTTAAAATTGGTAATTCTTTATTTTGTTTTCTATCGGAGGTTTTGTTGAATGTAACAAAAATAAAAATAATCGAAAAAATTGTTAAAATTCACAAAAAATGTAAATTTTTGTTTTTATTTGGCATTGGGACATATGTTTGTTTGCTTTAAAAGGACCAATAGGTACTGGTTAGAACGTACGTCTGCCACCCAGACAGTACGGGTTCGATTCCGGTCGGGGCCTGTAGAATTTTCATGCGAGGAATAGAAATCCTTTCACGTGCCGTCCTTCGAAAGGGACGATAAGCCTGTGATCTCGAGCCTGTGCGATGACAGGTACTTGTAAAAGATCCCTAACCCTAAATGAACCTGTGTTTAGGCAAAATTTAGGACCCTCAATAGTAGTATTAAAGATACATTTGTTTCTGCCTTATGGTTTCGAAAGCAGGAAAGCTTGGTAAAAAAATCATGGATACACTTGTCGTATTGAAACAAAACTTGTACTTATTTATTAGGTAATAATATACACTTGTGCCAAATTCCAACTTAATTAGACCATTTTCCAGTAATTTTTTTAAACAACGAATACAAGTCATTCAATAAAAATTGAACTAATGCTCATAATAAAACGAAACTTGGCACATATGTAAGTCCTATCCATAGTTACATGCGCGCTAAATCTCAATCCGATTGCATCAATTGAGTCATTATTGCAGGTTAATGACGCCATAAAAATTATTTTCCGAATAGCACAACTACAGCGGTAGACTGATTTTTGTACAAAATTTGGACTCTTTAGCATAAATACACTGGACCCTACGATAATAACAGACACACACACACACAAACATACAGACAGACAAATTTAAGAAAACTACTGAGGAGGCCTTTAAAACGCCTGAAATGGATAATTCCGATTTTATACCGGTTTTGAATTTTTTGCAAGCAAATACTTTTCTTGAGGAAAAGTAAAAAAGACGTGAACTAAACACTAACAAAATCCACAAGTGTTTAGTTTAAAAGAACACATTTGTTTTTCATTTCCTCCCTACCATTGTAGGTGAATAAAGAAATTAGTGTGATCGCTCCAAAAATTCTAAACCATGATTTCATAAGAATTATCCGTTTTTGAGACGTTCTGTATTGTTTTTGTTTTAACCATGATCTCTGCCTTTCAGCTTTTAACAAGCAGGATGGATCATCTCGCTTCTCCATAGATATCGTCCGTTATTTTCTGATAAAAATTCACTAGAAACAAAAGTTCTTAGAACTAGCGAAGCGAACCGAAGTTTTTTCGCCCATTATAAAGTTTTACCCTTTTAACCCGTTTTAACCTTTCATTTTGAGGTCGAAGTATATATTACCCGGTAAGTTGGATCAACTCTTTAGCTAAGCGTACCTATGGTATCAATGCATTCTAAATCCAAAGTTGTACGGAAAAGTTCTGAGGTACTCTATACCCAATATTTTATATTTTTATATTGTAAATTAAAAACCACAGCAACACGTTTGCCATCGAACAAAATAACAGAACACAAATTGCATCAGAGTTTTGAAACTCAACACACTATTGTAAAAAAGTGCTTATATTTAATTTGCTCCTCCAGAAATGTGTTTTAGGAGTCACGATCCTACTTAATTTTTTTTTATTACGAACCAATTTCTTTTTATGAGTTTTAAGACATAATGTAGTTTAATATTAAATATATTAAAAGTAATAATTTTACTTAAAAAATGGGTTTTTTATTTTCTATACTTTTTAATATCTTAAAATATACATAAAAGTTACAATTTTAAAATATTATAGTTTGTTAATTACTAAATTAATGTAGTATTTTAACTTTTCATCATTTATACCGTAGGTATATAGGAAAAGTATTGTATTTGCAAAAAATCCAAAACCGGGATGCAAACGGAATTATCCGTTTCAGGCGTTTTTAAGGTCTCCTGAGTGTTTTTGCAAAGTTGTCTGTCTGTAAGTGGGGGTGTGTATGTCTGTTATCATCGTAGCGTCCAGTGTATTTATGCTAGAGTTGAAATTTAAAAAAAAATCAGTCCACCGCTGTAGTGGTGCTATTCAGAAAATATTTTTTTTATGACGTCATTAACTCGCAATATGACTTAGCAAACAAATTTTGAAAAATCATAAAACGCGAAAAAAAGTTCAAAGTAGTGAGAATAATGGTAGCGATTTCGACGAGAACAAACATTTTAAGGGATTCCGTACCCCTATGTTTTGATTTAAAATTTCGGAAATCAAGCCAGGTCTTAAACTTTCTTTTACTTTTTGTTTATATTCCTTAAATAATCTTAAAAAAATAATTCGGTTTTCTCACTGTCGTAGCAAACTAATTTTTACACTTCTAACATTTTTTGAGACTAATCAATTAAATTATTCCTTTTATAAATTAATTTAATAAAAAAGAACTTTTTTCTTTGAGAAAAGTTTCATTGGATACATATAAATGAGGTAAGAGTGAGAAGGAATGATCGCTTGATTTCATTGTAAACCGATATTTTATAACATGAATGTATACACTATGTTAAATTATTAGATTTATTAAATAGCCAAAACCAGTTATTAGATATTAGATATCATTTTTTTAAATATTAAATGTACCTCAGTATACATTTACACAATACAGTAAAGTATTGTGATAAGAAAAAGAGTGACATTCCATTTTTTTAATTGAAGAATTGTCTACCTTCTATTCTTGCTGTTAGATATGAATATCCCTACACGGATACTCTTATCGATACTTGCTGTTAGATATGAATATCCCTACTCGGATACTCTTATCGATACTTGCTGTTAGATATGAATATCCCTACACGGATACTCTTATCGATACTTGCTGTTAGATATGAATATCCCTACACGGATACTCTTATCGATACTTGCTGTTAGATATGAATATCCCTACTGGATACTCTTATCGATACTTGCTGTTAGATATGAATATCCCTACACGGATACTTCTTATCGATACCTTGCTGTTAGATATGAAATTATCCTACACGGATACTCTTCGATACTTGCGTAGATATGAATATCCCTACACGGATACTCTTATCGCTTGCTGTTAGATATGAATATCCCTCGGATAACTCTTACGATACTCTTATACATCTTCATCGATACTTGCTGTTAGATATGAATATCCCTACTCGGATACTCTTATCGATACTTGCTGTTAGATATGAATATCCCTACTCGGATACTCTTATCGATACTTGCTGTTAGATATGAATATCCCTACAGGGATACTGATATCGATACTTGCTGTTAGATATGAATATCCCTAGAGGGATACTCATATCGATACTTGCTGAGGGATATTCATATTCAACAGCAAGTATCGACGGTAGCTGATTCTTCAATTTGCGGTAATCATAACCTCTTCAATTTCAATTCTTTTATCAAATGACCAAAGTTCAGCACCTGCTGATACGGAAATCTATATAAGTTTGTGTCTTAATGTATGTAGGTATGTATGAACGGATGTGGGTAAATATGAATGTATTTGAGCTTTTCATGTAGACACGGTACTGTTTAAAAACCTCAACTGGAGCTGCTACTTAGTAGAAAAAAATCAAATCCAATTACCAGAAAAACTGATTCGAGTTTGAAAGAAATTAGACAAGTCTTGTTATGTATTCCTTAAGGTTTTCTTAAGTATCTCTTATGTAATTGATAATGAAGAAGTCTCTTAATAGGGGATTAAGAGTTAGTAATAAACTAGAACTGATCTGCTATGTCGAACGGCAGCGACAATCATATAGTACAACAAGATCTCAACCATATCAGTGGCTAGCTCACATAAACGGACAGCGGTCAGCTGATATCATACAAATAATCATTTTTAATTAAATGCAGAATATTCTAGAGACGTGATTAGATGTCACTTTTTGTCTGAATTTTTCGTCGATAAATGCTATCATAAATTCTTTTAGATGATTAGGAAAGGTCATTTGGATAATTATAAGTCATGTTGATAACGATAACGATAAATAGTATATTTTTCGCGCCAATTTTATTCTGACGCTTCTACAAAATCATAAAGACGATAGGATTTCAATTTGAAAGAAATAAAAATGTATAAACTACGAAATTTAAAGTTCTGAATTGTATGAGAATTTTTTAAAATAAAAATAAAAAAATCTTTGTTTTCTAATAAACTATAAAATTGTACATTGTACTCGTCATGTCATCGAACATCGATCGTTCCTTGACTGTTTGATGGTGAAAGAAATCGGATGGACTTCCAATTATACATTTATATGTACGACCTACAGTAGTCATCATGAAAGCTAAGCTAAAACAGAGCAGTAAGGAAATTTTGATAAAAATAGTAATGCATCAGAAAGTCGCTTCAGAGTCTAATAAAAATTGGTCCGCCATATTGGCCAAATTAAAATTATCGGTTATTTTGATCATTTTATGCATGTTACATATTTTTTCTTTTTTTATTCCGTAAGCAGCTTCTAAACCTATTTGCATTTACGATTATTTCGCTCTATATTTTTGGCAAATAGTCCACCATATTGATCGCAATTTAAAAAAATATACGTCGCACTATAACCAAATACTATACAGCACTGAAGACTAATTATTACTACGTATGTATAATCAGTTTCATTAAAATCGATTAATGTCTACGGCAGTTATCGTGACACGTTCAAAGACACAAACATACACGAAATCCCAAACTTTTGAAATGAAAGAATTCATGATGTTCGTTTATTATTTCATCTACTGTTTTGTTTTAGGCTTCATGATGGCTTTCTGACTGCTGCCATGACTTTTTATAATAATTGTGCAAATACTTTTTCGTTGTTTCATTTATGATGTTACTAAAGATGTTCAAATAATTAGCCAAAATATTAGATTTCACGTTCAAACGAGGTTGGTCCTTAAGTTTTTATTACTATTCTTTAATTTGTTAGTGATAAGTCAATTAATTAACAAGTAAGTAAGTCCTTTAATAAGTAAGCACTTAAAAGATGCGGAAGAATAGACATCAGACAAACAATTAATTACATAAATTATACTAAATTGTTATTTCAAGGTCTATTATATACCATTTGAATTATCATTTCTAAAAATAAATACGTAAAAACTATTAGGGCACATGGAAAATAAACGGGATACATTAGGGAAAAACTATTTTTTGCAAAGTACACACAACACAGCCGCCCGTGTTGTGTCTACTTTGCAGTCTTAAAAATGTCAGCAAACAACCATTTTATTGCCAAGACAATAAAAAATTTATTTTATTCCAGCCGGTTGTAAAGTTTTACTTCACAGCCGCTACGAAAATTGGTAAATAAAGTAAAATATTTTTGTCATTTTATTAACTTCCCCCCCCCCCAAAAAAATAGCATATGCAACTTGGCTGTAAAGAGCTATTATTGATGTTGAAATTGATTGTTTTCAAACGAAACGAGTCAATGAATAAGATTCCACAGGAATAAAATCTCATTTTACAGCCTAGGTACATGATCTACTAATTTCAATCCCCTGTTTATTCATCTTAAACGTTGATCATTTAATTTCTCTTCTCCAGCTTCTTCTTACGTAATCTGCATAAACTTTCAACCAATCACACCGTTATATTTCTGTTTACTTAACAATCTTATTCGCACGTTCTAAAACAACACGACCTCTAACTTCCAAATCTTCAAAACAAAAATTTATATTCTGGCGGGAAACATTACAATAAGAGGTCTACGTCCCGCCTCGCCTGATGTCTAGCCTCTTCCGGCAAAACAAACTAAATCTGATTTTTCTTATTTTGTCGAGAAAACCTTGACCAGGTTAACATTGTAAACAACTCCACGGCTGTTCCGATTATCTATTGTTTTTATCAATTTCTCATTTTAATTATTGACTCAAAAATTATTTTTATAATGCGAAATATCTACGTTGTTTAATCAGTTAGAATCTGATGCAATCTTGTAATCATCCTTAGTAGTATAGATTTAATATTGGTTCAATAAATTTAAATTATGTTTTTACTTTTCTTCATTTATTTATATAGGAAAAGTATAGTGTTTGCAAAAAATCCGAAACCGGAAATATCCGTTTCAGGTATTTTAAAAGCCTCTTGAGTGGTTTTCACAAAGTTGTCTTCTGTATGTATGAGTGTGTGTCTGTTAGTCTGTTATCATCGTAGCTCCTAGTTTATTTATGCTAAAAAGTTGAAACTTCGTAAAAAAATCAGACTACCGTTGTAGTTGTGCTATTCGAAAAATATTTTTTAACGTCATTAACCAGAAATAATGATCAGCAAAAATTTCGAAAACTCATAAATGATGCGATGAGATTGAGATTTGGCACGCATGTGGCTATGTATAAGACTAACATATTTGCTAAGTTTCATCTCATTATCATTATTAGTTCAATATTTATCAAATGACATGTGTACGATTTTTAAAATATTGTAAAAAAATCAAAAAGTGATTGGGTTTAAATTTGGTACAAGTGTATACCTAATTTAATAAATAAGTTCACAAAGTTTCGTTTTAATAAGAATTATCATGAAAATTAAATTGCTGTATGGATGACCGCTGAGAATGATACGGATGCATATAATAATCATACGGATATTATAATCTGTGTTCTTATATGCAGAGTTCCCTACTTGTGGTTTATCTGTTTAGGGGCTCTTCAAAATATAAATAAATAAATAAATATACTATCTGAGGACGAGCGAAGCGAGTCGAAAGGCATGTTGCAGTATATATTTGGCGACTGAATTCGAGCGAAGCGAGTACGAATCAGGGAGGATAAGCGTAGCCAATCCGATGTGATGAGGAAAAGTTCCGAGGTACCCCGTACCCGATTTTTGCTTTTCAAATGGTTTATAGGTTTTTACTTTTCCTCATATATACCGCAGGTATACAGGAAAAGTATTGTGTTTCCAAAATATCAAAAACCGGGATTTCACCTGAGTTTCAGTTGTGAGTGCATCTGTGTGTGTTTGTTATCATCGGCTCCACCGTACATAAGTATATGTTTATGCAAGTAATGTTTAAGTATATGTAAAACTTAAGTATGTTATACTTGAGCATATGTTATATACTTATGTCAGAGAAATGAAACTCATACGCCTATTAATAGAAACTTATTAAATATTATTTTTTTGACGACATTAATAGGCAATTACGACTCAGAAATAGCATTTCCGAAAAGCCAAATGTAGTCACGCATGTAGTCAAATTTAAGGCATACAAATGTGCTGAGTTTTATTTTATTATCAGCATTAGTTTAAGTTAAGTTAATTTCAAATTTGGTACATATTCTTTTATGTATTAAATAAGTTTTAAACTTATTACAAAGTTTTAATACATAAGGAATATATTTATAAAATTGAATTGACTAATTCCTATATGCTAAGGACGAGCGAAGCGAGTCCGATGAATTGATTATGAGTGTAGTTAATCCGATGTGTTGAGAAAAAGTTCCAAGGTACCGTACCCCATTATTATAAGATAATTCGGAAAAATTAAAAAACCCCATTCACATTGGATAGCCTTTTTATGACAACGTTTTAGTACTAGCCGTTTAACTAACGCATTTCGTCGGATCACTTATGTTAACCTCCATCTGGCGTTGTCAGTACTTGGATTGGAGACCTTTGATAGAGAGATCTCGGTACTATGATGTTGTTTTAACTTTTTTAGTCGACCATTTAAATGAGTTTAAGAAACAAAATGCTTGAACAAACAAAAGAATCAATCGTATTGCTTAATAGAATGCTCCAATGCAACATTGATAGAGCGAAGTTGTGGAAAAAACCGAGATACCACGTGCCACATTTGTAAAAATCAATATAAGTATATAATCTTTATACAAATTTCAAGGTTTTAATTAAAAATAATAAATTAATTTTGAATTCTAATCCATGCATGATTGGACATTTTAATAATGTCATTTTGAATAAGGTATCGTATTAAAAGCTAAATCTAGTAGAAGTAAGAGCTGGTAAATATGACGGGTGAGAGAAAGTCAAGTAAATTAATGAATATTAATCACCAAGTAGATAATTACAGCGTCAGAATTTTAATTAATTATATTAATAACAAAAATGTTGAGTCATAATGACAATTACATGAGAGAAGCAACTTAAAAAACGAATGAAGATTGAAAAGTTTGAACGGAGGGTTATAATTATTTAAAATTTTAGTAATAACTAATTAGGTAATGTGGATTTGGTCAGATATTAATTAAATCAAACTATATTTTAAAACTTTAAGGTCTAATGTAACCCTTTTAAGGAAAATTCATTATAAAATTTCATTTATATTAAATTATAATTTTGTTATACATATATATAACAAAATAAATAAATATATATATAATTGAAATAAGGGTTCGGAACCCATCTATTTTAATGTGGATTATTGTACTGTGACTCAAGTAAAAAATTCGTTGTATTAGAAATTTCGTTGTATAGAAATTTGAAAAAATAAATAACTCTGTACTATTTTATGATATTTTAATGGATAGGATGAATAATAACCTCGCAGTTGCATATTCAGCAGCTTTTACTTTTATTAACGGTCCTGCCACAGGCATATTTTTGTCTCTAACATTGTCACCCACTGTTTAAAATTGCGTCATCAATGTCTTGTACTTGAATACTCGAGAACTTTTTTTAAATCGCCACTCGTTTCGTTATATCCTAAGTATAAATTCCCGATTTTTTAAAAATTGTTGATATAGAATTTAGGAGCGATTTTATACTTCAGAGACAGTCTTTGTTTTGACTCCATCGTCAGAATCTTTTAATAAATTGATTTTTTCAGAAAGGACAGCGATTTCCGTTTGACATTTTAAATAACCTCGACTTACAAACAAATAAAAGAGTTTCACAAACGAACTGTCAGACCGAATACCAAAATAAAAACTGAAAGATTTTTATCTATGCTGTTGTTAATCTAATTTCATAGAAAATTGTAAAAGAAAGAGTTCGCAAAATTTTAAATAAGGCCGTTTTGGTCAATTCCTTGAAAGTTTGCGGGTCTTGTCTTTATCTTTATTTCTGGAAATTTTTTTTCATTATATAGAAATTTTTTTCGTTAAATAGAAACCCATTTAAACACAAAATTCAGGAACGTAAAAAAATTCTATATATATATATATATATTTATATATATATATATATATATATATTATATATAACACACACAACAAATATAAACATATATATATATATATATATATTATATATATATATTATATATATTATATATATTATATATTAATAATATATATAATAATATAATAATAATATATATATATATAACACACACAACAAATATAAACATATTTTCCAGCATGCATATTTTATGCTGTTCTGAGTTTTATATTTTCTGAGTCACAGTACAATAACCCCCCCCCTCCTATAGCGCTCGGTGTTCGTCCACAATTTTTTGGCCTGTTTCTTATCGTTACTGACTAGATTTTCGAATTGTCTTTCGACAACTAATTCATTGCCGCCTAATTAAATATAACTTCGTTATTTTGATTCGTTAATAATTTTTTCCCCAATAATTTTATGGCTGGGCAGCTTGACGCCAGTCTAGAGTTATGGTTTTACCTTCATTGTAATTTCATTTTTTAGACGACTACAAACATTCTATTTACCTTTTTCCTGAATACATATTGGAATCAATTTAAAACCAACAATTGTCTTATTTTATTAAAAAAAAAAATTAGCATATTACAGAAATGACCCTATTTTTCCATTTGCAAATTTATGTACCGTAAAGCTGTATGTACCCAACAACAAAAACAGAGCAAAAGGTAACTGTCAAATACCAGTGAAGGTCGGATAGCTGACCTTCTACCCATAAGTAAGTTCTTAATTATTATATTTATGCGAGTTTAAACATGATAAAACATGAGTTTAAATTAGAAAATAAGTTAATAAAATATTTTGTTGATATATAATATATATATATATATATATATATATATATGATTATATTCTTTCTGATGTATACGTACATATTTTTTGATATTTTATTAAATATAGTGTACTTTTACCAATAATTGTCTCGCGCCCCATTATAATTGTTTGCTACCCAAAGGTTAAATAATTACTGCTCTAGATCAGCGTTTCCCAACCCTTTCAGAAACGCGGCCCTATAATTTACTTTTCTAAAGTTTGGCGACCCAAATGAATTTATTTTGCATAACCTGAAAATTGCAGGCGTTTTTATTTATTGCCGAACTAGTTATAACCCTACATAACATCGTCAAAATCCTATACGGTTTTATACTTAAATAGAAAAACTACACACTAATTGGAGTTCAAAAAAAGTATATTATATAATTATATATAGCAAAAATATAAAAATTAAAAAATTAAATTAAATATAAAACTTAGCACTGCTCGTAACTCATTTTGTCTGTATATTTCAAAGGAAATGCGCATTAATTATCCAGTGGGTTGTACAAAACTATGCCTCTAAAATGAGAAGTACGCACTATTTATTTGCACAGTGAAAGCTTTAGTAACTTTCTTTAAGCTTGTCAGTATATCCTTAAAGGTTTTAGAGCATTTTTAGGATTTTGATCCCAGGTACCTGAGTTTGAGTGCTCGTATTGCCATTCAACGCAGAGGCTCAAAAAATAGGGAAAACGACACCCTACTCGAAATTTAATTTTCATTGACCGTAATTTTGGTTTCAATATTTTTTAGGGTTTTTCGACTTTTGGTAACTTAGAGGTGGTCTTATTGACTTCGGACCGGTTTCATTTGATTCAGCGCCCAAAAATTCAGAGAAAACGACACCTACTCGAAATTAATTTTTAATTGACCTAAATTTTTGGTTTTCGGTAAATTTACAATGATTTTTTTTCGATTTTTTGGTCACTTAGAGTGGTCGTATCGACTTCGGACCGGTTTAAGTTGATTCAGCGTCTCAAAAACATAATTATTGACCTTTTTGCGGTGAAAAATATTAACCCTGAAATTTGCCGATTTATACAAATTTCGTTGATTCAGCAAACGGAGGTTAATGACGTCACAAAACCTGGTTTTCAATAGGGTTGAAAACCTGTCTCCCGAAGGTTGAGTTTTGTACTAAGTCTGATTAAAAAATATTAATCAGTTCGAAAGAGAGAGTGTTTACAAGAAAGTGTCTAGAAATACATATATAAAGTCTCGCGAAACGTATGTTTTCGTCATTAGGGACCTCTGAAACGAATTTGTGTCGTGGTCCGAGGTTCGACTTCCGCCAAGACGCCTATTCCATGAGCGAAATTTATTCCCAAAGGAAATCGCTAAAATAAATAAACTGGTGAAACAATTATAATTATAAAACTTGTACGCGAATTTAAACCACATTGATGTATGTTAGAACCAAATTCACATATAATTGAACATAATAATTTTAATAACCCGAACTTTAAAGAGTAATAAAAACTTTTAAACACAGTATTTCATAGGTATTACAATTCATCAAAGTTAGCAAGAATTAGATAAAGGCGGGTGCCTCTGTCGGTAAAGGACTTCTAAGAAATGTTTTGGCCGCGGCTTCAATAATATCTGTTTAAGCAAATCTGATTTGCTTATAATAATCTTTTTACATAAATCTTGGTAATTTTTTGGATTGTTAATTGTCCAAAAAATATAACATAATTAAATTTAAAAGAGTTCAAAGGTTAATAGCCCTAAGAATGATTAAAGTCTATAGAACAATCTCATACGAAGCTGCTATTTTATTGGCAGATTTACTGCCAATAGAATATGAGATTGATCTTGTAGCCCAAGTATACTCGTTGACTTCCAACTTGTCTAATGAATTGATGTACGACAAACCTACCCCCCAGTCACAATGGATTCATCCTGCACATTATCCAACTTCGGCTTTTACTGATGATATAGATTATGACTTATTAGATTCTTTAGAAATTTACACAGATGGCAGTAAACAAGAAAGTGGCGTTGGAGCAGCATTCATTTGCTTTCGAACAAAGACAAGTTGTCCATCAAGATCGTTCAGTCTGTTCAAAATTGCTTCAAACAATCAAGCAGAATTGCTGGCCATCGAAAAATCACTCTCTTGGCTCCTAAACGAAACAACAGTTAAACCAATCATCATTATCACTGACAGTCAAGTGTCAATAAGCTGCATCAAAAATCAAGACTGTCACTTCCCTTTAGCTGAATCTTGCAGACGCCTCCTTCTTCAGCTTTTAGATAGAAATGTTCAAATTAAACTAAAATGGATTAAAGGTCACTCCGGAATAGAAGGAAATGAAAAAGCCGATTCACTAGCTAAAGATGCAGCTTCAAGCTCTCAAACAATCTCTTATCTTGCTATCCCTAAGTCCACTAAAGTTTAAGACCAAATTATTCTTTTTAACAATGGGAAGAAATGTGGAGTTCTTCTGATAATGGCTCATGGACCAAGAATTTTTTCCCACTGTTGTTTCAAGGAGACGTATTGACCTAAAGATAACTTACAAATTAACTCAGGCTTTTCCGGACATGGATCTAATAAGTCATATCTTCATAGATTTAAATTATACCAGACCCATCCTGTCCTTGTGACAAAACGTCTCCGCAAACTTGGACCCATCTTATATTTCAATGTTCTCTGTTTGAGAAAGAAAGGAGAACACTAATGCTAGACGTTATGACACAAGGAAAGATTTGGTCTCCAACAAATTTATCCATTTTCACAGAAATTTCCCACTATTTTCTAAATTCATAAATTCCATTGATTTTGATTTATTCAAATAAAATATTTTATTTTCATTAAATACCACCATCTATCGATTCTATATTTATATCCCTTTCAATTTATTTTATTTCATTAATTACTTATTATTATTTATTACTCATTAATTTATATTTAATACACATTGTTATTATTATTATTTTTTATAAAAAGTTATACTAATTAATATAATCCAACATATTTAATTAATTATGCCATTAAATATATATATATATATATATATATATATATATTATATATATATATATATGAATTACTCCTTTTTTTGCATGACTATATATTTAAAAAGTCAATATTTAAAATTCACGTCCTTTTAGAAGTGTTTATCTAATAACACATGTAATATTTTAAATGGGGCATGTGATAAAATAAATGCTTTTTAAATAGGGTTATTATCTAAAAAAAAAATAAATGCTTTTTAGATAGGGTTACTATCTAAAAAAAAAAGAAAGTGAACTTTTGATGTTCATTTCATTTAAATTTAATAAATAGTTGACAATAAAATACAAATATAAATCATACTTAAAAAGACAGAACAATTTGATGTATAAGGCTGGATTAGCACCACCTTGATTCACTTAATCATTTCCAACGCTATAGTTTTAAAATTTATTTGTTTTGAATTAAATCAGTACTATTTTAAACCAACCCGAAGATGTGCTTATGTTATTTGCTTTTTATTGAATTAAAAAAAATAAAAAGAATATCTTCTTCAAATAAGAAGAAAGGTTTCTGTTCTTAGTATGACCTCGATATTTCTTTTATTTAAAACTATTAGGAATCAGATTTTGGATTCTTTCTTATTTTTCATTCAATTTACTGAAGGTATCAGCAAAAAAAAATCAATTTAAAGTTAAATAGAAAAAATGGATTGGATTTTTTTATCTAGAAATAATAATATTAATCTTGAATTTCAAATTACTCTTATTTTTTGAAAGCATTTATTTTTCCTTATTAAACATGCTCTTTAAAACTTTTGTGATTTTTTTATGCTACAACTGCTTTTTAAAATTAAAAGCAAAAATATAGAGAAAAGTACTTTTTTTGAATAATTAGAAATGACTTTTATTGTATTAGAAATTGACCATTTTACTGCCATCGGGCTATTAATGTCCGATTAATGTAAAACGCAAGCCGGTCTCAAGCGCATGACTCGTGCATGATACTAAAGGGTAGAAAGTCTAACACACACATATGTGTTATATAATATATATATATATATATATATATATATTATATATATATATATATATATATATATATATTTGTGTGTGTGTGTGAACACATATAAACATATATATAAATTAAAAACATAAGTAAACACTGTCAATATATATATATTTGAAAAAAGGAGGCCAAGCAAAATTTCCCCTATCCCCTTCCCTACTCTAATTATTTTGCTACCCGAAGATTCTTATAAGGGAGATAAAAATTTGCTAATTAGCATTAAGCGTTTTACCTACTAGCTAAAGTCTACCTGTTAGAACCTTCAATAAGTTTTAAGTATAGAAACTCCCAAATGGAAGTACTTTAGTTGAAGAGCTCAAAGGAACTGTAGTCATGCATATAATTAAGTACCACTATTAACCCTATTTGGTGTAATAGTAAGCCTGATTAAGCCATGTGTTTTAAAAATAACATCATGTGCATTTTTCAGTCTTTTTTTTCTCTGCAGTGACATTTTTTAAAAGTGGTCTAAAAGCATTAATTAGGAAGAAACGTGTGGGTCCCGTCACTAAAACCCTCCCTCAATTACACTCAGCCTTCTTTTAAAAATATAGACGTTTGACAAAAAAAGCACTTTTTTTAGAGTTTAAAAGTGGGCAAAAAAATTTGGGAGATAACTCTGTAGGGGTGCCCGGACCTGGGGCAACAAGGGGGTTGAGATGTCCTTGGAAACAGCTGACAAGGGAGGGTTCAGAGAAAATCGTTATTTTGGCTTCCCACTCTACCAGCCCTGAGGCCCTTTCTCCTATGCTTTATTCCCCACCTACACTCACTCACTTCACATTCAAGCTCATTTTCTATATGTACAATTATACCTATTAAGTTTCAACATACGAAATAAGTTAATGAAAACGCATCCTTATATATTAAGGCATTAAAGCCACAAAATGATGGGTTTGTTTCGACGAAGTCCATTACATAAAATCAGTTATTAATATACATGAATATATACAGGAGTATATACGGGAAGTAATAGGCAGAGTTAGGGAGAGAGTTACACAACTGGTTGAGAACATTTTTACAAATAATTATATTTCAGTACAACTTCATCGTGAAATGTTTTAGACTAGTTATTAAAGGGTAAAAAACATAACATCTTGAATATTATCAATATTATAATAATATTAATATATAATCTAATAATATTAATATTAAATATAACCTAATAATATTAATATTAATATATAATCTAATAATAATATTATTATTATCTAGGTTGCCATACTTTCAATAGTCACCTCAAACTTTTTATCTTAGACCTGCTCATACAGAGTGTTCTTGACCTTTAAAAGAACTTATTTTTCATTAAACTAAACACCTTAAGATATTTTATAAAGTTAGTAGCTAATCTATAAAAATTTTAATACTATCAAATTCCTAAAAATTGTACCTAGTTATATTAGTTCCTTAGCTACTCATGAATTAATGTTTATATATATATATATATACTATAATATATATATATATAAATATATACATATATATACATATATATGTATGTATGTATGTATATGTAAAAGTATCGCGAATTTTGAATTTTCGCGGGTTACGTATATTCAAATTTCGATCTTTTTGTGGCTTTATGTTGGTACTTACATCTCTCACTTATGCCGACAAGCTCGGCATAGCAAGTTCACTTAATTGTTGACAGCTGCTTTGTTTGCACGTGATTTGGATCGTCTTTGATTTTTAAATAGATACACACATTTAAGGTCATAAATTTCTTTTTATTTCATATTTATGTATGTATGCATATATATTTTCATTAAATATTTATTTATGGAAATTTGGTTTATTTAATTTTATATTTTTAATTTGGTTTGGTTTGAAACCTAAGCCTATTATCACTAAAAGTAAAGGTTAATTCTAATCTTGAATTAATTTGTGTTTACTTTTTAAAACTATTATTAAATTTTATGTTCAAATTATACTTGTCTTAATTTCATGTGAGTTTAAAGCTCTGTAAGGTGTATTTTAGTAAAACTCTAGTTTAGGCTTTTTTTTTTCAGTTCAATGATTTAGACGGCTCTTAATGTGTACCTTTTAAAAACAAGATTTTTCTTTTAAAAAAAAGTGTTTGAGAAGATGAGGTTTAAGCAAGTCGGTTAAGGTTCTTTTGTACATCGTTTTAAAACAGTTTCATCTTAGTAACGGATCCGATTCGCTTCGCTCGGTCACTAAGAAAAGATCTACTTTTAACAAAAATGGAGAATAGACGAAATAGGAAAAATCTCTCAAGTAAAAGTCCTTTTATGCTGTCAAGTTTATTTTCGGTTTTTACTTGTATTTATATATACGTACGTATTAAGTTCTGAATCATATAAAATTGTATAATATTTGATAAATTTATAACATTCATGTCGTATAGTTTCATTGTTTTATTTTTTTTTTGGATTTTTATTTTGAAATTATGTTTTATGACTATATCTATATACATATTTATCAGAACTAAGTATACAATTATCAGATCGTACCTTCAACTCATAAAATCAGCTAAATAACTATAATTCTAGACACACATAAAGCGGCTTTGCTACTTAGATCTCATACGGATAATGGAAAAATATATGTGATAGAAAAATATATATTATCCGTAACAATATAAAGTTTACTTAAAAGAAAAATTGTTCTTAGAAATTATTTTAGTCACAAAAAATTCGTTGTACTATGAATATAATATGGGTACGTAGTTATTCCGGTGTATTAAAGTACAAATTAATAGTAGATTTGTTTTAGAAAAGTTAGAAACTACTATTTTATTTGATTTTGGGGAGTTAGTTAGTAAAAGATTAACTATTCGTTCTTTTAGCCAGCTTGGTATAACTAAGGACTGATTTATAAGCGATTCTTAGTGGAACTAAGGGGGAATAAGCCTCCCCCCGAGTTGAAAATGCCCCCCCTAAAATTAAATTTTACTTAAACAATTTATTTAAAAAAATAATAATAAAAAATCAGGTACTGAACTTTTCCTCATCACATCGGATTCGCTACGCTCAACCTCATTACTTCGGACTCGCTTTGCTCGTCCTCAGGACATACAATTCGCCAAATTTATACTGCAACAGGTCTCAGGACTCGCATTGCTCGTCCTCAGAACATACAATTCGCCAATTTATACTGCAACAGGTCTCAGGATCGCATTGCTCGTCTCAGAACATACAATTCGCCAAATTTATACTGCAACAGGTCTCAGGACTCGCATTGCTCGTCCTCAGAACATACAATTCGCCAAATTTATACTGCAACAGGTCTCAGGACTCGCATTGCTCGTCCTCAGAACATACAATTCGCCAAATTTATACTGCAACAGGTCTCAGGACTCGCATTGTCGCCTAGAACATACAATTCGCCAAATTTATACTGCAACCAGTCTCAGGAGACTCGCATTGCTCGTCCTCAGAACATACAATTCGCCAAATTTAATACTGCAACAGGTTCTCAGGACTCGCAATTGCATACAATCGCCAGGCCTCGCTCGCAACAGCCAGCATCTCAGGACTCGCATTGCTCGTCCTCAGACAGTAGATTAATCCATTTTATTCTCAGCGGTGCTGCTGCATAACTTAACCACGCTCGATGCTGCTTAACTTTTATTATCCAAAAAAATATCATCGATATATATGTAGTATTAAAACGAAACTTAGTGTACTTATTTATTATATAAAGGTTAAACTTGTACCAAATGTCAACTCAATTAGATTATTTTCTGATTTTTTACAATTTTTTTAAAAAATGTACACAAGTCATTTGAATTACGTATTACTAAAATCCAATATTTTTGATTACAAACATATTTAATCATTACGTATTACTAAAAACTAATATTTTTTATTACCTTGAACGAGATTTTCAACTAGCCATTTAAATCATTAAAGTTTAATACTTTAAATATTTAATAAATATATTATTAAATTATACTTGACAGATTATTTTATTCAAATTTAATTAAAATTACCTATTAAAATTTAAAGCATAGTAATAAAATTAAAACTTGGTCATAAACTGTAAAATAAAATATAAAAGTTGTTAAAAAAAGTAAAAGAAAAAAAAAACAATAAGAATTTTTCATCGCTCGTAAATCAGACGAACTAATTCAGGTCCAAACCCAAAACTTTTGTAAACATTTTATGACCCGAAAAATGTCGTGCTATTGTTGATATAAATAATGACTGTAAAGACTGAAATTTATTACCGACTACCTAATAAACCCCTTTTTCTAGTCAACAACTATTTTATTATTTGGTACGTCTATCTATGCTTTCTTACTCGTACGATACAGGTTTTCAGTTTGTCTTGTATACTGGATCATTCCATCATTCTAAATATATTTATAAGATCGTAAAATAATGAATGTTTGTGAAAGGAAAAGTCGTTGGTAATGCGGATACATAGCTTCGGAGAGTGATCATCTTTTTATTTTTGGCAAAATATACTACTATTAGCCTAATTTAGCAGCCTATTACAATGAAGTATTAATATTGCCTTAATACATTGAAATATTACTATTGGTCTATTCCAGCAGCCTATTACATTGACATATTAATATTAGTTTAATTCAGCAGCCTATTAAATTGAAATATTAAAGAATTATTTTAAAATGCTCCTTATATCCTCCTTTTAAAGCTTAAATCGTTGTTAAATTATTTCATCTGAGCAGAGATAAAATTCGTATTGTAAATACCAGATATAAGATATCTAAGATAAATACCAAGATATCTAATTTATGACAATTTAATTATATTTTGAGAGCAGCAGTAAATTATTTAACTGACTTTAAAAAAAAGTCAGTAAAATGTGACTTTATTGCTTCGGCAGTAAAAGTAATACTTTTACTGCCTTGATGTAATATTAAAACTAGTTATTGTTCAGTTAATATTGTCAGACATATTTAGTTTCGCCTAAAATCTAAGAATTTAAAGAAGAAAACATCAACAATCCAGTAAAATATGTTCATATCTTCTACATTTGCACTGTTAATCTGATTTAAAATTAAGATAAAAATATTTTATGAAATAAACTAAAATTTTGTTTGTTTTTAATGCGCTCTCAAAAAAATAGTACATCATAAATGGCAGCAAATTGATTTTATTGATAATTGACTCGCTATCGCTCGTCTGTTAACAAATTTCCGCAGAAATAAATTTTATCTCACTAGTCTATTATATTATACATTAAAGCGGTTATACTATTTACTGCAAGTTGAAGAAACAATTGAAGAATCAGCTAGCGTCGATACTTGCTGTTAGTTATGAATATCCAACAGCAAGTATCGACGGTAGCTAATTCTTTTATTATATTGATTATGTTCTTAAATTAATTTCGAAAGAGATAAACTTCAAAAATTATCATTTGCCAATGATAATTGTGTTATTGAAGACTCAGCTACCGTCGATACTTGCTGTTGGATATGAATATCCCTGAACCGGTTTCAGAATAACGCCATCATCAGCAGGCGACTGATGATTGATCTTTAGAGGGATCGTTGTGCTCATTGAGACTAGAAGTTATTCACTGATACAACTTTATTAGTTGAGAGCTCGAGTGTTGCCCCGCCTACAGATGAAGCTGTTATGCCGAAACCGGTCCAGGGATATTCTTATCCAACAGCAAGTATCGACAGTAGCTGATTTTCAATTGCCTCTTCAACTTGCGGTAAATACTGAAAATGTTTAATAATTATGTTAATATTATTAACATATTATTAACACTCTATCCTTTTTAAATCCTCATTAAAAAGGATAGAGTGTCCAGAGAGTTATTTGTGGGTGAAACCCGAAATCTTTTATGTGCAGATTTGAAACAGCTTAGGCTTGTTATCAAAGAAAACTAAAGTAAATAATGTTATGATGTTAATGAAGAAAATTATGTTTAAAAAGTGAAGAGTTGGTAATAGTTTTGTTACTTTTAGTACATTTTAATTTAGCAGGCCTTTAAAGAGAAATATTAACTTGGACAATGGCGAGCGGAGCGAACAAAATAGAATTACTTTATACTTATATTTTTTTCTTTTTAGTAAGGGAAAACATTTGTCGCCGAGTAATCCTCGGGGAAAAATTACCCCCTTTTATATATTTTAAATGAAATTACTCCCTACAATTATTTCTGTCAAAATCGTGTTATTCGCAAAAAATATGTTCACAAGGTTGTCTCAATTTATTACATTACTGTTTCAATCAATTTTTAAAATCAATCAGAATAAAACAATACGTTACTAACATGAAGCTTTTTCAAACAGAGCAGCGAAACGCCAACAACTTCAAAACTTTCTAATTAACTAAGTCTCTACCAAATAAAAAAACCCTAACTGTTGTAGATTTTATTCTACTTCTCTCTGCACTTGTTACATATTAATTTGAATTCTACTTCATTTCGATTCTCCCGCCTCTATAAGCTTCTTTTTTTCCATATTATAAATTGGAAGCAGAAATTCTAGCAGTTAATATGTCATGTTAGTAATAAAGTTTTATCTTGTTTACACTGTCAGAGCTCGGCCTTGGCTTGACTCCAACTAAATTTTTAAATTTCTTGATTACTTTTTCTCTTCTATTTTATTAATCTTCTTTTAAAACACAATGAGCAGTTGATTGTTCGAGTTTTTTTAATTGTGAAATATTGCCATCAGTTAAAATAAATAAGAGCGTATTTTTCACAGCTTTTTAAGCGATTTCGATTTAGGATTTTTAAGAAAAATGCTTAATACGCTCAATTTAATACGTGCCTTGATAGAGATAGAATACAAAATTTATGCCTCCAACACTTGGTTTTGATGGGAAAAGCTTTAATCTAAATCTATTCTAGCATCTGTAAAATAGGGTTTTTAATTAAATTTAAGTAATATCAAAAATATTTTTTTAAATAAAATTATATCCAGAATTAATTTACCGTGACTTGTAAAGAAGAAAAAGTTAAAACTAAAAAATGCAAATATAGCAGTTATGGGGTTATTCCCGATCTCTAAAAAATAAAATAAAATAATGTCTAGTCTAGGATGTTGATAATAATTAGGTTGACTAAAGTTTAAAAAAGCATTAAATTAAATAGCAGTTCAATCAAGTAATTAGGAAACCAGTGATCGTAACTGTCAGCCTAGCTTACATTCATTTCATTCAGCTCTTAAAAATTTATATTTTCAAAAAATTATAATTTCAAATTTCTTTAATTTTTTTTTTAGCGGGTGGCATGCATGACAAAAAAACACATACACAGACAGCATGTGTTTTCAACTTCATAAAAGTGCCTGAACGGATAATTAGGATGGAATCTCGGTTTCAGATTTCTTGGGTAAAGTAAAAAATGGTTGGATAAGCCCCAAGTAAGTATTATTTTTCAATTCTGAAAAAGGTAATCATGTTTTTTTTTCGAAAGGGGGAGGGGCCTAATAACAGTTTAGGCTTATCCCTCAAGCCTCTAACCTAAGTCAGCTTAATTAATGTATAATTAATGGCGTTCATAGCATTAGCAATATTGTGATTAACTTTTCTTTGGCAAAGGTTTGGAATTGTAGCGTATGCTTGTTTAAGAACTAAATGTGTGTAACGCATTTTTATAAATTTAAGAGTGCATATAAATTTTAAATAATCGGGTACAGAATACCTCGTAACATTTACTCTACCCGACGGATTCGCTTCGCTCATACTCACTAATTAGGACTCGCTTCGCTCTTGTCCTCAGAATATAAGAGTCATTAAATGGTTAGTAATTTTGCTGTATAACACGTCTTCAAACACGCTTCGCTCGTCCTCATCCAAAGTAAATCATGAGACTGTAAATAAATCGTTACAGGGCTAGAGGGCTTGTGGCCCTACCGCCTCCCTGTGGCCGCTTAACAGCCCCATGTTTGTTGATATATTATAGTTTGTCATATAACTAGTTAACACAAGAGGCCGTGTGTTAACTAGTAATATGCTATCCGCTCCGCGACGTCAGCGCTGGGGGCCGCTTTGTGGCCATATGGTTGTTGAACTTTATCAGATCGTTATATTATTGGCATATGTAAATAGCATATTACCATAATATAAGCGAATTACAAAATAAAAAAATTATTTTTTTAAAAAAACGAATTACAAAAAGCGATAACAAAATGAAACTTCGTTTGTTTGTGAACCATACATCGTAAGATATAAATAAAAAATGTAAGCCCAATCTAAACACTATACGAAGATTTATGGTTTTTTGAAATGTTTGTGGGGTCATTTTTGTGGGTTAATGACGTCACACATATTTTATAAACAATAGGGTTCTGGACATTAACAAAGTTTCATTTTTGTACCAAGTTTAATTTTGATCCGTTCGAAAGTTATAGAGTCCCATACAAACGTCTATGGGACGACGATACATAAATTTAAAAAGCTTAAATTAAATAAATTAAAATTTAAAGACATTTTTAAAATTACAAGATTAAAAATAATATTTTTCTCGGTACGGTGTATAATTTGAAGTTTATTGAGTAGTTTCTAGGGAGTAATGAAGCACTTTTCACTCTCAATGTAGAAAAAAAAGTTACTTTTCACTACCTTGGGAGCAAAAATTAACTTTTTCTCCCTCGGGAATAAATAGTTGTTCCTACTATTGGGGTTATAGCCTTTAAATGTATCCTTTAAATTTATGGAGGGAACCAAATTATTTTTGTTACACTATCCCGGGGGCGGTACCCCAAAAATACGTTTGGAGATAAAATCTTGTACGCAACTTGGGAGAAAATTTCCCCCTCGCAATTACCTCCCTTAGCTTCACCTTTTTATATTTATATTTTCGCCTCAGGAATTAAACATATAAATACCTCTGCTTCGCATCAGGAGTTAAATAATTTGGTTATCTCTGATTTCGCCTTAGGAACTAACTGCTCAGGAAAATAATAGCATTCTTCATTCCCTTGGTGCATAAATAACTATTAAACCCATTGTTGTCTGACATAGAAAGCATAGTTTTTAAACTAGAAATAAGGAATAGAAAGGAGATATCGTTTGCCTTCTCTGGGAAATAAAGAAATTCTTTTTAAGGGCTCGAGACTTTCATTTTATATTTTAGTACATCTAAAACATATATCATGCAGGTGTGCATTTTTCTCCAGTTTGTAAGAATGTAGAATATGAAAATAGTACATCTACATGTTTTATTAAAAAGAAAAACTATGCTGCCGAGCTATTACATTTCACTTGTGTAATAAAATTAGTCTTACTTGGAAAAAAAGCATCAAGATAACAAAATATTTTATTGTCTTGAGTAAATTAAATTGTATTTTTTAGTAATAATTCAGTGTTTGAGAACAATGATCGTGTGAAGACTAATAAAAGCTTTTGTAGAAATTGATATTAAAAACAGGATGACTATTAAGGTGTTACGATTTATTAACCTGTGAATTGAGTTTATGCAATAAAATAATAATTGTAGCTACGAAGACAATAGTATCGTTCTTTGAAATGTTTTTTGTTTAGGGTTTTCATGGTCTAGTGAGTAGGTAGAGTTTTGACATTTTGTCAAAACTATCAGGATTCAAACCATATTAGGATTTTAAGGATATTTGTAGTGAAAATGTAACTCAGTGTAGTGAAAACGTAGATTAAATTTAAGTAGCGAAATTGAGCAACTGATCGTCGTTTCGTTGGGAAAGTTAAAATGAAGTAACAGAAAATGGAACTGAGAAAGCCTGGCGTTAAGAGGAGTAAATAAGGATGGTCTGTTGCCAAACAGACTTATATTACTAGAGGGAGGACTAGAGTTGAAGAACTCAGTGATAAGGTGTACGGTAGTACCAAACAGAATAATACTTAGAGAGAAGATACAACAGCTCTTATGCATTACCTGAGTTGAGTGATACTCAAGAACCTTGAATAAAGGGGTTGACACAAGTCGATTTGCCATACAAAAAAGTGACCTCATCGAAAACCAAAAAATAGAAAGAATTCAATACGAAACACACGTCAAAAACCAACTGCACATGCTTGGTACTAACTGCGCATGCTTACAAATCCTATAATAGCGCAGGTCTTAAATTTTAGAGACAAACTTACCTCTCAGTGGTTTCCCATTGTTTATTGCTTGAGAAGGTTATAACAAAGCACGCTTAAATTATCTCTCACTGAAGTCGCAAAGTATTTAAAATTTAAAATTAAATAAGCACAAATGAATTATTACAAATGAAAATTACAAGCACCACAAATGTAACAATCACGAGAAGCATAGAAGAAAGTTTAGAAGCAAACTCGACAACCTTGTTACATAACCTGCGTTTGACACCTTTTTTCATTATAACCAAGGGAAAGGTAAGTTTGTTCCTATTTCTCTGTCTCATACAACTTCCATGGGTCAGAAATGTTCCTTAATGCGTCATCTCTTTCTTCAAGCTTGGTGGTACTATGTACTAAGATCCTTGGTGATCCTTGGTGGTACTATAACCGTACATTGGTGATATGTACTAATATATATTTCTAATGTATATATATATATATATATAATATATATATATATATATAATATATATATATATATATATATATATATATATATATATATATTATATATATATATAATTTAATTTTCTAATTTTTCATAATGTTTACGATTTAACGTAAATATTAAATTATTTTTCGACTATTTTATCTTAAATTAAATAAAATGAGTTTTAAATAAGTTTTAATATCGCATGTATTCTATAATTATATGTCCTGTATAAAGTTATTTAATGTGACGTCACAGAAAAATGCCCAACGTTTAATTAGGGTTCTTCTAAAGTTTTGCTACGATATGGGTTGTAGAGGGGTGGGTCTTCCTCTAGGGAAACTCTAGGAAGTACCGTTATGGTACCAACTTCTTATCACCCCCTTATCACTGTGTTAGTCTACCTATGTACTCCCTTTAAGCATTAGTCTCTTTGGGTTGTTCCTTTTCGTTAAAATTCACATAGTAATATATCGTGGTCAAATATCACAGGTTTAGTCCGGGGGATACATAATACGTACAATAAAGCAGATTCTGCAAATAACGAACCTGAAATTTTTCGTGAAAATAGCACGCAAAAACTCCAAGGCATAATTGCTTCTTCCTCGTCTGCATAGTTAGGTCTTGTATGATGAAACCTTCACATTCTGAGCATGATAACCCAATATAATTTTAATAAAGTAATTAATTGAAGCGAGCCTAATTTTATTATATTAAAACAATTACAGTTTTTTACAAATATTTATCATAATCTGCATACTAATACCATTATTCAATTTTAGATTCGCTTTTGTATGAAAATACACATTATTAGGCAGGTTACAATGTAGGCTTTAATTACGCACGATCCACGCTGAAAGTCACGCATTTATTAATATTGTAGTGTATTTTATACAAATTAGCTCAAGTAATTATATGGATACACTTATTATAAGATTATAATATTTAAAAAATATAATTGTTTAAAATATAGAATACTAATTTTATTCACACAATCTTAATTTTATAAAATCTTTTTAATTTAGTTTTATTCATAAGAATGAATTTGTATGTTTAATTTATTCTTAAATGTATGTATATATGTTGGAAGATTAAAATTTTAACATGCGTTTAAACTTGTCTCCTTACGAGAAAATATCGACTAAACCTATTTAGTGATTTAGTGATATATCGTGATGATTACCAACGATAGCTAGTTCTTGAGTTTTTGACAATTTCTTGTAGACGTGATATTTAATCTCAAAGCATAAGCTCATTCGAGATAATTAATAGACAGACTGAATAAAGGAATTATTCGAAAAGGCTAAAATCAACAATACATATAACAAAAGGATTATATATAGTTCTTATATTAAAGTGGGGCTTAGACCTAAAATAGAGAGATCTCGAAAAAATGTGGTTTGTCTATTCGAAGAGGTTACAACTTGTCTTGTTCCAGACGACTTAGGCCTATAGTAAATTGAGAGATTTTGAAGAATAAGGTTTGTCCGTACGAAGATTTTACAACTATTCTTTTTCAGGGGACTTTAACATTCAGTAATAAAGAGATCTTGAAGACTATAGTTAGTTATTTGGTATTACAACTAGTCCTGCTCCGGGGACTATAACTACAATAATAGAGAGATCATGATGATATGGTATGTTATTTGAAGAGGTTACAACTATAGTCCTCATCCAGGCTTGAAACTACAGTAAATTGAGAGATTTTGAAGACTATGGTTAGTCTATTTGAAGGTATTACAACTAATCCTGTTTCTGGGAACTTAAAACTACAATAAATAGAGAGATCATGAAGAATATGATATGTTTATTCGAAAAGATTACAACTATAGTCCCCATCCAGGGGGCTTGAAACTACAGTAAATTAAGAGATCTTGAAGACTATGGTACTTTCGAAGATATTACATTTAGCCCTGTTCCAGACGACTTAGACCTATAGTAAATTGAGAGATTTTGAAGAATAAGGTTTGTCCGTACGAAGATTTTCCAACTATTCTTTTTCAGAGGAATTTAACATTCAGTAATAGAGAGATCTTGAAGACTATAGCTAGTCTATTTGAAGGTATTACAACTGTCCTGCTCCAGGGACTTATAACTACAATAAATAGAGAGATCATGATGATATGGTATGTTTTTGAAGAGGTTACAATATAGTCCTCATCCAGAGGGCTTGAAACTACAGTCAATTGAGAAATTTTGAAGACTATAGTTAGTCTATTTGAAGGTATTACAACTAGTCCTGCTCCAGGGGACTTATAACTACAATAAATAGAGAGATCATGATGAATATGGTATGTTTATTTGAAGAGGTTACAACTATAGTCCTCATCCAGAGTGCTTGAAACTACAGTAAATTGAGAAATTTTGAAGACTATAGTTAGTCTATTTGAAGGTATTACAACTAGTCCTGCTCCAGGGGACTTATAACTACAATAAATAGAGAGATCATGAAGAATATGGTATGTTTATTTGAAGAGGTTACAACTATAGTCCTCATCCAGAGGGCTTCAAACTACAGTAAATTGAGAGATTTTAAAAACTATGGTTAGTCTATTTGAAGGTATTACAACTAGTCCTGCTCCAGAGGACTTACAACTACAATAAATAGAAGATCATGAAGAATTGATATGTTTATTCGAAGAGATTACAACTATAGTCCCCATCCAGGGGGCTTGAAAATTCAGTTGAGAGATTGAGACTATGACTTTATGATAGGGGACTTAGACTATAGTAATTGAGAGATTTTGAAGACTATGGTACTTTCGAAGATATTACATTTTAGCCCTGTTCCAGGGGACTTAGACCTATAGTAAATTGAGAGATTTTGAAGACTATGGTACTTTCGAAGATATTACTTTTAGCCCTGTTATAGGGGACTTAGACCTATAGTAAATTGAGAGATTTGAGGAATGGTACTTCGAAGATATTACATTTAGCCTGTTCCAGGGGACTTTAGCCTATAGTAATTGAGAGATTTTGAAATAAGGTTTGTCCGTATGAAGATTTTACAACTATTCTTTTTCAGGGGACTTTGACATTCAGTAATAGAGAGATCTTGAAGATTATGGTTAGTCTATTTGAGGGTATTACAACTAGTCCTGTTCCAGGGGACTTAAAACTACAATAAATGGAGAGATCATGAAGAATATGGTATGTTTATTTGAAGAGGTTACAACTATAGTCCTCATCCAGAGGGCTTGAAACTACAGTAAATTGAGAGATTTTGAAGACTATGGTTAGTCTATTTGAAGGTATTACAACTAGTCCTGCTCCAGAGGACTATGGTACTTTCGAAGATATCACATTTAGCCCTGTTCCAGGGGACTTAGGCCTATAGTAAATTGAGAGATTTTGAAGACTATGGTACTTTCGAAGATATTACAACTAACCCTGTTCCAGGGGACTTAGAACTGCAATAAAAAGAATAATCTCAAAGAATATGTTTTGTCTATTTACAAATAATCTTTAATTGTTTTCTTTTAGCACCTAGTTCTAAAATTATTTTTATCATGTTAACAAACATAATTTTTTAGTTTACCTTCCGTTGCTTAGTTACAATCATCTCTGTTATTATTACTTCCTTCTGTTTAATTTTTGTATTTTCTTTGACGTTTTTTTAATGAGAATGATGAGAATTTTCCCTTGTTGTTATGCCCAAGGACGTACATGTGTTGTTACAGACCTCTTCAAGATGAACTGTTAAGTACTCTTTGAAACATGGTAGCCACCCTAATAAACCTAAAATAAGACTGATCCTTTACATATAGATGTCAAAGGATAGAATGTTTTTTTATCAGACAATCATAAACCGACTCTAAATCTGCAAAATAGTGTCGATCTACTATAAAACCTTTTCTATTTTCTGCTAAGAAGTTATTTCGAGGCATATTTTGTTTGACAAATACAATTTCTAGGCGGTGATATCCATCAATTGATATGCACTCTTCTGTTTCACCCTTTTCTTTTTATCAATTATTTTTATCCACCCTCACGAAAGATTGCTTTTTTTAACTAAGCACTTGGGAAAAATTAATTACGTGAAAAAAATATTTTTAGCTTAAAAATCCATAAAGAAAATCCTAATTAAATTTTAAAAAATTAAAAACAAAGCAGGATCAGGATGTTCTACGTAAATTTATGCTATATAGGAAATTATCCTACATACACGGAAAACTGACCAGTTTTTCGTGTACCCTAATTAACTTTACAATTTTTTTCCTCACTTACTACTAGCAATAGTTATTTATGCACCATAAAGGAGTAAAGAATTCTATTATTTCCCTGAGCAGTTAGTTAGTCCCTAAGGCGAAAGCATTTAACTCCCGAGGCGAAGCTAAGGAAGGTAATTGGGAGGGGGGAAATACCATTCAACTACCAAGGTGCATACTATTTTATATCCTGACTTAACATCATTTAATTATTGTCATATTTTTACATTCGTGTTGCTGTATTTTATTTTATTTTTTTTTCAGTCGGACAGCCCGATAGTAAGATATCGGGTTATAAATTTATTATTGTTTAATTAAAATAAATTAATTTAGTTTCCACCCCCAAAAAATGCCTATTTTTTACAGCCTTCTTTGGCCTTACAGACTTTGAGCTAAATAATTGTTTTTAGTCCAAGTCCCCTTTATCGAACAACTTCTCTTGACCTGAAAAAGATTTTGATTCAACAAATTTTCAGGGTGAGATTTTGGTCCCACTCATAAATTTTCAGGGTGCGGCTCCCGAGGAAGTAATATCAAAAATGATTGGTCCCCTTTATAAAAGGCTAAATTGGGCTCTCGCCCCATTTAGCAAAGAGAAAAAGTTACTTTTCACTCTCCCAAGGGAGAGAAAAGTAACTACAAAGCTAAAATTAAATTTAACTTAAGAAATATATCAAGAAAACAAAAGAAATAAATTAACAGATTCGTACATAGACATGCAATGCAATATTATAAAACGAAAGAATAAATAGTCACTCCACATTTATTTGTGGAGAGACTTTTTATTATTTCGTTCTATTTAATGGACTCCGTTCATGCTCATTCTAAAAGATGTGCAATATTAATTGTGTTATATATTTTTAAATTTGTACCAATATGTTTTCTCAATAAACAATTTATTATTCGTTAAATTTTTTTAGTTTCAATTGAATTGTTTAGCAACCAAGTTTACTTCTCAAAATAATCTACTAATATACTTATTGATACATTGATTTCATTTAAAAATTAAACAGGAAGAGAAGTAATATTACTAAAAAGTAATAGTGAGTAGTTCAGTAGATAATATTAATAAACTAGATTCAAAAATACAGTATTATATAAATACACACACAATAAATAAATAAATTTATATTTATATATATTATTATATATATATATATATATATATTTATATATATTATATATATATATATATATATATATAATATATATATTTTTTATATATATATTTTTTTTTAAAGTAACCAAAATGAGTAACAGCCTTAATATTATATAAACGCAATACTTTTTAAGTTGGTTTAAATTACTCAGAACTTTAAAGATTGGCTTTAATTAAAATTAAAAATTTAAAATATATAATCTTGCTGAACTTTTTAGTCTAGTATTATAGTTATAGTTTATACAGCTCTCTAATAAGGAAAGGATACTTGGAATTTTAAATTTCATTTTCTACCTTGTTATAAACCCTTCAGCTTGGTTCTTATTATTAAAGTAAACACCAACTGACTTTTTAATTACTTTCCATGGAAAAATAGTAAAAAAGTGAAAATAAGAGGATATTAATTTAAAGGTAAAGAATAGAGGAAATATAATTTGCATGTTGAAAGAAAGCATACGAAATATAATTTAAAGATTTAAAAATAAATAAAAATCTGGGGCAATAGTCCGCAAGCTGGGCGAATTTTCTTCTAAGTTTCAATTCAATGTTCAAGTTTTAATTTTTGGGGATGCACTATATATAATATACATATATAATAATGTGTGTTGTGTGTGTGTGTAATATATTATATATATATATATATATATATATATATATATATATATATATATATATATTATATATATATATATATATATATAATATATATATATATATATTTATATATATATATATTACATTTGTGTTTTATGACGTTTCACATGTCTCTACCAATTTTTATTTCGATGCCAGAAAGCGTCCGAATGTTTATTGCCTCCCATAGAAACGTCTAAGAACATTATCTCGTGCATACAAACATACAAATACATTATAAATACATATTATATATACAATAATACATACATACATATACATATATAAATACATACAGATGTTTGTGTGTGTGTGTATGATTGTACGAGATTTTTTGTCCCTAGACGGTTTCGAAAGTTTTCTCAGATCGAAATGAAACTTGGTACGGAAAACGACCTTATTAATGTCCCGAACTCTATTGTCTATGAAACATGTGTAACGTCATTAACATACAATAATGACCCCTCAAACATTTTAAAAAAATCAATTTTTTTTAGAATTTTAGACCGGGTTGAATTTTTTTACACATTACAAGTATGGTTGACAATTAATACGAAGTTACATTTCATTATTATTATTAGTTCCGGTGTTATTGATTGACATATTTAACATAACAAGTCAAGTTTTTTACTTGTAAATTTTAAAATTCGTTTATGTTGTGGCAGTATGCCACATTATCAAAATATGAACAAGAAATATGACGAAATAGAACAACAACAATGTGGCCACAATGGGGACTGCAAAGCAGCCCCCACCGCCCAAGCCGCGTAGCGGCTAAGCCGCGAATGGCCGAGGCCGCTGTGGGCAAAGAGTCCGAAGGCCTTTTGTTTTTATTGTGGCGACTATTTTTACTGTCGAGCGAAGCTAGACTGTAAAAGATCCGAGGTATAAAAGCTATTCCCATTCTTCTAGCATATGCTTCTTTTGGGTGTATAGTAATAGTAAACAACTATTTAGAAGAAAAACAGTATAATGTATACAAAGTTGATGGTACTCTTCTTTCTATCGCCTCGTTGGCCAAAAGTTTCAATTTTCTGGTATTGTGAATGTCTGGATCTCTATTACTGATTATTTAACACTTGATAGTAAATAAATAATAACTCACTTATCGACGTTCGATTATATGTTTGATAAACAAAATAAAAGTAAGAATAACAGGGAAGGTAATATTACAACCTTATAGTAAGCTACTAGCGCCCACCTAGTGGGCATTTTAGGAAGATCATCAGCGTTATTCACAGTCAAAACTCTTTTACTGTTGCCGACAGTAAAATACTAAAAAAATGTCGCAGACGGTAAAACACTGTCGCCGACAGTAACATACAATGAAACCGTCGCAGACAGTAAAAAACGCATTTCATGCAACGATGTAAAGTGTCTACTTTACAGCCGGCTGAAAAAATGTATGTTTCCCCTTAAAACGTGCTAGTACCCTTATAAAATCTATCAATGAGATTCGACACAATATACTTTACATATTCTTAACATTTAATTACAATCATAATAATTTTAAAAATGAAGTACTCATACAATCGAAAAAAACTACATTTACATAGGATTAGGAAAATAGGTAATTCTACGGTCTTAAATTAATGGGAGCGAATCCCCTTTTCATTTAAATTCATGGGAAATTAGTAAATCTCTGTGTTTTATAAAATTAGGTTATCTTGACAAGGGGGGGGGGTAAGACCCTTGATAAGGAGTAGGGAAAAGCGAAAGCTAGTGAGAAAGGTGGCAAAGTATAGATAAATAAATACATAATAAATAAATAAATATATATTATATATATATATTATATATATTATATATATATATATATATATTATGCTGAGATTTGAAGCATTGTTTCAAACACGATTACAGTTACATATTAGACACATACATGCATGTGCATTCGTCATGCGCATCGCCAAATTCTTAGACAACATTTATATTCTTTCACCAAATAATTTATTAGCCATTAGTTAATTGCCTGTACAAACTACATTAATTTGGCTTCTAAGAGGGATTTGATCATACTTTTTGAATCTTACATCAAATTGAAGAAATGTTAATGTAAATGCTCTCAAGGACAGATCATACTTTTGAGGCAAAGTTAGTATATATTTTTGAAGAATCATCTTTCCGAGGATATGTTTGAAAATTGTTTTTTCAGCGTGTTTCGAAAGATGGAGTTATTTTAATCTAAGAAAATGGTAAATAATCAAGCATGCATTCCTGTGCATGATTTCTATTTAGGAATATTTACCGTTAAGATTGAGCTCACTGGGTAGAATAGTTTCGATGACCCCGTGAGGAGCCTTGCTCCCAGAGCTAGCAGCTTGTTTCTGCTCTATTAATGACGTAATTTTGTTAAATACTTGGTTCAGTCGGAGCTGTTTATGCGGCGAATCTTCCAGCGTGCTCCCTTTAGTCATTATTTGCCAAATTATTCCCAATACTATCTAATAATAAACATTTTTAAAGCTTTAATAACAATTTGGAAAAGAATTTGGAAAAAGTGTAATTATATATTTTTATTCATCTGGTACTGCATATTATACAAGACGAATACAAAATAGACGCGATGAAAAGAAAGAATAGGGATGTAGTACGGAGTTGCTCGCTCGATGTCTAAACAACAACTGACACGGTGCCAGCTTGGCTGGATCAGCTGATCTCCGGCTCGTCCCCGCCTCTCATTGGTCCTTATTTGACCAATAGGATTCCTAGCCGGCTCTCGCTTTCTATCCAGTCGACCTGGACTTAAAATTGAACGAATCGATAGTTCCCTGGCTGAGATTTTTAATACTTTTATTTATTTTTATCAAGACTTTCATCAATCAATTATTAAAAAAGATTAAAATCCTTTAATTTTATGTACTTAATACGGTAATCATCACACTTTTTAGCATTAAATTTAAAACAAGCTTATTCCGATATCATAGAAAGCCTCTTTGTATTCAGTGTAAGTACTACCCTTTCTCCTCCTGAAGTCTAGGCTCCCTATAGTAAGTAGTAAGTATAATGAAATTTTACTGTTGTCAGTGTAGACTATATTTCCTTCCCTATATGCGACAGTATTCTAGGCACCCTGTAGTATCATTTATAAACAAAAGGCCTTGGGCCTCTTGGCTGCTACACAGTATCGGTGCTGGGGGCCAATTCGCGGTCCCACGCCTCCCTGTGGCCACTTCACGGCAAATAGTTGTTCTATATCAGTTCGTCATATTACTAGTTTGTCTAAGTGGCGTACTGCCACGATATAAGCGAATTTTCAAATGTATTAGTGAAAAAACTTATGTTGTTTACATGATGTTATATATGTCAATCAATAGAACGAGAACTATTTCTCATAATTAAATATACCTCCATTTTTATTTAACCATTCAAGGTAGTACATGTATAGACAATCTCAGTCTGAACCAAACACTTTTTAAATATTTGTAATTTATTTTTATTTATTACGTCTGGAGGTTATTTGTGGATTAATGACGTCACATATATTTCATAAACAGTGGGGTTCAAGACATTTACATGTTTGTTTTTTGTACCACGTTTTATTTTGATCCAAGAAAGTGTTCGGAAGTTACTGTGTCCCTTAGAATCGTCAAGGAACAAACATTTCGTACATACATCCATCACCACAACACACCACACACACACACACACACAACATATATATATTATATATATTATATATATATATATATATATATATATATATATATTATATTTATTATATATATATATGTATAAAGGCCGCCTCCGTGGCTCCGTGGCCGAGGTCGTTAAGGCGTTTAGTCTTAACACTGACCTTTATATCCACGAAGGTCTAGGGTTCGCATCCCAGGTTACGCTCTCGGTTTTGTAGAAGATTATTGTTTAGATAAATTATCGCTAACTTTAGAATACACTTTGAGCTACTAGCACCCGAGATGGTTCCCGCAGGGGTTATCCTCCATGGGCATTATTCTTAGCATTATATTATACACACACACACTATATATATATATATATATATATATATATAATATATATATATTATATATATTATATATATAATATATATATATATATATATATATATATATATATATATATATTATATATATATACAGTGGGGTTCAAGACATTAACATGTTTGTTGTTTGTACCACGTTTTATTTCGATCCAAGAAAGTGTTCGGTCAGGAAGTCCCCCTCCCAAAAAAATATCTACTCCAACCTCATAAAAAAGGAAAAATAATTAAATCGAGATAGTAAATTATTCTATCAGAAGTAGTAGTAGTAGTAGTAGAAGAAGTAGTAGTGGTAAGAGTAGTATTAGCAGAAGCAGTAGCAGTAGGAGTATGTATGTAGCAGTTGTAGTATGTACCAATTTATCGTTGTAGGTACTTAAAAAATTCGCTAAAAAGGAAAAAATAGTTAAATCAAGATAGTAAATTATTATATTTGAAGTAGTAGTAGTAGAAGTAGTATTAGCAGTAACAGTAATAGTAGCAGTAAGTTGTAGTAGCAGTTGTAGAAGTAACAGTAGCAGTAGCAGTATGTATGTAGAAGGAGTTGTTTGTGGAGGCCTGCTTCACGGCTCTTAGGGTGGGGCCAAGGCCCCGGAGCGGTTTTGAGAAGGCCTGTTGTTTTTAATTGATGTGAGTGCAATGAATATTCTGAGGACAACAGTACTGAGGATAAGTGCAGAGAATCTCAACTTTTGAGTTCTCGTACTTGAATTATTTATTCAAAAGGCTTTGTAAGTCTAATGTTTAACTCCTGTAACGAATATCGTCTAGTATCGAGTTGTATAATAGAGATTATAATTAAAGTA
Organism: Microvelia longipes; assembly: GCA_018340805.1. Classification (NCBI taxonomy): domain Eukaryota; kingdom Metazoa; phylum Arthropoda; class Insecta; order Hemiptera; family Veliidae; genus Microvelia; species Microvelia longipes. The sequence continues at coordinate 28,157,417 of JACMZG010001914.1, read as the reverse complement.
TGAAGTCATGATTTCGCCCTCCCAAAAAAAAATGATGATTAAAAAGAACGAAATAAGTTGAAGGACATTGAATGTGGTGTGCTAGCCTTGGGAAGTCAGAAGTGGTTTCTTCTAACAGTGTTACACCGTGTCTTGAGGTTTATATGTCAAACGATATCAAATGTTACTAAATATAAATCAAGCTACTCTTATTATAACATTAAAGCTTATCGTTAAGCATTTCTTAGATGTTTTTGTTTTCTTTGGTTATAAGTTGTTTTATTGTGTTTATCGGTTTACTTGTATATTTCTGAAACTCTAAGTACAGTAAGGTTGTTAAAAACAAGAGTTCTTTTCAGGGACTTGAAGTATTATTTTTTTTTGTATGGAAAGAAGTTTTGTTTCGCTGTCATTTTAGAAAGAGAAGCTTTGCAATAGCAAAAATCGGGTACAGGGTACTTTGAAATACTTCCTCGCTTCTTCGGACTCGCTTTAATCGTTATCAGAATATGAGTAAAGCCTAATTTATCATTTAGTACATATTCAGTCTAGCTTTTCTTATCTATAGACAAAACAAGAGACCAAGGCGCTTGCACCTACCTGTGATCGCTTCGCGGCTGCATGCTTATTGTTCTATATTAGATTTTCATATTGAAAATTTATATGAGTGGCATATTGCCGCGATATTAGCGTTCAAATGTATTTAGTCAAAGAAGGCGATTTGTTCACATTTTATTATATATGTCAATCGATAAAACCAGAGTTAATGCAGATAAATAAATAAAACTTCGTAGTTTTGTTTACCATGCATATTTGTTAATATGTATAAAATTTAAACCCCGATCAAAACACGTTTTGAAGTCATGTGATTTTTTTGAAATTTTGGTTTATTATGTGACTCATTATTTTGGGGTTCTAACAACAAAAGGAACAAACTATCGTATACACACACACACACACACACACACCACATATATAATATATATATATTATATATATATATATTATATATATATTTATATATATATATATATATATATATATATATATAGAAAAAACATCCGATTTATTCCCAGCTGTCACCCATCCAAGCAATGACCACGCTCGATGCCGCTTAACTTTTACGAACCAACAGAAATCAAAGATATACTTGTCGTATTGAAACGAAACATTGTGCACTTATTTATTACCTAAAGGTATACAAGTGTATTAAAGTTCAACTCGAGTGGCTTATTTCCAATTTTTTAAAAATGTCCACAATTCATTTGATCAAAATTGAACTAATACTAAAAATGAGATGAAACTTAGCACATATGTTAGTCTTATACATGGCTACATACGCGCCAAATCCAAAATTTTTCTTCGTTTTATGGTTTTTCGAAATTTTTGCTAAATCATTATTGTTAATTTCGTTATCAAAAAATTTTTATTTTATTTTCCTTATAATCAAAATCTGTCAGATTTATATAATATAAATCTTCCTCTAACCACCTCCACTTTCTAGCATAAATACACTGGGAGCTACTGTGATAACAGACACACACACACACATAAAATAAGAATTGTCACTGTCATCACTGTTAGTGTTTGCACTATATTTATTTTGACGTAATTTTAATTGTAATCGAAAATACATCCTTTTGCTGTTTTTTTACGTAATATATATATATATTATTATTATTATTATATATATATATATATATATATATATATATATATATATATATATATATATATATATATATATATATATATATTTATATATATATATATATATATATATATATATATATATATATATTATATATATATATATATATATATATATATATATATATATATATATTATATATATATATATATATATATATATATTATATATATATATACATGTTTACGTGATGTGTGTGTGTGTGTGTCTGAGTATGCTTGTATAAAGAAGTTAAGAAAGTACAAGCCCTACAAAAATTAAGAACTTGTTCATAATTTCAGTCTATCTTTGATATCTGATCTGTAAGACTCATTTATCACCCTCTTCTTTATTCAACGGCTAGCACTGATGATGACCTCTTGTTAGGTTGAAAGCGCTTTGCTAAAAAGAAATATATTTTTGTGGAGAGACTTCTTCCTCTTTTATTAACTTGTTCATACTTTTTTGTAGTAGCGATGACTTTCAAAAATGTACATAATAAATATTAAAATAAAGTTAAAGTAATTTAATGATGCATGTTTTGGTTATCGCAAGTTATCTGCAAAATGTATTCAAAGTTTTCAATTCTTTCAAACTTTTTGAAAAACTACTCTCGATAATAGCTTTCTACGCTTAACTTTTGTTCCTAAACAATAGTTCAGGGAGTTAAAGTTAAATTAGTTTTCCTAGAAATGTAGTTTTAGCTTTTCGTTTCGTTACTAATAACCAAAGGAATGTAATTTATTTTGTCCATTTTATATTTCAAATGGTTGCCCGTGAAAGTTTATTTGTAAAAATTATAATAAAATATTTCCCTTTTTGGATGAGAACAAGTTTTTATGTCAATTTCGCTCTTAATAATTTTGTTACTAAGTTTTGCGATTGTGAAAAATTAATAATTTCATAATATTATTTTGAAACTTATTCATTTTAAAATTATTCTATAATACAATTTAACTTTTTATAGAAATTAAATTTTCGTTTTTATAAGAGTTATTTTCTCATTCTGAATCATTCCTAGGTTTTCATTTTAAGTCAAAAGTGTCTTTTTTTAAATATTATTTTAATGCCAAAGCATAGTGAATAGCGATTGACTGATTTTTGATTCTTCGGAGTGGGTTTTATAAAAGAAGAAACTTCGTGTGTACCTGTCTTTAATTGATCCACTTGAAACTGAAGACAACCTAAAAAAATGATTTCATTAGGAAAAATTAGTCAAAGAGCCGGGCCTGAAAAAATGTGGCTCATTTTGTACTACTTTAAACCAAATTTTTCTGAAAATGTACTTTGAATTATGAAGAAAAAACATTGTCTGTCTAAGTAAAGTGGAGTCATATGATTGCGCATGCTCAAAATTGTATAAAATCGAATAAATTTCCGTTTTCTTGAAACAAGTGGTTCCCTGTGGGTCGTGAGCACAACATGAAAAAAGTTTTTAAAGGTGAAAAAATGTTTAATCAGCAAAATCGGATGATTACAACTAAAGCTATGACTCTTTCAAAAACACCAAAAAAGTGTTAATTTATGCCAAGTCAGCGGATGTTTTTGAAAAAATATAGGATTTTTGTGCATTTTTTGGCCATGTAACAAATGTTATCCGATTTTGACGAAAAATACTCATTTTATAGGAAATTTTATGAGCTTTACAAAAATGTTTGTCCATGTTTTGCACATGACCTACAGGGAAACACTTTTAGCAACAAACTGGAATTTATGCCTGTTTTCTAATAATTTGAGCTAGCGCATTCATATTGAGGGATCAACTCAGGATAGGGAGACTATGCTTTCTTTCATAATTTAAGTTTGAAGTAGTACAAAATGAGCTGCGTCTTGGACCAAATACTATTGGCCTGTTTTGGTTTATAACGAAGAATGATACATGTTTTTTATGAGCCAATTTTAAACATTGTTAAAACATGCATTGTTAGAGTAGCATTATCTTAAATTATAAGAAATTTTCCTCTATTATTTCCTAAATGAAATGACCATTTAAAATTCAATTTTTGTAACATTTATAATTTTGTTTATTTTTTGTTTGTTTCAGGTATGCGAAAGATCTTCAGATGGTTTTATATACTCAGAGGGCGTAGCTATCAAATTATTTATAAAACACAGAACAGAAAGGATAAGGGCTTTATTGATTTTAATTTCTACTTTTCCTCAATAACTACTACTATTGCTACTACCGTAGGTAAAGATGAAGTATTGTGTTTGCTCTAAAAACTAAAAATCCGAAAGCAAGATTTCATTATTACCGTTCTAGGCACTTTCACGATGTTTTGAGTAGTTTGTCTCTGTCTTTAAGTCTCGCGCATAACTCCCTCTGTGTTCCCCCTAGAGGATTAAAACTTAGTTCTAAATCAAATTTCTTGTAGTTGCACTACCCGGAAGATTAAGTTTTTTGAACCAAGTCATTTATTTTGACATGGAAAGTCAAAAGTTTGACCAATCGAGTTAAAATTTGAGGGCAAATTTGCTCCTCTAAGTGACAAATGGATCATCATGACTGGATTTCATTATGTTATCCACCTACGCCCGTTGCCAGGAAAGGATTAGGGGGCGTCACCCCTTCCCTCTGGAAAACAATTTCGACCCATGTTAGTCAGTAGTTTTTAGCGGAAGTCTCTTAAATGGGTGCCAAACAAGCCCATCCTGGGATGGTTTTCGCCCCCCCCCCCTTCCACACAAGTTATGGCTGGCTCTGGGCCTGTAATCCAACGGTCCGTTGTAATTCTGATTTTTGAATCCAAATAATTATTCAAATATTTTTATTAAATTTAGAATATATAAATTTAATAAAATTTTTTTTCAATACTTTGAGAAGTGGTACCACTTTAAGCTTTGGGTAAAAATGATACTCTGAGGACGAGCGAGTCTATTGTTGTGAGGAAAAGTACCGAGGTACCCCGTACCCAATTATTGTTTTAACTGTGTATGTTTTCTATAAAACCTGTGTATATGTTTTCTGTATATGGTGTTCTATAAAACCATCTAGAAAATCTTAAAAAAGCTCTACGATTGGCTACAATCAATATGGTAAATTTCCTACTTATTTTAATTATTTAAGGATTCTAAGGTTACTTTTTAAAGTTTAATTTAAGTTTTTAAGTATAAGTTAATTATTTAAGGGGTCCGAAAAAAGCAAGTAAGTACCGTTTAACCGTAATTCGAACTTAAGTCTCATTAGGCATTTTCGTTTATTCAAAGTAGACTTTAAGCATCCGTATATCATGCTATTCAAATTTCGTTAAATCTATTAAATTTAATGTTTAATCATTTAAAAATTGATTAAAATTTTATAATAGCTTAAAATTTGTTATTGTAATCTTATTGGAATAACTCTATTAATTGTGCTTTAATTATTGAAGAATTTTTTAATATTAAGTTATCATTGAAAAAACATTAAGAACTCCAAGACTTAAAGGTGAGTGCAAAATTATTTAATTAAAAGTAATTGTTAATTAAATTAATTAAGTTCGATTATAATGTTTTAATGTGTCATTTATAACTGACATTACGATAAAATGTTTTCACTAGCATTTTTTATTAATTTGTTAATTAAATTAGTCTGCAGGTTATTCAACAGTGAAACTGTGAGTAGAAATCTTAAAAGCTATCATTTATCAATTTTGTAAATAAATTGATCTTCCTTAAAAACTTCCAAAAAGTGTAAAAGTGTTCCAATTTATTAAATTTATATACATACATATATATATAATATATATATATATATATATATATATATATAATGTGTGTGTGTGTGTGTGTGTGTGTGTGTGGTGTGTGTGTGTGTGTGATGTGTGTATATATTTATTATATATATGTATATATATGTATATATATTGTATATATATGTATATGTATTATAATATATATATATATATATATATATTATATATATATATATATATATATATATATATATATATATATATATATATATATATATATATATATATATATATATATATATATATATATATATATATATATATATATATATATATATATATATATATATATATAGAACAACCTAAGTTAAAACAGACGAATCATGAGTAAAATTAGGTGAACGTAATCCATTGCCAATGTTTTTACTTTTCCTCATTTATACCGTAGGTTTATAGGAAAAGTATAGTGTTCTTTTAGGAAAAGTAGTGACATGCCGGTTTTGGAAAAATTCGAAACCAGGATGTCACCGGGAATGTCCGATTCAGGTGATTTTAAAGCCTCCTGAGTGGTTTTTAGAATGTTGTCTGTATGTGTGTGTGTCTGTTAATATCATAGCTCCTAGTGTATTTATGCTAGAGAGTTAAAACTTTGTACAAAAATCAGTCTACCGCTGTAGTTGTGTTATTCGGAAAATAATTTTTTTATGACGTAATTAACCCGCAATAATGACTCAGCGATAATTTCGAAAAATCATAACTGCGGAAAAATGATGCGATAAATTGTTTTAGATTTGGCATGCATGTAGCCATGTATAAGACAAACATATTAGCCGAGTTTTCTCTAATAATCAGCATTAGTTTAATTTTTATCAAATTAATTATGTACGTTTTTAAAAAATTGTAAAAAATCGTAAAACAACCCAATTGAGTTAAAACTTTAGACAAGAATATACCTTTACTTAATAAATAAGTATACTAAGTTTCGTTTCAATATGCCAAAGATATCTATGGTTTTTGTGGGATTAAAAGTTAAGTAGCACTGAGCGTGGCCAGTGCAGCAAGGTTGACTGCTGAGAATGAAACGGATGCATTTACTATCTGAGGACGAGCGAAGCGAGTACGAAGCCATGCTGCAGAATATATTTGCCTAATCGTATATTCTGAGGACGAGCGAAGCGAGTACGGAAAAGGGAGGACGAGCGTAGCGATTCCGATGTGATGAGGAAGAGTTCCGAGGTACCCCATATCCGATTTTTTACAATTATATATATTTATAATTCACCATTTTCCCCAACCTTGTCGTCCACTACCAACAAGGAAAAAGAGGAGGATAAGGAAGCGGCAAAAGACCTTGCAAATCGAACCATATCTCATTCAGTTTTAAGTCCTAGCTTAAGAATTAAACTCAGCTGTTTTCAATTTCTGATCGAGGATGTCACAGTATGTATATCCAATAATTAATACATGTATACCAATACAAAATAATATAGTAAAGATAACAAGTTGCGTTTCCTATAAATATAAAGTTGTATATAATTACGGATTTTACCAGGGCCTTGAGTTTAGTCTGGCAATAATATATTTAAGGATATAATGGTTATGCAGATAGGTTTAGAACCGACACTACTGTATCATAAACACGATAGTTAAGCATTTTTAAAATGTTTTTTGGTATCAGGCTATTTCTTGTTTTCTTATATTTATTGCTTGACATATAAAATTATTTGCTTATAAGTATATACGAACTATATAGCAGTATGAAACAATAAACCTCGGAAGTAGGACAATCATACGATGTAGTCGACTGTACATTATAACCGACTGGAATTCAACAGTTCGGAACAGGTTAATACTATACTAAACAAGTAATTAACTGCCGGCAAAACAGATACTACAAAGCGGCCTCTGGCAGAAATATATAAAATTATAAACTTGAAATTATTGGAGTATCTGGCCTACTGTGTGGGTCGTGTGCGGAATTGTGTAGACACCTTTTTTGATTTTCCTCACAATCAATTCCTCACTATACAATATATTCCTCACTATACAATCTATTCATCCCAATACAATCTCTTCCTCACTGTACAATATATTCCTCACTTACAATCTACTCCTCACTATACAATCTATCTCTCACTATACAATCTATCCCTCACTTTAGAATCAATTCCTCACTATAGAATCTATTCCTCACTACACAATCTATTTCTCACTATACAATCTATCCCTCACTATACAATCTATTCCTCACTATACAATCTATCCCTCAATATTCAATCTATTCCTCACTTTACAATCTATTTGTCACTATACAATCTATCCCTCACTATAGAATCAATTCCTCACTATACATTCTATTCCTCATTATAAAATCTAACCGTAAAAATGAATAAGATCTGATATATTTATTTACAATATTTATTTACCTTGTCAAAATATTAATTATTTAAAACGTAGCTCAGTCCAACAACGTTACTACGCATTTTTTACTCAATTTACTCTGATAAAATATTATTGATATTTTGTGGTTAAAAGTTCAAAATTAAATGTGTTTTTCTTTTCATTTTAATTGATAAACACTACATCGCAAGTCACTATAATGTGTAAACAAATTATGTTTGTCTTATTCGGTCAAATACATTTAAATTATGTCAAGGAAATAATAAAAAAAATATAAATAACTAAATTAAATTACAAAATATCTCATAAACCTTAAATTAAGTTTATACTTAAATACTTGTGTATTAGAAATTATTGTTATTATGATGCGTGAACAAAATATGTCTTAGTCTTTGTGTAATAATACTTTTAAACACATATTATTTCTCAGAAAAATATATACTTAATCTTTATGTAACATACTTTTGAAAACGTATTATTTCTCAGGAAATATATAAAGAGCAAACAAAATATATCTTAATCTTTATGTAACAATACTTTTGGAAAACGTATTATTCTCAGGAAATTATATAAAAGAGCAAACAAAATATACCTTAATCTTTATGTAACAATACTTTTGAAAACGTATTATTTCTCAGGAAATATATAAAGAGCAAACAAAATATACCTTAATCTTTATGTAACAATACTTTTGAACACGTATTTTTTCTCACAAATTATAAAGAGCAAACAAAATATGTCTCAAACTTTATTTCCGAATACACAAAAATACTTTATATGCCTAAAAAATACTAGTCATTAGGATACTGAATATAATATTCCCTAATATTATTAGGAAAAGTTTCTATTTGTTATTTTAGAATACGTATGAATACCTACATCATTCATTTTTAAAATTACTTTTCTAAATAATTTCAATAATAAACGGATATATTTTTATCAGTTTCAGGTGTTTTTATGGCCTCCTGAGTAGTTTCACAAAGTTGTCTTTCTGTGTGTGTGTGTGTGTTATCATTGTAGCTCCCAGTGTATTTATGCTAGAGAGTTGAAACTTTGAACGAAAATCCGCTGTAGTTGCGTTATTCGGAAAATATTTTTTAAGACGTCATTGACCCATAATTATGACTCAGCATAAATTTCGAAAAATCATATTTATTTACGTGAAAAAATTATGCGATCAAACTGAGATTTGGCACGCATGTGGCCATGTATAGGGGCTAATATTGGTGCCAATTTTCATCTCATTTTACAATATTAACTTGTTAATAGTAATAATATATTAATAACTTACAATATTACTTTTTAACAATTAATACGCTTAATAAACCTTACGCTGACCTTATTATACCTTATTATAATTGTGTGTGACCTTAATAACTATTACTCATTAAATTTCGATACAGAATTGGTATTTTGATATCGGAAATTATTAAAAAAAATACGGCATAAGTATGCTTGCTTCTGAATTTTGTAACAATAACTACTCTTTACACAATTTGTCACTAACTAATATTTTTTTTAACAGTTCGTTAGAAACATATTACAAGAAGTATTATTCTTAAGTACCTCAATAGGTATTTTTCTTTCTATGTATTATTATTTTCCTTTAGTATTATCGTGCGGAAAAATATAGTTTGGCCCCGTTTTATGTAGGGTTAGAATATTCTTGTTAGAAAGAGATTATGTGTTAAGTACTTAATATTATTTAAGTTTATTACCGGCTTGCATAAATATGTTTAAAAAAAGATGTTATAGGAAAGGGCAAGCATTGACAAGGATTCATAGGTTATATAATGTGGAAAGATTTGGCATTTATTTAACTCATAATACGTTTTTAAAGCTGTTTAGAAAACTTAATTTAGTAGGTTTATTATACATACATACATACATATATATATATATATATATATATATATATATATATAATTATAATATATATATATATAATATATATATATATATATATATATATATATATATATATATATATATATATATATATATATATATATATGAGTGTGTGTGTGTTTTTTTATTCTGGGTTTTATTAATTCTTGGAGTTTTTTAATTTCTGTTTTTTTTATTCTGAGTAAGTTTTTATTCCCCTTACTGTCGTAGGGTCATTTTAAGTCAAGCCAGAAGATAAGATTTACAGAAGCATATTATCTGATTGGCGTAAAATATCTGGACCATTTGTTTTTTCTAATATCCATAAGTTAATAGATGGTTAAATCTTTTGTCGGACATGTGACGTCACAAAATGGTTACTAGCTCATAAAATAACATACTCAGCTCATCAAATTATATCTTTTTTATTCAAAACTAACCTATAGAATTTCAGAATTATGTAAACAAACAAAAACTTCTAGGTCACCTTCCTGACTTAATAATTTAAGTGTAACATGTAGCAATGCAGTAATTTTTTGCTTAAATATCTTTATTGATTAAACTTATTACATTTACAAAGTATATAGATTAAAGATTAGCCTGTTCATGATGGCCCCTAGGCCTGAGCTGAACAGGCGTTAACTTAATAATACATTTTTATAAATATATTGTTTATCTATCATTTATATTTTATCGTTTATTTATTAATATTTTATCATTTGTTTCATTCATAGTTATCTATTTATCTATTTATATTTTATCATTTGTTGCATTCATAGTTATCTATTTATTTATTTCATTTTTTATTATTTTAATTTATTATTAATATTTTATTAATTTAGTATTTATTATTATTATTATAATTTATCAAACAATTCAATTTAAATGATATTATTTAATAGTAAGTTATAATTTTTTTATTTATAGAGGTTTTTTTTAATAAATATTCCTTTATAGGCTTTTTAAAATAATCTAAATTATTACAAAAAATTAAAAAATCTATTTTTTCCAATAATTTAATTTTTTGAAGAAGGTTGTTGAACCACACAATCCCTTAGTATTTGTGTCTTTGAGCAGCTCTAGAGCGACAGTATGTAACTGCCAACAATTGTAATGCAATACTTCTCGTATTCATACCATGTAGTAATACTTATATACTATTCATGTTTTTATGTGCTTGTGTTACGTACGCAGTCTGTATAATTTGTTCTACATTAAATATATACAATTGTTTCAAAAATGGTTCTGAGTGTTCTAATAGTTTTGAGAAGGTTTTTAAAATTAGTTTTGTCTTTGCCACACCAGTTTAATAGATAAAGCCATAAGCCCAGTGCAATACATTTACTTTTTTAGGAGATTAGGAAGGAAAACAGACAATAATAATACTTAAATTAAAGTATAGAGAAGTATAAAACCATAATATATATTTATATATATATGTATATAAAGAGGGTGTGTTATCAAAAGACGTGAAGAGTAGTCCGGTAGAACCGGTTGGAAGCCTTCTTTTTTAACTTTTTTTGTACCTGAGAACGAATAGAATAAAAAGAGAACTAAACATTAAATTGCAGGATAAATAAAAATTACATTAAAATTGTGGTATAAACATTAAATATTAATTTTAGTTGTTAAAATGGATTGAATTAAATATAGGATATTAAAGTTTGAAATAAAATTATAAAAAATAAAGTTAAATGATAATTTTATAGCCAGACATATTAATTTTTGAACTTTATTATTTCTATTTAACTTTGCTACAGCGTACACTAGCTCGGAGAAAGTACCGTATCTCGCCAGGACCTTGTTTTCTTTTATAAAAGACATTAGATACTTTTTCTTTCTCTTTCTGACAACGTTAACGTCAGTCTTTATAGAAATAATGCTTGTCATTGGAAGGTTTTTATAGGAGTTATTGTAGCTATTGCAACATATTGACAAGATAGTGGAGTTAAGATAATGCAAGTTGTTGGAAAAAGGCTTCAGGAAATTATTGAGATCAACTTAGGTTTCAATTTATGTTTTGTTTTTGTCGTTTAAATTAAAAACGATGGACGACTGATGTACTTTTGTAGTTTTAATATTTTTCGTGGCTCAAAATGTGTAAGAATACTAACACCAAGAGGGACAGAAGTCTGCGGTTGCTATTCAGAGATTCAGATATCCACATGGGCAGATATCTAGCCTCTTTCTTCAGTTTTGGTTCTAAATAAATTTAAACGCTCTCACTCGATTCTGTTTAACTTTTATGATCAATATAAACCGTAGATATACTTGCCCTTATTGAAACCAAACTTAGCATACTTATTTATTACGTAACATAACGTGTTCTATTATTACGTTGTTGTTCTGTTATAACATGTTCTAAATCGGAATATTTCATCGATATTCCTTGATAAAAGTTTTATCCACAAGTCCTTGATAAAATTGAACTTATATGCTGATAATGATATGAAATTTGGTTCATATAATTTGGTTAGTCATACCTAAATGTCAGATTGATGGAAACATTTTTCCAATTTTGAATTTTTATACTTTTGCTGAGTCATTATTGCTCGTTAATGACGTCATAAAACATTATTTTTCAGATAGCAAACTAAACCTAAAGATTAATTGTTGGACCAAGCTTCAATTCTCAAGCATAAATACACTGGAAGCTACGATAATACGTATACAGACAGACAACTTCGTAAAAAACTACTCAGGGGGTCTTAAAAACACTTGAAACTGATCATTCGTGTGAAACCCTGTATACGAACACAATACTTTTCCTATATACCTATGGTCTAAATGAGTAAAAGTAAAAAAGTGACATTTTTGTTTTCATTCGTCATAATATGCATAGAGATGTTATTACTAGAGGGGCCCTACACGTGAAATTTTGAAACATCGAAAAAGTAACCTGACAACCTTCGCTAAAAATATAATCAAATAATAGAACAAAATTACAATAACTTATATAGTAGAACATAAAAGATACAATTCAAAACACAAACAATGTGCGGGAAGCCGAAATCAATTGATTTATTATAACCATAACTCATCTTGAGGAGGTTCAATGAGGTTACAAGCCAGAGCCCCTGAGAGTCCCAAAAATGTTTCAGGCCTTTCAATGCCATTAAGATAGGCTAAGCCCCGTCTAGTACATATCTCTATAATAATATGGATATAGAAACATGGAGCAACAAATAACCCTGTCGCATCGGCCCCTCAGCAGCCACATTTATGTAGTTTTGTATTGTTTGTTGTTTTATTAGTATTTATTATTACATGGCATTTTGCCATGAATCTAGAAATTTACATCGCCTCCTTTGGGGCCTACAAACGTATTCAATATGTACAACAAGATATAAGTAGCGTTGCCTAATTATCTTAACCCACTGTATAATAAAAAAAAACCTTCTTTTTACTCATTGGTAATGACGTCATAATTAGGTAATTTGCCAATTGTACCACTTGGAATGGACCGATTGGGCTGAAACCGGTTATAATCTTTTTAAAATGCCTACGATTAAGAAGCAACTTCGAGGTCCTCCCGCTTTGACGCATGCTTAGCTCGCCGTGGTTCCGTGGAACCTATTTTTGTCCTAAATGTCTAGGACAGTAAGCTAACGAATGCAAATCAAGAGAAAGGGGACTCTCTTTCATACTATCTTCTCCCCACACTCACTACTTAACCTATCAGATGGTGTATAGGTCATACATATATATATAATATATATCTCATATTATATAAATATATTATATATATTATATATATGATATATAGTAATATATATATATATATATATATATATATATATATATATTTATATATATTTGTATATATATATTATATTATATATAATATTATATATTATTTATATATTATTATAATTTATATATATTTGATCAGGTAGTCCCTGACACCGACCTAAGTTTTTTTGGAATTCGCTAAAAGATTGACTATATTCTATAAAACTCAATAAACACAAGTGAAATATACGAAATATTCATTCGTATTGTTAATGTTGTTTTAGTTTTACAACACACTATGAATTCGAAACAACGGATATTTTATGTGGGTCTTAGTTCTGAATTCAGCAGCCTTTTTATGATGTAGGCGTCTTCAAAAACAACTTTTATTTAACCTCATACATCAATTATTATTTCTTTAATTTTCGGGGGATCTGGGTTTAGTTAGGAGTTCTCTGAACTTACAGTTGGTACAATGCACTCTTTGAATTAAACTTGTTTTTCATATACCTTTCACAACTATTGGTGTCAGTTTTATACGTCTAAGTATATAATTTTAATATCTTTATTTTTTAAACAATCTACAATGTATCAAAAACCAATTAGTTAATCAGTACTTGAATTTTTATCATACTATGTATTTATTACAGTATATGATTACATTTATTGGTCGACGTGTAGAATTTTGATTAAAAAACCAAAGATTCTTTCTTAAACGTAAGAGAAATGAAGCAAATCGTTAATAATTTCACAACTGAACATATGAAGGGTTAAATTTTGGTTAAACGAAGCTTGTCTACGAGATAAAGCTGTAATTGCCTTGGCAAGGATCCAACGTGTTTGTGAAAACTCTCCCTAATCACTTTGAAGTTTTAAACGACTGATATCAGGCTGCCAAACCGTTTTGGACCCCGCACCATATTTTCCCCTAACATCTGGTGACATAAAAAAATAAAAACATCAAGTGTTTATAATTTAGTTAATGAGAGCTAAAATGTATTATAAGTTTAACTCCATACTATTTCTTTTATAAAACTGAGTATTACTATTGATAATAATATTATTTTATCAATATACAAAGACTCACTATGTTTTGAATATATGAATTTGTTCCAAAAGAAAAATGATCTAATAAGATTAAGGTTGTATCAATATAATCAGATTTATCGGCTGGGAACTGTTACATAATTAGATATTCGTCATTATTGTGGCTCGATTTAATCTCATGCTCCTCTATGGTCTATGCTTCGTGACGTCTAACTCATCAGGGCGCCGATAAACCCTAAACTCACTCTGCCCTTCACTTGAAATTCCGAAAAATATAAACGTAAAGTAGTATAGACGAAGTATTATAGACGTAAAGCAACCGAGTGGGAGATGACATTATGTAAAGCCATCAATAATGACGAATGGCAATTGATGTAACAGTTCCCGGATGTACCATTTCATTCTGCTTAAAAAAAAAAAAAAAAAATATATATATATATATATATATATATATATATATATTATATATATATATATATATATATATATATATATATAATTTACACTTGGAATCAGGAGAAGACAATGATTTCATTATGAAATATCATCATGAAATCATTGTCAAACTCATTTAATAATAGTAAATTCAATAATATTTTCCCAATTAAAGTAACAAAAACTGAATGCACCGTGATTTTCGAATATAGAATAAACCACCAATGCAGGAGTGTGTACAAGGTTTGCAGCACGCATTTTTAACAATACATTTTTATGCCTCTCGCCTAAGCCATTAACATGACTAAGTTAAAAAAATGTTGTATTTGCCCATTGATAGTAGCTTATTAACCATCATTTTAAGTTTCTTAAAAGGAAAATAATGTCATCTACTTAAATACATTTGTCAAGAATTTGCACTTAATTCTATATATACACAGGGTGTTTCATATTAAGTCCACCAAAGAAAGAGGTGATAGTACTCCTCAGAGGGAATAAAAAAATGTTTTATAATATAAACCCCTATCTCCAACTGTTTTCCCACAAAGAGGAGGTATCCACCAAAGAAGGAGGTGATAGTACTCCTCAGAGGGAATAAAAAAATGTTTTATAATATAAACCCCTATCTCCAACTGTTTTCCCACAAGGTCAATTTTTTTTTAAAAAAATTGAATAATAAAAACTCAAACATTTTTTTGACCTCACATCATAAAATTGTTAATAGCGTTTAAACTGTTCAAGGTATAAAGGTGAAATTGATTTCGTTAGAAAGCTGAGTGATTAACTATATCAAATATTTTGAAACTACTGCCCAAAAATTTGCATGAAAAATGAATTTTTGCAAAAACTGAATTTTATGGAATTTGTATAGTAGGGCCTTAGAGGAAGTAAGAGGTGAGCAAAAGTTTAGCCAAGAACAGAAAAAACTTCCCCTATGATTGCTCTTTAAGAAAACCCAAACTTCATCATACATTCAATAGACAAAATTAAAAAAACTCGGGCTTTCAGTCAAGCTAGAATGGCTAGTGACAAAAATATAAAATTTTGCATAAACAAAGATGTAATTATAATAGACACACAGATTCCTTGTCAGATATTATGCAATACTCAGTCCCTTCATCACATACTTCTATCTTGTCCCACAACCAATCACTTGCTGGACCTAATAAACCCACCAATAGACAAAGATGACCCACTTGCTTTAGAAAAAATACTCAATTTTGGAATCACCGATAGTATTACATCCAAGGTCAACCATTTCTATAAATACCTATAAGAAATTATAACAAAAAGAATAGAAATTTTAAATAATACTATTACAAGCCAATCAAAGTGATTCTACTAACGCCACCTGTTGGCTATTAGCTTAACTGAAATTATAAATTAGTAACACCTTAAACACTCCGATTATTACCTCTATTACGTATACTTCCTTTAATTCTTGCTCTTACTGTCACATTTGACTCTCTATTAATTACCTGACCCCCAATATGGGGATAAATACTGTCTAGATTAGACTTGGCATTGTCCAAGTGGCACAAGAGTATTAATTTTTTTTTTCTTTCTCTTTTCTCCTTTATTTTTTTAAGCTAAATTTTAACAAGAAGAATGTTGTTTGCTCATTTTATTTTCCACACAAGTTTAATTGTCTCTTTCTTTTTATTATACAAAAAATATTTTTATTTTAAAACTAAAAAAAGGTCAAGTTTAATTTTTCTAAATAAGATGAATCGATTTAAAATAAAATTAAATCTTTTTGGTTATATTTTAAAGAAAGATTTAAGTTAATTTAGCTTTTGTGTCTCATATTTGCTTAGCAAATATTTAAAAGTTTATTTTTTTTATTTTTTACTTATTTATTGTCTCTAAATTAGAAATGTTGATTTGCTTTTATTAAACTCATCCACTACCTCCTTTAAGCTAAAGATGTACTTTATCTAATTTCATAGATTTGTATCACCACTCCTTTGTAGAGACTAACTTGTCTAAACAAATATAAATTATTAATTATTTTATGTACCATTTAATTTACATTGTAGAGATATGCTAAAATGCCAAAAATTATCAGTTTTTCCAACTTATAGGAAGAATAGTTTAAAATTTTGTCAATTGAATGTATGATGAAGTTGGGTTTTCATAAAGGGCAATTAAGGGGAAGTTTGTTTCTGTTCTTGACTGAACTTTTGCTCACCTCTTACTTCCTCTAAGGCCCTACTATACCACGTCAAAGTAGATGAAGAATCCAACATTTTGCTTCCACTTGGGAGGCATCTTCAGGTATGTAGGACATCATGGATAAAAATACAATGTTCTACAAAACTGAACTAAAGATAGAGATGAGGGAGGCCCTATTTATGCCTGACAGGTTCAAATATTTAAATTTATACCCATTAATATATAAATATTATACCTAAATATAAATATTTATGCCGAGACAGGTATAAATAGGGCCTCCCTCGTCTCCATTTTCAGTTTAGTTTTGTAGAGCATTGTATTTCTATCCATGATGTCCTACATCCCTGAAGATGCCTCCCACAGTGGAAGCGAAATGTCGGATTCTTCATTTACATTGACGCAGTCACCACCGGAAGACCTACATCTTCAACTCTCAAATAGAAACAAAACTCGGTTTATAGCAAAATGTAAGGGAGGTTAAAGAGCCTATTGTGAAAAATGTATGATGTCATGAAAAGATATTGCTTTGAAACTTCGGCTTTAAAAGAAGGTGTCATAGTAAGATAGACAGCATGCTAAATCAATTAAGACTCGTTTCCTGGTTTCAGCATCAGACAAACCGAAGAGGCACAAATGGTATTCATAGATACCATTATGGGAGGCCTTAAAAACCAGAGAATTAAAGTTATATCTGGGTTTTGAAATCTTAACACAAACAAAATACTTTTCCTACAAGTCTACAACAGTAGATCAGGTAATGTGAAAAATTAAATTAACTTCCTGAATATTTGATGTTCTTTAATAATTTAGAAGGAACTAATAAATGAATATCTTATTAGGTGGGGGTATCAATTTGTATATAAGACTGTCAACATCAGGCTCCTGATTTGTATCCATTTTAATGTTTTATATTGGTTATTTTTGTGTAAATTTTTGTTAAGTGTTGTTTTAATCAATCTTCTAAAGGATTAATTAATCAATTTTTTAAAAAACGTAACGAGTAAGTAAATAATTAAACATAATTATATTACTTTATTTCTTGATAATTGGATTTAATAATTTAGTCTTAATGTTAAAATTAATCTTTGGTCTCAGAAATAAAAACAATCTTTACTCACACATTGTAAATTTGACCTTGAAAACCTCCCACTCTGACACATACTCTTAAAAATTGTTTATTAATTCAATTAAAATCCAATAAATAGCAGCTCTATTACTAACTTAGACCTTAACTCTCCCTTTTGCTTATATATCATATTGAACAAAATATTAAATAAAAATTTCTAGAAATAAGTCTAAAGCAAGCACTACTAACAGGAGTCTGCCTTCAACTGAAATAATAACTACAAATAAAGAGACTTTAATGGCAGCTTTCAGTGAGATGTTAGACCAGAAAAAATTAGCGACATCATCAGACATTTCTACTTTGAAAGATATTATCAATAAGCTTGCAAAAGAAAATGCAGAATTAAAAATGGAAATAAATATTATTAAAGATCAAATTGAAAACCAGAACAGGGACATAGAAAACATAAGAAATGATCAGTTAGGCAAAAATTTAGTAATTTATGGTGCTTCTTTCAATGATGTCAATGCTGAATCTCAGGTGAAGAAAAATTCTAAAAGAAAACCTAAATCTAACCGAAATAAAAGTTAAGAAAATTTTCCTGCCACCAAAGAGTAAAGAAGAAAGAACCTCCACAAAACCGTTAAAAATTAATTTGAGTAATAAGGAAGACATTGAAGTAATCCTTCAAAATTGTAAGAAACTGAAAGGAACAAATATTAGTATTTGCAGAGATCTGATACCATGCACTAGAAAAAGGCTCTCTAGAGTAGTCAAAATTAAAAAAGAAATAACTAAGAAAAATCCTGCGCTTAAGACCTCAATAAAAAGAGATGCACTTATAGTGGAAGGGAAGATATTTATATGGAGAGAGGGAAAAGGAGTTTCCCATTTATTCAAAAATAAAATCACAGATGGTCAGCATCTTCTTCAAGAGATATCTGGAATAGACCTAACACCTCTAATTACATCTATGTTACAAGAAGAGTAGGATAAGTTTTCTACAGGCTCAAAATATTGTTCATCATACGAAATTATACTATAGTTACAAAATAATAATAAGTAAATGCATGAAAATACAGTCAGACCTCTATATAACGAACTTGAAGGTTCAAGAGAAAAAATTCGTTATATAGAAATTTCGTTGTATAGAAATTGAAAAAATAAATAACTCTGTACTATTTTATGATATTTTAATGGATATATAGGATGAATAATAATCTCGCAGATGCATATTCAGCAGCTTTTTCTTTTATTAGTGGTCCTGTCACAGGCATATTTTTGTCCCTTAACATTGTCACCCACTGTAAAATTGTGTCATCAATGTCTTCATACTTGCATACTCGAGAACTTTTTTTTAAATCGCCACTCGTTTCGATTTTTTAATCGATAGATTCCCGATTTTTTAAAATTGTTGATATAGAACTAGAAGCGATTTTATGCTTCAGAGACAAGTCTTTGTTTTTGACTCCATCGCAGAATCTTTTAATAAATTGATTTTTTCAGAAAGGGACAGCAATTTCCATTTTGACATTTTAATAAACTCGATTTACAAACAAATAAAAAGTTTCACACACGAACTGATCAGACCGAATACCAAATTAAAACTGAAAGATTTTTAGTTCTATGCTATGTTAATCCTAATTTCATAGAAAATTGTAAAGAAAGAGTTCGCAAAATTAAATAAGGCAGGGCGAGAATCAATAAATAATTGTTCTGGGAAATTACAGAAAAACAGAAGTGCCGTTTTGGTCAATTCCTTGAAAGTTTGCGGGTCTTGTCTTTACCTTTATTTATGGAAATTTTGTTCGTTATATAGAAATTTTTTTCGTTAAATAGAAACACTTTTAAACACAAAATTCAAGGGAACGTAAAAAAATTCGTTACATAGAGACTTTTGTTGTATAGAAGTTCGTTATATGGAGGTCCAACTGTATTTAAATCAAGACTTTTAAGATAACCCCCAAAAAGTGTTAAATTAAATATAAAAGAAAAATTTAAATAAAAAGAGATCAGAAGTATACAAAAAAAATTAAATAAAAAAAGAGAGTAAAAAATAAATGCATTATTAAATATAAATGAAATACAATTTTTTAAAAAAATAAGTAAAAAAGTAATCATTATTTAAAAAAAAAATAATTGTAAGTTAAATTAAAATAATGTAACTCAACTAAAACAAGATTAAGTTTAATTCCTTAAACTTAACTGACCACAGCTTAGGCTGATTTAGGTTCTATAAATATTGTAAAAATGTGTATTTGTAAAATACTTATTGTTTTTGGATCTAATAAATGGTTATTTTATTCTATTCTTATTAGGTTGATGTGACAAAAGAAATAAAAAAAATTACTTAAAAATTCATTTTATTATTAAATAATTACATGGCTACTGAATAATAAAAAAAATATTACAATATGACCAATTTTAATTACATTAATTAGAATTTTCAGCAGTGAAAAGAGTGTATTATTTTTAACTTAATAAAAGTCGAAATTTCACTATCCAAAATAACATTTAATAAAAATTAGAGGTCCAATGGTAAGATAAGACAATCAAGGCTTTGCTAGTGTTACAAGAAGAAAGAGCTTTTTAATTTCAAAGAGTAGAATCAAAATCAACTTTAGCAAATATCAAACAGCAACGAGGTATTCTGGAGTTGATGGTAGCAAAGTTTTATATTTATCCCTTTATCTTGGTCATTAGGTCCCTATGTGCTATCATTTTTTATGAAAATTAAAATAAATTTTCAGCCATTGCAGCAAAACAGACTTTTAATAAAATTAAAAACTTTGTAGGGAATTTTTCAATAAGTTTTAAGAAGAAGAATAAAAATCTTCATACATTTTCTGAGCTTCTAATTTTTAACAAACAATTACGTGTTTGTTAAAAATTAATTAAATACATCAAAATCTCAGCAAAAGTAGAATTTTTATTCAATTTCTTATTGATATTCCTCCTTAATAAAAGAAATTTAATTATTGGCCTTGGACGAATGCAAATTTTGTACATGCTGGATCGAACCCATTCTATTGGGATCTTGAGATGGATAATGGATAGTAGGTCTTGGAGGTTCAGGAGGTAGAGGGGGGGCAGTTCCTGGTGGACATAATGGAGGGGGTGGAGCCAAATTCGGTGGCAAACGCATTTGAGGAGGAAAGAAGAATGGAGGAGGTGGTGGCATTGGACGGACTGGTGGGGGTAAACGAGGCATCATAACAGGGGGTGCGATATTAGGTGCACCGATATTAAAGAAATTATCACGCAATTCTGGAGGAGGAGCCGGTAATGCACCGGGTAACCCAGGAACGGGCTCATAGTTCCTATTTTCATTTCCCAAAACTTCACCACTTCTCGCTTGACTTTTGCCCCATTTAATTGTAAGACGTCTTCCTGCTAGAATCAACTTGTTGAATGTTTTCTCAGCAGCTATTTCTGCAGCTGTTCTATTAACATATTGAACGAAGGCACAGTTTTGTCTTTGCACTAATGTGACAGATCTGATTTCACCGTATTGATAAAAGTGATCCCTGGAAAAAAATATAAAAAATTACTTATTATTTAAATGATTAAATAAGTTGTAAATCAAAAGATTTTATTTTAGGATACATTTTACTGATTTCCAATTAGGTAGGTCCAAACTAGGATAGCAAAGTTAATTCAGTAATGTTTTGGCCAAAATGACCATTTCAAACAAACAATCGGGGTTTTTGCAAAGTTTTAAATTTTATTTTGGGAACCTATTAGGACATGTTTATGTATACTCCCAAAAATAGTCCCCTAACTTCGTAGAGGACCAAAATGTGTCCCGAATTATATGTTTTCATTAATATCTTGGTAGGAATGCAATATTTAAAAAAAATTCTTTCAAATAAAGTTTGAAGTTAAGTAAATTGTCTAAAAATAAGTTTCTTTTAGTTTATTCTTTATTTTAGTCTGTTAACAAAGGATTTCAAGTTAAAAATGAACCATATTTTCATTTTAATATTTAGATCTAAATATTTTAGATGACTAGACTTGTACAATTATTTTACAATAAATTTTGGTTTTATTACCCTATTAGGGACCTATCGAAATGAAAATATTATTTTAAAATTATAATACAAAGACAAATTCACCGGTAATACTTATTTCTGTCTAATGCAATAAATTGTTTTAATATAACTTTAACAACCTCGTAATACTAGTAGATTACGAGAATTGACTCAAAGTCTATAGCTTGACATATATTATAGTTTTCTCAGACCACTAGAAGTAATTTTTAACCCAAATCTAAGATTTATATCAAACAATAGCCAGGTGAAAAATTAACAGCATATGGAAATATTGGTATCAAATTTCTAAGGATTTAATGTTGTTTATAAAACAGTTACCATACCATATTATGGTATGCTTTAATTTACCATTTCAAATATACCATATTTGAGTAATAGTTACTAAAAAAATGGTAAATTTAGATCATCCCATAAATCAATGTGTGTGCTGGTTACCTCTGACATCGGTACTTGCTGCTACCGAACACTCATCTAGACTGATGATGGCAGGCAAAAGCTTGCTCTTTTATATAAATAATTATATTGGTGGAGATACGTATTTTATTACAAACCTCTTAGATTGGTAAATTTAGAGGTTAAAACCCATTTTTAAAAGTCTAGGACCATGCTTTTCCCATATATTTCCCCCATAAGTTTAAACTAATAAATTAGGTATGCAATTATGGTTATTAACTCGTGCAGATCCCATTGGATAAGTGTTTACTTGGATAAGTGTAAACACTAAAAAGTGTTTAGATTTTTTTAATCGTCCCATCTTACAATAAGTGATTCTTATTTTAGTTTAAAGCAGTTTGAATGTAATGTTTATTTTATGGATAGTTTTATCCTTAATGCGATTTTTAGTAGACGAACAAACCTGTGAAGACCTGACAAAATTCTAGATTCAAGCAAGCAACTTTACCATAGTGAATAATTGTGCTTAACAAACGGAAACTGGCATTTTACCTGAGTTCCTTTTCTCCAATTTTATCGTTGAGGTTTCCAATATACAGAGTTGTAATAGATTTATCCTCGGGTGGTTCTAGTTTAGGCATAGTAGATGCCCTTCTCATTAGCTTAGCAGCAACTGGATCATTTACTCCATAATACCTACGAAAAAAAAATCATTTCATTGCTATAGGCTGACAAACAAGTTAAAACATTGCTAAAAAGAGAAAACTAGTTAACACTTAATATTGACAGATTTTTTTGATTGTGACAGTAGGTATAAAACTCATGCACTTTCATTAGATGGCTTTTGTGCAAATCTAAATGCTTGCATACTTTGAGATTTAAAATTTTATACACATAATAAATCAAGAAGAAATACTATTATTCAGATTTTAGGTATGTTTACAAACGTAAGTTAGCTTTTATTCCTATGGGATTCACTCCGTAGCTTTCAATATGACATACCAAATTATTTGACTTGCAATTATGTTGAAAATTGTGAGTCATTATTATTTTGTTTTAGAGTTTATGTTAGTTGTATTAACCTTAAGTTTGTTATTTAGATTGGACTGATAATGTCCGGAATCACCGTGGTAAAAAGTCAATTTCGAATAAATAATATTTTGAAACATTACTGCTGTCTTCAATAATTTCTTGCCGTTCTTTCCCAATAATCTGTTTTCTTATCATTAAAATTTTCCACAATTTTTCTCAAAAAAAAATCTTTATCAAAAAATCAAATATGACTTTCAAGCAAACAGATAGGTCTTAAAGTAAAGTTGTCCATTAACATGAACTTTCAAACAAATTGTTTGTCTTACCTATCCTTAATATTCTGATCAGCAAGAGGATCGTCAGGGTCTGTGGGCGTCTCATGTCTGTAGGGGCATTCTTCTCCCCTCCTACACTCTCCTTTTACCCAGAAGGAACAAATATGAGGTCTGTTCCTCTTGTAGTATGGTGTAGTTCTAGCGAGCTTTAGCAACATGTCGCTCGCTCCTTGCGACTTACCTACACTACCTCCTGGTAACGCTTTGTCTGACCCTTTTACCTAAACAAAAGAAAAACAATTATTCTAACATAAGAAAGTAAATAAAAAATACATAAAAAAGATTTCAAACCTGTGCTGCTATCTGTTGTTGAAATCCCTTACAAAACAGCTAAGAATATCTTTGGTCTATACAATCTTTGACCCCACATGATTAGTATTTGATTCAGCAGTTAGCCATACTAATAACTAGGTCAAGTCTAGCCCTCAGATATATACAAGGTATATACTTTATTCAGATTGAATGAGTGCCATTATGGATAATGAATGAAAGTTTACAACTACTAAATAAATAATTCCGGCGCGGTGGTCCGCTGTCGGGCGAATTTCATTTAATACGTGTTTCCGTGCTAAACAACCATTTTATTGCTTATGCAAGAACCATGCCCATTGCGTGGTTCCGGTTCATGCTTTAGAACCTAAGCAGTTACTCAATTGTCAAGCACTGCTCGTAACTCATTTTGTCTGTATTTTCCAAAGGAAATGCGCATAACTACCCAGTTGGTTGCACAAAACTATGCCTCTAAAATTAACAGTATGCTCTATTATTTGCACTAGTTTAAAGCTTAGTTACTTATCTTTAAGCTTAGTCAGTTATCTTTAAAGGTTTTAGCGCATTTCCTTTGGAAAATACAGACAAAATGAGTTACGAGCAGTGCTTGACAATTGAGTAACTGCTTAGGTTCTAAAGCATGACCGGAACCACGCAATGGGCATGGTTCTTGCATAAGCAATAAAATGGTTGTTTAGCACGGAAACACGTATTCTAAATGAAATTCGCCCGACAGCGGACCACCGCGCCGGAATTATTTATTTAGTAGTTGTAAACTTATATAAAAAGCACGGAAACACGCATCAAAGGAAATTCGCCCGACATGCGGACCACCGCGCCAGAATTATTTCCTAGTTGTAAACTTATATTAGGTAAAAAAACGATAAAAAATGATCGACCCTTCCAGGATGTGAACCCAGGTACCCTGAGTTTGAGTGTTGTATTGACTCCGGACCACAGGCATTCATCTCAGAGGCCCAAAAAACATTGAAAACGACACCCTACTCGAAATTTAATTTTCAACGACCGTAATTTGGTTTTCTATAATTTTTGTGGTTTTTTCGACTTTTTGGTAACTTAAAGTGGTCATATCGACTTCGGACTGGTTTCATTCGATTCCGCGCCCAAAATTACATTGAAAACGACACCCTACTCGAAATTTATTTTTTATCGACCTAAATTTTGGTTTTCGGGAATTTAGAATGGTTTTTTCGATTTTTAGGTCACTTATAGTGGTCGTATCGACTTCGGACCGGTTTCATTCGATTCAGCGTCTCAAAAAACATAAATATTGACCTTTTTCGCGGCAAAAAATATTAACCCTGAATTTTGCCGATTTTTTGAAAATTTCGCTGACTCAGCAAACCGGGTTAATGACGTCACAAAAACCTGGTTTTCAATAGGGTTCGTGTCCTCCCGAAGGTTGGTTTTTGTACCAAGTTTGGTTAAAAAATATTAATCCGTTCGAAAGATAGAGTGTTTACAAGAAAGTGTCTAGAAATACACACATATATATATATATATATATATAATATATATATATATATATATATATATATATATATATATATATATATATATATATATAGTTTCAAAAAAAGTATTTTTTCGTCATAAGGGACCTCTGAAACGGATTTGTGTCGTGGTCCGAGGTTCGAATTCCGCCATGACGCCTATCCCATTAGGCGAATTTTCAAAGGAAATTCGCTAAAATGCAAGAGATTGAAAATAGATTATTTTAAATACATTAAGATCTAAATCAGCCTTAGCTGATTTAGAGTTCATTACTTAAAAATCTTGCTTTTTCATTTCTTCTGTACTTTATGATTTAGAGTACTTCACCCTTTAGAGTTTATTACACTCAAAATTAAATAAAATCTTTTTTAATAACAATCAGTAGTCAATTTTATTACTTTTGCATTTCATTATTTAATTTATTTATTTAATAATTTTTACAGCCAAGTTTTTTTATTGTTACATTTTGTTTGCTATTATCTTTTACAATCTTCACTTTTATACATTTCATTTAATTCATTGTTTTAGCAAGTATTTAGTTTTGTATATATTTTTATATACAATAAAAATATACATTATTTTTACCTATGATGGAAAAGTTATTTGTACCTTGATGATTTTTACAGTTTTCCAAAATTATTTCTGCATTTACTTTCATTCAGGTTGTATTTTTATTATACTTATTTTGTAGTATATTCCTTCAATTGTTTTAATTAATAATTATTCTTTGAAATAACATTTTTGAAACCTAGTTCATTCCTAAGATTTCTTAAAAAAAGTACAAAAAATTTCAAAGAGGACACTTATTTTAAATTAATAAAAATAAATACAAACCTCGCTTTCAATATTCTGAACATAATATTCTTTATTAACATCAGATCTAGGAAGATCATCTTTAACTTTAAGAGCCGCATCCCTCACTTGTATGGGCAAACCATACTCCAGATCAAGTAGACATGTTTGGCAAACATTCTTCATTCTACTGCATGTTTGGCAAACTTCTGTCTTTTTGTACCTCATTCGAGCTCCTGGGCACCACCGGAATACAGTGAATGGACGGGAACAAATCTTACATTCCTTACCATATTTCTCCTTTGACTGTAAAAAATTAAGAGACGTTGGTGCCAGTGGATTCCATATTATAAGGATTCAAATTAAGGTCTATCCACAGATATGGTTTAAAGCATGTAATGATAGTAAAACTGGCATGTCCGTAAATTAATGGAAAAAGCTGAAAATTCCGGCAAATTTTACCAACATATTCAGCACATGGGTTATAAGGATAGAGATCATAAAGTTACTATATAAGTTATTCACTGGATTCACTGGAAAAAAATGAAATAGCAGAAAGCCTTAAGCGATAATAATCTGAATGAGAGATGTGCCTGCTCAGAATTGTTAAGGGAACTAATAAGACACTGTTCCCTACTGCAGTCAGATAAGATTAGTCAGCATTCAGTCTCAAATGTAATATCTTCTTGACTCAAAAGGAAAAACAATTTCTTTTCCCCCGTAATTTTTATTTATTTTTATTTCATTTTATTTTTTTTTTGACAGTTATTTAGTCTGTGTTATGTTTTAATTGACCATATTTACTTTTATTTTATTTATTTTTTTGTCTTCTTGAATGTAGGTACTGGGGATGTACTTTTATTTATATGAAAGCCGGTTTTACTATCATTATATGCTTTAAACAATATTTGTGGATAGACCTTTGTTTGAACCCTGGTAAAAAATAAGAAAAAACAATTTATTAAAACAAGAAATCTAAAATAATATATATTAATGTTATACAAACAATATATAAGCCCTGAAAGTAATATTTTAGGGCTCAAGTGTGGTAATTCTGTTAACCCTTTTAGTAACTTTGAAGTATTACATTAAAACACCAGAATATAGATTGTTTTAAAATCTATGTTAAAGGAACCTACAAACTTCTTATGAAAAATAGCTCTAGGTTATAATCACTGATATTTTGGCACATCTGAGATGTTCCACCCGGTATATAATAATTAATTACCATTCTGATGTATGGATTGTCTCCAAGACATGTCTGACATAGAATCGGGAACTCCTGAAACACCAACAGACATGTAAATGATATTTGAACAGTACTTACAATATGTTTTAATTACTCCTC
Source organism: Microvelia longipes (assembly GCA_018340805.1). Classification (NCBI taxonomy): domain Eukaryota; kingdom Metazoa; phylum Arthropoda; class Insecta; order Hemiptera; family Veliidae; genus Microvelia; species Microvelia longipes. The sequence continues at coordinate 28,129,598 of JACMZG010001914.1, read as the reverse complement.
TTGTTTTTTTAAAAAAAAGATTGGTTTGTTACCCAGATGTGAAACACTATATCATGCTCCGCTAGACCAACCATGAACATTAACTTATTATGTCTAGTCTAGTTTAAAAAACGTTTTCGCCTAAGACTACTCCAAGTAGATTTTAAATATCCATAACACAGTTTTATAAATAGTACAATTTGTGGTGCTCAGGTGAAAAGTGTACTCTTACAGTTAGTACGTCAAATACACACTAGAAAGCACCGCTTCATTTATCCCTTATCTTTTTTACCTTTTTGAAACTTTGAGGCATTGAACATATGGGCCTCATATGTTCATTGACCATTGACTCATGCCCTACAACCCCTAAGAGTTTTGAAATTTCAAATTGGACACTATATTTTTTATCGCACAATTTGATTTTATTACCAAAATAATTACTATTTCGGTCTTCTAATAGTTGGTCTTCTTCTTGTTCACTAATAGTTTGCCGTCTTAGAAGAGGAAAAACTGTAAAAGGACACCAAAAACAAATTTTATTATTGGGGATTTGTGTTCTAAAGATAAAATAAATTATGTTTTTACACTTGGACAATTTTCTCCATCACTCATAGATTGCCAAGTATTGAACATAACTTATTTTATCTAAAGAACACAAAACACCATGAGTAAATTTTAATTTTATGTTTTGGGGCACCCTTTTAGATTTTTGCCCCTTTATAGGAGCCAAAATTGTTGGTGATTGTCCAAGTATAAAACAATTATTCACCAATTGCCAATAATAAAATTTAATTTTTAACTAATTTTTTGATGCCCTTTAAAAGTTTTGAATCTACCAAAAGGGCAAACTATTAGTAATAGAAAAAAATTAAGAGCAAAATAGTAATTATTTTGGTCATATAAACAAAGAATTCAACAAAAACATAGAGGGTCCAATTTAAAATTTCATTGCTAAGAGTTGTAGGGCTCCATTGGGAACAGCCTTCTAATGGTAAAAAAAAAAACTTCAATATACATAATCGAGACCCCTGGAGTTTTAAAAATTCATTTTATACTGTTAAGTAAATGCATTGGATTTGTTGTCATAAGAACAGTAATGTTTTCTGCTATTATATACTACATACACACAGCATATTTAACAGGCGATCATATTGGATACGCATTAAATACGATAAGGTTCTTGCACTATAATTGTTTAGTCGATTGCGTGATATAACATGATAACCGATCCCGCCAAAACATGGTGTCTTTTATAGTGAAGGTTCACTTTTGGTTATAAGGAAGTTTAAAACAAAAAATGTATTTAATGTGATTTCTTTGCATAATAATAAAATTACACTAAAAAAATAATATTCCAAAAGTTATTTGATAAAAAACAGTAATATTGAAGTGAAATAAAAGTTTGACGAGAAGGTTATTTGTTAAATACGATCGTCTCTAAAGGTACATACAGAATTATCGGGGGGATCCATTTAGATTCCATCTCCCTTGTTCTAGCGTATGCGATCAGATCCCCTCCGCATGGTTTTTACAGCAAATATTACCGTATTGAGACATCGTATCCAATACGATCCGCTAGATTAAGTTTTAAATGTGAATTAAAATCTCTTAAGTAATCAATCAAGATTAAATTATAAGGTTTGCATATAAGTCTGGTTAATTTAAGTTCCGTATTTCAGGACGTCCCTATTAATACTTAAATTGGTAGTAAAGAAATGCAAATTTGGTTTAGCATATCGTTTTTTTTTTCTTTTTGCTTGAACCACAGTCATGGTATGGTACAAGTGGCCTCCTGGTGGATTTTTATTTAAGTAAACAATTAAGCGATCATGGCGGGGTAAATAAGCTCCACGACTGGTTCTATTTATTCCATTTTCCTCCATATAAACCCAGGGAGTAAGTCTGGCACAATACGTTAGCTCAAATTGAGCTTCGCCAATGTGATAACACAATGGGTAGTGGTATTTTGGTATGGTTAGTAAAATGCGATTTTGAAAAGTATATATAGCGTTTCCACTTTATTATATGAATAAAACTAGCCAAAATTGTAAAAAATAAAACAAGCAGAACGGATACTCACAGCATCTTCCCAGTTTTGTCTATTATAAGTATTAGACGTTTTAGAAGTAGCCATTATATATTCTATAACCTAATAAACTACTAAACTAACTATTTAAAGTTAAAAACAGTAAATTTATTAAACTATATTACATATTTTTACAATAAATACACCAAGCCTCACGACTTCACAACAACAGAAGACATTTTTAATTTTTCTTCTTTTTCATATTATTTTAGTTTCAGTGTTGCCATCGTTGCAAGTGCAAAGAAGAATAAGAAAATAAGGAAGAAAAATAACTTCGATTTTTCGGTCAGATTTTGATTGAACGAGTTCAATTAGTCTATTTGATTTGAGTAATAATATTTAATTTGATTTTTGTTTGATCTATAATTTGGTTAGTAAAGTTAATTTTATAATGCTTTAAGTAATAGTAAAGTTATTTTTTCTTTATTTTGTATTTAGACGTTCTATACAAATGTTCGTTGTTTGATGATGTAAGGTAAACATGCCTTTTCTGTTTTAGGTGATATTTCCGGTAAAATCATGAACTCTGATATGAAATCCAGACTAAACACTGTTTTTGGGCTCTTTAGAGTTACATTTCAATATGGATACATCCCTATGATTATTTATTTTGGTAAGTTCTTTATAAATTTCCTTTGTTGAAAGTAAAACTTTCCAAGTAACGAATGCGTAAAGAGAGCCTCGTTTAGAGGCTTTGAAAAGTTACAATACCAGGCGTGCCACAGGGATTTCCCCACTAGAATCAACTATTGACTTTACTCACTCATTTCGGTCTTTCGATACCAAATTAACTTCATTCGGTTTTAACTGCAATCAAACTTTTTTGAATAAAATTATTCATTAAAAATATGTCTCACTATGAACATTGTTATTATCTCGACAAAGTTTCAGTTGAAGTTAACCTCGAGCCTCCGTGTAAAGATTTTATTCAGAAATTTTAATTCTTGCAGGTGAATCGTCAGGTCTGGTAGAGGGTTAAATTTTTAATATTTGGCTTAAGAGAAATGGAAGTCAACTTAATTTAAATGCCTAGCTGTACCTTTATTTGACAGGCTATTGTATCATATTCCCATTCAGTACATACAATCTGGTTTTCATTCAGTCCATACATTTTCACTACGAATTTAACAGGTGATGAATATGCTCCAGTTTCTGCATAGCTAGAACAAAAACCAATACACGAGGGTATCTTTCTGAACAGGCTGAATAGCTGCAAAGCATCCAAGGGCTAAAGCTCTTTGTTTCACTACTTGGCGATTCAAAATATTGTTTTAATACAATAAATTGAGTTTAAAATATCACTATTTCATTATTTATTAGTGAAATGATATTTATAATTTGCAGGTTTTAAACAAGGAAATGACCAAGGAGGTCCTCCTCTCACCTTACTTAGGTTTGTAGTGTGCTTATACCTTATTTTTAATGTAGTTTAGCGAATTCTTTTTTGGCTGTGTAAGAATTAGTGAGATAAGTCTGAAGAGGTACTGTAAAATAAATTAGGTGATTTATATTTTAAAGAGGAGTGAAGTGAGTCTTCAGACTCACTTCACTGAAATACAAATTAGGTGGTTTTCATATTTTGATGTTAAGCGAAAAGAGTTAGCTGCACAAACTACTTCAACAAAGTAAATAATTAAAATTTTAATATTAAATAAATAAATAACCATTTATTGCTCATCACACAAATAATTAATTACAATAATAAATTATCACAAGTATACATTATTACTATTATAACTTACATACTAGTTTTATAAATTTCCCTTAAGTGCAATTCGGCATTACGCTGTGGTGCCTCTTATGAGGTTGACAAGTGTTAAACACTCATGATAAAATTTATAATACTTCTTAATATATTAAAACATAACTTGAATTAATCACTATGCATGCATGATTTAATATTAAATAATATTATTTATTATATTTAATATTGAATTATCCGCTTCGCACTCACTTCATTTGTCTTCAGAATATAAATTTACCTAATTTATATTGCAGTACATCTTCAGACTTACCTTACTCATCCTTACCCAGAAAAATAAATTGTTTTATTCTCTGAAGTCACCTCTTCAGGTACTGACCTTGCTCAATGCGACTTAACTCTTGTAATCCGACATAACTCGTAGATATAATCCCCTTATTAAAATGAAACTCTGATTAACTTGTGGCAAATTTCAACTCAATTGGAATTTTTTCAATTCTTTATGATTTTAATGTGAATTTTATTTAATAAAAATTGAACTAATGCTCAAAATTGGCACATTTTTTGGTTTTACCCAGAGAGTATAGAACTATAACAGAAAGCGATCCAATTACATTATATTTACATTTGTCAAGTTTAAAGTATGTGAATCTAAATCAATGGAATAAAAAGGAACTAAATCTGACATTGGCAAATAGCAGTGTGCAAACCCAGGATTGAATATATTATGCAGCATAGTGCTATTCCTTGTTGTAATTGTCTCTCTATAATTATAATCTTACATTTTTGAAACAGCACTACTACAGTCTATCGTTTAGTTTAAAAATCCCCAAGGTCATAAGTATTTTGGGGATTGACCAATCAGAGAAGCCGCTGCCAACCTCTCACTTAAACAGAGAAAAAATCCCTACCACCATAACCGCTGTAGGGAAAAAACCTTCTTCCCGGCAATCGTTCACTTCGTTTGTGGTTCTTCTTTTGATTACATCGTTTTGAAATTTACTTTCAAATTAATCTTAAAAATGATATTTTAAAATAAAACTACACAAAAGAAATGTAAAAAAACATTGCCAAGAAAATATGGGTAAAATAACCTGATTTGTTTACATAGTTTTTTCCTGCTCCCTTCTTGCAGGGATTTTTTTTCTTAAGAATCAGGGGTGTCTAAACTGACCTGTCAAGATTTTTAAACTAAACGATAGACAGTAGACCTAAAGATTGATTTTTGTACCAAGTTTTAACTTTAGCAAAAACTCACTACGAGCTGCAATGGTAACAGACAATCAACTCTGTGAAACCATTTGAAAGGTTTTTTTTGTTTGTTACATTTCCTAGGTATCTCTTGCACAATTATATTGTGTCAACTATTCATGTTTTGCAAAACTTGGTAGTATCAAATAATATAGGCCTTCAAACACCTTAAAAGTATTGCTTTTGCACTAAAAATCCAAAACTGAGATTACACCTGAATTTTCCATTGAAAATTCAGGTGTAATCTCAGTTTTGGATTTTTAGTGCAAAAGCAATACTTTTCCTATTTAATTACAATATAAATAAGGAAAAGTAAAAAGATGATAAAGATGTGAATTTATTATTTTATTGACAAAAGAGCTATGGAACAATTAACTGCTTTCCCTATTACTTTTGTTGTATTCCTTTTCTTTTTTCAATTTTCCTTTTCTTTTTTTGACTTTATTTTGTTAATTATTTGTTTCAGTTTGCTTTGGCAGTAAAGAGAAAAATAAAGATTATGCAGATTCTTTTTGGTTTTAATTTAAAATTGATTCTTCTGAATGAGAGGAAGTCTTGTTACATGTTTATGTTTTTGTATAAAGTAAAATTATTGATGTTTTGATTACTTTGTGTTAATTTTGTTTAATTATTACATAGATTTGAAAATAAAGTAGACTAGTCACTTTGATTGTGTATGTTGATATGATTATGTAAACACGGTCTAAAGTTCATAGTGGTTCTTATAGGATAGCACACAGTTATAATCAGTTGACAGCATGGGAAAATAGTGTTAAGCAACCAATGAGGTTGGTCCGATATGAAATTTTGGGGGGGGGGACTAACTTCATTGGCTTCCTTGCATCATTTATAGCATTAAAATAGTAGAATAAGTAACTGTTAAAATGGAAATACAAAGATACGGACGCATTTTAGAGAGATATGAGAACCGATAACAGAATTTCATTATTTTCTCAATACTGTACAGTTATAATGATAGTGCAACTATCACTAAGGGAAGCATTATATGCTCACAACAGTAAGTATGCTATAATGTTTTATTTCATTGCTGTTAAAATGTTTGTTGTCAAGCGATATCAAGTTGATAATTGATTTGCAAAGCTATAAAAACATAAGTAATTTATCCTTAGTCTTGCTTTTAAGTTTATAGAATTTTACACATTTAAAATAAATTAAAAACTTTACCTTTAATTCTATTAGTAAATTAAACTTTGATTTGATATTCACCTAACACTGTTGTCATCAGAGTTATAAACTTAACAATAAACCTCATAAGATCATTTTTAGCAAGGTCAGCGCCTAGATGGGTGACAGCGTGAAATAAAACCAATAGTATTTACTATCTCAAGATTAGTGTAGTGAGTCCAAAGATGTGTCCCTGTATATATATGTTATTTCTTATATTCTGAAGACAGGCAAAGCAAATCCAAAGTATTTATTTATTTCTTATATTTTTTGTTGAAAGAAATTTCTGTTTTCTGCATGTGCCGTTCATCCAAACACTACATGCATTTTCAATCTTCTTAATTTTTATGTTATACTTAATTTTGTTCTATAGTTTTTTTTTAACATTTTAATTAAAATCAGTTTGCCAAAATCTTAATTAAACTGGATAATCTTAAGAAGTTATGTCTTTTAAGTATAAATTAATTTCTCAAAATCTATTGAATTGACAAATTTAGTGATTATGATCCGTAAAGTATCATTTTAAAATAAATATCAATCCCATCAAAAATACTCCGTGAAAAATGCTGCCAATTCTTGCATAAAAAGTTATGATATCGTAGTTTACTCCAAGTCTAGTCATTCGCAATTTTCACAAATCTTGGGAGGTATAAATGTTTTTTTAATATCCGCAAAATATGCACACAAAAGCCTTACAAAATTTGATAGAAAAATATTCTGACTAGGCAAGAGTGCAATGATATATTTTTCTTGATTCTTTATCATGTATGTTGTGAAATTTAAATAATTTAAACCTAATAGCATATTGTTGATTTCAATATGAAGAATCCATTGTTATAATTATTTCAGATGCAAAATGAGTTATTTTACATGTTATGTTGTAAGAAGGGCTCGACCAAAATCACTACATGTTAGCAAATGAGTACCACTCAATTGATGTTGATATTATCATTATACAAGGGTTTTCAAAGTAAGTAAAACATTAGAATGTCTTAACTTTTATGTTTCTATTTTTCTTTTTCTTACTTTGTTATAAGGGAGTAACTACCTACATCAAATCCTTTTTTACCTACTCTTGGTGATTTTTAAAGTAATAGTACTTATACGGTTCTGGGTACTAAACTTTAAATTAATATTAGGCAAAATTTTAGTATAACTTCGTAAAGAGTTACTTTTTTTTTAAAAAAAACTATATTTTTGGCCACCTCATGTATGCACAACTCAACCCGTGGACACTATAAAAAACCTCTAAGAAAGAAGAGACGTTAATAATTGAGTTTAAAAAGAAATTCTTGATTGAAACATAGCTTGATTTGACAGTAAGGGTTTTTCTTCATTTTAATTTCAAATTTTGTACCAATATCAAGGTGGCAAGGGGGAAATAATTTACTTTGGTACTTTTTATCACAAATTTTAATTACTCTTAAAAAGGATAAATATTTAGAAAGAATAACATTTTGTTTAATTTTCAAAATTACACCTGGTTCTCACTTTATAAAATAATGTTCTTTTATTGTGATAATTATTTATTTTGAAACAAGCTAAATTTTTATGAAGAATAACTTTTTGTTAAATAATGACATTTTTTGTCATGTACAGGCATGTGCAACCCAATCCGTGGACATACTGTATATAGAATAATATTATTTCCACCATTTAAAAGCTTAAAATTTCCTTTATATTAATAAATATCTTATTGTGAGGAAAAGTTATAACCCTCAGAAATAATCAATTGATCCATTAGCAAATAATAGAATTTTTGTACTTAAAAAAAAATTAAAAAAATGCTAAATTTACATATTAAGCTAGTATGAAAATAATAAAGGTTATATGTAGCTATAAAATATAATTTTTATATATATATATATATATATATATATATATATATATATATATATATATATCCCTACTACATCGATGTTAGGATCTAATACACTCTTTACATTAATATATTTATTTATTTATATTATAATATATATATTTATATATATACTATATATATATATATATATATATATATATATATTATATATATATATATATATATTAATATTATATATATATATATATATATATATATATATATATATATATATTATAGCTGTATCTAACTTATTTATTATTTTCGTACTCGATTAATATGGAATTTAATATGTTTTTAATAATTTGATGTACTTTAGTCCTATGAATTGATACACTATAATTGTTTAATGATTCTATTACTCTTGAGTGTGTTATTGGTATAGGGTTCCTGTTTCGTCCGCTAGATGGCATCAAGGTAGTTATTCCATTATATATAACCCACATTACAATAATACTTTTCTGTTTTGCAGATTTCATGCCTTATTTATAAATTATTATATTAAGTCAAATAATTCTGGTGCGGTAGTCCGCAAGCTGGGCGAATTTTCTTGCTGAAATGCAAGCTTTCTTTCTTATGTTTCCGGTATATGCTTTATAACCTAAGCTGAAGCGTCATAACATTCTATTTAATTTTTCCAAAATTTCCAAAAAAAAGTGCGTATATTTACCCCATAGATTAAGTTACGCACGGCACAGCATTATTCCTGCTCATTTGAAGCTCAGTTTACATCATGAGGGCGCAAGAGCTTGAATTTATTAAGATCGAGAGCCCATTTCTTACAACACGCGCAAATCACATTAAATAACAACAGTGTTTCTTGAGAAATCTTGTAAATATACTTTTTTTCGAGCGGATGATGAATATTTTTGAACCAAACTGGGTACAAAAATCAACCTTGGGAAGAATACGAATCAAGTTGAAAACCATGTTGTTCTGACGTCATTACCCCGGTTTGCTGAGTTAGCAATATTTTTGTAAAGCAAAACTCAGTGTTATTGTTATTTGCCTGGAAAAATTTCTTGTTTAAGTTTTTTGGGGCGCGCAAAATCGAGTGAAACCAGCCCGAAGTCAATACCACCACTTTTTGACCACTCTAAGTGATCAACAAGTCGAAAAACCCATAATAAATTACCGGAAACCAAAATTTCGGTCGATAAAAATAAAACTATTAGGTGTTGTTTTCTACGTATTTTGGGGCTCTTAATCGAATAAAACCGGTCCAAACGTGATAAGACCATAATAAATAAAAGAGAAAGAAGTCTCTCCACAAAAATATATTCTTAATAGCAAAGCGCTTTCAACCTAACAAGAGGTCATCATCAGTGCTAGCCTAACAAACAAAATAATACAATAAATCAGAAAAATCATAAAAAAGAAAAATAAATAAACAATTAAGTAAACCGATTAAAAACACAAGTCAGTAAAATAAAATAAATAACTATAACAAAAATAACAAATAAATAAATTAAAAAGAAAGACAATAATAAAAATTAAAAAATACCGTTGAATAAAGAAGAGAGTGATAGATGAGTCTTATAGATCAGATATCAAAGATAGACTGACTGGCGCTGGTGTGGGCGCTAGTAAAAGGGCTCTCAGAAGGGGCGTTCTTTCTCCCCTCTCATTAATATTATCATCGCCCAGTGCCTCTTGGCTTCTCAAAATTTCCAATTTTTCCAAGAAGTCCATTTTCTTCCCTTTACTAACAAAATGGAGGCTGCCAACTTTGTGTAGTCCGTCATAATGGTTCTCTGCTCTTAAATGCTGGTAAAACTTGCTGTCCGATCTACGTGTATGTTCCCCAGCCCTGGTGCCTATACTTCTTCCAGTCTGACCTAAGTATTCGACCTGGCAGGTACCGCACTGAACCTTGTAAATACCACTTCTAGCTCCAGGCGGAACAGGGTCTTTAACGCTGCCTAAAATAGTTTTAAGGGTCTTATTATTAGAAAAACTTACTCTCAAGTCATTAGACTGAAGGATCGAAGCTAACCGCTGTGAAATACTGCCAATATAAGGAATAGAGCACCAAACTTTATCAACTTCACTACGCTCTGCACCTATTATTTGAAGAGCTAAACGACGATTCTTCTTCCGTATAAGTTTATCAATCAAGTCAACCGTTATAACCGTTTCTAAAGCTATGTTATAAATCGTGTTTAGTTCCTTTTTATAAGCTTCTGAGTCGAGGGGTATAGTTAATAACCGGTGGACCAAAGCGTTAAAAGCTGCCATTTTATGCATCCAAGGATTTGGGAATCGGCCGGAATCACGTTGTCGGTGGCAGTAGGTTTTTTGATAAGACCACTTTAAGTCACCAGAAAGTAAAAAAAACCATGGTTAATTTCAGGAAACCAAAATTAAGGTGGTTAAAAATTGAATTTCGAGTAGGGTGTCGTTTTCATTGTTTTTTGGGTCGCAGAATCCAATAAAACTATTCTGAAGTCGATATGACCACTCTAAGTGATTAAAAAGTCGAAAAAGCCATAAGATTTACCGGAAACCAAAAGTACGGTCCATGAAAATTAAATTTCGAGTAGGTTGTTGTTTCTACGTATTTTGGGGCGCTAAATGGAATAAAACTCCACTTTAAGTAACCAAAGAGTAAAAAACATTGTAAATTGCAAAATTAAAAAGATAGATTAAAAACCTTAGCTTTAGGTCTAGTTGTGCCATGCGGAAAAATAATATATGACGTCATTAACCGGCAATAATTAATAATTATAAAATGAATGGGCAGGTAAGAATAAAATAATATTAAATAAAACTTAAGTTTATTCATTTAAATGAAATTATTAACTAAAATATTTTATGTTTAATCTTAAAGGCGCTTTCGTACTCCTCTAAGGACCTGATCAAGTATGTTAAGGGCCCCTTGAGGCCTTAGTCTTCCGTTAGGACTTTTAAAGACCCAAACATAAAGAATGAAGGCCTTAAAAGACCTAAATTTAGGTAACAAATTGAGAATATTTTTAAAAAAATTAGTGTACTGTCTCTAGGAGCCTTTTAGGCCCTACCTTAGAGTATTGGACTCTTGCGTTATGAATATATCAAATATTAATTCTGTAAATTTTATTTTTTTTGATTTTTCTCTAAGTTTATTTTAGGCTGAGGGGTCCAAGGAGAGGTGCTGCCCTCTCTCTCTATGGCCAGTCCGCCTCGAATATATAACATTATTGAAACTAATCTTTTATATTTGGTAATTCGTTAGTATCGTGACAGTATGTAACTTTCAAAACTACGACTATGACAAAGACATGAGACAGCAACAATTGAAACCTGTGGTTACTGAGCGGCCCTCGACGCCAATCTTTTCTTATCATTTGTGGTATAGTTTGAACAAAATTGGTTTGAAACAAATTATACGAGTCATATTTGTGGTATAGTTTGAACGAAATTGGTTAGGATTAAAAGATACGCGTCTTATTTGTGGTATAGTTTGAACAAAATTGGTTAGGAATAAATGATACGCGTCTTATTTGTGGTATAGTATGAACAAAATTGGTTAGGAATAAATGATACGCGTCTTATTTGTGGTATAGTATGAACAAAATTGGTTAGGAATAAATGATACGCGTCTTATTTGTGGTATAGTATGAACAAAATTGGTTTGGAACAGTTGATACGAGTCACATTTGTCTGGTCTCATATCTATCAATCGTATTTAGCGTTTTTAGCTGTGTATTTAAGAACTTCCTTTGTACCACCAGATTATTAATTGTTGTTTGTTGTTAGTTCTGGATGGCGTATTTGTTTAGAAACGCTAACCATCCCATCTAATCTCGGTCCATATTTACATATCGTAGTTGGTTTATCTCCAAGTAGGAGTTTAATTTATATTTTCTTTTCATCTGATTATTTTCAAAATTTATTAGCCGTTGAAATAGCTCGGAGCGAAATTACAAATTAGTTAGGAATTTAAAGCGCCCAATCATCTTCTCACATTAACACCCCGATCCTGAATAGATATGAAACGATTGGGTGTTAATAGATAGGTAGGCGGGAACGGCCGAGGGTGGGTATTTAGCGCCGCTCATCTGGTCCAGGGATGTAGAGGGGGCGCCAGACGCCAGGTTGTCGGGTGCCGGTATGCCTCCCTCAGTCCTACACTTGACTCCTGACTTAGCTAGTGTCCGTCTACAAGTATTAAGTTCGCACCTCGCGTCACCTCTCCGCCACGAGACCTACACCCGACCAGGTCATTATCACCTTCTTTTGTTTGTTTTAACTTTGTCCTACATTTAATACTATAAGGTTTTGATCTTTGAACCTATCTAATATATTTTATTCGGTTTGTGTTTCTGCATAAATCCCTTGACGAACAAATCCCGTATCAACCTCATATTATTTGACAAATTATTAATTGTATAAAATTTATCGACTCAATTTCATATTATATTATTATGTCCGATTATGTTATTAATATGGCAGACAATTCATAAGGTGATCTCTAAATTGTTACCTCACATTCGAATGTAATTTATAATTCATTAGAATAGTACGCACCATGTTGTCAGGAAATTAAAAGTGGATTCACTAAAATGATGAATGGATTGCATACATTTTATAACATCTGGAAAACAAGGATCGTGTTGACCAGTGGATTGTATCATTGTATTAGATCACTGTGTGCAATATGATGGGCTAAGTGTCTTAAAGATACACATAAAGTGATGGTTGCTTATCCCTAACTTAATATACGATTTGATGTAGGAGGGGGGCAGAAAAGATCCTATGTTTTTAGCAAAAGAAAAATAGAAATAAATAACTGTTACTACTATTATTATTTTCTTCATAACAACTTCCCCCTAGCAGTATAATAGTACTACTTGCCTAACAACAACTGTCAATAGTAGTATATACTTGTGCACGTTCCTTCATTACAACGGTCTCTTGTAGTATAATAGTACTATTTGCTTAGTAACTACTTTCACACTAGTAGTATACTAGTACTATTAACGAATTTCCAAAATAGGATAAGCTTACGATATATATATAATATATAATATATATATATATATATATATATATTATATCTTTAATTATATGTATGTACGAGATTTTATTTTCTAGACGTTTTTATGAGACACGGTAACTATTGAACCCTTTTTTGAATCAGTATAATATTGAATTCCAAAATCGACCTTATATACTTTGAAACCTATTGTTTATGATATATGTATGACGTTTTTAACCCACTACAATGACAGCAACAATTTATCCAAAAAACGCATCGATTTTTAAATTGCAAAACTGTAGCTTTAAAATTAAACTAAATTAGCCTTCAACCTCAATAGTGTTGGTACTGAAAATACATAGCTTGATGCAAGTTCCACATAGATATCGTTGATCAAATGACATTGGATAGAGCCATAATGGTAGTATTGATTACTGAATAGCGCATATGTTTACAAAAAATGTGATCTCCTACCTCCTGGGATCCGTTGAAGGATTTTAATAACCAAATGGTTAATAGGAAAGAATATTCCCAATCAAAATTACTTATATTCTACAGAATAATTATGGTACCACGAAACCATAAAAAACATCAATTAAATTAAAAATATATTTTAGCCAATTTGCATTAGAAAATTATGGAAGAAATTGGGGTAATCAATTCCATTGGTGCTCCTTATTCCAAATACTCACTATATATATATATATATATATATATATATATATATATATATATATATATATATATATATAATATATATATATATATATATATATATATATATATATACATATATATATATATATATATATATATATATATATATATATATATATATATATATATATATATATATATATACATATATATATATATATATATATATATATATATATATATATATATATATATATACATATATATAAATTTGAGTTTGATAAAGTTGCTAAAAGTTTCGTTATCTGACGATAATGCGTAGAGAACTTGTTGTTCTTGTCCTTACGACTAAATTGTGCACTAAAATTATGCTTTCTCATGACATCTACTGTAGAGATGCCAAAACTTTCAATAGAACCTTTTGGCATTATAACCAATTGGTTGTATTGCCAAAACGACCGACTAATTCTCTAATAAAACAAGAGGCCGTAGGCATTTTGCAGCTTCGCGTAAAAGCGTTTCACTACACTGCTTTTTTGAGCACGTAATATTACTTTAAATTTATGAGGTAGGCAAACAATTTCACGTAAACAGGTACAGTCTGCACTCTGCATTAATTATGTAACAGATTTATATGAAGAAGAACATAAAACAATTTAATTTGATATATATTTTTAAACAATTAGCAATAAGTGCACAAAATAATTTATCTTTCATATTTACAAAAAGAAATATTATTCGTAAAGAAACTGCGGGGACATAACTCTTATACAATCACAGATGTTAAGATCTTAGAGAAGGCAGCCAACAAAACACGTACTGCGTTTAATCAATTCTAACGTAATTTATTTCATTTATAAACATGCAGAGACAACGTACTAGCCGCAAATTAGCAACGATAAATAGAATAATAAATTTAATGTCAGAGTAAATATACCTATTACTTATCTTATTTAACTATCTATTAATTTTAATCTCTGAGGTTCAGTCAATCTGGTGTTAATAACTCGATAAAAAACATATAAATGATCAAGTTTCCATTAGAGTAAGCCTTCTACAGTTATCGTGTGACATACACTCGTACACACACACAAACAATGTATATATATATATATATATAATAATATATATATATATATATATATATATATATTTATATTTATTTTATATTTATATTATCAGGAATCTAATTTGAATCGAACCTCCATCCTTTCTTGTCGTCTGAACGACCTCACTAGCGTCATTTTTGTTAGAATTTAGTTATAAAACGTAAAAAAACAATTTTGAACATTATTTCGTTTTAAGGTTATTGCAAGTGATAACAACCTGACAGCTTTGCTTTGAATAAGCGTAATTTTCTATTTTTAACTTCGCTAAAAGAAAAAATGGGGGAGGGGGCTAATTAAGTTTTTGGGGGGAAGGCCCCTTTAAATTTAGTAGGTGTACTATTACTATTAAATCAGTAATAGTGAAATGAGCTTAGGAAACTAAATATTATTTAAATAGTAGTGGACAAAATCTTTCAGACCCATTAACCGAGTATTGCAGCCGTCGTATTATCTTTATTTGTTAAAAATGCTACTAATTTAGGCGCTAATAAGAACTTTGTTTTAAATAAGCAAAACGTACTTGTTTTGCTAAGCTAGTCATTTATGCAGCGTTTAAATATAAATCAATTTAAGCTTATAAATATGAATTTAAGTATCAGCTTAAAAGACCCTAAGATATTTTAATTTATGGTTTTATGGTTGCATTAATATTCTGTAGTATATAATTTTGATATTTTCTAGTGGGATAGCTGAAAATATTTTTTCAGTAATACATTTACTGAAAAAATATTTTTATTAAAATAATTTTTTTCAGTAAAAAAAAAATTCTTATACCACCTCCATGGGATCAGAAATGTTCCTATTACGCCATCCCCTTTATCAAAGATCCTTGATTAAAATCCTTCCACGGACCACTTCTCAGAGTCGCCGATCACACTTTTTATGACCAACCCTATGGGCACACTATTTCGACAATAGTATAATTGTACCAGCTATATGACTTTATCCGTTGTCATTTGATTTAAAAGAAGTGTATTTTAACTCCCAGCAATGTTAGAGGTTGAAGGTACCATGTACCAATTTACAAGGTACCAATTTGTTATTATTTTATAGATACAGTTTTATAATTCATAAATTTATTACTTAAATAAACAAGTTTAATACTGACAGGTGGTATTCCTGCCATCTGTTTCAATTTCCTAAATGATTAATTTAAATATCAAATATGTATTTGACACCATCTGCGCCTTTATAAGGTGAACCAGATACAATTTTTAGATATTAAGTGTAGAACGACTATAAATTTTTAATTTTATTTAAATAATTAATAATCTTTTGTCCAAAACAATTGATGGACTTAATACCTTGAATATTCGGAATAACAACTCCTAAAAATAAGACAAAATACTATTAGCAAGATCAGTTATGAGGTATTTATGAAAATTTAATGTAGGTTTTTAGTCATTATAACTTTCGTTTTAGCAAAATTGATATTGAAGTACCGGAGTTAAAGATGGCGGGAGTTTGACGATACGATGTATGTAATGTAATTTTAAATTTATAATATAAGTGCTCCAGCACAATAACGCTTCATCAGAAATTTAAGTTGAAAGTCCATCTTCTTGCCTATAAATAGTTGCTTTTTTAAAAAACATCTCTATCCTGCCTAACCTAAAGACAAGACTTAGAGAGTCTTAAACTCGAAGGTTCAGTACTTCGGGGGACCAATTCGAACTGAAGGGTTTAGAATGGTCGAGGAGTCTAAAGCGATTCGCTTTACCACTTCTCAGTTAGACTGCAATGCCTGTTCTGCCAATACCCCGGCGAGGATGGTATTTGTTTCACTTAATTTGGAAGCAAACGGTGTTCTTAAAGTGTTCTAAACCCATAGGTTGTACAGTGTAAGGCCTCAAATAAGTGAGGCCACTTCTTGGGAGGCAGGGGGTTGCTTACTAGGGTTTAAACAAGTGGTTCCCCTCGCCCTAATATAAGGGACTTAAAAACTTATTGAGTACAGGACTTAACTTAGGTTTCTGTGACGTAATTAACCTGGTTTGACAAGTCTGATTTATTAATTAAAATTATGTGCCTGAAAACCGTCTCTTTTCGATTCTTGAGGTACTGAATCGAAAGAAATAGGGCCGACCATTTTAAGTTACAGAAACCCCGAAGAGACTGTGGGTTCTATACGGAAAAACTAAAATATGGCCAGTAAACAAAAACGTGTGAGTGTAGCATCGTTGTCGATGTGTTTGGGGCTCTGAGTCAAATGAAATCAGCTTTTTTTTTTTAAAAAAAAGAAATCGGCTTTAAGTTAATAGGGCATGTTTCTTAACATCCTTATAATCCTTAAAATAGTTTGAAACTTGGTTGAAATTATCGTTCTGGTATTATTATTCCTTCCACTTCCAATATCTGCGGCATTCGTCTTTTAAATAAGTATATTTCTTGAAAGATGATTTATATGTAATTGTCTTTTTGGACGTTGTTGCTATATGAGCCATACATAGTTATTAACGTACAAACAGCAATGCATAATTTTTATGTTTATTCTGTAAATACTCCTAAAAAATGCTAAGATACATTTTTTTTATTGAATTCACCAATTGTTTTAATATTTGTGAGTTAATATTAGCACATATGGTATTTGAAAACCTACAGAATTATACCGCAGGTGTTCTCTTCCCATCTGTATGACTTTCCGTAATTATCTTTCATCATTTTTATTTAACTTTTTGTCTTCTCTTTCTGGCACGCGTCATCTAAATAGATCTCTCAGGTAAAAAAAGAAAAATTAAAGTAAGAAGGGATAAGAATGTGTGGAGGGTTAACAGATAGAAACAGGTGTTCCATCCGAGCTCAAACCCGACTTAATATTCCTATTCCATCGCTTAACCAGTTCTGACCCCACCGACTTCTTACAGGTGCTTTTGTTCGCGTTTTCTAACATCCACCTGTGAACCCTTTTTGACTTTTTTTAAGGTTCTAACTTTCATTCTTAAGGTTTTAGGGACTTTCAAAAAAATACAGGTGTTACGTCTTAAAAAGCTTAATATCGTGTTCTGTTTTCTAGCCGCTAACTTTTTCTCAAATCATTTTATTTACAAAAGAGTCGAAGTTTCCTGAATTGTCATTTGTATTGAACAAAGAGTCTATTACTGAGAGGGAGGATACAAAGGCTCTTATCATTTCCTGGATAGCTTGGTACCATAACTGTACATTGGTGACGTCATTTTTTGATTTAAAGAATAAGTAAATTTATAATAAGTTTTAATTACTATCCATCCCATGTACTATTTAATTATCTGTGTTGTATAAAGTGCTTCTATGTGACATTAATGAAAAATGCTCGCCGTTTGTAAGGTCCAATATAAATATGTGCTCCGATAGGGATTATAGATGGGTTGAGAGTCTCTAGTCTCCCTCTTGGGAGACTCAAATAGAAGTAAGCACGCTTTTGACACCTAATAGAAATGGTCACACTTCCAGACGCCTTATCTCTGCTTTATTTTACTTATAGATAGATAGTCGTATTAGATTGTTGATTGTATAAATTGTTATTGTGTAATGTATGTGTACCTCGTTAAATTTAATGTTTAGTTAAGTAAAATTGTGACATTATTCTATAGTTTTATAATCGTAAAACATAATGAAAATAAAGCTCTCATTATTATTATTATTATTAAGTCCTCCCTCTAAGTATAAGTATCTTTGCTATTAAAGATTAATTAAAAAGTCATAAGAATAAGCATTAAAACTAAAAATACAAAATAAAAATATAATAAAATTACTTCGAATATTATTTAAGTAGTTGCAAATATTTCTTATTTGTATTAAAATTCTCAGCTGTATTCTGTTCTAACCAACTCCCTGATAAAGGCCTTGTCGAAAGCTTATTTTATTATATGTAAATAACTATTTTTGGGCTGAAGTATTCAATCTTTGACTTATTATTTACTGAATAGTCCATAAATTATTTATTTAAAAACTTAACAGGTTTGGGAACAGGGTTTCTTTCAAAGAGGTCCAGAGATACCCCCCTCCCGGAGTAACCAACCTCCGGAAGGAAAAATAAACTTTTACCCATAGTGCATGGGTAAAGTTTATAGGTTTTTTCGGCACACGAATTTGAGTACACTTCTCACATTGAACTATTCTTCTTTACTCTCAAAGTTTGGAGTAATCTGGGCTAAAGTAGTAAAAATCCAGGATAACCTTCCAGGGTTATCTAACATTCCTATCTAAACCAAATTAATAATAATAATTCACAATATATTTACATTTTTGTTCAATTTATTGTTTGATTGAGTTGCTTTGTTAGAAAATGTGTGTTTTTTACGAGATCTAAATTGTTTTCAAATATCATAAAAAATCAAGTTTTGAGTACCTTGCTTTTTGTTCAAATCACTGAACTTTTTGAAAATTTATCACTGATAAGAGTGATTTCCTATCAGAACATTATTTTACTCTACTTCACTCGGTCTTTTAGGAGGAGTAAAAAGTGCAGTTTAGAGTAAGATTCTTCTTAGATTCTTCTTGCCCGGGATTTGTTAGAAAACATTGTGTAGTACAGTTTAGGGAATTTTAGTGTAGAATTGAGAACGTGCCCCGAACATAGATGGGGTACTCATATTTCGAAGTACTCTTCTAGTGTACACTGGAGTAACGTGCCGAAGAAACCTTTTATGTATACTCTTAATAATCAAGTTTAATAAGAGAAAATATTCATTCATTTTATCGCACAATAATAATTTTCTGCATTAGCTATAGGCTCCTGAGATCAATACTAGGCTACTAATGGGAAATTTATTTATATTTTGTATCAAATCTGAAATCAAAATTTATAATTCCTCGCAAAAAGATAAGTGTTATAATTATTATAAATTCTATAATTTTTCATACTATGTTTTTAAAAAAAGTTTTTTCGTGTTACAAATAATTACACGTTAGTTAATCTAATTGAAAACAAAATGCCATGTTACATCATTCGTTAAATGCGAATTAAAAATTGGCTAAGACTGAGTGCGACTAACAGTGAGTGGGTAAGAACAGGTGCCCAATCTCTAAAACAGATGTCCACCAAACCTTCCAAAATTTTTAATTAAATAAAAAAAATATAGTAAAACACCAAGTCGCAAATAGTGCTTGTCTACCCAATTACTTTTAGCTCTTTTCAAGCTTCTTTTTAAGTATTGTTTCATTTTAATTATTTTCAAATGGTTAAAATCTTATAAACTCTTCCATTTAGATATTTAAAACACATTAATACTTTTTTTATCACGGTGTTTCTAACGCTATCAGTTTGGCTGTATTTTTATTGCAAGATTTAATTAAATAATAAAAAACGCGCTCGTAGAAGAGGATAATTTTTTAAAAATCATACTTTTTTGTTGTGAAAACTTTTTTTTATCAAATAATGTAATACTTGTTAAAAATATTAGAGATAGTTATTGTTAGAGATACTATAAGTTAGCTTTATAAGAGAAGCTATCCTGTTACTATGCTAAGGAGGAATAAATTAATAATTTTTAGGACTAGTCCATGAAAGGTTATAATCGTGCATGCACTATTGATTAAAAAGGATCTTTGCATGGCAGCGTGGAATCGCAGCTGGAGCGAAGCAAGGGTTGTAACACCACACAAGCATAGCCAAGACGTTATCTCGATGTTAAGTACATTAATCTACGATTGTTTGGTTTTGTAAGAGATAAATTACAACACGTAATTTCATTATAAACTGCCTTTAAATTTCGCCGGTATCAAATAGTTTATGTTGTTTTCGGCTCGTGTTTAGTCAGACTGAGATTATTTTCCATAACAACTGTCACTATCTCTCTTTTTACTTCTCCTCATTTATACCGTAGGTTTATTAGAAAAGTATTGTGTTAGCTAAAAAAAAAAAATAAAAAACCGGGATATCACCTGAATTGTAACACCACCTTAGTGGTTTTTACAAAGTTGTCTGTCTGTATGTGTGTCTGTTATCATCGTAGTTCTCAGTGCATTTAAAGTTATTAGTAATTTAAAAATTTCGAAAATTCATTTAACGCGGAAACATTTGTCAATCGGTTTGACATTTGGCATGCACGTAGCCATATATGAGACCAACCTATGTGCTAAGTTTTATCTCATTATCAGCATTAGTTTAAATTTTACCAAATGGCTTGAGTACGTTTTTTAAATAATTGGAAAATAATCCAATTAAGTAGAAATTGGGCACAATTGAATACCTTTACGTAATAAATAAGTTCACCAAGTTTGGTTACTACTCGTCAAGTACGAGTATATCCTGATTTTTATGGAATCATAAAAGTTAAACTATGTGATGACACTACGTTTCCATGCTGGTTTTACATTATGTATTACTCAATTACTCTACTAAATGGCACTTGGTCACAGCCTCATGTTGGCAGCTGTCTTGTCAACTGTCGACAGAAAGTTTTATTTTATTTTTATATTTCATTCTGACAATATAATTTAGCTCATCATCACTCTGTTCTCATATATCATAACACCTCAATATAAGGCATATTATACCTTAATTATAAAAAATAAACTAAAAATCACTAATAATTAAAATTTCTCTCTATTTTTAATTTTTGCACCTGGCTCTAATAAGTTTCTTGTTTTAATTAGATCAAAAATAACTAATTAGGTTTGAATCAGTAACGAATCGATTAATTAGTACATTTTATTGCTTTACAATGAAAGGGTAAGTTGCGACGAGATGGACAGGTGAATTGGTCCACCTGAAGAGCAGGTGCTAGACTAGTTTACCTTAAAATGACGAGTTAATTTTTGAAAAATATGCTGCGAAATTAATTGCGTTGCTAACTATGAAATAAAAGACTTTCAAAATAAATTTGAAGAAAAACACAAATACGGAGGAAATCTCACGGAAAGCAAAAGCTAGTTTTTAAGTTGTCACTCACAACTGAGGTTAAAGATGTAACCTCAAGTTTAGTGTCATAAATACGCCTGACAAATGTTTGCATTGCCACAGTACATTGCTGTCACGCCAAATTCCTTTATGTGTTTAGATGTGATCTGACAAACCAGTTATTTCCTTAGGTTTCAATTTTTTTCAATATTGCATTGAAAAGCGTTTAGTGTTGACGTGCTCAAGTAATCAACGACATTGCAGTTGATTTTCATCGCCTGCATGGCTTTTCCGCAAGAATCTTCAATATGGAGGATGACGTATTCATTACGTCATTACGTTACAATTTATTCGATACAAATTGAAACTAAAGCTGATAATAAGACAAACTTAATGCATATGTTTCTCCTATATATACTACATGTGTGCTAAATCTCAAATCAAATGAAACATTATTCAGCGTTTTTTGATTTTTGAGTCAATATTGCGTGTTAATGACGTCATAAAAAATATTTTCTGGGTAACTGAACAAGACCTAGAGATTGATTTTTGTACAAAGTTTCAATTCTCTATTACTATTGTCGTAGCATAAACATTGCAACGATGAAAACACACACATATACACAGACGACTTTGTGAAAACCACTCAGAAGGTCTTAAAACAGATAAATCAATGATATCCCGCTTTTGGATTTTTACAAGCACAATACTTTTTCTTTATACCTACGGTATAAATGAGGAAAAGTAAAATGGAAAGCTATATAACGTTTCACTATTTTAGCTAATTTTCATCATGAAAATTATGTTTATGAGGTCGTTCGGATGACGGAAGTAATCGCAACGTCTTAGAGTTAATTGCGTTCTCATTGTGCAACTCATTAAAGGTTCTATTAATTAATTTAAAACTCAATATTATTTTGGGGGCCATCATTCTTCGGGACCACTATTATTAAAAAAAATATTAGTTGTATATTGGCGAGGCAATGACTTGTCTTCGGTTTAATAAGCCTAGTTAGTAAATAATATTTTAACGCAAATGTCATTCAACTTTAGCGATTTTCCAAAGCAAAATTAAGACAATATGAATTTTATTTGAAGAAGGAAAATATACAATATTGTAAAATAAGCGTTATGGTACTTTTTGTGCTAGTCAAGTTTCAAAGCGTTATATTTTCTCTAAACAATAAAAATAGTAGCTCTTATATATCGAGCGACGTAAATTCTTCTGTCAAATTATTTGATTTTTATTTGGAATCATTCAATGGTTCGTCAATAATATCTTTGTCGGATAAATATCTAACAAATCCGTCGGTTTTCTCACGTATTGTAACCAATAAAGTTAATGCTTTAAATGAAGTCATAAAGTTCTATTGAACTTACCGCTCAATATTGTTCCAATGGTACAATAAGTAGGTAAACTTAAAATGGTTGTTTGTTTCATAACTACTTTGATTTTTAACAGAAATATTACCTTCTTAAGATCTATTGTACGAAGCGCCGCGCAGGTGACCCTGTAACTGTATACATTTCACAAAATTTTATTATTTAAGAGAAGTAAGCTTTCCTTGTAATTTACGTTTTTTGTGCTTTCCTAGGTTTTAATAAAAGGGAAGTATTGAAATAGGAAAAATTCTGGAGCGGGGGTCCAAAACATAATATAGAAAAAAAAACACACACACACACACACACACACACATATATATATATATATATATATATATATATATATATATATATATATATATATATATATATATATATATATATATATATATATATCCGGCAAAAAATTTCAACACTTAATTGAAAATTTTTGGAACAATAATGAGCTGTAATTCAATAGAACTTTATGACTTAATTTTAAGCGTTAATCCTTAAATTCTGTTAATAGCAAACCAGGTTAATGGCGTCACAAAACCTAGTTTGCAATATCCTCTTAAATCCTCTTATCGTTAAGGTTGATTTTTGTACCAAGTGTCATTTAAATTTTTTATCCTTACGAGCACTATTGTGCTGATAAAAATTGGCTATGAATGCATAGATATACACAAAGTTTCCCAAAACGTATTCTTCAGTTAGGGGCCTCTGAAACGTATTTATAATACACTTCCGGGGGCCGACTTCCGCCTTGCGCCTTGAGCGAATTTTTCAATAAGGAATTTCGCTAAAATTTTTAAATTAAAAATGGAAAGTTATTGCAGTTTTATAGTGCACATACATAGTTTCCGCTCCTGGTCGAACAGATAATCCTTTCGGATAATTCAGATGACACTTCCTATGAAGGGAATAATTACATCAAGAGAAAAGCAATGGGTTCAGCACTTAGTGCACAAAATAAGCGTTTTCTTTAAAAATTCACTATAATGTTAGACAAGTGTTTGTTATCTTGATTTCAGGTTATATCTGGACATGGTATTAAACCCCTTTAGGCGAGTACTTGTCTTCATATTATTCTCCTTTACTAATAAAAACCCTCCTTCCTGCTGCCTTAGGCTGAAGAAGACCTATTCGATGATCCCTAGCAGAAAGGCGTTAAAACTCTTAGTAAGGATATGGGTTTAAAGTTTATGAGCATTTTTAGTTTGTTGTCCTGCAATTTGTGTATAAACATAAAAGTGTCCAATCACGGTTCAGCATTAACAATTGTTTCCGTTTCAAAGTTTCCATTTACGTTTGCTCAGGTTATCGGCTTATCCATTAAAATAATTTGGGGAACCAAAAAGAAGATAATGTTCTTGAAGCTATCTCGTCTGGATGACTTCCAGGCGAGACCCGAGTGAGCTCCTCATTTTTTAAATTATGACTTAGTTACGATTTATTAGAGTTTCATAGATATTATTGTTGTTGTTAAATTTCTAACAAACTTGTTCTTGTGTGATGATTCCTTGATTCACTTGTTTTTATAGTTCACTTCTTTGTTAATAATAGATTTGTTACTTACTTGTAGACTATGTAAGTTTTAATAAAAAATCGTCTTTTACGTTTTTCTGATCACATTAATTCATACATATTAGACCAAAATTAGCCTCCCTTTAAATCCGATTGTGAGCTACTTTTCTTGTGTGAAATGTTATTTTATATTTAGCGAATTTTCATCTTCCAATAAAATTAATAAGGTTGTTTATAAGGCTAAAGTGGAGGGGAGAGGGGGGGGGGGTTCGTTCGTTTATTCTTCTTGCTTCTGTTTCTATTATTGATGAACCATTTTCTTATATCCGCAGTTTTGGAGTTGTTGTTCTCTTTTAAGCCATTTTATCGGCTATTCATACATATTAGACCAAAATTGGCCTCCCTTTAAGCCTTCCTCGATTTTGAACCTTTTAAAATGAATTAGTAGAATAAGAATACTTTTATTTGCTTTAGATATTTTTACAATACTTTCACAAAAGGTCTATATACAAATTATACATAAATTCATGTTTATAAATAGCATATGCATAAACATATTTGTGGCTGTCTTAACATCAACTCTAACAATATATTTCAGAATACTTCAAACCAAGATTATTAAATAATAATAATAGAATATTATAATAACAAAACAATTAAACACGGAGAAACATAACATAACATTAATTATGAAAACAAAAAACTTAATTATGCTATGAATAAAAAAAAAATTAAATCTATATTTTTAACTGGAAAATTCCTTAAATTGGGTTTTTAGTTAACATTTTCTTACATTCTCTGATAAATTTCCAGTACTCTAAATCGCTATTCCTTAGATTTTGAGGTAACTTATTAAAAAAATTAACTTCCGCGTACATGCAGCTCTTTTTAAAACTCTCTAGTTAAACCTGTGTCTCTTGTGTGAAGTGTTATTTTATATTCAGCGAATTTTTATCATCTAATGACGCTCATATGGTTATTTGTATATGGCAAAAGTTCGTATTATTCGTTTAGTTCTTCGTATTATTCGTAAAGTTTGTATTGTTATTAGTATTCGTTTATTCTTCCTGCTTCTGTTTTTATTATTGATGAACCATTTTCTTATATCCGCAATTTTGGAGGCATTGTTTTCATTTAAGTCATTCTAACTATCAGCTGTGCGTAAAATCGGTTCTCCAGTTCTTTAACTTTTTGTCACTTTTCGGTAACTGAGCTAATAACTCCGTTTAATAAATTTTAAAATTTTTTTCATGTTGGCACTTCTTTAATTTTTTAGTAAGGTAATGAGTGTACTAGCAACATATTATCAAAATACCCAAGACATAGAAGAAAACCTCGAGCTAAGCTGTGAAGGGACCTCCGTGCTATTCGAGATGCCTGAGAGGGAGAACTGGGCACTAACACAACAAAAGAAAAGAACCCACGTAACTTTTAACACATACAAGATCTTTCACAGATAGACTGGTGGTGTTGGACACACTGTGTGTGTGTGTGGGGCTGACTTGGTGTGTGTGGGGCTCGCTGCGTGAGTGTGCGGGGCTAGGGGCAAGGCTGGCGCCCCGCATACCTGTCTGTCTGGCGCCTTCACACCTGCTTCTTGTACTCCGCATTCTCTATCTCATATCATCTCTCTCTTCTTCTTGACTAACATAACACCTGGCACAGCCTCCTCCTCGTCTCATCTTCTTGTTATTCTCCATTACGTTTCTTTCTCTCTTCCCCTTCAGAGAAACATCTCTTTCTCTCTACTTCCATGTCCAGCTCTCTCCTTCCTCTTTTAATTTTATATTATATTTTTTTATTTTATAAAAATCCTCCTGGGTTTCGTTTTCCCACGCGTTTAAAGCCAGAATCATAAAAAGTAATGAATAAAATCCTTTACCTACACGATAAGACCCCTGGCACTGACGTGACTTTCTCCCAACGTCCTCACTAAAAACAAAAGTCAAGTTTATTATCAATTTTTTGTTTATCGTATAAATTAAAGTTGATTTTAACACTTGTTCAGTTAGTAGGAATCAAGCTTTTTTATCTTCATTACTCCTAAGCCAGCAATGTTTTATCCGGTTTCTCTTATGGTCATTGCTTCGACTTCTTAATCAGAAAATTATGCTTATTAGAATTTTCTTATATTTTTATTTTTTTACTTTTTAACTAAAAAAAAATATCTGTTTATTTTATAAACAGATATTTTAAATCAATTTGAGCTAGATAGACCCACCCTTAGATACTTCATAAAATATGTTATGATAAGATAACATGTTTATCTTTAAAGATTTTAAAAAATCGCTAAAACACTTAATTGTCAAAGATGTTTTATAAAACTAGTGGTCATCATCAGTGCAAAATAACGACAAAAAGTTTCCTTACTGTTTTTGGTTATTGTAATTGTCAGATTTTTAATAATGGTAATAACTATAAAAAATATATGTTCATGTATTTACAACATATATCATTTGATACTACCGAGCTTTGCAAAACATAAATAGTTGACACAATATACTTGTATATTGTGTAGTATATACAAGTATATACTTTATATATTGCATCTATTACAACATACTTGCGGATTTTTGTAAACACGCTTACTCTTTACAAAAATCAACCTATTGAAAATAAGATTATTATGACTCCATTAACCCTGTTTGCTGAGTCAGCAAATTATTAAAAAATCTATAAAATTCAAGGTTATTATTTTTTCCTACTAACATTTTGGGGCGTTAAATCCAATACAACCGGTCTGGAGTTGATACGATTACTCTAAAATACCGAAAAGGCGAAAAACCCATGAAAAATAAAAATAAATAACGGTCATTGTATTTTTTTCGAGTAGGATGTTGTTTTCTAAGTTTTTTGGGGAGATGAATCCATAATGAAGGCCCAGAGACAGACTACTCAAAGATAGGGTTCCCAGGTTCGAATCTTGGTACCGGCTCTTTTTTTGTTATCATCTTATTTACAGATTAAGTGTATAACTTCAAAATAATTCTGATGTGGAGATCCGCAAGCCGAGTGAATTTTCTTTGAAGTGCGCGCTTTCCTGCTTATAATCCAATATTGCTTAAGTTTTCAGTGGCGTCACAGCTTGTTATTTAATTTATTCCAACATAAATAAATTAAGAACATTTATTTTAATTTTTCTAAGAACATGTGCTAATCATTAGGATAAACTGAGCTTCAAATTAGTGCAAATAATGCTGTGGATCTAAGGGATAAATATGCAAATTTTCTTTAAAAAAATCGAAAAAAATAAATAAAACTAGTAATGATGCTACTGCTCAGGTTATTAAATATACATCGGAAACTTAAGTAAATATTGGATTGTAAGCAAGAAACTGCGCATGGAGACCTCCATGCCAGAACTTTATTATTATTCGAGAGCGTGTGCGTGTGTGTGTACGAATTTTATTTATCAGATTTTCAGTGATATTTAGAACAATATCTCGCTGGGTAGATCGAAATGGTAGACCTGTAAATAATAGTGTTTGGTAAGCCTGATTATTTTTGAAAAAGCTTGTCAAGTAAGTAACTGAATAAGAAACGTCGAAATAAGAGAACGGAACTTTGCATGCCAGCGTGGATTTGCAGCAGGAACGAAGTGAGGATTGTAACCCCACACTTATTGAATAAAATAAATATATATAATATAATATAATTATTAATATATATTAATATAATTTTAATTATATAAATTATTTATTTATATTTATATATTATTAATTATAAAATTAATTATTTATATTATAATATAATTGTTTAAATTTACATAAGGACCAAGCTTTCAAAGCGGTTAATCGGCAATAAAAAAATAAAAAATTTTATTAAATTAATTATAATTTAACTTATTATAATACGTTATTTCATAACTTATGTAGAACTTTTTTGTATTACTATACGTATATAAATAAATAAATAAATATATATATATATTATATATATTATATATTATATATATATATATTATTATATATATATATATCTTACCATTTTGGTGTATTTGTATTGTATATATTGTATTTTGAATGTACAATTTTCATACGGCATGCAATGTGTAAATGAAATTAGCTTAAAAGCTTTGTGCCATGCCTGACAGGGTATTTAATTTTACATAATAAATCATACAGTCTGTAAATTGCTTACTTTAATTTTTATAATTTAGATCTTTCATTGGAAAAAAGATGTTGGTGTTAAAAAAAGTAAAATCTGTATATTTTTTTAATTCCTTGGGTTTATTTTCTCTTTTAAATATGAAACAGGACACTGTATCAAGATTTGTTAAGAGTATGAAAAATAAAGCCTTGTCAGGTTTTTAAAGGAATGTTTTATTATGTCTGACAAGGCAGCTCCAGAACTCCAAACTCAAGCCAGATGACGAACAGAAACAAAATTTGGACTGCCTTCCCTCCTGTCTAACGTGGTGCCAAATTATTTGTTGCTTTGGGCCGGTGGTTTGGTCCATGTAAACAGAGAGTCTGGCGCCACGTTTAAGAATAATTTCCATGCTTATTGTTTGAATGTATTTTAGTCTGGGCTTTATGAGCTCCTTTAAATCCTGCGCAGTTACACTCTGGCTTTTATTATTGTCTCTTTTTATTATTTGAATACAAACTCGTTCTGGACAAGTCATATCAAGAGTAACGTAGCAATGACTTATTCTGATGAAAGGACTTATGTATAAAAGTGTAAAGACAATTGGATACTCAAAAATGATTAGTCCAGTTTGGAATATTTTTCAAAATATCTGTTTATTCTCTTTAATAACTTCATAATAAGCATTTACATGTAAAGTTAAGACCCCTCTCTCTCTCTTCTCTCAAATAACATACCTACGATCTCTGTAGTATTATGTTCTTTAATATTTCTCAAGCAAAAACAAGACGCTCGGTGCGCACCGAGGCTCCAT